>CM029548.1:17621352-18369960 GCA_017141385.1 Sogatella furcifera
TAATTGAGATGACCAGAAGGGAAATATTGATAATTATGAGTGATATTAATATCAAAGTTAATGAAATTTTGATTCAAATAGTACCAAAATGGAGTAATTTTTATTTTTCACTAGTAGATCTGGATATCATGAAGGCAGATCATTGCGACTGGAGTCGTGCCAACGAAAATGGTTCAGCCGCAGCCGTATGCGTACATTGCAGCTGACGGTCGTTACGTTCCGCACCAACCAAATCGTACCTTTAAGTACGATCTGGTTTAGTGGTAACGTAGCGTCCGTCAGTGGTGATCGATCAGCTGTAGACAATCACAGCTCTTGTCTTGTATTGTCCTTGAGATTTAACAAGAGGAGCTGTGATTTGCTACAGCTGATCGACCACGACCAACGGTCGTTACGACTTACGTTACGCACCAGCCAAATCGTACCTGTAAAGCGGTAGATCATTCTTTTTTCCATGTTCCCTGGACTGGACTTGCCCATTGGCCCAATTGCTGCTTGTGCTGATGCTCGTTTTCGTTTGTTTGTTGTTGTGATGTGAGAATAGATTTTGATCGTGAAACGTTGCTTGTCGTTTTTACATCTACAATAATTATTTATTATTATTTATTAAAGTGATTGGTTTTTATTCCATGGAAGCCAATACTACAAATAATTGACTTGATTCCATCAAAAATTTATTCTAGATAATTTATAATGTGAGTTCTTCCCAAATTGTTAGTCGTAATGCTTTTAGGTTAAGCTATAATTTGTACGGTTACCTACCTAGGCCTATGTTGTTTTGTTCAAAAATATATACTTACTGGACATTTCTGCTTCTAATGACCTACAAAAAATTGAATTTTATAGAAAGCAAGATTATATCTTTAATGAATAACATGAGCAATGAGGTACAATGGCTTGAAATGACGTCAGATACATTGTCATTTAAGGCGGTTAAATTCTATAACTTTTATTACCTTTTAGGCCTACATTCTGGTGTACAATGCATAGTTAGAATACAACAGACATTTTTTTGACCTTTGAAGCCTCGTTTTTATTGCTAAAAGTTACGGGCATAAGATGCAATCATAGTTGTAATTGAGCGTTGACACGGGTCTTGGGGTAAAACATTTGTTTTCCGGCTGAAACTGAGCGTTGGATTTAATATTGCACTGGTTTACTTCTAATTTACTTCTAATATTAATCATAGCCTATTATTAAAATACATCATCTTCTGGTTTGACTGTGGGCTTATATTGACTCTAGCAACTTGACTTCTCAATAGTAGCTTCAAGATACTTCTGTTTAGTGACTCTTTTTTTTTGCAGGCATCATCGTAAAAGATCCCGAAGCCGGTCTAGGTCATCGAGTCCGGATCACTATAAGAGAACTAAAAGTTCTCATGGACGAGAAAGGAGCAGTAAGGAATATAGACGGAGGAGCAGATCAAGAGAGCGATCTCGTAGGTCCCACAGTAGGGATCGAGACAGAAAACTTTTCAAGTAAGTATCTATTAGTTATAGCTCGTTTTAATGTTCTTATAATAGTTTTGAGCAGTGCTTGATTTCCTAAAAAGGGGTTTGAACTAACTCCCCAGAAAGAGGGGTGTCCGGGTGAAATTTTTAAAATCACCCTTGAATTGGAGTGTTTTTAGCAAATCTGGGCAATATTTTATAGCTGTTACTAAGATGGTCAATTTCAAAGATAGCCCAATCAAATTGTCATTAAATTGTGCCTCGACCAAACAAAAATCCTGTTGATTGATTTTATTGTGTTAATCGGTCCATTTGGGTGTTAGTAAGAGTAATCCATGGTTTTCCACCAAAATATCTGGAGGCATAACTTTTGGGAGCCTATAAATCACGAAATTTTCGGACTTTTTTCAGTTTTTTCATAATATCTCAAAAACAGATTTTTTATCGATATTTTTATTCAATACTTTTTCAAAGAGCATAAAATTCCCTACAATTTTCATCCCCTAAACGTTTTCTATCTCCGATAGGAAGTGAGTTAAAGCTCGTCAAAAATTGCTAATTTTTGTCAACTTTGCGAAAAATCGCTAAATCTAGGTATTTTTCCCTATTTACTTTTTTTTAAGCCGTCTTTAGTATTATTTATCGTGATAAGGTTGTTATTAAGATGTTAATACAGTCACTTATGATGTAGTGGAAAGGAAGAAGTACATTCAACGGTAGTGATTGAATTTATGAGACTCGAGATTTAGCGCCAACCAATGACTCCGCAAACTTGTACCGTAACGTAGATTCTATGGTTGAGTAAGAGAAGTGTCGTTAACCCTTCCATTTGCATTGAGGCTTCAAGGGGTTATATAGAGCTCGACAGCATATGGGTAGCATTCCTAAACGTCGGCTCGAGCTGCGCAGCTTTAGCTGCACGTCTATGGCTTTCCAGATTATATAGTATAATAATTATATATGCCTATATATATGATATACCTGTAGTTATAAGACTAGATCTGAGACGGCTCGAGACGCGCAGCTAGAGCCCTCCAGCTTGAGCTGCGCAGCTAAGCCGTCGCTTAGGAGTGCCACCTTAGGGTTCTTCTTGTGCTTCTTCTTGTGCTTGTGCTTCACTTGTTGTGCGCACGTAACGTTCACCACACAACTTTTTCCAAGAATAGACTTTTGTGTTCTAAATTTTCTATCATGTTAAGCCTTTTCATCTAGATAAACATGTATATATTATTGCAAACGATGATAAGTATTTGATACTGTTGATATAGCTTTAATTTCGGATTCACCAGTAGGGCTCCAGTACATGCTAATTAATGAACAGTAATTATTCTGCGAATGTAGGGTGAAATGTGAATCTAAAGAAGTCGGAGATAATGGTATTTATGAATAAAGGTAAACCGACTACGTGCGAGAAATGGACGTTCAAAAATGAAAGGATTGAATGTGTGAACCGCTTCAAATATATAGATGTAGTTTTAACACCAACTCTTAATTTTGAAGCACCTAGGTAAAAGGCAGTAACGTATGAAACTGTGGAAAAATTGTAGCGGTTTCTCCTCAAGAATTTTTTTTGCTCCCCATAAATACGGTAAGCCAAGTTGATTATTGAAACTGAACTAACACCTCTTACCGAGTACTGTCTTAGGCTGCATTACAATTATATTGCAGAGATTATAAGAATGGAAGAAGATAGAGATAGGTTACCAAAATTTCTATTCCAAAAATTTGTAGAAAATAAGAAGCTTCCTGGTTTAAAGATTTAAGAAAGTTGAGTAATGATAGTGACATAAGCTATGATAACGAGATCAATTCTGGTGTTACATTGGGTAACTGGCTGCTCGTGCCCACGAAATAGGTGAAGTATGTACCCGTATCTTTTACTATACTGCATTAGGGAGTTCACTTGGCCAGTTATGAGTCGTGGTATCCTGCGTTATTTATCATTGAGTTAATGCTATATTTGTACATTGGAAAAAATTAGCAGCTGATTCGGTTCAACAAATACCGCGACTTCACTGATCAAGTGAATACTCTTACCCAAGAAAACTATTTCATACTTTAGAACAATACATAGGGATGAATTCTTGCAGGACCCTCAAGCGAGGCATTTCCATATTCTATACAAATCCCTCAAATATCACAATTGGGTGGAAAAAATTACATAAAGAAAACGATTTAGACATGTGGATGATGAGATGGGTGTTTGAATCAAAGGGGCGAGCTGATGAAAATGGCTCTGATAAGCCATGGATTGTTTATTATAAGAAATTTACTTGTTTCATGTACAATTTGAAGGAGGTAGAGGACCTTTATCACTTTGTTTTTTGATGTCTTTTTTTTAAAGTAATGGAGAATTAAACCGTTAGAGGCGGCAGTGCTCTCAGAGGAGGTATCCATGTTTAACATGAATTCAATCGTATTGTATATAAATTGAGAAATAAAAACCAATTTTCTAACCAATCTATCTACACATCCATCTAATATTGCAAAAGGTTGTTTGAAAAATCATAATAACTATTGCTATAAATTTTTCAAACATTTCATCAACATTCTGCATTTAGTATAGAATAACTGAAAGTTATTTAATCAATTAAGTTTATTACTTGTGTAATTTATAGTAGGCTATAATGAATTTTATTCAACTTAATATAATTAAAATCAAGAATCCAAGCATAAATACTATGTTATCTATTTGTTATTGGATGAAACAATCTAATCAAACCGCACACCTCGTCCCTTTTCTGCCTTCCTCCTCTGGAACCCCTGAGGTCAAACTGACCTGACTACCATACAAAAAATAACTATTTCTCATTTTTTATCCATTACAACCCTCTACGTTGTCACTTACGATGTATGACCATTGTGTTAATGCCCTTATTACGATAAATAATACCAAAGACGGCTTAAACTAAAATTAATAAGGAAAAAATACCTAGATTTAGCGATTTTTCGCAAAGTTGACAAAAATTAGCAATTTTTGACGAGCTATAACTCGCTTCCTATTGGAGATAGAAAAACGTTTAGGGGATGAAAATTGTAGGGAATTTTATGCTCTTTGAAAAAGTAGTAAATAAAAATATCGATAGAAAGATCGGTTTTTGAGATATTATGAAAAAACTGAAAAAGTCCGAAAATTTCGTGAGTTTTAGGCTCCCAAAAGTTATACCTCCAGATATTTTGGTGGAAAACCATGGATTACTCTTACTAACACCCAAATGGACCGATTAAGACAATAAAATTAATTAACAGGATTTTTGTTTGGTCGGGAGTACTATTTGATTGGGCTAAGAATGATGCCGCTCAGAAAAATGGTATTCTTGGGAAAAAATGCATGGGAGCGCCGCTCGCACGCGCTCCCTCTCAAATCAAGCCCTGGTTTAAAGTATTGACTCAATTGAATGTGCCTCAATGTGTACTTTCTATTTTTATTTTATGTATTCTAATCCACCTAAATCAATGTAGGTTTGTATGAACAATTTTTTTCGGATGAGTAAAAGCTGATTCACAAAATCCATCAGATTTCCGATTTACAAAAATCAATAATAATATAATTGTATAATTTTAGAGATATTGTTGAGCCGCAAAACGAAGACATTTTGCCAAGATGTTTTTTGAATAAATCAAGTGGGCGATACGGATGAGCGGGTTAGATGTAGGCCTATAAGCACCTAAACCTACTCGCTAAAATTACTGTCGTACTGTATTGCAATAGAACAGCTGTCATCCTAGCGAATAATCTTATTTCTACGACTTTCGTGCCGAAAAAACGAAAAAGAAATAGGCTGCTATAGTCTGTCCACACAAAGAAGACAATCTAGCAAAATGGGAAAATGACTCCCACTCGGTCAATATTGGTTCAAAAATTGAAGGTTTGGTCCCAACTCGTAGGAAACTACGTTTTGAACTACAGTTTGAGACCAAATTTCCATTTTTGAACCAATATTGACGGAGTTTGAATAATTTTCTTATCTTGTCAGAATATCTTTTTACTTGGACAGACTATAGTTGATAGACATCTTCAATTTGATACCTGGATGGTAGCTCATAACAGAAAAAGTAATGAGGTTGATTTATCGTTTATTGGAAGGAGTAATGTTTTTAATTTTCACAATTGAAATTTAACTCATTCCTTTTAGCTGAACATTTAAGTTGCCAGTTTTGAATATTTTATAGTTCCACCATTAAAATTTCCATAATAACGTAAAATGTTTTTTTTTTTTATTTTAGGAAGGAAAAAAAGTCATCTGATTCGCGGTCGAAGCGGAGTTATGGAAAAGGAAGAAGGACACGTTCGAGGTCTGATTCTCGATCACCGAGATCCCGTTCCAGATCGAGATCGCATTCTAGGGAAAGGAGTAAACTCAAAGATGAGAAAAAAGATTCGAAAGCTGATGATGAACCTTTCGATCCCACCAATCTGGACAAAGTAAATATTCTTGTTCTATCTCTGATTTTTCTCTGTTCATTATCATGAAAGAGATCTGCTATTTTGTTGCGACTTCCATGATCAGTGTAGTAAAAATGTTGGACATAAAAATGGTTTTAATAGAAATAGCTTCACCTTTTAAGTTTATTATACTGATTGTTGTTCTTCTTTATAGGGGAAAGTAAGTATACTGTGTTTCCACAAGACAATGTATGACTTACAACTTTTGGGGACATACAGTTTGCATTAGTAAATCACTAATAGCTATGAATTTTCTACTGTAACTGAACTTGTATTGTTATCTCTTTGGTGATTTTCCGTTACAAATGACAATATTCTATAACAAACTATCAAATATTTAACTCCTTTCCAAATTCGAGAGGCATGATTCAAGTAATTTGTTAGAAATGGCTTCCTAATGTAAAGCGTTTATTTTGATACCAAGTATTTACTTCACAATTTTATGTTTATAATCACAATAAAAAGTAGGCCTAATAATTTAGTTCAATTGAAAAGCAAAAATTCCTCATCCAAATTTTGAAAAATATTGATATAGTTTAGCTCGAGCAGGTATTGAAAATACTTACACTAAACAGAAATCTTATTGTTATGTTAAGCTCTATTGTATTTCAGGAAGAAGAACAGAAAAGACTTGAATTGGAAATGCAAAAGAGAAGAGAACGGATTGAAAGATGGAGAGCTGAGAGGAAAAAGAAGGAATTGGAAGTTGTAAAGAAGGATCTAAAGTCATCTTTAGGTAAGTTTTTCAATATCGTTAGTCGTTACCATTCACAATTTGCATAAATATAGGCCTACATGTGTAGATTGATCGAGGAAACCTCGCAATAGAATGACGGATTGTTTTTTTCACACTTGGTTGCTCGGTCACTGGATAAATGTTTTTGATTGAACTAATCCAGTGGATCAAAATATCACAGTTGTTTTAAAAAAGTAAATGATATATTTGTGGCCCAAGGTTGGATAAAATTGAATGGATCATATAGGTACTGTAATTTGCAGTGTTGGGTAAATTACTTTTCAAAAGTAGTTAGCTACAACTACTTTATCCAAAAAGTAGCTAAACTACACTACAACTACTTTTTTTAAGTAGCTAGCTACAACCAAGGTAAGTAAATCTACCAGGTAGGCCAGCGTCCATAAGAGCCCAGCAGCAACACCTACTAATACATCAGGCCCCACAACTGATTTAATGACGTCATAACAAGTAGATGGATTTTCTCTAGGATGACAGTGAAGTTTCCTATCATATCACTGTAAACTCTTCAACTTTCCTTGCTGCATTGATACTTTAATGACTGAAATGCATTCTTATCTCTCAATAAAAGACGTTGTCTTTCATTTAGTAGTATTGAATTAGAATTGAAGCACTTTATTTCACTAATGCAATAATTTACTCATTACTTAGCTTGCTGCCTTTGCTGGATATGTTAGATCCAATAATAGAGCTATCAGCCTAACAAATTCAATTCATTTCAACTGAAATACTCAAGGATATAACAATATAATATAAGAAATGGAAAGCTGGATTAATAGAATCAATTATTTTCATTATCAGCCTTGATAAATGGTACCTATAATTTGCAGTAACTCCAAAAATCTAGGATATGTTTTCTATAATCTATGTTTGTGGAATATAATAATTAATGTGTAATTATAAGTGTTAAGTAATACTGTGATCGGTGGTTGTGAGTGATAAGCCTCTGAAGGAATATCAACCCCACCACCAATTCAGGGGTAACAATTTTATAGGGAAGAGGCTTTTAAGGACTTGATTCACAAATAAATCTGTGGTAGAGGAACAGAGAAACCCTTCAAACGGATAAATTTGCATCCAAATCAGTGAAAGCATTCCACTTTATTGATATTATATAGACAGTTGACATTGATATGCATATTGCCTCAAATCAACACTTCAAATTTCATATATGAAATAGTTCCAAAATATAACTAGATTGTCACTACATTCCTTGTCAAAAACTATTTTATAGTCACTTTTATGTGTTCTTGGGCCCGTTTTTAAAAATTTAAACAACTTTAGCTTTTTCATACACTTTCTAATTTAACACCATAGCCAGTAGGCCTATTCAATTAATAGTTGACATTCCATTTTTCTTTATTCACTTTTCCAATTTTGAAAAGGTTTGTTCTTCATCCTTAAGTTCTTGAGCATTATGCTTTCTGGTTTGTATCAATGATCACAAATTCTTTTTTAGGTATTAATAATCAATTCTTGTCATCATTTAGTACAGGAGAACCACACTATTATTTTCCAAAAGAGCTCTTTCCTTTTCATTGTGAGCTTTTTCTACTTCAATGATATCTTTTCCATCAAAATTCCTTTCTCATACCTGAAAAAAGAATTTATAAGCATTATAAATAAAATCAAGAGTTGATGGAATGTTCTAGGTAGGCTACTTTTCTATGAATTGCTAATTCAGATGCATACATTTATATCAATTAATATAGTTTTAATACAAAATTACCTGCTGTGTACTTTTTTAATACAGACAATAGAGCTAGATAATATCTATGTTGTTTACAAATTTGCATTTGTAAATGGCTCAAGAACGCCGAAACATGTTATGCAAAATAATATTTTAAAAAGGGTACTTTGATTTTCATTAATTGAAAATTTTTATATAGGATATAAATACAATTATTTCCCAATTGATCAAATTGCAGCCAATCTTCAACTTCCGACAAAGAAGTGGAATCTTGAGGATGACAGTGATGAAGAAGAAGATGGAAAAGCTGACAACAACAAAAATGATGGCGAGGAAGAACTGGATCCTTTGGATGCTTTCATGCAGGTAGCTTCTTTTTCATATAATATTTTCTCAGTCAATGATCTGCATAGCTCTGTGATCTTCTTTCTACTGCTGAGTACATTTTTGCAAGAATAATATTTTGCACTCTATTCATCAGTCACATTGATGGCCGATTCATTGATCTCAGGCAAATTTTATTGAAATACTAATCTGACAAAACTAATGCAACATATCTATTTTTCTATTGAGTTATTTTTTTTCTTCAATCACGTTATTTCAATGGTTTTAAATGTAATTGAATTTTATGCAATCGGTCTTGTATTGCTTTGTATAACTTTGTAATTGCCATTGTCATATTGAATATCCAAATGGAGTAGGATTCAGAATGGCGCATAAATAAACGAGGGTAGTGAGGAGGAACCCCATATTCAACTGACATTGTAGAAAAATTCTAGTAGTCTAGTTTTCTTTTAATACTGTAGTTCTATTTGTTGTATATCTTGAAATTTGACCCAGTTAGAAGCTAGACTCGTTACATCCTGAGCAATTAATTATAATGATAACATTGTCGTATTCATAAGTTTTATTTTGTTTCAAGATGCTTCTATTGTGTAGCTTACTTAGAACTAGGAACATTTTCTCAGTATTGAGATCTTATTTATTCATTCAAGATGTTATAATTATACTTATAGGCTAGATGAAAGCACATAAACATGTCCGAAAAGTCTTTTTCCTAATTTTAATGAAAATATTAGAAATTTTCAATAATAATTCACTAGAATATCATGCCTATCAAAAATATCCACTTCCGAATATAGAAAACGAACTCAATTTAGAATTTTTAATGAATAATATTAAAATTAGAAAAGCACAAAAATATAAATAGAAAATAATACATTTTTTACATTATCTTGAAACGTATTCAATGACTATCAACTTTCCAGTTATATCATAACTGAATGTCTTTATTCAATCAGTATTTCTTCATTTCCCCAATTGTTTTGTTTGATTGTAGGGCGTACAAGAAGAAGTGAGGAAAGTGAATAAAATAGAAGGTGTGAAGAGAACGGCCGATGGCCAGGGCAAGGTTCCGCCGGTCGGATCCGGGGGCCTGGTCATAGTCACCGGCGTTGCCAAGAAGAAGGCAGACAACAAAAAAGGAGAACTCATCGAACAGAATCAAGATGGACTCGAGGTACAGTATCTCTCTATCTTTCTTCCCCTACATTTACCATAAATATTGAATCGCACAAGCAGTTTTGGTATCATTTGTTTACTGTGTTATTGATTATATACTGTATTATGCGAATTATAATAGGCCTAATGAAAACTGTAATCTATACTACTAAAACTATCCTACACTATTGTAGCACTCGTACGTCCATGTAAAAGCATTAATTATTTTCCTTATCTAATAGTTTTTGAGTGGTTCATGAATGAATTTATCTGTCAGCATATTAGCTATCATTGCACTATTATATAAGTTTGATTCTTCTTTTCTCCCTCGTTCATCACACAATTCACTCTCTTTCGGCCAAAACCAGTTGTGATTTTCATGCAAATAACCTGAAAGTGATAAGATTTTCCATGTTCCATGCACATATAATTTTATTGCATTTGAGATTCACTGACTTGAATTTCAATGGAAAATTTTCACCGCCAGTATACATTCAGTTGACATTCAGATGATGCAGTAATTTTGCTAAGCTTGTAAGATACCATATCAAAATCTTGAAAAAAGTATTTCTAATTAGGTGTATTTTTCATGTTCTAGTATTCATCGGAGGAAGAGGAAGAAGACTTGTCCACGACTGCCGCCAGTTTAGCCAATAAACAGAAGAAAGAGCTGGCTAAAGTCGATCATACAACTATCGATTACACTCCTTTTAGGAAGGACTTCTACACAGAGGTTCCCGAAATTGCTCGGATGACACCCGAAGAAGTGGAGGCCTATAGAGAAGTAAGTAGACTATCATTATGTCTTCACGAGATGAAATCTTGCAAAGAGAATCATTTCAATTAGTTGATACTTTTTAGATCAATGCATTTTTAGAATACGGTTCATTGTTTCAGTGAATTTCAACTGAGGTTAAACAATTTTAGTACAGATCTTTTCATTCAATCTTTCATTTTTTACAAATGACAACACATTCATAAATCAAAACTAATTAGAACATTGGTTCTTGAGTAAGAAAGATGTGAAAATAATCAGTAAATGGTTGGTTACCTAAATAATGAATCAGATTTGTGTGGTAAAATATTTCTAATGGAAGATATAAATTGCAATAACTAATGTCGATTCATGTACTATTTCAGGAACTTGAAGGTATACGAGTGAAAGGCAAAGGTTGTCCAAAACCTATCAAATCCTGGGCTCAATGTGGTGTAAGCAAAAGGTTCTTGATGCTTTGAAAAAGCAAGATTATGAAAAACCTACACCAATCCAGGCTCAAGCGATTCCTGCTATTATGTCAGGTAGGTTTGTATTCCATTACTACTTAATATAATTACCGTATTATAAACAGTGACGGTAATATCAGAATGATTCTCCCTTGACCTCAAGTCACCAATTCAACAAGGCGATGAAACACATTTTTGGCTTCCCATAATATTATGCTAAATAATTGTTTCATTTTTCTTGATTTTGGTTTTAAGGAGAAGGGATTCTACAGTACTGGTACATATTATGGCAGATTTTATGAAATATATTTTTCATCTCTATCTGTCAGTTTCTCATCCAATAACTTAGAATACAATATATCTTGGATCTCAATTTTCCGGTAACAAATTATATACTGTATTTGAACAATTTTGATTTTGAACATTATAACATAGGAATTGATTTTTATAAATTCAAATCTCTTTTACAGGACGTGATCTTATAGGGATAGCAAAAACTGGGAGTGGAAAAACGCTAGCATTTGTTCTACCAATGCTTAGGCACATCATGGACCAACCACCTTTAGATGCGAATGATGGCCCACTCTGTAAGTGACACATACAAACTGTGCCATCTGTAAATCTATTATTAACAATAAATCGGAATGGAGCATTATTATAGAAGTTGAGAATTGATAAGAATAATTTGGACAGTAAATTATGAAGATTATTCTGCTCATATTCTTCTTTGATTTATATTTTTCTTCAGAAACAATTTAGAAGTCTAAGACTTTTAAAATACTTTTCAAACTATGTATTATTATTTTTTTAATGTATGTTCTCAAAGATAGATTTTTTCAAAAGTGAAGTGTAGATTATGTATTGAGCAGTCGCATATCAACTGGAACTAACAAACTTTTCAATAACACTATATCCCACGTTTTTTTATAATTCTACTCTTCTATGTAAAATGGCTCAGTATAACACTGATTACTTGATACTTGCAACTCGTCCAATTGATGGAAACCTTTTCTCGTTCACAGCTCTTATAATGGCCCCTACCAGAGAATTGTGCATGCAGATTGGCAAAGAAATAAGGAAGTTTACAAAATCGCTGAATATTCGTGTGGTTTGCGTGTATGGAGGCACTGGCATCTCCGAACAGATAGCTGAACTGAAAAGAGGAGCCGAAATAATAGTTTGCACGCCTGGCAGAATGATCGACATGCTTGCAGCTAACAGTGGTGAGCTGTCTTACCACATTCAATAATATTTATACAGTTTGTCAGTATCTTGTATTTTCATTTGAAAAATCTGGGGCATTTTAATACAATTCAACGCAAAGAAAAGATAGAATAAATTTTCTATAAGATTTTTGTTCCAATTTTTTTTATTGCGTACTTTCTTTCTAGCTTCAAACGATTGAGACTTTTAATTGTCAGATTATCCATCTAATAATTATGTCGTATTTTGTCATGTAAAGCCGCGTATCGACAGTCCGAGGCATGTGCTACGAATGCCTCGCTGTACAGTCTGTTGACACAAAAAAAGAGTACTACTACTAGTTACTATCTACCGCGTATCGACAACCCGAGGCATGTGCTACACATGCCTCGGACTGTCGATACCGGGTTTGCTAGCAGCGAGGCAAACGCTGCACACAATTCGCAGCGAGCCGTGCCTGTTGCCTCGCAACGCACAACAAACAATTCTACAAACTAACCTCAAAATTGTACCCCATTCCTATGCATTTTTGTGATTAAGAATTCTATTTGGGTGCAGAAGGTTCTAATAGGCAATAATAAGCATTGCCTTGAATTTTTATCTACTAATTGAGCACAAACTAACCTCCAAAGTCAGAATTATCAATTGTTAGAGCTTAGTTGCTTTGTCTCCCGCTTGATGGCGCTAGTCAATTTGTTCGCGTGCTCGCATTTTTGTTACAAAAAATGCAGATTTTTTATTATAATTATTTTCATTATAATCATAATTGTATATAGTACTATATACTATACCATAATTATAATTATTTTTGATTATTGCAGATTATATTCACACATATGCCTCATCCATGAGTTTATACTTTTTTTGCGTCACCAGACTGTACTGCGAGGCATTCGTGGCACATGCCTCGGACTGTCGATACGCGGCTTTATATTAATTTTTCAGTGAAGTAATAATATCAATTTATCATTATTTTTGCAGGTCGAGTAACAAATTTGAAGAGAGTTACTTACATCGTTCTTGATGAAGCGGACAGAATGTTTGACATGGGCTTCGAACCACAGGTAAATCCAGTAGAAGTTTATAAGTTAGTGTTTTCCACTGTATCTAAATAATAAGGGGATTTAGTTGATCAATTACAAACCAGTGTTTAAAAATTTATATAAGAAAATTACTGAGAGAGATATACTAATTTCAGTTCAATTAATTACTGTGAAGTCAAAAGATGAACAGATGAAGCTTTCTGATGAACTGCACAATAATTTGCGTTGTGGAGAGAATAAGTGTTAACGTTGTTTAATTTTTTAACATTTTCAGGTTATGAGAATAATTGAAAATATTCGACCGGATAGGCAGACTGTGATGTTTAGCGCCACTTTCCCCAGACAAATGGAGGCTTTGGCAAGGAGGATCCTCGCAAAACCTATTGAAATTCAGGTAAGGCTCTTGGCTTGTCCCCGAATTGGATTACATATATTATTACTGAAGCTGAGTTTAATTATGGAAGAGAAGTATAATTAATATTTGGAAAATATTCCATGATGCAATTTCAATAGATTTGAATAAAAAATACTTTTCAACTTTGCTACAAATTGACAGAAGTTGAACTTGTACGCGTAGATCACAGCATTACAAAAGCAGGCTTTTCTGCTTTTAAAATCTCATCGGATAACTTGAAGCAATATAATGCATACCGAGAAAGGAATACTGCTTCGTTAGGGTTTAGATAATTTATAATAATTGTATAAATAACATAACCTGAATTTGGACATTTTTTCAAAATTGGCGTTGAAGAAGTTTTGGGCTAACGCCTGTTTTTTCTCTCCTTTCACTGTATCAATTTGATGAAATAAATAAATATAATACAGGCATAAGAGCTCATGTGGGCATCACGCTCAAAAACGTTCAAATATATTGGAGTTATACCACTTCAATAAAGTAATAAATCATAATGAAATATTGATTTCAGGTTGGAGGAAGGAGTGTGGTGTGTAAGGAGGTTGAACAGCATGTTATAGTTTTAGAAGAAGACCAGAAGTTTTTGAAGCTGCTCGAACTGCTTGGCCATTACCAGAATCAAGGCAGCGTTATTGTGTTTGTTGACAAGCAGGAGAATGCTGATGCGCTGTTGAAAGATCTAATGAAGGCCTCTTATCAGTGCATGTCGCTACATGGTGGAATCGATCAGTATGACAGGGATAGTACAATCGTTGACTTCAAGTCTGGAAAAGTCAAGCTTTTGGTAAGTTGAATCTTTCTTTTCATTCTAATCTACCGTATTAAAATGAATGAAAAACTTGTCTGTAATAATTGATCCAATAAGCCAATTAACTTTAATTTCTTATTTGTTCAGTTATTACTATTATTTCTTTCTTATTATTATTCTGGGACTTTCTTCTATGAATTTATTCTTTCTGTCTTGATCTAATCCTTCATTTTTCATCTAAATAAATCTTTCTAAAATAAATCTAGAAGAATTGATAAAACCTTTGTCTTCAGGTGCTTTGAATAAGAGTTAATTCCAGTAATTATAAGTTATTTTTAAAGAAAAGAAAAAGAACGATTTAATGCTACGAATAGCCAATGCAGCTAATAGATTGAAATATTCCATCCTGAAACTGCTCCCATCAGTACTCCCTTTTTTCCTGTCAACGCTAATCACTCAGTAATATTACTCTTTAATTTGGTTTTAGAGAATTTGGTATTTATTCAGTATTTAATATTACTCTTAATTACTCTCATAATTGTGTTATTTTTGGAGACATTTTCTTTTTTTCTAGAAAATGAAGCAAAACTATGTTGAACAGAAATAAATTGTTTGGTATTAATCTCTCGATTCTTTGGTGCTGTTCTCCCAGTGTTTGGAATGAATTTAATTTTTTAGGTGTTGCCCTAAACCCTGATTGGTGAAGCAAAAATAAAGTAAGCACATAAAAGTTTGAATTCACTCCAAAAGTGTGAAGATAATTTAATTATAATTATTTGAAATTGAAGCAAGTTGGACCAGAATGAGTTGTATGCTGATCGCTGATCTATTTACGCATAACGTTTCAGGTAGCAACATCAGTGGCAGCTAGAGGCTTGGATGTGAAACAGTTGATTTTGGTAGTGAACTACGACTGTCCGAACCATTACGAAGATTATGTGCATCGGTGTGGTCGGACTGGTAGGGCAGGTAACAAGGGGCACTCGTACACATTCATAACGCCGGAACAGGAGCGGTACACGGGCGACATAATCAGGGCGCTGGAGCTGTCATCGGTGAGTGTGCCGGACGCGGTGAGGGCGCTGTGGGACAACTATAAGGCCAAGCAGGCGGCCGAAGGCAAGAAGGTACACACCGGCGGCGGATTCAGCGGCAAGGGATTCAAATTCGACGAGACCGAGGCCATGATGGCCAACGAAAAGAAGAAGTTCCAGAAAGCGGCGCTCGGTCTACAAGACTCTGACGATGAGGACTTGGAGAACGACATCGACCAGCAGATCGAGAGCATGTTGGCGCCAAAACGCATCGTCAAGGAGATCAAGGCACCACTGGGATCAGCCAACGCGGCTGCGGCGGCAGCAGCGCAGGCCGGTGGGGCAGCGGGTGGTGGGGGAGCGTCCACCGACAAGCTGGAGCTGGCCAGGCGGCTGGCATCGCGTATCAACATGGCCAAGAACCTGGGTGCCGAGGCCAAGGGCGCCACCCAACAGGCGGCCGAGGCTATCCTCAAGGGCGGCGCCTCGCAGCCCATCATCACCGCCAAAACAGTGGCCGAACAGCTGGCCGCCAAGCTCAACACCCGCCTCAACTACCAGCCGCGCGAGGAGGAGGACAAGCAGGAGGAGGAGGCCGTCGAGACGTTTCGCAAGTACGAGGAGGAGCTCGAGATCAACGACTTTCCTCAGCAGGCTCGCTGGCGGGTCACCTCCAAGGAGGCGCTCGCTCAGATATCCGAGTACTCGGAGGCCGGCATCACCGTCAGGGGCACCTACTACCCGACTGGCAAGGCCCCACCTGAGGGCGAGCGCAAACTCTTCCTTGCCATTGAGAGCACCAACGAGTTGGCCGTTTCCAAAGCCAAAATCGAAATCACGCGTCTCATCAAGGAAGAACTTCTCAAGTTGCAGACGTCTGCTCATCACAGCATCAACAAATCTAGATACAAAGTTGTGTAAATACTGTATAAATCTTATTTATTCAATCATTGTGAAACAGGACTTATCCAATCTTCAGTGGGTAAAACTTTTATATTTTTCACTTGTTGGATATTTTTGAGTAAATTTATTCAATATCTGATGTCATTGATATTCTATTGTATTAATCTAAGAACCATTTCTCCTCTATTCATCTTCATATTTTCTGAATTTGTGTATTTTCTTCTACACTTAGGAGTGGAGAGACTCCAATTATGAACATCACACTATATTTTTAAAAAGGTGTAAGCAATACATTAGGAAACATTATAAATCTAACACTTTATCAAATTTTAAAACTTTAATATTAGATAACTTTCTTTTGTAACTAACACTCGATATTCGTTGATCATTTCTGTTGATTTTAGTGAAACTATTTTAGTTTTTGTAATCCTCTCAATCCCGGAATTCTTGAGCATCAAAAAGACTGGGACGTTAAATCCAATAATTGAGAAAAATAAGTTTGAAAATAATCAACAGTTATATTCATATTGGAAATTTAACATATAAGCGGTGACTAAGCTTTGAAATCCGAAATTAAAGTTTTCAGCTGTTTTTGAGAAAATCACAAACGCCCTTGATGAATTCCTGCGGCTTATCTGCATGAACCCAGTGGCCAGCATCCAATTCCAAGAATTCCACATTAGAAAAAATTCGTCTAATTTCGCCATACTCTTCAGGTCTGAAAAATGAAGATAAAACTAAAGGTCTGTAGAATTTTAATAAACATATACATAGTTCACACGTTTCATCGGTATGTGCCTGTAGCTGAAGAAACTTATTTATGATAAATTTCTATACTTACTGTTACGGAAAATTCTTATGAGGTTTGAAAATAAAGTTCTCAAATCTACACTCAATGACAAAGTTTAAATACGATTAGATGTGCGAGTTCTCAGCGACTGATGTGATCCTATAACTAATGTGAATACTTGATAAGTATGAACAATAAAATTTGGCAAAATACACTAACACAATATAAACGTTTTAGAACATAGTGCTGCTCTATTCAAGTACTCTAAATGTGTTAACACTTATTTAAATGTTTCCAATCAAGGTTGATAATTTTTATTTAATTAATTTATCAATAATCGTATGAACACCTAAACCTGATTATCTACTTACTTGACAAAATCACCCTGTTTTCCAATAACGAACAGTGTTTGTCCATCATAATGTGCATTTTCTGGTAGTGGAAATACGGTAATATGAGGGTCATAATTTTTATGAATTGCATCTAGATTCACTCTCCATGAGTATCCTCCAGATCCATCCTCCTTCAAATTGGTAACAAGATAGCTGGCTATCCTTTTATCCTAAAATAATTGAAAGATCATTTGAAGAAAGAAGCAAACGTAAAAACACAATATTTTACGGAAATATTATTGTGGGTTTTATCCAACTACTACTAAAAGCTTGGTTAAATAATTAGCATTATAAATTTCTTATTGATAAAACTCGAGATAGTTGAAGATGATGATAATATGAATTATGTATTTAAATCGTTTCAAACAACAATTTTTCAAAAGCTTGTTATGTACAAGTGAAGTTTAATGCATCTCATAAAGTAACGATAGAATTCATCGCCTCTCTTCCTAAAAATTTTAGAGCATGAAAAATAATTTTTTTGTCATTCAGAATTTCAGAATTCATAACAGTCCACGGTCGAACGGTCGGTCTGCCGATTTACAGCTGTTTTGTACTGCCGGTTTCACCATCCACTCATAGTTCTTGACTGTCACTGTACGAGCTGACAGTGGATGGGAATCCTCAGCATGAAGATAGATAGATAGTCATCATATCTGGTTGGCCAAATAGAGGCATCAGACGAGTCAAAGTGCTTGCAAAATGCAAGACACTGTTTTTTAAAAATAATCATTAGAATATTCAGTCACACATCATTACTAAAGTCCACTGCAATACTCAAAATAGTCCTTCAGACTATAGAAGCACTCTTTCATTAAAAATGATTTCAATTTCTGTTTGAACTCACCCATCCTTATTGTTTCTCTCAAATCAATTGGCAGTACCTGATAAATTTTTCTTCCTATATAACTAGGTTTTTCTTCGTATAGAGTTAGTCTATGGTACTCTGAAAAATTACTTTTGTATCGTATGTTATATTTATAATTTCGTACAACAATATGGAGTTCCTTCTTATAAAAATACACATCTCCAGAATGTAGAGGCAGGGAACACTTAGAATCTTCATCTCAATAAAGAATTTCCTACAATGTGTCAACAGGTGCAACCTCAACATAGTTCGCAGAGCTTTTTTTTAAAATTGATTATGAGGTTTCATGGTCCCACAAAAATGTGTATAATTTGGCTATGTCTGAGCTGACTGGAATATGCAGCGGCCATTAGGCTCAATTGGGCTATCTTTGCATTCTTCAATTCAATTATTGTATAGATTAGTTACCAGCTGTATCATGTCTATGCGTAAAACCTTTACCGATAACAAGGAAACTCACATACTCGTAATATTCATAATCTGATATAATTTTAACAAACAGCTTATAGATTTTTAAGAATATTTTTTGTAGGTTCATGAAACGTCACCATAGCTGGGTTTTTTGGCTAAAATATGCGCATGATCCTTACCGCGTACCATGTATAGACTTTCCAAGCAAAGAAGACCCTCTGGCAAGATGAGAAAATGACTCCAGCTCGGTCAATATTGGTTCAAAAAATATTGATTTGGTCTCAAATTGTAGATCAGAATGTTTCCTACGATTGAGACCAAATCAATATTTTTTTGAACCCATATTGACCGAGCTGGAGTAATTTTTACATCTTGCCAGAGGGTCTTATTTGCTCGGGCAGACTATACCTATCCGTGGCATTAATAAAGTGTGGCATCTCTGCCGGCTCTGTGGCATCTCAGAAACTCGACTGTAGTGACATTCATCCACAGTTGGAGTAGAACTTTGAAAAAATATTTTGCGATAACATCTTTGAAATTACTTACCACATTCAATTTCTCAGTAAGTGTTTTCTCTGCTTTTATTCTGGCTTGAGAAATATTCGTCAAAGCTGCCAGGTCATTCAGATTGATGTCCTTTATTGCTTGTATTATCTGATTCATTTCCTGGAAGCCTCTGCCTATCCCTACAGGTGAAATGTCACATACTACCAGTCTGTCAACTAGATGCGGCTGAAACAAACAACTGGTTCAATTCCAATTATAGTAGAAAGGTGAAAGATCCTTAAACTAGACAGGCCCCAGGCATGATTTAGAAAACTTGGTAAATCACAAATAATAGGTCTACACAGTATCCCTAAAAATTGCTGGGAGAAATCCACATTTAAACATTTTCAACTCTGCTGGATAAATAGAAAATTACCCATGCTTACAGGCTAATTACTTCTTTTTTTAATTTTATACAAAGATTCATCAAAAATATACTTAGAATATATTATCCAGACCAGTTAACAATTGTATAGTATAGCATAATGTATAGCAGGTGCTTCGTCTGTTCCTTGTGCGTTCCAACAGCTGAAGTTGTCTACATCTCGACTGCGTAACTTTACCGGAGCAGTCTACTAGAGAGTAGAGTTACGAACTTTACTGATTAGAATACAAAACTGATCAATAGAAACAGAATGTCAATATCATTTTGCTATCACCAATTTTAGGTTTCATAGAAAGAATTCTAATATACCATAGAGAGCCTGATCAACCCGTTAACTTATTTTATTCTATTTTGATAGCTACAGAAGCCAATAGCTTTTGGACTGATAGAATTTCCCAACGTTCGTATAGATTCTATATAGATTTGATTCTATATATGAACCTTGAGAATTTCCAACCAATACATTAAGGTATTAAGATTGTTATACTCACAACCATAAAGGGTATTCATATCCTAATATCTATGACCAGGGGCGAACCCAGGGGGGGGGGATTGAGGGGATATATCCCCCCCCGAAATCGGGGCTTCTCTTACACTAGATAGAATGATCTTTGCAAGGGTTGCCTAACGTTTTACTAATAAGGCTTAAAACTTATAAAAATATAGTTTTAGTCATTTTTTGAAAAAATTTCCCTCACAGGGAAATCTCTCTGGAGAAGGGAATGGAATAAGTCTGAGACTAAGCATTGCAAGCCCAAGTATTCCATTTCTTACCAAAATGAATGCTAGGGATATTAATCCCTAATTGAATATTTATCTACAATAATTGATGAATTATTTTCTCATTATTTTCCTTCCATAAAAAACTATAACTCATCAAAGATACTATATTGTTTGTTGAGAAAAGGCAAATACACTAAAGATATTTCAAGGCAAGCAACAAACCCCCCCCCCCACCGGAGAAGGGGGTTTTCTCCGATTTTTCATATCCCCCCCCCATCCCGAATTTAATTCCTGGGTTCGCCCCTGTCCATGACATAGAATGGCACCAGAAGGTTGAAATTTTCCATATTGAATATCTGAGAACTAGGCTAATTTATACCAAACGTATCGGTGTATCTTGGAATAATTTCTTACGTTTGTAAGAGTGAAATACATGACAGCTCTTCCACCCATGCTATGCCCGATAAGCACAGCTTTATCAATGTTCTGATCGTGAAGAAATTCTTTCAAATCTTCAGCAAGAAGAAGGTAACTGTGTTCTGGTGTGTGAGGGCTATCGCCATGATTCCGAGCATCAACAGTGTACACCTGCCAACAAACAATATTGTTGAATAGTGTTTCAATAAACTTGTATATAAATTGGAAAATCGGTTATTGTTAGAGTATAGAAAGATTTTCAAAAATACTGTGATCCATTCTCCCATTTATTATGTAAATTAGTAGCCCTAATATCAAAGTGATCAGAAGACATTCAAGGTGCATTCAATAAGTATCGAGACTGGTTCACTGTAGTCTCAACAGAGAAATGGAAAGCAGTCCGACAGGTCGGACTCGATAGACAGGTTCTTTAGCGTTCAGGAGCACTGTGGCTTGGCCTTCTAAGTCCATTCGTTACGTCAGGAGGTCAATTTTCGCGCCGAGTGTTCTGAGAGCGTGTCGCAGCTGTTTAAAAAGCCAAACTCAAACTATTATTGTCAAACCGCTGCACTTGCAGTGGCCTTTGTACTCATAGAAGTAAGAAAAAAGTCAGTTGGATTGTTAAGGAGGGGGGGGGGGTTGAGATGACTTGGGAATTTCGAATTTCAAGCATGATTGAATTTACCAACATGCATAAATTTTTGACCACCTTTTTTATACGAACCTTCCTTTGCAGTTTTGAATGAATTTCTTTTGATACATAATTCCAGTTCATTTTCGATCCAAATAGACCATGCATTATAACTATCGGTGCCTTTGATTTTTCAAGTGACGCTCCAAACTCTTTATAAGACATTTTGATTGGACCTAATCTGAAAAAAACAATACAAATTAATATCTTGAGCCATTCTAGAGTATTGAGTTCTGTTGTTCAATGAAATATTTTCAAGTTAATCATTGCAATAAAAAGTATAAACTGAAGTATTACTCTAGTAGTGATAATCTCGATAAAAAATACGCGCAGGATATGGTATTTATTTGTGGGGTGATCCTTGCGGGGAGGATTCACTTCGACAATAAGTTATGTAATTGGTTGAATTCTGGTCACCCAGCCAACAACAGTCCATACTGTTCAAAAATTGATCCAACGATCACCAAGCAGCCGGCCTCAGCGAGCACCATACTTATTGTCAATATTACAAGCAGAGATTAAATAATGCATGAGCTTTCTAGTTTGCGCAACATAAGTTTGTGATTGAGCCCTCCCCTACGAAATAGCCGCGTTATCAGATTGTGTAAGAGAAATTGGAGAAGTTCCATATTTATTGATATTTTGTGGGTGGAGGGCTCAATCACAAACTTATGTTGCGCAAAATATAGTGATATTAATACCTTAAATTTACTCCTTACTCTCACATGATTCTATTCAGTAGCATATAGTATTTTCCACTCAGGACATTGAAACATGCTATGATTATGAAGGATCGTAAATCATCCTGGATAAGGCATGACCTGCTGAATTTTTTTTCTAAATGAATTCCGACTGGATGGTTCTGGTGACTCAAAGCACAAAGAATGATGAGATGAGGAAGTGGAAGTTAGATTTACTTTCTCTGTGCTCAAATGCACTGTTTATGAGACTGAGAGATAGCTACCATCAGTGACAATGAGGATTAGACCTTCATACAGCAGCATAGAAAGTGATTCGAAGAGAAACCAAGTTATCTACCCCTATAGGTGTCCCACTGTCTTTAGAAAAGATAAATTGGAGGAGGAGATCATAAATATGAGAAGAGATCTTAAGATGAGATGACAAAGGATATCATTCAGGATGAAGAACTCAACCTGCAAGGACTGTTGCTATGTAAGTCCAGTAGTTTTATAAAATGTTTCTAATAATGACCAATGATGTTGCCCTTTCCAGAGACAGGACAGTGGTGTGCTTGGGCGATGATACCTCAATGCTGGACATCTGCAGTGACATGACTGATTTGGGTGGAATGAAGTGCGCTTCTGAGAGGGCTGTTGCGGACTGAGTTGTAGAACCGATGTCTACGATTCATTCTGGATAGAGATCTGTCCTGGGGAGAGCATATTCAGTTAGTCTGCAGCAGGTTGGACATGGTGCTATTCTTGCTCAGGAGCCTGAGAAGATGTATTCCAGAGGTACATGTTTATTTATGAGGAGACTGAGGACATTCTTGGAGAGATGACCAGAAACTGTGAGTAGATACTTTTTCAACTCTACTGCTTGGCACTGTTTGGTATAGTCTTTCCAAGCAAAGACCCTATGGCAAGATGGAAGAATGACTCACGCTCGGTCAATATTTGTTGAAAAATTATCAATTTCATCTCAAATTGTAGAAAACAATTTGATCTAGTATTAAGACCACATTTATAATTCTTTTGAACAAAAATTAATCAAGCTGGAGTCATTTTCCCATATTGCCAGAGGGTCTTCTTTGCTAGGACAGACTATATGAATGCATGCTTTTGTATTGTTGTAGCCATTAGATAGTTGACTTGCCTTTTTGTAAATTTTGTTTTTGAAATGTCCACTTGTGGACGAAGTGCTATGTCAACATCATGAACAGAAGCATTCTATTATTATTGCAACACATAAGACTCACAAGACTCATTAACCAAGTGTCAGATACAAGTAGAACAAGTAAGTTAAATGATAAATTGGAAGAAAAATAACAAAAAATAAGTACCTTACAAGATGAGCGCATGGATCAAGCATGGGCAGAGGCGAATTCACAGTAGACTAAAAGGATATATCTGCCCCAAAATTTTCAAATACAATGAAACAGTAGGTACCGTAGGATTCTATATGTAGCCTACCATACCAAGATGTTCCTTCGAAAAAATACTGGGTTCGCCTATGAGGTGATTCATCATTCAGATAATTTGATGAATGATACCTTGAAATCTATTATGAAAAGCAATTATCAAGTTGAATAGCCTGAATTAGTGTAGTGAATTTAACGTACTAGTTAACTAATTGGATACTCAACTTGAATCTACAACTTTTCTTGATCTGCATAACATACCTCTTTTTATTCATAGAAAATCTCCTATGGACGCTCTCACAAGGGCTGACAAATGGGCATAAACCAGCATGATTTTTAAAGATTGATTGCCCAACATTTAATAGTTTTCTCATCGTAAATGTATTAGAACTATATTTTACTAAATAAGTTCTAATTCAGTAGAAAGTACTATAACTATTAGCTCCTGTTATCATAGATCATTCTTTATGATTCAAGTAAAAATAATAAATAATTCCAAAATTAGCACTGATTTGCAGGAGAGGTTATTTTTTAAAACGCCGATCTTCAGCAGACGACCTTGTCAGCTGTGGTAGCTGTCATGTCAACTGTTGATGCCAGGTCTGCCAAATTAATTTTTGGAGAATTGTAGGTGGCTATTTTTTCTCGACTTAATCTTCGTCCGATTTTAGAGGAGTTATCGAGAAGAGATTCAAATCTCCTCGAACGTCACACGCCACAATCGATTGGGAGCTCAGTAATACAGTGACTGAATGAGGAATTCATCCTATAAAAATTTATTTCCGTGTTCTATTCACAATATTCATGATTGGATAATAGTTTTTAATGAGGTTGATGTCCACATTGGCCCTAAGGCCTGTGTGTGGGCGTGAGAGGAATGCTGAGTAGGCAGTGAAACGTACGATTTGGCTGGTGCGTAACGTAACGACCGTTGTTCGTGGTCGATCAGCTGTAGCCAATCACAGCTCTTCTTTTTAAATCTTAAGGACAATACAAAACAAGACAAGAGCTGTGATTGGCTACAGCTGATCGACCACGACCAACGGTCGTTACGTTCCGCACCAGCCAAATTCTAGCTTAAGGACCGACGTCTTAACGTCTCCTCCAAAAGACGGGGTGGGGTGGCCGTATTCATGTAATTGTGCTGTGGTCAAAAACTGCTTGATCCCTGCAGGGATCTCGAAACCTTTGGTAATCAGACCGACATGTTATCAGGTCACTGAACCCATTATGGTATTGAACATAATATTATGGTATATTTAGTTTTTATATATTAGGTCTATTTATGAGTTTCTATATAATATATAGAAATCTAGTCTATAAGTTTACCGTAAATTAAAACAAGGAGCTGTGAGCAGCCAATCGCCTAGTCATGTTATATATGTAGGCTAAGTATAGGAAAAAGTGCCTAATTTATTCAAAACAAATGCTTTACAAAACAAAACTTGACATAATTAAATTTGTAGTATTCCTACAAGAAAGATATTTTTTTCTAATATATCTCTTCTCCATCTCCATCACTCATTTGTTATCCATTGGTGAAAACGGAAAATCTCTCAACAATCTATATTTTATCATGAAAATCTGAGCAAATATTCCAGTTATTTCTAGTTTCCTATTCAATCCAATCATATAGCCTCTTGCTATTAGGCCAATGAGTGAGCCTAAGTTATATATGCTATTTTTAATTATCAATATTAATTTTATTATCTGTTTAGGAGATTCAAGTGGCATTTTTTTCTTTTTTGGTGATAGGTAATTAACCACCATGCAAATAAATAAGTACCGGTAGGTACCAATACCTACTAATAATGTATTAGTAGGTATTGTAGGTACCCAAGGTGTATAGAATAGTTGAGGTGGGGCAGAGTGAAGCAGCTGGCTGGGAGAGCTATGTCAAAAATTTAGTATTGATTCCCCTATCCTTGACGAAAATTCGCGCGCTTTTTCCAATTTACGAAATACAGAATTGTTTGATAGATAAATTTCTTATATGAGCTTGTAGAGAATTCTAAGACCTACATTTTGAGTGATTTAAATCTATATTATACTCAAATTTAACATGAGAATTTAGTAGCAATGCTATTACAGTATAAGGTACATTCATAATATCATTGCATAGCATATTGCTATCCATAATTGCAACCAACGCCTAGCCCAGCTGCAGAGTATTCCCGAGACACATTAATGGACTTTTTATCATGTTAAATTTGAGTATAATATAGATTTAAATCACTCAAAATGTAGGTCTTAAAATTCTCTACAAGCTCATATAAGAAATTTATCTATCAAACAATTCTGAATTTAGTAAATTTGAAAAAGCATGCGAATTTTCGTCAAGGATAGGGAAATTAATGCTAAATTTTTGACTAGAGGAACTCTGTGACATCAGTATCATGGTCAGCTGCTTCACTCTGCCCCACCTCTACTATTCTATACACCTTGGTAGGTACCTACTTTATACCACGTTCACACCGGAATGTTAATAACATTATTGTTAATAACTTTTCTATAGTAAGTTATATAATGTATAAGTCCATATAATATAAATACATTATTCAGAAAAGTTATTAACAAATGTTATTAACATTCCGGTGTAAACGCGGAATTACACTCACACATAGGCTATTCATAATCAATCTATTGCACAATCATATTACTGTATACAATCCACAGTACACCATATCAATGCATTCAAATCTTTGCCATAATATTAAAAATGACAAGCATGCATTCACACCACTGAGATCCGTTTAAAACACGTTCAACTGGTTGATTGATAAAAATCAATTCTTTCTCACCATCACTCACTCATCTGAATGCAAATTAAAATGGGCATAAGCCAATATCTTGGACATCTATATACTGCAACCACGTGTGAGAAATTGACTTGAACAAATTGAAACAAAGATTAAGTAAAAACACTGATATGCATTATAATAATGAATATTTATTTTCAAATAAAGTATATAGGCTATTAATAGTCATTGTATGTTTCAAAACTTCAGATAATGAATAAATAGATTACAATAGTCGCTACCTTATGGTACTATATGTAGGTACCTATAATAATAGTAAGTTACAGTACATATATGTTTGTCAATAACAATATATTTATGCAAATACAGTACCGAGCTTTCTTCTTACAAAAATAATAATGGAATTATTTTATAGTATAGGACTTTAGTCGCATCAATTTATTTATATATAAAGCCTTATAAATTATAGGATAGCAGTTTTATTACTGAAAAATTGACTATGATTGAAATAATATTAGGATCAGTAAATACATGATATGTTACGAGTGAGATTTCTTTGGCGTATTCTAACAGCTCTACAACTAAAGGTGAGAGTAATTTTCAGCAATAATTTCTGATTCTGGAAGTAAAAAATAACATATATAGTGACTTATATACAACTTTGCTCTTGAACTGTCCCAAATTAAATGCTGATATAAAAAAATTAAATGTGAATCCATTAAACTGGATTGAAAATTTTCAAGTCACATCCTAGGAATAAGCTAATAACTAGTAGTAGAGAGCGTAAAATTTGTTCTTATAATCATTTCAGACTGATCCAAAGAACAAAGATCAGTAAAAGAAGCTTATAGGCAGAATATAATGTATGTTAATGTTTTCGAATTTGATAGACAACAAGTACTAAGAAACAATAAGCAGTGAACTAGAAAATATTAAAACTTAAAATATTCTTCATAAACTTTTGCAAACTAATTTTAGTTAAGTTATATCATAGAAACCAATAAGCTAACTCAAGATAATAATATATTTGTTCCTAATTTGTCATATAAGTTATAATAAATTATTGTAAAATGTTCATGTCACTTCCTAAGGATGAAAGCAGACAATTTTTTGGTGATTGCAGTCATTGATTGAGCACTACTGATGATACTACTGGCAAGCAGCTCTGGCTATCCAGTACTGAGCGATGTATTGCAGGTGAAGTGCAGTACATACCAGGGACAAGATATTGCCGATGGCAACGTAGAGATGGACTCGACGAAACGATGAGTGCACTGCCAAATAGTGCGGACAGTTCTTGAGAGGTCCCAAATCGTGGAAGCCAACTTCCAGGCCGACTCCAGCTGTCAGCTCGATCTCTGTTTTGGCCGTAATCAACTTAAGCAGAGGTGGAACCGCGTACAGGCGAATTGTGAGTTCAATCATGAAACATGTGAACAGCAGTATCTCCTGCAAACAGATTATTATAATGAATTTTAAATCAGAAAGCTGAATTCTGGTCGCAATACGGTATGAGATGAAACCACAATAATAAGAATGACCTTACTCAGAAACTACTGATTTGTTCATCTTCAGAGAGTACGTATTCCTTCAACTCTGGGGACTCATGTGCGTAGGCGTTATTCACAGCAGTGCCAACTTTCTTTTGAATAATACAATCGTAGATTGAGTAGACCTAGTCTATTTATATTGGAAATAAATATTTGAAATCACAGTACGGTAGGCTACCGGTAAGCTTACTCTTAGATTATTTGTATCAGCATGACATGTTTCGGTGTCATTTATTATGCATAGACCCATTTTCACCGACACTGAAACATGTGCTGAAATAATCTGGGATAGCATATATCATTTGAGGCTAATCTGTGATTTCAAATATTTATTTTCACTTCAATTATATTAGTACCGGTAGCTCTAGTCTATTATGGTTATATACCTAACACAATCAATTGTAGAGTTTTTTATTGAGTGGACCCAAGCACAGAGTAAGGAGTCGGCTACGGTACTTATCTACTCTTGAATCACATTATTTTATTTTACTGGAAATGACATTATTTATCAAAGGCTATAATTACCTGAATGATAGTTGCTGTGTCCCATTGGTGACTAAATCTGTTGAATGAGATGAGGATCAAAGCGCTCAACAAACTGTTCAGTCCAAAGTATTTGGGAAATAATACTTTTTGCACGCTGCCAAACACGTGACGAGGAAGATTGAAGTACAATGATAGACCTGCAATAAATGAAATTTCACTATTTATTGCGTGCTGTTTATTAATTGCATAATAAATTGGTACCAAACTTGCATAAACGAAATAGAAGACGGAACTAATCATATTTTTCTAGAATTACTTAACTTACATTCAAGAAAATGAATCGCCAGTTGCATAATCAAATTAAAAGTGTTATAATTTTTTATTAAAAAGGACTTATATAATAAATAATAATAAAATTACTTATCAAGCTGTTGTGTTCTGCTATGCATGAGAAACACAATAATATATTATATAATTTAATCAATGTTGATTTTATGACGAAATGCTAATAAACACTTTAAGATAGGTATTGATAAATAAAAACTCGTGTTTCACTGTGAATACTCAATCACTTACTTTTCTAGCATAGTAGAGAGTAATGCATTCCACTATGACAGAAAACTAATTTGCTCAAAGTCTTTATTTGTGATTTATTGATAAATGATCATTGATTATCGAATGATAAAGAACATTTTCAAAACAATAATGTTGAAGAAATCAAAATGAGTATTAATTGCATTCAAGTTCTCTACTTTCTACGCTTTGTTTTAAAATTTGAGGGAATCTCTAAAATTAGTGAAAGCTGTGTTTATCAGTTCATACCGAGAACCGGTGTCTAATCATCAAAGCAGGTAAAACTACAGTACAGAGTAAATACTAATCCGCTCACTCATTGGAATGCACATAGCCTTTGGCGAATTCATGGATTTTCTGATTTCTGCTTAGAGTCTGCTAAGGTAGACCTTTTAACGATGATACGGTATGTATCATTCAAGCCTTATCCTTTGCTATCAATAATTTGAGTTGTAGTAGATTTTCTGAACATATTCTATAACAAGAACATTGATGTCGAACATCATGTTCTAGAATAATGTACCGTATTTATTCTCATGAAGATAAAATATGATTGCCACTGTCAGTATTAATTTGAGTAGGCTACTTTCTGATCGAATATTACCTGATATAAATGTCATCCAAAATTGAGAGCCACAATGAACGCTAAATGCAGCTAAATATAGGAGAATTGTGAATGGCGATGAGCTCCACTGAGTTTTCTCAGAAGAATAGAGCAGTGATGCTACTGTTGCAACTGATATAATGCTGATCACATGAGCTGGCTGTGTAGTTCTGAATAGAATTCTGAAACAGAAAAAACGCAAAGAGAATTTATTAGGACATTTTGCAATAGTGGAGAATTTTAAATTTAATAGACCGTTAAAGACACTTTTCAGCGATTTTAGCAGACAATACGAGTAGCATAATTTTTGCTGAATTTATTTTAAGTGCTTAAAGCTACTTATTATTGCATTTATTATATCTGGTTTGTCATATAATACTACTTATTATTACCCTGGTTCAAGTCCCAAGCGGGGAAACAATTTTTGACCACAGCACAATCACATAAATACGGCCACCCCATATTTTCGGTAAAGTAGTCGTCAGCTATCATCCATTTCATTACCCACGCATGAGCTCATATGGGCTTCACCCTCATAAACAAATAAACAATAAACAAATCTTATTACATTTTATTCAGTATATTTATGAATCCACCTAAACATTTAAACAAAATTCTTTATTGTCGTAATAGAGTACAATTCTTTATTTATTCTCATAAATACAATTATTATCATACACACTGATGATAATTATTATTATTATTATTTCTATGATAGGCTATACACGTAAACAGATATTCAATTAGCGAGAGAATAGCACAAATAGAGTGAATTAAAGAGATATCTTCAACAACTCTGTATTCTTAACTATTCAACATTGATTTCCCTGCCAAAAAAACTATATTAACTTTAATATAATTAAAATGTATTATTCTTAATAAAGTTTAAACTTAAAGATTGAAATTTCAATTTCATATTCTTATATAATTCCTTAGTCTCCTTTATTTTCAAAACATATTTTTAAAAAATATGGATTTTTCTATGAGAGAACAATAAATATTTTGACAGATTTCTATCACTTGATTTTGGATAATTTTGTATATTTGAAAATGCATGGAATTAACCAATTTTAAGAAAATCTCCCTATTTTTTCAATATGGTACCGATGGAAGAATACATGATAGGCAGTTTAGCAGTGAATATAGAGTAGACTGGAGTACTCTCAGTACCTACTCTAATTTAATACTCCAAAAGTCAATTAGAGACTGTCAGTGAAGAGGAACTGTCTACTCTATATTCACTGGTACTACCTGCCATGGATTTTTTCTACCAGTCCCATCTTGGAAAAATAGGGATATTTATATTTTCTTAAAATTGAAGGATTATAATTCCATGTATTTTCAAGTATGCAAAATTATCCAAAATTAAGTGTTAGAGTGATAATCAATTCTTATGTAAAATTAGCTGAGATATTCAATGAAACCAGTTTTAAGTTTGTAACTTCTACGGTTATTGAGATAATTGGAAAAATATGCTAATAAACGCCATCTTTCAACAGTAAGGGTTTTAACTGGATAAGTAATCATAAAAGTGTATTTTTCATCAATGGAAGTTGAAGAGAGTCGGATTCTAAAGAAAAAGTTAACTACTAAGAGAGAAGTCGCTACTAAACACAAATTTATCACTTTTGCTATGTTTCAAAAATTTTGCGATTTTTTATTACTATTTCTGAGATTTGGGTAAGATTTACACAATCGCCGCCATTTAACTTTTTCATTAGAATCCGACTCTCTTCAACTTTCATTAATGAAAAATACAATTTTATGATTCCTTATCCAGTTATAACCCTTATTGCTGAAAAATGGCGTTTTTTAGCATATTTTTCCAATTATCTCAATAACCGTAGAAGTTACAAACTTAAAACTGGTTTCATTGAATATCTCAGCTAATTTTACATAAGAATTGATTATTTTAGAACCTCACTAAAGCTTCTAAAAAATTAGAAAAATTAATATTTTTTGTAAAATCTCAATTTTCCGCCATTGTTATCTCGGTAACAAAGCGTTTTTGGGGGTTAGTCCCATGGAACTTTTTTGTCTACTTGGTGTAAGGAATCAGCCTGAGAAGTATTGCACATTCCTCCTGAAACACTGTATATTCTGTAAAAATAATTATTATATTGATTTCTCATAGAAAAATGTATTCTCCCTATTTAAAATTCTCCCGTTTAGAAAAATGTTGATCAACTCACTTGTAATAATTAGACGTTTGAAATTTGTCGAAAGCATCGTGAATCATTTGTAGTGCATTGCGCTGGTGTGAGGTGAGAATGGCTAAAGTATCGGGACCTGAGTACACCGCGGGGGCGGCTTCGTTGGTTGAAACGGTGGCGGCGGCGGCTTCTTTCACCTCGTCATGCTGGATCGGAGGCAGTTCAGTAGGATAGTAGTAAACCGTGTTTGTTGTTTTATCACCATCACCTCCACTGTTCTTCTTGTTTGAGCCGTCTGTCCGTGCACACATTACGGATAAAATAACGAATTGATCTCAAAAACGAATAGTTCACTAAAATATTAATTACTCAATATAAATAAAATGAACAATTTATCAACTCGCAATCGTCGATTACCTTATGATAAGAATAACACTTTACCGTTCGAGAAAAAGTACTTGATTCGTTCAACGCTCGAGGAAGACTAACACTGATCTACAGAACAGTTAATGCCGAATGAAGGTCTAAAATAGAAAGACACTGTGTTTACAATGGGCGCCTGTCTTGAATATAAGATAGTTGTCTGGTAGATAGTTATAGTTATATAGTTGTTTCGTTGAATTGAACCCCTCGTCCAGTCCCACTTGACACCCAGCGACGATAGTGCACCTCGGCCTTTTAAAAAGCTGTCTCATCAATCAGTGGTCTAGGCCTTCCAGTCACGTAGTATCCTAAATAGTCCAGTACATTCTAGACTCTAGCTCTACATCCTAGGCTATTCGTGGAAATGCATTTCGTATTATTACAGCCGGCTTGTAAGCCTATCTCCACGCACGTCTCTTCCTTTTGGAGCTATTCGATTAGGTAGCCCTTTGCTTTTGCCAGTTAGAAAATTTTATCAGCTCTCCTACATATCATCCAACACATCTAATTTTTCCTGTAAGGAAGAAGTTTTATCTGAATTTTATTGAAATTAAAATTTCTTGACAGTCATATAATATACCGTACCAATTGTACAATTGTAATATAGCTGACTTAATAAATGACGTCGTGCGCAAAAAGATCTTGAAATTATTGAAAAACTGAACTAAAAAAAGTAATCTATTTATTTATTTATTAACAATTAATTTAGTAAAATACAATAGTTGAACTCAATTCCTAACAATAACCACTCAACTTGTTAAAGTGATCATTTAATATCCAATGTTTGAGAATAATTACTGTTACATGATGTGTATGATAGGAATAAACTATTTATTTATTTTATTTGACTATATTTTTTTCTTGAACGGACTGTATAGTGGAGTCTGGAGTGAATATGAAACTGGCAACCAGCTGGTAGTCCTAAGCCCTTTTTGGACTGTTGAGTCATTGACAAACAAATATGTTTAAAAAAAACTAAAATCATTTGTGAGATGTAACAGTGCCTGATAACAGTTATTATTTTCAGCTTCATTATTCTTGATTTTTTCATTATTGTGATGATTATTTTGATGAGATTCAACATTTATTTGAAACTGTTAATTCTTGTTGATAATTATAATAAACAATTTTTTTAGAATACAATTCTTGGCATTAATTTTGCAGAGTTTCAATATTGTGGTTATAAATGAATAATGTTTCAATAAATACACAATAATACTGTAAAATAAAAAAACTTGTGGATCAATAAAAAATAGTAAAAAAGAAAAATAATACTGCATTTCTTGGAAAAGAAGCATTTCGCCTACCTACTCAGGGCTCTTCATCAAACACAAATTTTAAAGTGCCTTTGACCATATACTCTTTCTCTGTAAATTCAGTCAATAAATTTTCAAATTAGGGCTCTGTGCTGAATATTGAATATAAATTGATACAATAGTGCACATTATTAATTTTATTCAATTAATTTATATCATTCTATTGCTCACTCCACAGTTACATATTTCGTGATTTTATTCAGTGATGCTATTCTATTCAAGGTATATTTATTAATTTATATTATTGATTGAAACAATAATTAAATTAATTGGCGCGTATAATTGTAACACATTAGTTACGTATATGTAATAGGTACGTGTAGCCTACAATAATAATCAAAACGTAAATTACATTTTAATTTTTCCCAATATTTTATGAATTGATGATATATTTAAAATGCTTTATACCGTATTATATTACTAAGATAACCTAAATGTTGTACGAATTCAATTTGCTATTATAAATAGACCATGCACACATCACGGATAAAATACCAAATTGATCTCGAAATATGGATGAAAAATTATCAAAATTCAACAAATCAACATAAATGAGCAATGTATTAATTAATAAAATTTGTTGATTGAATGTTGATGTAGTGGTTTTCTCCGTTTTCTTATTTTTTTGAGAACCAATCGACAAAAAATGTTTAAATTTGTTTTTGACAGTTTCAGATTAGATCTAGAGATGTTGGGTTAATAAATAAGGAATGTTTTTGAAATCCTTCCAAAGTTGTAGGTGTATCGCGGGTTGCATATCTTGCGCCCTGATCCTATCAATAGCCTACCCAATATAATGACAGAACTGATGTTGTCACAAATCCACTTTATTATTCTAATAGGTACCTGTGCTACGTACATATATTGTATTACATAGAGGCTATACATTCGTTTTTGAAGAAAAGTACATATTGATTCACTCATACGGCGGTATGTATACAATGAGATAAACCTTGAAAGTTGGATCATAATAGCTCATGACACCAAAAAACTAGACAAAAAGAGAGCTTGTTCCACTGATTAACAATAACTTGAATATTGCATATGATATGAGTCATTGAAAAAATGATGACGAGGTGTTGAAATTTTGAACTTGATATTAATAAGATTTGAAGTTGAGCAAATTAAAATTAATGTTTTATTAAACATTAAACAAGTGTGTTTCCACTTGGCGGATGTTTATCCCCATCACTAATTGATCCTGCCATACCTTTTTAGCGCGGCCTTCTTCAGAACGCGATAAAAATAACAGCATGCATCATCGATACAGCAAATACCGCACGCCGCACTAAACCTGCTGCTATGGTGATGCTCTGCAATGAATAAGAGCTACCGTACGTGCTACGCTACAGGTGGATGTGGTATTCCGCACGTCTTTCTCCATACCTCCTAACGGCTGCTATTATAGGTTACTTTCAGATGAAAAAAATAATTGAACTATCACTTTTTACAACTGATTTTGGTTCTTCGAATAGATCACATAATCCAAAATCTTTTTTTAGTTCCTGTAGGCTATAGAGACTATAATCAGTCTCTATACAGTCATTATACAGTCTCTATACCGTAGGCTATAGATTCATTCACGCGGGAGTCGGACGTTACTTAAATAGGTACGGTACCTTACGATAATAATAAAAAATATAAATGTAATATTTCATATAAAAACGTTTTACTGGTACAAAAATACCTGCTGTTGAATAATCGTCATGGCATTTTAACATGTCAAGATATTGAAGAATCAGCATTTATATATGGGAGCAGTAGGCAGTTGTTCAATTTACAGGCATTAAATTTGGCTGACCTCTTTAGATTCTTACCGTTTCCCGATTCGGCGACATTCCTTTGCACCCTTGGTCCCCCGAGAACGGTACCGTAATTGTGATTTTTACCGGTGGGGTCTTCTAAAATCACGTGAATTATAGTTTCCTTTAATATAAGGTCATATGGCCTTAATTTGATTACTGAAATTGGCAACACTATGTAGAGTTGGGAAGTTGGTCCATTTGAAATCATAACTTAATGAAATCATTTTCAATCAGCTCTTTTAACGAGTGTGTTTCTTTTGTGTGCGTTCTCACATTTGACTTGCTACAGAGTACAGATCATACCAATCTTAAGACATAATTGTCTATTTTCAATATTTTTTGCTGATCTTCATCACAACCTGAAGGAATTCAGTACCGTACAAAAAGTTTCATGAGCCTATTTCATGAAAAATATGCTCGAAAGAGAGAAAAACGAAAGTCAACATGCGCCATGATTTGTATCTGTATCTCAACGCTTTCATGGAAAGACTGTATCTACGGTGCGACTTACATATTAATATTACCTATATTATTAGAGCAGAGCCTTCTATTAAACGAAGCTATGCGTAAATACGAAAATGAACCATGTATTTGCCTACATTGAATATCGTAGGTAAGTTACCGCAACTTACCCAATAATGTTGCTACCACGTTAGGTACCCTGGGTGACGTGATAACAATAACGGATTGTGATTCTAGGTAATATACGTTTATTTATTATATTATGCATTCATTCACAAAATGAATGAATTCATCCACAAATTGTATTGAATAAATTTAAATACCGTATCGGTACCGTTGAAATCTGTAATAAGGCCCATTCTAGACAAGCGTGAAAAACGCGATGGGAATACGCGCTCGATGGATACCATTATAGTGTTAAATGTTACACGAGCGAGATAAATACGCGTTTTTGACGCGTCAGTAGGCAACAGCTCGTTTGCAATTGAAAACGCGTTGGAAATGCGCGTGACACACGCCCAGTCATTCTACACGTATATAGCGTTGGCAACGCGCGGCTGCTCAAGTTCGATCTATTGTATAGCAATTGCGCGTAGTCTCGCCACGTGTAGTTTGAAAAAAAATTCACGCCTAGTTTTCCACGCTTGTCTAGAAAAGGCCTAAGCACAGCACAGAGAAGAAGGCCACCTCTGTGGCCTAAGCGGGGGTCAACCAACTGACCCAACTCCCATTTGACCCAACCTACCAATAGACCCAATTTTTTAAAATCAAGAAAAGCGGCAAAACCATTTGACCCAATAGTCATCTGACCCAACATACCATTTGCCCCAATATTATAAACCTTCAAAACCAGCTGACCCAATTGTCATCTGACCCAATTGACATCTGACCCAACTACTGTGCTGCCCTCTTGCAAAACGCCTGCAATGTTTCAGGCTTAGTTACTCTCTAGTAACTTACCTACCGTCTACTCTCCAGGCACTATATTATGTCTGTGTACAGCTCTGTTTTCATGATTATTTCAATATGATTCATATGATTGTGTATGTGTAGGCTACTCCAAAAATGAATCTAGAGAATATGAAGAAGTTTGAATAAAGTATGAAAATGTGAAGATGAAGATTAGGCTAATAAATACTTACCATCTCAGCTGTATGATCTTATTTATTGTAAACTAAACAAAGTTCTGCTCATGAAACTCTTATTTTTCTCATTCTTGTAAGATACCAGACTGAAATGAGTTGCATTACCTGACTGTATGTGGAAGCCGCTGTATCCTATGTTCGGAAGAAGCATTGGCTGTATGTGGAGCTGGCCGTATCCGGATGCCACTGTATGTTGTTTGAAGGAGGAATTGTCTGTATGCGATATAGAGAGCTACGGTTTTGAAATCGAGTCACCCGGAACTGGCTGTATGTGGATGTGTCTGTAACTACTGTTGGCGGTAGACCACGCAGAAGTGGATCATCGCAGACGACAGAATTTGAAAGCAGCGTGAACAAACTAGTGATTCACTTATTCAAACACTTATTATAATATTTCATTGTTTCTAAAGAAAACTGTACTTGGTACTCGGATAACGTTTTATGTTAATTGATAAAACAATAGTGAACAATTCAGCTCACTTCAGAACAATAATTCCAAAAAACGAATATTCCGAAAGCTAGCCGTGTCGTAGGCCCATAGGGAAGGATGGCATCGCCATCTAGAGTCATTTTTTGATACTAGAGAGAGCGGTAAAGTTTGAAATTTTAACTAGCAGAATGAAGAAGTAAACATGAAAGTAATAATTATTTGAATTTCAATAACTGATTGGAGCTTATCAATAATTATTACAACAAAATATTCAAGAGAACTTCTAAAAGAAACCCCTACAAAAGCAATTTAAAAAATAATTATTGAATATTGGATAGAAACCAAAAATGTCATTTTTGTACTTCAATTTTTTATAACTTTAAATAATTTCCCTTTCCTATTGAAATCAAATGTATAGCCTATTGCTATTAGCCTAAAAGGTACGTATATAGCTTGGAATCTGTTTCTGAGACTGAGTTCTTATGTGTATTATCTTAAATTGTAGCCTAATTTATATAAACTCTCATTCTACTTTTTAATCATTTCAAAGGTACCTAGGCCTACCTTATAATTCATATAAATTAGTTCATAAATGATCAGGCATAAATGTTACACAGGCCTACTTCATTTTGCTCATTTATCATTTTAATATAGGCTACTATATCAGCTATTTTTCATAATTATTGTAGGCTACTGTTGTAGCCTACTATGCTATAGGTATGGTACGCTATAGTTAGGTGTCTTAAGTTTTCTACTCATCTACCTAAACATATATCAGAGTCTAGTCTGTTTGTCATTCAACCAAAATAAATTTTTTTTCATTTTTTGCATTATTGTCAAGTTTGACAAGTTTTCTTCTACCAGCACCCAACCTTTCATTTTTCTATAGTCTGTCCAAGCAAAGAAGACCCTCTGTCAAGATGGGGAAAATGGCAATCTTGGTCAATATTTGTTCAAGAATTATAAATTTGGTCTATATATTGTAGATCAAATTGTTTCCTTCAATTTGAGATCAAATTGATAATTTTTGAACCAATATTGACCGAGCTTGAGTCATTCTCCAATGCCAGAGGGTCTTCTTTGCTTAAACAGACTATAGCAACGCCAGTATAATTAATAATTATTATCAAATTATGAAGTGGAAGCTTATATCAAATTAATGTAAGTTATTTTTAATACATCGAATATGTATTAAAGTCAATTAAGGTATTTATATACCCTATAACATAGGGTATATTATGAAATAGCTATCATTTGTGTTTATTTTGTTCCACTTACAGGCTGATGTAAAGCATTGTCTTTTCATTTATTTATTCATCATCATTATCCAAGGTGTATAGAATACTATTTTACTATATTATACTCAGAATACTATTCTATACACCTTGATCATTAGCCTACCTACATACAAAATCACATCAATACTTGAAAAAATCCCTTTTGATAGGTAATTTGTCACAATTTACCTAAGTTATATTTAAAGACTTACAGTTCAAAGTAAATAATAATATCCAAATCTTGAAGGCTATTGTCATCATTTTAGGCCTTCTCTGCGACCGAGTTATATAGGTAGCCTACTTTATCAGTCATGATCGTTTTCAATTTTTTTTTTAACATCTTTGAAGAGGTAATTTTTCAAATGTTCTCCGGTAATAATCTCATTCTAGAATAAGATGGGTTTTTTCATAAGAGGCATGTTCATGTAGAATAATTATGTTTGTCAGTGCAAAATTGAAATAATTTATTGTTCTAGATAAAAAAAGTAGCAGAGGCTATATTATAAATGTAGATGGCAGGCAAATAAGAATATTATTGTTATTCAAAAGCCCAATTAGCAGGTACGGTACCAGTACCTAATTTATCTCTTGATCTCAGGCCATTTTTTTTTCATTGGATTTTTTTTCAGCTGTCACAGTAGATAATTTTCTCAGAAAATATTTCCACACCAAAGATTGGAATATTCATTACTCATTAAACAGTAATAAGAGTGTTTTTGTCCCAAGAAGAACAGGTTATATAGGTTTAATAGGTTCCTTCCAATTTAGTTTCTCATTTACAGTATTATGATTACCCTATATTGTAACTCCCAGGGATTTTATTGATTGAATTGTTTCAATTTGGTGGCAAAAATTTTTTGTTCCCTCTAGGCCTCTACACTTCATAATAAAAGTTATTAGCCTCTTGAAGAATTCACATCAATATGAGATTCTATACTTACAAAGTTACAGTAGTAAGTATTATTATTATTATAATATTATATACTTACTTATGGATTATTATTATACTTTTTCAGTGCTTGAATTCTAAAAATGGTATGGTATGGGAGCTGTGGGTGAACTGGCTCACCAGGGGGAAGGGGGTCCACGTGCCCTCCTCAGAGAAATTTTTAAAAATCAAACTTAAATTGCAGCGCTTTTAACAAATCTGGGCAATATTTTGTAGCTGTTTTTTATAAAACAATTCTAAAGAATGAAGCCGCTCAGAAGAAAAGATACTCTAGAGAAAAAAGTGGGCTATGGGAGCGCCGCTCCCACTGTCAAACTCTGTAGGTACTTACTTAACTTATATTAAAAATAAAAACATATGCTCACATACTATGCAGCTCCAAATTTGCTGGATCACTTGTCATGCTGGGTTTAGTTTTATGTATCTAGAGTCCTTTTTTCATCCACGAAAAACATAGTCAGTCAATTGCCTGAAATAAAAATACACGGTAAATCAACTTACTTAGAACAATTTCCATGCTTTAAAATTATAATTGAAAATTTGCAAATGTCAATAAAAATTGAATAATGGCTAACACTCCAGTTTTGATGGATTCCTGTTCTTATACTTGACCTTGTGATGATACAACTAACCCATTTCAAGTTCTATATTTTCAATCTAGTTACCGGTCAGCTAGTTCTGCATACTTTCTTGACAGGGTAAGGATGAATGAGAAAATTCAGTTTATTCAATCATTATATGCGGTACCATAATCATAAATATTAGTTAATAAAAATTAACTTAGTGTCACGTCTGTGTTCAATGTAGGATACAATTGGAAGAACAAAATTATTCTGACTGCTCTACTACAGTTTTACAATAAAACAAAACAAAAACATTTACATGGAATACAAAAAGTGCGGACACACTATGTCTAAATTACCACCATATGAAAGGGACCCATGTTTCCTTTAAAGGGGCAATGATTATCATTTTTTTCTCAAGATGTGTACATTTGTCAAATTTGAGTAGTCTAGGTAGGCTTCTATAAAAGGTCTTCAATAGTTTGTATTAAATTATATCTAATGGTAGGCTATAAATATCTATAAGTTGAACTACCCATTATTTAGCAATAGGCTAATTGATTTGATAGCCTAAAACTCAAGTTAGATAACCTAACAACAAAGTCCAGTCTATTTCTGTTGACTAGATCAATATGTTGCTCTTTCAATCTTGGATTATTTTAGAGAATTATAGGCCTAGTCGAAGCAAGAAATTATAAACAATAGATAGTATATGCTGCAGTTGGGGTTGATTATGAGGTTATCAATTACGACATGCCTGTAATGCGTTTTTTGGCAACTCATAGGCCTATAGCCCAGGTCAGACCAGACATTTTTCTCAGGCCACTTCCCGTGTTTCGGGACACGTCAAGCCGTTGGTCCTGGCTGCCTAAAAACAGACGTTAAGTCAAGCCAGAGGCCCTAAAATTGATCAGGAGCGACCTGAAAACTCTGACACCAGAACTGAGCCAGCCAGGTTACACGAATATTATTATTATTAGTGTGTTCTCAGATGAAAGTGAATAAAAAATTTCAAGGTAATACCTATTTTCAAGTCTGGAAATAAAAGTCTCATTTGTAATTACCGTCCAATCTCCCTGCTGTCTGTATTTGCTAAGGTATTTGAGCGTGTGTTGTATGGAGAGATCCTGTGGTACTCCCAACCTCTTTTATCTGATTGTCAGCACGGATTTCTTCCGGGTAGATCTGTGGTGACAAATTTAATGGAATTTACAATGGATATTTCAAGGACAATGGATTCTGGAGGCGAAGTTGATGTGATATACACAGATTATTCAAAGGCATTCGATCGGGTGGACCAGGGAGCTCTGTTGAGAAGACTTGATGACTTGGGTTTCTGTGGGAGGCTAGTGAGTCTTTTCAGAAGTTATCTGTTTAATCGCAGAAACTATGTTATGGTTAAGAGCTATAGGTCAATTCCTTTTATAGCACATCGGGTGTTCCTCAGGGAAGTGTGCTGGGACCTCTCCTGTTTTTATTATTGATTAATGAACTGCCTCTGCAAATGAAAAGAGCAAAATGTTTGGTATTTGCAGATGATGTGAAGATCTACATGGAAATAGCCAGCTCAGATGACTGTGTTCTGTTGCAGCAGGATGTTGATAGATTGTCCAGGTGGTCTAAAATCAATGGTCTCAAGTTAAATGTTGATAAGTGCAAGTGCATGTCATTCTCTAGAAAGACTATCAAAACAGATTTCTCTTACAGAATTCAGGGTATTGAACTGGATAGAGTTGACTCTTGTAGGGATTTGGGCGTTATTTTTGATGGCAATCTCAGATTCTCAATGCATATGGACCATTGTATAGCTAAAGCTAACAAAATGCTGGGATTTGTTATGCGTAACACATCTGACTTCACCAATCTTGATGCAATATGCACTGTTTACAGGTCTCTTGTCCTGAGTGTGTTAGAGTATTGTTCTTTGATTTGGAATCCTTACACTCTTGTGTATTCTCATGGACTTGAGGTGGTTCAGAACAAATTCCTGAGGTTCTTATTCTACAAACACTTTGGCAGATCTTGTCCTGTGGGTTATCCAACTGACCTGTTGAGGAGGACATTTCACTTTGTGTCACTGAGGTTGCGACAAGAGAGAGACTCCTTGATTTTCATTCATGGTCTCATTGGGGGTCGTTTCTCCTCTCCTCAGCTTCTTTCCTTGATGAATTTCCATGTTCCCTCATTCAATTCTAGGAATTGTCCTACCTTTGATCTCATCAGGAGTAGAACAGTCAGTGGTTTCAATGCTCCTCTGTTCAGACCTCTCAGACTATACAATAGGCTGAATAGTGTGATTGATTTGTTTGGGTTGGACAGTGTTTTCAGGCGGGATTTGAGAGGATTGTATGCTGTATAAGAATTTTGTCTATTATATTGAATTTATAATAATTAAAAAATTTTTTTGTAACATGTTTTCTTTGATAGGCTATGGGTTCTATCTTTAAATTCCGGTTGTTTTGCATTATACTAATCACTTACTACAACTAACCAATTTTTTCTACTTTTTCTTTTATTTTACTTTTTCAAAGATTATGTATTATTACTAATCCTAATTTTACTTTTTCTATTGCATTAGTTTGTTTATCATTAGTGATTTTCATATAGTTCAATCATGTAGGATATGCTTACTTAATTATGTAACTCTTATTATAATTTACTTTAATTTTGTATTTCACCAATATAGTTTTCTGTAACTCTTTTGTGTTATGAGGGCAATAATGGGATTGATTCCTGGTGCCCTCGATGATGAAAAATTTCAAATAAATAAATAAATAAATAAATAAATAAATAAATAAATATTTTCTGCATTATATTTTTTATCAAGAATAGTCAATAGTAATATTACTTATAATATGGTTAATAGTGACTAGTAATACTGGGTAACTTTCAAAAATATGTTTCTTTCATCCTTTCATTTATTAAATGAGTTGGCATACCATTCATCAAACATGCCTGGATATTTTCAAAAAAACTTAAGATTGAGAAAATAATTACATTAATTTAGTACTTAAGTTCCAATGTAAAAAAAAGTAGAAATAACTTTGAAACATTCTACTTGATTACTTATTACTGTTTGCCACCAGTACTTATTGTTTTGTATTCAAGATGTTGAGTTAAATCAGGGTCCAACAAATAACCGTTTCAATAGAATATTGGTTCAATAAGATAATAAACAAATTAAATTCAACAATATAAAAGTGTTTGTGATAATATTATTGATACATTTTAGGTTAAAGGTTTCTTTTTTTAAAATTGTATAGATGTGCGTATCGATACGCTGTATCATCACTCCTTATATCACTAATATTGAATAAATTGAATTTTTGGTTTGTCGATGACACACTTACACGCCATCATACAGTGAGAGACATATAGCGAACGCCGCTTTTGAACAGATTTGGTTTCCGGCGCTCGCTATATGGGAACGCGGAATTGGCTGTATGTGGATTCCTCTGTATATGGAGGAATCCTGTCAAACAGGAGGCCACTGTATCCTGGTTAAAAGTGGAGTTCACTGTATGCGAAAAAGATGAGTATCTATATTGATATAGCGAGCGCCGGAAACCAAATCTGTTCAAAAGCGGCGTTCGCTATATGTCTCTCACTGTATGATGGCGTGTAAGTGTGTCGTCGACAAACCGAAAAATGCTTCAATTTATGGCCCACAATATTAGTGATGGGCGATAAGAAGTGTATCGATACAGCGTATCGATACGCACATGACTACACACAATATTAAAATATGAAAGAGCCTTTAACCTAAAAGTCTGTATCAATAATATCACAAACACTTTTATATTGTTGAACTATAAAAGTGTTGATTATATCTTTATTGTATCTTATTGAACCAATATTCTATTGAAACGGTATATTTGTTGGACCTACGATTTAACCAACATCTTGAATACAAAACAATAAGTACTGGTAAGTAAACAGTTATAAGTAATCAAGTAGAATGTTTCAAATTATTACATTTTTTTTTTACATTGGAACTTGGGAGCTACTAAATTAATGTAATTATTTCTCATAATCTGAATTTTACTGAAAATCAGTCATGTTTGATGAATGGTATGCCAGCTCATTTAATAAATGAAAGGATGAAAGAAACATTTTGAAAGTTACCAGTATTACTAGTCACTATTAACCATATTATACAGTAGTAATATTACTATTGACTATTCTAAAAAATATAATGCAGAAAATATTATTCACTTTCATCTGAGAACACACTAATAATAATAATATTCGTGTAACCTGGCTGGCTCAGTTCTGGTGTCAGAGTTTTCAGGTCGCTCCTGATCAATTTTAGGGCCTCTGGCTTGACTTAACGTCTGTTTTTAGGCAGCCAGGACCAACGGCGTGTCGTGTCCCGAAACACGGGAAGTGGCCTGAAAAATGTCTGGTCTGACCTGGGCTATAGGCCTATGAGTTGCCAAAAAACGCATTACAGGCATGTTGTAATTGATAACCTCATAATCAACCCCAACTGCAGCATATACTATCTATTGTTTATAATTTCTTGCTTCGACTAGGCCTAATTCTAAAATAATCCAAGATTGAAAGAGCAACATATTGATCTAGTCAACAGAAATAGACTGGACTTTGTTGTTAGGTTATCTAACTTGAGTTTTAGGCTATCAAATCAATTAGCCTATTGCTAAAATGGGTAGGTCAACTTAGATATTTATAGCCTAACATTAGATATAATTCAATACAAACTATTGAAGACCTTTTAGAAGCCTACCTACTCAAATTTGACAAATGTACACATCTTGAAAAAACTGATAATCATTGCCCCTTTAAAGGAAACATGGGTCCCTTTCATATGGTGGTAATTTAGACATAGTGTGTCCGCACTTTTTGTATTCCATGTAAATGTTTTTGTTTTGTTTTATTGTAAAACTATAGTAGAGCAGTCAGAATAATTTTGTTCTTCCAATTGTATCCTACATTGAACACAGATGTGACACTAAGTTAATTTTTATTAACTAATATTTATGATTATGGTACCGCGTATAATGATTGAATAAACTGAATTTTCTCATTCATCCTTACCCTGTCAAGAAAGTATGCAGAACTAGCTGACCGGGTAAAGATTGAAAATATAGAACTTGAAATGGGTTAGTTGTATCACAAGGTCAAGTATAAGAACAGGAATCCATCAAAACTGGAGTGTTAGCCATTATTCAATTTTTATTGGAATTTGCAAATTTTCAATTATAATTTTAAAGCATGGAAATTGTTCTAAGTAAGTTGATTTACTGTGTATTTTTATTTCAGGCAATTGACTGACTATGTTTTTCGTGGATGAAAAAAGGACTCTAGACACATAAAAGTAAACCCAGCATGACAAGTGATCCAGCAAATTTGGAGCTGCATAGTATGTGAGCATATGTTTTTATTTTTAATATAAGTTAAGTAAGTACCTACAGAGTTTGACAGTGGAGCGGCGCTCCCATACCCTTTTTCTCAAGAGTATCTTTTCTTCTGAGCGGCTTCATTCTTTAGAATTGTTTTATAAAAAACAGCTACAAAATATTGCCCAGATTTGTTAAAAGCGCTGCAATTTAAGTTTGATTTTTAAAAATTTCTCTGAGGAGGGCACGTGGACCCCCTTCCCCCTGGTGAGCCAGTTCATCCACAGCTCCCATACCATACCATTTTTAGAATTCAAGCACTGAAAAAGTATAATAATAATAATCCATAAGTAAGTATATAATATAATAATAATTATACTTACTACTGTAACTTTGTAAGTATAGAATCTCATATTAATGTGAATTCTTCAAGAGGCTAATAACTTTTATTATGAAGTGTAGAGGCCTAGAGGGAACAAAAAATTTTTGAATTGCAATCTAGAAATGCTTGATATGACAAGTGCGTCCTTTATATAATTTATTGATATATCCAACTTAAGCACCTGATATTAGCAACAAAAGGTAATTCATATAGTCTATAGTCTTTTTTTATTCATATAGAAGTTTGGTTGCCATCTCCAAAGCACTGAATTGTTTATAGCATTTAATAAAGTCAAACAAAATATAGCAAACCGTTTCTATACAGTATCATTGCAGCCATTCATCAGTTTTTCCACTATCATTTTCTGTCAAAGCACAAAATTTTGATGAGTTTCAAATTTACAGAAACATTAGGCTACTGTTTGTTTGTCAATGGCGCAACAGCCCTATGAAGGGCCTAGACCTACCAGCTGGTTGCCAGTTTCATATTCACTCCACTATACAGCCCATCCAAGCAAAGAAGACACCCTGGCAGACGGGAAAACAACCTCAGAAATTAGGCTACTATTCAAGTAAAAATAAAGTTCAGTTGGCCTCACTTTTAAAAAATGGCCTCACTTTTTTAAAAACTTTTTAGAATACTTCATTTAAATATTTGTTTATCTAGAGCAGACGATAGTCATCCAACCTTATCAAATTGATGTCAGATTAATTTTGATTCATCTACAAGATCAATGTAGCCTACATTAGACTAACTCATATATTTTTCCATTAATCTGCACTTTCAGTTCTTCTTGTAGGTACCTAATGTAAAATTTCAATAAGTTAATTGGATCAGGATTCTATTTCCTTTCAGCAGCTACAAAGAAAGAGATGTTGAGTGAATGCAGACGCTCAGATCCACCTGAGAGTTTTTATGTTTAAGATTATTTTTTTGATGATCAAGAAGTAATGAAAATAATTTATGAGATGTGATCAACCAATGATAGCTAGGTTGAGAATTATCCAACCAGATGGAAGAATATTATTTTATAAGTTTTAAGTTATAATTTCATACTACACACATAGTGCACTTACTACCATAGGCCTACTGCATTCACACTTTTGTTGTTTGTTATTCTCCTGCCTGTCTTTAGGGATGCATCTTATCTTATTCCTGAATTTGCCTCTGTCCCCATTCAATATTTTCATAATAAATCATTCTTGTTTCAGGTGAAGGATCTGAGGGAAATAGGTGGCCACAATTTTTTTTTTTTTTTTTTTTTTTTTTTTTTTAGGGTGATGCCCACATGGGCTCTTGGGCCTGTGCGTGGGTAATGGGAAGGATGATGATGAGAGATGAATGGACCTACTGCTTTAGGTGGGTTCCGAACCACCGGGAAGCGATTTTTGGGCTTCCCAAAATCGTACAATATGGGGCTTCAGTTTAAAATTTTGTCATGTTATCATGAAAATGTGATAGGTCGAACGAAAAATGTTTTTTCAATGCTGCAGACGAACTGCTCAAGTGATTTGGTAAGAAAATATTTCTATTTCATGCAATTTTGTAGGCTATATCAGACATCAAACGCTGTTTTGGGTGTCTCTACTACGTTATGGAACCTACTAACAGCTGATATAATGCATCTATTGTCTCTTTTTATTTTAAAAACAACATCTAGGCATAGCCTAATAACAACTCCAATTGACACCATGAGGTGTTGGAGCAGACAAGGAAAGGAACAATATACACAGTATCCTTCATTATTATATTATTAGGCTAAAACAAACAGAAAATAGGTGAAATGTCGAATTTTCCTCAGTTTTTCAGTGATCCACCATTCTATTATTTCATAATTTTTTATCATTTCTCGTTAATGAATGAACATTTCTTATAAAATTTGGTGGCTTGGGTATATAAGTATCACATCTAAAAAAATGTTGTAAAGTTTGTTATAAATATAAGCAAACGCCATAAATATTCAAGTTAACAATAGAAAATTCATCTCAAATACAGTAACTCAATGTTATATCGCATTAGGTATATTATTAAAAATATTATGTGTTGCTTGTTTTAGTAAATGATAACCCGTTGATCTGCTATCAGCACAATCACATAGATACGGTCACCCCGTATTTTGGAGGGGGCAATAGGCCATCGGTCCTGACAACCAAAAAATAGTAGTCGTCATCTCTCATCATAAGCCCTCTCACTTCATATTCGACATGCCCTCTCACGCACAATTCTAAGAACTCATGTGGGCATCACTTGGAGAAAATAACATCAGCTATTATTGAGGATACCGTACATTAATTATTGTTAATAATAATTTATGGCTAGTTCTTCATTTTGGTTGTTTACAGCCAATTTTCACTAAAACTTTCTGAAATTTCTAAAATGGCGGCTGACTAAAACTTTGAATTTACTGTTGAAATTATCGATTTTACAGAAATGTGTAACATTTTAAGAATTTAGAGCTTTAAATTTTGAAGAAAGTAGTACCGTATCTTATTTTGTAAAATTCAATAATAAATAATGACAATAATCAGTTGGCTTTTTGCAATCTAATTTATTAATCAAATAATTATTAAGTTGAAGCTACTACAAATCAAACCTAAACGGTTTGACATACCGCAGTCTTCACCAATAATTTTATCCTAAAATTTTGTAATGAGATCATGTCGGATTATATATACGACTGTATATTGTGATGATAAGTTATTATTTTTCACTTTGATTCACCACCCACTAGAGTACATGAAAATGAATGAAAATTGGAACAGCAGAGTCCCCCTTTAGCCTGCCACACCCATGCACATTGCTATTTCGTCAGGTATGTCATGGAAATATAAATTAATTCGTATAATTATAATAAGCTGAAATTCAACAGTGCATCAAGTCTCTGGATTATTTTCATGCTTTCTACTCTAGTAGATCGAACGAAAATAGTCCGATGAAACTTTGATGTAGGCCTACCATTGCCAATTCAGCTGATTTAAAAATACAAACCAATGTAGGTAGTAAATTTACTCTAGTAGAACGCACGAATATAGTCCAATGAGACTTGATGTATCGTTGTCAATACAGCTGATCATAAATGAAAATTAATGTGTATTTTCATATTCACCTGATGAAATGGTAATATCTATGGTTGTGGAGGTGAGGGTGGACTCTACCATAACCATCTATCAATTCTCAGACCTTAATGTACCTATCGATTGTATGGAAAATGGCGGACGTAATTGCCCTACTCCAAATTCATGATGTCATAGCGTTTTGGTTATGTTGACAAAAAAATCATATGTTTTATTATAAAAATAATTTTTAACATTTCATAAGTAGGCCTACTGAATGTTTACTAAGTTGACAATGGATTACACTTGCGATTCGTCTTGTTTTATGTTAAATAATATGGCATAATTTCTTGAGTATTTGATAATTTATTACAGAAGGGTCGTCTGTGTTGTGTTTATGATTGTGAATATCCAAGTATGGTAATTCAGTTCATATTTCTATTTTCACGTTTCCTGAAAACAAACTCTCAAAGGACATATTGGTTAGAAAGGTTTTCATCAAAATTTGATGTGAAAGACAGTTCGATAGTTTGTATTAATCATTTTGAAGACAGTTTTATTATCGAGGAAGACGTTTTTCTTGTCATAGACGGTTAACTAATTGGATTGCTAAGAGAAAAACATTGAAGTGCCAAGAGAAGTGATGCATTTCCTTCAATTCCAACAAACTAGCCTATGTGCTTTTTATAAAAGTGAAAGACAATAATTAATGAAATCAGTGATCTGCCTTGTGTGCCAGTTATTGTGTACAGAATAAATTTATTTTTTCTCAAAGTTTAGATCTAAGATATGTAAAGCAATGGTAAAAATACACAACTGAATGCTCAAATAACACTCTAAAAACAAGTTTTGAGAAGTTGAAATTACATTTTTGGATGGATACTGGAGTCTGAAGAAGACAATAAGATGTCTCAAACTTGCAAGCCAAAGGAAAAAAATAACTGGAAATATTGGGGGAAAGGTTTAGATTCGGAAGAAAGTTAAAATGAGCAGCAAGTGAAGTACAAACATGTTGGAAAAAACTGATTGGAATTTGAATTTCTATTTTTCACATGGAATAATAAATCAGATTCTAGTTTGAAGTTCATCATATTGTAATGATTATCAATTTTGTATTGGATATTAATTATATTGTAATATCGTAATGTTTAACAATAAAAATATGCTATTTCTGTCTTATTTCCTCTAAAGTATAGCAACTTGAACTATTGCTTTTACGCTTGGCTAGGCCCATATTGCCGCCATCTTGTTTTGTACATTAAGGTCTGAGAATTGATAGATGGTTATGACTCTACTGTTCCATTTTCCATCGGATTATTTTTGTGCTGCGTTCAACTCCAATAGAATTGTAATAGGGATAGCTTTTCATCTGTAATGGATGTTGAACTCGTTAAAGTTCAAACTGCTTTAAAGTTATGTTTATAGAACACGAATACCTACTAATCAAATGAAAATTATTATTCTAATAGATAACATTTCGCCATAATACGCATTTATTTGGGAAAATTGTAATTTTTGATACAATCTTTTTTTCTTTTTTCAGGAACATAAGATTTCTGTGGGCGTCGATAGGACGTGTGGTTCTGAGGACGAGTGAAAACATTGGAAATTTAGATCAAATGATAGGATTGAATTATTCTATAACACATACATCTTGTAATTTCATGTTTCCTAATTAATAATATTATTTTATGAACCATTAGAATATTTTCCCAATCTTTATTTAATGCAAATATGAAAATAAATATCTTTGATTATATTTTAAAGCTGTTTACTTCTTTATTGAGCCCATAAAATTAGGTTTCCTTTGGAACTCCAGTCAGAAAATTGTACTGTAAAGTATAGCATTTCTCAATTAGTGTGAGATCGGCCGGCTGTGCTGTGAAATTTCTGACCAAAGCTGGGTTGATAAAAAGTTGGAAAAATATTATCCATAATAAAAGGCGAAACTTGAATACACAACTCTTAAAAATTGCAGAATAAGTTTCAGGGAATGTGTGCGATTGTAACGACTACAATTAATTTCCTAATTATTAGGAAAAGAAGTTCATCATTTTATCTCCATAATCGTTAAAGTTGCAAACTTTAAACTGGTTTCATTAAATTCCTTAGCTAATTTTAAATAGGCATTGATAATTTTAGAACTCAAATAAAGCCTCTAAATTTTTTTTTCACAAATGTTATCTCAGAAACAAAGAGTTTTTGGGTGTTTGTCCCATGGAACTTTTTCCTCTACTTTATGCAAGGAATCAGCATGAGAAGTATTGCACATTCCTCCTGAAACATCCTGTACAATAACTATTATTGTTTCGAAATTATCATAATCCTTTATAAAGTTCAAAATTTGTTCAGCTTTTCCTTGTGAGTGGAAATTTGTTGAAGTCAAATGAAATGAACTAAAGTGGCATATGGTCAAGGTGTAAAGAATAGTAGAGGTGAGGCGGAGTGAAGCAGCTGGCTGTGAAAGTTATAATTTTGACGTCACGGAGTTCCTCTAGTCAAAAATTTTTCCTTATCCTAGACAAAAAACTGCGCCCTTTTTTTCAATTTACAAATTACAGAATTGTTTGATAGGCGAATTTCTTATATGAGCTTGTAGAGAATTTCAAGACCTACATTTTGAGTGATTTGAATCTATAATTTACTCAAATTTAACGTAAGAAAAAGTCCGTTAACGTGTGTCGGGAATACTCTGCAGCTGGGCTAAAGCAAATTATGAATAGCAATGCTATCGAATGCAATAATATTATAAATGTATCTTATAATAGCATTACTACTCTTAATCGCATCAGCCCAGCTGCTGAGCATTCCCGAGACACTTTAACGGACATTCTCTCATGTTAAATTTGAGTAAAATATAGATTTAAATCACTCAAAATGTAGGTCTTGAAATTCTCTACAAGCTCATATAAGAAATTCGCCTATCAAACAATCCTGTAATTTGTAAATTGAAAAAAGTGCGCAATTTTTTGTCTAGGATAGGGAAATCAATGCTAAATTTTTGACTAGAGGAACTCCGTGACGTCAAAATTATAACTTTCACAGCCAGCTGCTTCACCCCGCCCCACATCTACTATTCTATACACCTTGGCATATGGTAACCTAAATATTTGGACTTATTATGGAAAAATGGTAAAGGGACAGTTTTGGGAGTAATCATGTTGAACCTTCCATTAAGAATATGCTATAACTTGATGATAAATGATTATTCCCGTGTACTACAATTGTTGGAATTGTGTACATTATTGGATTTTTTTCATTGTATATTTTCAATTCTTTTTTTTGTGTTATCTTGGAGAAAATTCAGAAAACGATATTTCGTGAAGAAGCAATTGAATTTTTCAGGTATTAAAATAACACAAATTGTTACAAAACTATTTCATGATGTTAGAGTTGTCATTTAGCTATGCCTATAGATGATGTTTTTGAAATCAAAAGAATCACATAAATGAAGACCTTGACAACATTGATGATTGTTTCAAAGCATATGGCCTCTCTCAATCTTAACAAGACTTATCTAACGGAATTGAACCATACTTAGCAGAATTTCAATCATTCGAAACTCAATAATGTTTTATTTTTGTTTCTCGAGGGTCATGCCCATTGACTCTTAAGCTTGTGCGTGAGTAATGAGAGATTACTACTTTTTAGGTAGTTGGTACCGACGGCTTATCGTCTCCTCCGAAATAAATCTATGTAATTGTGCTGTGCTCAGCATATTTTTTTCCCAGTCATGACTCGAACTCGGATCCTTGTGGTTATCAGACCTGCACGTTATCACTTACTCTAACAAGCCACCCAAATTGAAACAATTCAATCGATAAAATCCCTGGGAGTTACAATATAGGGTAATCATAATACTGTAAATGAGAAACTAAATTGGAAGGAACCTATTAAACCTATATAATCTGTTCTTCTTGGGACAAAAACACTCTTATTACTGTTTAATGAGCAATGAATATTCCAATCTTTGGTGTGGAAATATTTTCTGAGAAAATTATCTACTGTGACAGCTGAAAAAAAATCCAATGAAAAATAATGGCCTGAGATCAAGAGATAAATTAGGTACTGGTACCGTACCTGCTAATTGGGTTTTCGAATAACAATAATATTCTTATTTGCCTGCCATCTACATTTATAATATAGCCTCTGCTACTTTTTTATCTAGAACAATAAATTATTTCAATTTTGCACTGACAAACATAATTATTTTACATGAACATGCCTCTTATGAAAAAACCCATCTTATTCTAGAATGAGATTATTACCGGAGAACATTTGAAAAATTACCTCTTCAAAGATGTTAAAAAAAAAATTGAAAACGATCATGACTGATAAAGTAGGCTACCTATATAACTCGGTCGCAGAGAAGGCCTAAAATGCTGACGATAGCCTTCAAGATTTGGATATTATTATTTACTTTGAACTGTAAGTCTTTAAATATAACTTAGGTAAATTGTGACAAATTACCTATCAAAAGGGATTTTTTCAAGTATTGATGTGATTTTGTATGTAGGTAGGCTAATGAACAAGGTGTATAGAATAGTATTCTAAGTATAATATAGTAAAATAGTATTCTATACACCTTGGATAATGATGATGAGTAAATAAATGAAAAGACAATGCTTTACATCAGCCTGTAAGTGGAACAAAATAAACACAAATGATTGCTATTTCATAATATACCCTATGTTATAGGGTATATAAATACCTTAATTGACTTTAATACATATTCGATGTATTAAAAATAACTTACATTAATTTGATATAAGCTTCCACTTTATAATTTGATAATAATTATTAATTATACTGGCGTTGCTATAGTCTGTTTAAGCAAAGAAGACCCTCTGGCATTGGAGAATGACTCAAGCTCGGTCAATATTGGTTCAAAAATTATCAATTTGATCACAAATTGAAGGAAACAATTTGATCTACAATATATAGACCAAATTTATAATTCTTGAACAAATATTGACCAAGATTGCCATTTTCCCCATCTTGACAGAGGGTCTTCTTTGCTTGGACAGACTATAGAAAAATGAAAGGTTGGGTGCTGGTAGAAGAAAACTTGTCAAACTTGACAATAATGCAAAAAATGAAAAAAAATTATTTCGGTTGAATGACAAACAGACTAGACTCTGATATATGTTTAGGTAGATGAGTAGAAAACTTAAGACACCTAACTAGCGTACCATACCTGTAGCATAGTAGGCTACAACAGTAGCCTACAATAATTATGAAAAATAGCTGATATAGTAGCCTATATTAAAATGATAAATGAGCAAAATGAAGTAGGCCTGTGTAACATTTATGCCTGATCATTTATGAACTAATTTATATGAATTATAAGGTAGGCCTAGGTACCTTTGAAATGATTAAAAAGTAGAATGAGAGTTTATATAAATTAGGCTACAATTTAAGATAATACACATAAGAACTCAGTCTCAGAAACAGATTCCAAGCTATATACGTACCTTTTAGGCTAATAGCAATAGGCTATACATTTGATTTCAATAGGAAAGGGAAATTATTTAAAGTATGTTATAAAAAATCGAAGTACAAAAATGACATTTTTGGTTTCTATCCAATATTCAATAATTATTTTTTAAATTGCTTTTGTAGGGGTTTCTTTTAGAAGTTCTCTTGAATATTTTGTTGTAATAATTATTGATAAGCTCCAATCAGTTATTGAAATTCAAATAATTATTACTTTCAAGTTTACTTCTTCATTCTGCTAGTTAAAATTTCAAACTTTACCGCTCTCTCTAGTATCAAAAAATGACTCTAGATGGCGATGCCGTCCTTCCCTATGAGCCTACGACACGGCTAGCTTTCGGAATATTCGTTTTTCGGAATTATTGTTCTGAAGTGAGCTGAATTGTTCACTATTGTTTTATCAATTAATAACATAAAACGTTATCCGAGTACCAAGTACAGTTTTCTTTAGAAACAATGAAATATTATAATAAGTGTTTGAATAAGTGAATCACTAGTTTGTTCACGCTGCTTTCAAATTCTGTCGTCTGCGATGATCCACTTCTGCGTGGTCTACCGCCAACAGTAGATACAGACACATCCACATACAGCCGGGTGACTCGATTTCAAAACCGTAGCTCTCTATATCGCATACAGACAATTCCTCCTTCAAACAACATACAGTGGCATCCGGATACGGCCAGCTCCACATACAGCCAATGCTTCTTCCGAACATAGGATACAGCGGCTACCACATACAGCCAGCTAATGCAACTCGCTATATCAATATAGATTACTTCTCTTTTTCGCATACAGTGAACTCCACTTTTAACCAGGATACAGTGGCCTCCTGTTTTCGACAGGATTCCTCCATATACAGAGGAATCCACATACAGCCAATTCCGCGTTCCCACTGAAATAGATCTATCCATCATTGCTGATGATAATAAAACTTCACTTTGTAAAGATTATCCATAAATTTACTATTAATAATGATATATAGCCATTCATATGTTCTAGTAGGAGATAAATTGCAAATGCAATCAAATTTTCATTATATAATATATTATGCATTTCATCTTCCATCAAGGCATTCTCATCGGTTCAATAAATCTTAGATACAGTTCAAGCAGTCAACTTTGAAAATAATTATAATTCCTGCTTTTGAAAACAGTATTGAAAATATAGTTTCAAATGTCACCTCATTAGAAGGCTAGCAGGCTAGTTTTGATCAAGACAGGCCCAACATCTGACAGAAAAAAATCGAACTATCAACTGTCATGGCTGTCAAATGAGTACGACTCATCAAGAAGGCATTGATGTTTTGAGCACCATAAACTATGTCACGAGAGCGCAGCACAGTAGTTGGGTCAGATGACAATTGGGTCACTTGGTTTTGAAGGTTTGTAATATTGGGTCAAATGGTATATTGGGTCAGATGACTATTGGGTCAAGTGATTTCGCTGCTTTTTTCGATTTTAAAAAATCGGGTCTAGTGGTAGGTTAGGTCAAATGGATGTTGGGTCAGTAGGTAGACACCCGCCTAAGCTATAACTTTGATTTGAGCGTAGCTTGTTCCACAGATTTTGAGGAAGTGGTGGTTGGGCGAACAACTTTATAACCGAGAAAATTAGTTGGCAACCCATTTTCATCATTCTCGCCATTCAGGGATCTCTAAAATCCGGTAACTCGATACAATCACCAAACAACATAAAATTAATTTTGAAATTTAATTAAATAAATCATAAGAGCGATGTCTAATATCAAAGTAGGTAGATTAATTAACAAAGCTTAAAAACTTTTGTGGTATAGCATACTAGGTAGTCTAGCTTATCTTCTACATCCATGTTGTCTTGTTTGTGTTGTGATTCGTTTTGTTGCTGCTCGCTGGCTTGTTTTAAAATTTGAAAGACAAGTTGAGGCAAGTTGCAGTGTTGTACGTAGTTTGGAAATTGGAATTTAAAGCTTGTATGTTAGTGTTTTTTATAACAGAAGTAGTGAATTATATCTCCCTGGAGTTCTTATTGCTTTGATTATGGAAATCCTGAAAATACATGGATTTTTTGTTAGCGATTATCTGATGCAAGTAGAAATTTAGTTGCAATTCATTATGATACTTTAATGTGAATAATAGACGGTGCTCTTTTCTTAAAATTTTTACACAAGACCAGATTAGTTTTGAGTTGGGTAAGTTATAAACTTTCTATTCAATTGTGAGCTTTGGTTAACTGCAATTGTGTCCAACCAACCGTGGATATTTGTTGCTTAAGCGGGTTGAGCTTCATTCAAGACAGAGTGTAATGATCATTGAACTTGGTAAATTAAAAAAATATCCTTGTATCTTTCAATGATGGGGACACCCTCATAGGTTCTACCTAGCCGAACGCAAATGCGTACTTTGCCAAATACCGGTTGGTTGGTCACCCATCCAAAAGCAAGCCACAGTGTTCGTGACTTAATTTATCGATGACTAAAGGTCTAAGCTTTAGCGAATTCTAATATCTGCGAGTTAATTGCCACTACTAGCTGATATTTTGATGCTCAATCTCAATAATATTGAGTTTTTTATCAAAACAGTCAATAATGACAGCTAACTCATTAGCAGATAGCCTAATAAAATTCGCCAAATCTTGAGGAAGCTCGTAAATTGACGATTTGTATTTTGTATGATGAGATTTACTTTTAATAATTTACAAATTGATTAATTAGTGGTAAAAATATACCGTATGAATCGATTCGAGTGCATTAAGTTAGTCTGTTGATTGTATTAACTAAAAGATGATTGGTAAAAGTTCCATCTCTACAGAATGCACGAAAAGAACTGAAGCATCTTAATAACAATAACAATGAACTAAATCAATGCTATATTTGTTTAGAAATACCTCAAATAAAAACTTATTCTAGAAAGTTAAAATCAATTGGGTTATTATGGAGATAAATTTGATAAAAGGTAACAATAGGAGATGCCATGAAGCCAGAGGCGTAGTCTCAAAACTTACTTTGGGCTAGCTCTCCTTTTAATCAAAGCACCTACCCCTCCCCTACTCACAAAATTGAACCTATAATGACAAAAATATAGCAAAAATATACAGTATTTAAAACTCATATTAAAAATTGCTCATGACTGAATAGGGATTATTAAAAAAACTCCATTCCACAAGTCAATGATGTAGAATATTTATATTAATTACATAACCACTATCAAAAATAGCAGTTATAAAACTTAAAAATCCAAGTAACTTATGTTAAAGATATGGCTCAGTGCCTCAAATACGTCCAAAGATCAACAAAATTTGAAAGTGAACATTTTTATAACATAAATTTATTGAATGCACTTTAACAACGCAAGTGCAAATCAAATAACGTTGAAAAAATTAGGGAACATACAGAAAAAATATCTCTAAAAAATCTCTCAAACAGTTTGTTTGTCGAAGCTGTGGTGGCCTATCGGTATCCTCCCGACAAGACCGGTTTACTTCGGCTGCAGTCGGCTGTGATCGCCAACGTTCGGCAAGGTAATCAAGCTCTCGCCACAGAGCTAGCTAGAGTCTTTTTCACTGCGGTGAATAACATGCTCACTCCCACCCCACCTCACTCTACCTATAAACGACATTAGCATTACTTAAATGGGCCGTTGGACTACCGCGCTAGCCATAGCTTGTTTGATTGGAGGACTTTCATTGTGTACGGCACTTGAACTTGTCGCGCTACAGCTCATGCGCTGAATTTGATGTAATAATTTATCGCTTTTTTAAAATATAAAAACCTTTTCTAATATATAGCTATCTGGATAATATTATTCTTATGAAACTACTTGGGCTTCGCAGCTAGCCTAGCTAGCCCAGAGAATACGCCACTGCAGGGAACAGGATAAATGAGATGGGCTACTAGATTTGGAAAAAAATATTGATCCTAAATAAACATTTTTCATATAAAATATATTGACAGACAGGCAAAGTTTCTTTTTTTCAATAATGTTATACGACAAATTTAAAATAAAGCATGCACTCATTATATTGTAATACAAATATTTTTTTATATTTTTCATCTGGTAGAAAGCTGGCAGAGGAGCAAAATAATTAACGTAACTTAGACTACCTACTATATTTTTATAGTCGTTTTTCTGTGTTCTCTCTAGTCTACATTTTATCTTCATACAATTTCACTATGAACATTTTTCACCGATATTCCAATTCTATTCTCTTGAAAATTTCAATTCAATTCATTGTTTAAGTTTAATTTATAATTCTTTGAGTAGGGTAAATCTATTTATGAATAAAAGCTCACGAACAGGCAGACTAAAGTCTCATGAGCTCCACATTCTTTTGTAGGCTATTGTAATTTTTTATAATTTACATGTTGTATTCTTGTTTATTTCATGAAATTATACAAAGAATGAAAAAAAATTGAATTTGAGATTTTGGATGAACATGAAAGTACCTACTTGGAACCTTGAGTCTACGAACCCTGATATAAAAAACTCAATTCATCATATTTATCTCGAATGAAAGTTTTGTTGAGAATTACGTCTCCATGACTCCAGAGTTGAGGAATTTGCTTGAATATGAACAAATTTGGCCCCGTCTTTTGTCTCTAACAATTCGTGTATATTCAAAAATTCAAATTCTTTATTTACACAATCTGTAGTACAAGTAAATGTAACAACAATAGTGTATCGTCATGAAACGTTACAATGCTGTATTAAAACTAAAAATTATCATTAAAATACTCGTCTAAATTATAATATCCGTTTTTCACAAGTAGCGAAAATACACTTTTTTAAAAGAGTAACTATCATTTTTGTTTCTAATTTCTGGTGGTAGGTGATTGTAGAGCTTGACCCCCATATAACTTGGCTTTTTTCAAATAATTTCAATCTATGTTTGACTACTCTCAATTTCTCCTTACCCCTTGTATTATAATGGTGGACCTTCGAGTTCTAAAGTTGAAAACTTCTCCATGCACCTATGTGTGTAAATTAATTAGGAGTTTATATATATAAATGAAAGGGACTGTTAGAAGTTTGGTACTAATGAATGCTTCTCTGCAAGATTGGTTGTACTGAAGTCGTGCTAGATATCTGACAGCTCTCTTTTGTTCAATAAAAATTTTATCCAAATTTGTCTTTGATGAACTGCCCCATAGTTCAATACCATACACCAGGAGGGAGTATATCAGAGAAAAGTAGATGGTTTTTCCTGTGCCGTTTGGTGTGATTTTCATCATGCTACGTAATATAAATATGTTTCTTGAAATTTTACTAATTAAATCATCTATGTGCTGTACAAAAGTGAGTTTGCTGTCTTTTCAAATGTAATCATATTTGATTTCCTTGCATTCACTCTAAGATTAATCTCATTGAAATACTGAATTAACTCGTTACTTTTTAAATTCATGCTCGTCTCCAAATTTTGAATACATTCATCACTAAACATCAACGTCGTATCATCAGCATATGAGGTAATGTGTGATTTGTCTTAGTAATGATATGAGCTGCTTTATCAATGTAGTAAGACATTGAATAAATAATAATTTTATTCCCTTAAAAAAACAAACAAAAATGAACAAAAAAGCAAGCAAATGTAATGAGTACAATTTAAATTTAAATCCAGTTAGTGTTTGAAGAATTAAAAAATAAAGTTTTATTATTATTATTATTATTTTTTTTTTGAAATCAGCCTACTCAACTATGGGAACCCCATGTGCTAGAGTAGGTGTAAATTTTGGGTGGGGGTGCGAATACTTTGGGTAAGTGAGCTCACATACTGTTAGAAATAATATTTTCTATGTGACGTCTTCCAGTTGGTATAATCCACTTTTTAACGACGGCTTTGAATTTTCTTGGTTGTTCTATCATCTTGATGTGTGCAGGAAGTAAATTGTGGATTTTAGGTGCTAGGTGGTTGTAGTGTCGTTGATATGTTGCCTTCCTAGCAACGTTTGTGATCAGAAGGTTTCTATTTCTTGTGTTATGACTGTGGTTTCTCCATTGAAAGTTTTCCGGTTTTTTGTGTAGTCTGCAAATGACTATCATTTGTCACATGTAACAAATGTCACATTGTAAGCTATCATTGCCTAATAAAATATTCTCTGATTTCCAGAAAATGAATAGGTCTAGAAAAAAACCATTGCGGACTTATGGAAGAAAGCCAAAAATAAACGGGGGAAAGCAAAAAATCAGCGGAGGAAAAACTATAAAATGTGTAATAACAAATTATAGTGTTCAAAACATTACCAACTATAATGTATTAGTTGTCAACCCTGCTAGGAAATACAGGAATACATATCAAGAGAAAACCAATCTTGATATTTATAATTCTTCAACGGAGAGAAAATTCGATCTCCTTATTGGACAGAAGCCTACAAGTGTGTTCTCATCTTCAAATTCATCAATATCCTCATCAGAACAGAAGTCTGGGTAAGAATAAAATTTTGAATCTAATAGTTCGAGTTCCTCATTTCAATTGATTCATTTGCGAAATTTTATTATATTTGACTGGAAATTCTCTTCTATGCTATTCATAATCATATTGTAGTATCTTTGGTTGAAAGGAACAACAATAATCGCCCCATGTCAGAAATCAATCCCTTTCTATTGAAGAAAGAATGGTCCACTTTTGTAGCTCTTTATTTGAATTTACTTGAGTTATATCTATCAACCTCTTGTTGCTCATGACAAACTGTAAAAATAATTTTCAGAGGAATTTTTGTAAATTTCGCTAAATTTATTATGGATTGATACATTCATTGTAGCTGTAAATTAGTATTTCAACTTGAACTCTTCATGCCTTAATTGCATTCAAATAACCATTGGCATTTCTTGAGCATTCCTTCTTTGGAATGTATGGCACGACAGCCCATAAAGGGTCTAGGCCTACCAGCTGGTTTCCAGTTGCATATTCACTCCACCATATAGCAGTGGTGCATAATCATCAACCAGGATAGTGGAAACGTTCCAAGATAGAGGAACGTTGATTCTCTCAACCATAAGCTAGCTTCCGTAACCAAATGACGCCGCAGATCACAGCGAATAACATCCAGTTAACCAATTGAAGTGTAATGCAACAATTACTATTTCTACAGAGACGGAAACGATTGACTATCTTTACTAACGACAAGCCAATCTCCCAAAGGAGGAGATCCTTCTCAGAAATACAAAAGTACTTAAGCATAATTAAGGCACATCTAACTTTTTTTTAATTTATTATCAATCAACCTCATTTGAAATGAAATTTCAAACTGAACTGAATGGCAAATTTTGTCTACTTGCTCTACCGATCTAACTTACGTGTTTGCAAAACTTACAGAAAAACAACAACCTGAAAAAAGTGGACGCTCTGTGAGAGCTATTTTTATAGTGTTCTGTATTTCTGTATTTTATAAGTGTTCCAAACGAGTTGGAAAGACCTGGAATTAGAAATATAGTATATTTTATTAGTTCTGATTTCTAATCATTTAGGTTTACGTTTTCTCAGCTCGACCATCCAGTAGCTATTTAAAATTTCATGTACGTTCTACTTATCAGCTTAGCCTAACTATAGTTGTGCCATGAACAGAAGCCTCTTGCAAGATAGCGGAGGGAAGTGAGAGTGTAACTACGCATGCGCAGAACTTAGAATTCCAGGGTAAAATTACTTCAGCCAACCTACCGTTTTTACACTAATCGTAATCATATTGATTTCACGAATGAACATATTTTTTAACCATCTATTTATTAATTATTAACGTATGACCACACAAATCATAACATAATTATGAACTGAGACAGAAAAAATTAAGCCTTTACTATTTCTTCCTTAATTTGGTTATAACTTACTAGAACAATTTTCATTTCGACTACTGGCAGCAGTGAATGGCAGCCATGTTGCCAAAGGCTCTTCTGTGCTTGACACAACTATACTTATATACTATTACTATGATTTCAGATTGAAAGTTTCGTCATTGCTTTCTTCCTTGGGATCCATCAATGAAAATTCGCCCTTTGAGTCATTTTCTGGGAGAGATTGGGATAAAAGAGCTTCAATAGGTTTGTATAATGTTTGAAGTTTATTACAATCACTTTTTATTAATTCTTTGAAGCTGCTAGAGCTTGTATACAGTGTGTCTTAGGAGGAATTTGCAATACTTCTCAGGCTGATTCCCTACACCAAGTAGGGAAAAAGTTTCGGAGGACTTATTTTTAAGTAATATAAGTTTAACAAAATCAAATTCTAAAGAAAATTGAAATGACCGTATTTGTGTAAAATTCACCCAAATCTCAGAAATCGCTATCAAAAGGAGACGCAATAAACAGAACAACAGATATGAAATATCATCGTTTTCTCCTATTGATCGCAATTTCTGATATTAGAGTACATTTTACACAATCGTGGTCATATTGGCCATGCAAATTTTTCTTCAGAATTATATTTGTAATTATTAAAAATACAAGTTTATAATTCCACATCCAGTTGAAAAATTGAGTTTCAAGCAAAAAAATATATATATAAATAAATTAAAAACGATCATTGTCGAAAGCAATATAGTCTACATGCTAATAACCTCTAAAAATAGAAAAATAATTATAGCATTTTTGAAAAATTCAAATTTTTCGGTATTGTTTTCTCGTAACATGAAGCATTTATGGGGGTATGTTCTATGGGGCTTTTTTACTACTTGGTGTAAGTAATCAGCCTGAGAAGTATTGCACATTCCTCCTGAAAAACTGTATAAGGGAACATATTTTCGTCATTGATTCAATAGGCTATTACTTTGTTCACTATTCATCACACCTTTTTTTGTTTGCTTTCAGTTTCACCAAGTGACAAGGCAATAAACTCTTATGGAAGCTCTCATTTCGAAACCAAACAAGTTTTCGTGCAAGTTTCTAGAAAAGTTAAAAAATTTAGAGTATCGAAGCGATTTTCGATGAGCTGTTTTCGGGAGAAAATTGGGAACAGCACTCCCAATGAGCGCAATCTAATGAAATTGAAAGATTCTCCTGTTCCTGAATGGGGACTTTCTCCAATCATTGGTGCCGTTGAAAATGATTCTTCAAATTTATCGAACTCGCCAGATATTTTTGAATCGATTGATAGTGATGATGCGCAGAAATCCGAAGATGATAACCATTCACTTCCCAAAAGCTATTTGAAAAGAAATAGTGTCAAGCGTAATATAAATAGGAGAAGTAAATACCATCAAAAAGTGGGGAAAACTAGTAATTATGAGGCACAAAATGATAGCGTTGTATCGGACCTTGCAGATCTTCTCAAAGATCAAAATCTTGAAGAAAATGAAAATCGGTTATCAGATAAAACTAGCAGAACGTTTTGTGAGTTACCCTTGGAAGATGGTCTTGATGATCAGCTACTAAGTAAAAATGAAGATATCTCCAATGAATTATCACTTGGATTATCCATGTTGGATGTTCAAGTACTTCCAGGTGAATATGAAGCAAAAAATAGCAACGAATTGGTATATTATGAGAGAGAATGCATCACGGATGACTCTCTAGTGCATGGTTTGCAAATCGATGAATGTTGTTCAAAGATCTCTAGGTCATCTGGAAAATCCAGTCCAATGTCAAAACCAACTATAGCGAAATCCATTAGGTCTTCATCATCTGAAATTGAACATGAAGAAGAAGAAGAAGCATGTGTGTCAGAGGATGAAAGGACATTCACTAGTACGATTCCTGTTCATCGAATTCGCTCAAAATACAGCAAAAGTATTAAAAAAGGGATTGGAATTGGAGAATTTTTCACGGAACACGAAAATAGTGGCGATGAATTTGCAAAGGAAGTTGAGAATGCAGATTATAATGTTTCCTCGAAATTACAAAATTCGCCGAATAGTGCGGAAAATTTCAAAGCTAATGAATTCGACCGCCAAGAAGAAGACTATTATGAAAATTCAAGAAATTCTGATGAAAAAGAAGAAAATTCTGATGTGAAAGAAATCTCTATCTCTATTGACGAAGAAGAAGAAACTTATAACTATAGGGATTGGAATAAAAAAGAAGAGTTCTCTGATGAAGAAGTATCCAATGAAGAAGAAACCTCTGATGTAAAAGAAAACTATAATGACGAAGACTTCGAGAACAAGACAGTTGCGTGTGGAGAAAAAACCAGAAATGTCCTAGATGCAGATGATTCGTTGAATATGACTGGCTTTGACCTGGAAAATTACCGAACTTTCGAGTATATACCTGGAAAAAAGTACAGGCGGAGTCTTGCTGCTCTCCGACAAAACAAATCGTCAATTGGTGAGTTTATTGTATTGCTTTTGCATTTATTTTTTTAATTCACTAACATATAAATAAAAACCAACACAATACCATGTAATAGTACCATAGACCCCTTAGGATTGACTAAGCTTGAAAAGAAGGTTTCGAGAAAAAATGTTATGAAGAATCACCCTAACCTAACTTGGTTTGTTGGTAAATTTTAGGGAGATATTACTCGTATACGGGCATGATTAACACGGCTTGAATCACGTCGAGAAAACGCTAAGCCTCCGATGGCTATGTTGTACGAATAGCCAGCGTCAGCTTGATTCATGCCCGTACGTATAACATCACTCGAACTCAATCTTTTTCAAGGTAAATGAACAACCAAGAAGTGATGAAATCAAATTACAACAGGGAAAATTATTGTCATTTCACAAAATTCATTTTTTGGTTTAGGTTGGCACTGTAATCATCATACCACTGGGTACTTTACTAATTAAAATTCACCATTCTGCAATTAAATTAATCTTATCATTTTTTCTACACTAGATAACAACCAATCACGTATAGGAAGCCGTCGTTACAGTATTATTAGACCATCAGCTAAATTGCATACAACCAATCGATTGACTTTGATTACAACAATTGAAGAGGATCTGGAAGAAACAGTTACGCTGATAAATGGTAAGCTAGAATATATTCCATTTCACATTTTTTTACTATTTGATGAATATGAAAAATCGTTAATGGTAAATGTACGTATACTAAAATACTCGGGACAGGGATCATAAGCATGATGCGCAGTAGATTGATAAGATTATGAATGACGTTTCATAAACACACAAAAAATAGCACCACGTGGCTATCATACGGTTGGTTACAGAGTCGTCATGACAAATTTATCATGCAGTTAGCACCGTGACAAGGTGGAAAAACTATAAAAAGATGCATTTAAAAATAAAGAGATGAAGTGTAATAGTGGTAGCAAAAAAACATTCAATTGTAGCCTAGTTATTTAAAATAATAGTTGAATCAATAACTATCCTTATCATTGTATGAATTCTTGATTTATTAAGAAAAACATGATCTGGAATTTGCAAATTGATACGTCGAAATATACGCGTGATCTCCAGTATCCGTGGGTAAATCTAGACGATATTTTCCAATGTAATTGAATAATGAACTACCAGTTTTTGCCTTCTCCTTTTCTCACTTTCATGTAACAGTCACTCGTGAGCGAATTTCGGTAGCGAATGCGAATCTTCCATTCAATTTTAATGCAAATTTCGCATTCATCACCTATATTCGGTGTAATTGTGGCATAAGAATTATCAGTGGATTAAAATAGCCTACTGTATTTTATATAGAGCAAACATTTGTGAATTTTTTTTTTTTTTGTTTCAGTTGATGAAGACAAAAACTCTGCCAAACAACAGGTTCTCAACTTATGCAATCAAACTGAAATTCTTCAATTCGATTCTGTTTTGTCTAAAAGGTAATTTTTTCAAAAGTTAATATCGATGGCATTGAACTGTATTTCAGTATAGGATCTTTTTTCTATGAAATCTCTTGATTTTTTTATTATCGTCTTGAATTGATTTTAATTAGTGGCACCATTTTTGCATGCATTCATGATAGGAGGAATATCTTGCATTGATTTGTAGGATGCAAAAGAACAGACATCGCTAAGTAAAGAAAATATTCAGGAAAGATATAGTACAGGCTCTGCCTAGTTTTTCTTGCCTGGTTATAATATAATAATATTTATTATTATTTGTGTATTGATATCAATGAATGAATAAAAAAGTAACATTTCATCAAGAAATATTGCTTTGTTGAATAGCTGGAGTACCTCTTAATGTGTATTATAGATGCTCATCAATTTATTCATTCATATTTTATTTCGCCTAATCACGTTTCATTTAACGTAACCTTTCATGTACGATACCTTTAAGAATAAAGGCGTTCTTATATGATGGGAGAAAATTTAGTTGGTAATAAGTAAGTAATAATATTGTATAATCGATTGAAGAATTATTAGATATTGCAATTATTATTAGGTACAACAACTGCTGGATAAGGATAATTATAATAATTATCAATTAGAATCTCCATATATTGCTATATAAATAGACAAAGGACTTCTGCAACTGCAAATATTGACATATGTACTAAATAGCAAGCAAGATCCTTTGAATGAATCAAAAAACCGTGCCAGGACTGGGAATCGAACCCAGTACCACCCGGTTGCCGGCCGAGCGGCTTAACCACTTGCCTACCAGGCAGCTCTCTGGACAGAGACAAGTGGACAAGAGACAAGTGCCTCTTGGCCGGCAACCGGGAGGTACTGGATTCGATTCCCAGTCCAGGCACAGTTTTTTTATTCATTCAATGGGTCTCAGAAATCAGAATGAACTTGTTTTCATCAGTGCTTCCATCTTCTTCATTAATGTTCATATAATTGGGATGAAAGTTTCTTAATAATTATATCTTTGCTTACCTACAGATTATGGAATTCTTGGTTGGATGACAAAATAATTATTGCATTTTATATGTTAACAGTGAATCTACGAAAATGAAGAAAATTGGCGAAGGTGTATACGGGGAAGTGTTTGTGATAAATTATCCTGTAAAAGAAGAATCCATAGTATTCAAAATAATTCCTATAGAGGGTGATTTTGAATACAACAATGATGTCCAGAAAAAGTTTCACGAGATTATTTCTGAAATATATATATCCAAGTAAGTAGCTTAAGTTATTGATAGAGAAACTTGACAAAATTCTTATTGAAATTGTCTTTTCATTTGAGTTTTTACAAAATTGAAAGTTGTACTTTTGAAAAATATCAACTAAAGTTCTAAAATCGAATCTGAATACTTTAAATAAATCTAAAATACTTTTAATAATTTATTTCCAATATTGAATTGTATTTTATTATTGTACTCGTATACTGCAGATGAGCAGATGTACTACTATACTGCGATTGCAGTTTACTGTGTTGAACTATAATACTATTTATTACTAATACTACTTGATTTTCATTCTCAAAATTATATTTTTTTTAGTACTGTATTTACCTATATTACTAGATTATGTATCAAGTATTTCATGAAATCGATTCATAAAATTAATCAATCCTATATTTTATCACGCTCTATCCTACAAACTTCAAACCCGCGTCTGGGATACAAATTTGTATTTTGAAAAATTTATGAAAGAAGAATCAAATAGATTAATGAAAAGCATAGCAAGGGACTTCAAAGTTGTTCCTTCCAAAGTAGATAAATTAGCTTTTAGTGTGAATAAACCGTTAGATGGTAAACTTTCGTTTCGTTACAATGAAGCCTTCGATTAAGTTCAAGACAATAATACAAAGAGTAAAAATCATATGTAATTAATTGTTTCAAATATAAAAAAAATTATTCATTTCGAAAATAATTGAAACGTTTTTTGTGTTCGGTTTCATTGGGTTATTATCTTCAAATGATTAGTGTTTATATAATTTAAACTTGATAAGAATTGAATATATTTCGTTTGTATAAATTTAAGAGGAAAGTTTTGTACTTGAAGCCTGTTGTAATCTGATGTAAATTGAATAAATAAAGATGAATAAATGATTTCTAATTAACAATTTATTCATAAAATTTCAGAGCACTGAGTGATTTGAAAAAAGAGAACATTGATCAAGCTGAATTCTGGACTGATGTATATTGTAACATTATAGCTTGCAATTGTTTTCAAGGAAAATACCCCGCATTCATGTTGGATCTGTGGAACAAATATCACAAAGAAAATGGTAATTTTGAACTTGTTTTTAAATTGAACTATTTAAAATAAAATTATTATTATTATATTAAAAAATGAGATAGTTTATAGAGTGTAATAAACATTATTATAATATTTTGCTCGAATAAGCTGTAAACTTAAACAATTTTTATAGTTGTGCATGGATGGTTTCATCTATATCCATAAAAGCGAAATGGCACTGACTGATTCATTCATTCATTCATTCATTCATCACCAGAACTAAAAATCCACTGAACCGAAAGCGTTCAAATTTGGCAGGCATGTTCAGTTGGACGTTTAGACGCGTGCTAAGAACGGATTTTAAGAAATTTTCAAGGATACGTCAAATATTTAAGTTTTTCTATAGTTTTTCGGCGTTTTCTCAATTTTTTCGAGAACCAATCAATAGAAATTGTTGATATTTGGTAGGTAGGTTCAGAAAAAGTCTAGAAATGTTGTATTAAGATATTTTTGAATTACGTTCAAGATTACGCCAGTAATCAGGTTTTTCAAAATTGTAGATGTATTGCGGGTTGCATATCTTCCGCCTTGATACGACCAATCCTTACTGTAAATTCAATGGTTCAGCAAAATTATAGATAAACTAATTTGGAAGATATTGAATCAAGTTTCAAACTATGTCCGATATAGTTCCCAAGTTTATGCTCAATATTAGCGTTTTACTATTTTTCGGAATTTTCAGAGTTTTTCTTGGATTTTTCGAGAATAAATTGGTAGAAAATGTCAAAATTTGGTGAACAGGTCCACATTAGGTCTAGAAATGCTGTTTTCAATTAGTTTTGAATCCCTTCTGAACGGAATTTGCAGGCGAGCGAAGCGAGCCTGTTTGTCTCAGCTTACACTGACAGAGGTTACGCAGGTGAGCAAAGCGAGACTGTTTGGCTCACTGACACTGCTGATACTGTCGGGGGTCCAGGGGGCGGAGCCCCCTGGCTAGGCGGAGAAGGCGAGCGAAGCGAGCCTGCCGGCTAGCTAGTAATAAAAAGAGAATTCCCGTTAGTTGTATGTGGAATTCGGCTCAAGAAATTGATAGGATGGTGGTTTGAGATATCGAATTGAGATTTTTAATAGAGGCAGAAGCTGAATAGTTGATTTTGAGTCGAAGTTTAAAAGACGTATTTTTAATACGACTGTCTTGTAGGATTGCTCATATTATGACCAGATTGGTATTGTTTTGTTTTATAGAACATGAAAAAATTAGTAAATTGAAACATAGAAATTAATTGTTAATCGGAAAAATGTAAGCGATTTGGGTTCAAGCACTATCATTTTATGGGAAATTTTCATCATCCCATGGTTAAAAATTGCATGGTAAGAACAATAAAAATTGATGTCGTAATGGAACCTTCCTTCCAAAGTACAATATTTGAAAATATGTAATTATGGGAATAGCAAGCCCGATATAAGGACTAAGGAGATAACAATAATAATTTATTCAACTCTCTATAATCAATTTACTGCATTATTAAGCCAATTGTATTTTTTTTAACTGCATTAACCTGTTCACCTGATAATTTTCAATATCTCTGCAATATTATCAGATCTCATCGTCGGCTCAACTTGGTAACAATTCAACCTATTTCGAACTAATAGATTATATCTCAACTGTTTTGCAGTTTCAGAAAATGATCCACCGACAATATTTCCTCAAGATCAGCTATACATATCATTAAAAATGAGTCATGGAGGAGGAGATATTCAAAATCATATATTTGCTTCTGCTAGACAGTCATACTTCACTCTAATGCAGGTAGATAATTTCTCATTATCGAACTAATTATCCTATACATTTGATCAGTTAATTTGGAGTTCTCTAACTGTAAATTAAAATGAAAATTTATTTCATACACATAGGCCTACATAAATATTAGACAAAATCAAAATAAATTTTAGCATTACATTACAATTCAACAAAATCTTGTCCGCCAGTGGGAGTAGGAGTTTGAACAGTAGAGAATAATAAATTGAAAAATTGATAGCAAAGTTCACAACAAAAAATCTCTCAAATATACTATACTATAAATATAACTAAGGTACTTTCTTTCTTATTCATGAAATTGAATAAAGTTATTCATAAAATTGAGGTAAGAGTTGAGAAAAGTATGTGTTGGAAATTGGAATATCATAAATTATCATTTTTTTTATGTTATAAATTATATTTAATTTGATTTATTGCAAATTACAAAATAATATTGTTCTAAATTAGCAATAAATGAGTGAACACAACCCAAAGTATAATTGTATTTTCTAAAAACAACTGGGGTGTAAGAAGTTTTAGTACAGGTTTGGTACAGAACGAGTTTGGTCCAAAACTTTGGTTACTGAAAAACCAAACGGCAAATTTTGCTCGATAACGAACACAAAGTGCTCTAAACACATTAAATGCCTTGAATGGCATTATTTTTGCTTTCAGTCTAGACTGATAGTAGACCGAAACTGGACTCTGATTGGTCTAGAAACAGTATGAAAAGGTCATTGCTAAAAGTGCACATTAGAAATGACTTTGAAAATACAATTATGTATTCCAATGACATAAGCTATAGCTGTTTCAATCGTGGATTTGAATTATTTACTTTATATAGCTAATGCAGAAAATTAGCCCGCTCCCAGTGCGCTTCAACAGCTGTTATTTTTTTCAATTAAGAGTTGTTATATTCCCTCCTTTGGGAGATTGACTTGTCGTTAGTAAAGACTGTCAGTCGTTTCCCGTCTCTGGAGGAATAGTAATTTTTGCATTACACTCTTACTGATTAACTGGATGTTATTCAGAGGTGTTCTGCGCCGTCGCTTGGTTACGGAAACTGGCTTATTGTTGAGAGAATCAACGTGCTAACCACACGTTACTTCTATCCTGGTTTATGAGTATTCAACTCTGCTGTATAGTGGAGTGAATAGTGAAAACTGTATAGTGAACCAGCTGGCAATATCAAGCCCTTCATGGGCAGTTGAGCCATTCACATACATACAAATTTAGATATACCTAGATTATGTGTTTGAGATCAAAAGAGACATTAGATGCTTTACTACAGCTGTTAGTAGTTTGCATTACGTACAAGAGACAGAAGAAACCGCCTTATTATTTGGCATCAGCTATAACAAGGTTGTTGATAGCGAAGTGTTGGAAACTAATTGTATCTTATTTTCAGGTAATCTTTGCACTGGCAGTTGCTGAACGAGCTCTCGAGTTTGAGCATCGCGACTTACACATTGGCAACGTACTGGTATCAAAAACAAAGCAAAAAGCAGTAACGTTCAAGATTGATGGAGTGGAATTTAAAGTACCTACACATCTCAGAAAAGTAATGCTTCTAGTAATTCATCTTCTATAATTTATACTAATTCTGTTCATTAATAGGTCGACTTTGTTCAATTCCGTATTTCAATATGATCTCTACTGCACTTAAATCCTATTGTACGAGTATTAAGCGAATAATTTCTCTATGTGTGTATAACCACGGATCTAGAAAACTGCACAGAAAATTTGAAATGTAATAGGACCAAAATTCAAAATTTATTGTTAACCTCATTGGAAAATTTTGCAAAAAAAATTCAAATTACATACAAATCAAAAAGTTGAGAGAAAAAATAGACAAATCATAGCACTTGTAAAAAATCAGTGTTTTGTTGCGATTTTGAAATTTTAATCGCGATTTATCGTGATTAGGTGAGTTCTACACAATTACAGCAATTTAACTATTCAAAATACAATTCAATGATTTAAAATTCAGTTATTATTTTTAATTTTTTATTATTGAAATATTGTATTATTTAACATATTTTCCTCATTGTATCAATATTCATTCAAGTTGCAAACTTTTAATTGGTTTAATTGAATTTACCATTATTTTATACAATGTATAGGCCTATACTGTATTGTATAATGTAATATATTTTTGTACTGCATAAAACCTCTAAATAATTATAAATTTAGTATGATATCAGAAGTAGGATAACAGACCTACAAGTAGGGTCTAGTATGTCTTCATCTGAGCACTCTGACTAAAATGATGCAATAATAAACTGTTGTAAACTGAAGATAATGTTGAACCATTTCCATTTTTCAGGCAACTATTATAGATTATACTCTATCAAGAATGAACTCTGAGAATCTTCTCTTCTACAATGATTTGGGAAAGGATGAGGATCTGTTTCTCGGCAAAGGAGATTTGCAATTCCAAGTCTACAGGGACATGAGAGACGATACGAAGTTAGTATCAATTATGGTTACTATTATATTGAAATTTGAGCAGCCTTTTGAACTTTTTTGATTAAACCTAGACACAATAAAGTTGCTTAATCTGATTCAAAGGGGTGTAAAATTTTCTAAAAAAAAGAAAAAACTAGAGTATGGATAAGAAAACTTGTATATAAAACATACAGGGAGAGTGAATAGTTTGAATACGAAATAATAATAATAATAATACGAGTATTTGTTATGAATTTGCGATGTTTTTTTCGTATTTGTTGCGGCCATCCACCATTAGGCGTTTTTATGAGGGTGTTTTATTCACTTTCTATTCATATTAACTCCAGGCTTATTTCTTTTTAGTCTGAATCGAAAACTCAAAGTCTCATCCAGAAGACAGGGGTTGCCGATATATGTTGTAGTCAACAGAGATCTTAACAGTCGGTCCCGGCTGCCTAAAAACAGTCCTGAAATTGATCAGGAGCGACCTGAAAACTCTGACACCACACCAGGTTACACGAACGAATATTATTATATTTTTGGACCAGCAATACTTAAAATGTTTCAAACCAACTCTCCATAAAAGTTTCCAATAAGGACCACGAAAAAAAACAATCTATTCCAAGGAAAACTTGATGCTGAAGACTACTTGGATCGGCTGTAATGGTCTGTTTTGATGATACTAGTTTGATTTCAGTATTCAACCTTATTGGCACTATTCATAGTTTTCAATGGAAATCGAGAGTTAGTGGAATATTATAGACATGTCAGTTTCCTAAATCAAATTATGTTTTTTCCTTATCAACCAATAATAGTTTTCTCTTGAAGCCAAAGAGGTGTAAGTCACAATTTGGAAGAAAATATAAAAAGTGCATGAAGACTCTCATTCAATTATTATTATAACAATAGAAAAATGAATTGAACAATTTTGAATTACTTACAGTAATTCTGCGAACTCATTGATACGTAGCCTTATTTTATCAAAACTTGGTTTGAGTCACTCACACCCCTTCGCTTTTGAGAATCTGAATTATGTGGATCATTGTGTATAGCCTCGTTTTATATTGCGGATGATGCCCATATAATCACTTTTGATTGTCTGTGGGTAATGGATAATGAGTGCGAGGGTGAAGATTGATGAGGTGAATAATACGTATGCCTACTGGGACTTGCTAGCGGACTGAAGGCTCCAGACCACTGCGCCAACCTGGCCGGCTAAATTATATTATAATCTGGTCTGGTATATTATTATCATATAATGATTTGGAAGAGAAAAACAGGCTGAACACTTACAATGCGTATCCCTCTCCATAGTTTTGATATAAAATCAAGTGCAAAATGAGGTTATGTTTTCGAAAGCAATAGAAAACAGGAATATGGGTTTCTAATATGCAGTAGTGATACAGAGTCCAAAATATTGATACTGGAAGGAAGCTCGATATCAGACATTTGAAATACTCATGAATAATCGATTGATAAGATTAATTAATAAAAAGAATTATAAGCTTCAGAGAGCCAATAGTTGAGTTTATGTTTCCCCGATTTTCTGCATTGTCAAATTAGTCCGGTTCCTTATGAAGAAAAACAATCTGCCGTGTGCAAGTTCGTGAGCATGGCAAGAGACCCTGATATTCTGTTTCTGGGGTATCTAAGGATATTCAAACCACTTGATGGACATCTGAGGGTCGCGTCTGACTCGAGTAATGGCGGATTCAAAATGACGGATATTTTGAGACTGCAGCGCTCCAAGAAAATGCTTGTAGAATCGTAACCAGTGAAGGTAGAAACTTCAAATTACCGGCAATCGATTCACAATGAAAAAATTGTTTTATAAATCATATTCACGGAATTTGTACTGTAAAGAGATGACAGATGGGAAAAATATTTTCTTGAAAGAGGGGGTTTCTCTGGATTCATGTTGAATTTTATAACAAAATGTATAACAATACCAAAATTGATTTAATTCATGGATGTGTATTCGATCTAAAATTGCAGAGATTTCAATTCAATGATTTGGAATTCAAAACGCATCCATAACACGGATGAATCTGAATTTAAAATCACATTTTCGAGGTAGTGATAGTAGGGAAGAATGAAAAATTGAATTTTCAGTTTTTGTTTTTGTTAATGAATCTAATTTCAGCAGGACTAATTCATTATTTTCACATATAAAATAATAGAGGAGTTTATGCTCTACAATTTGGGCCGAAATGCAAAATTTTCCAGTCAATTTCATCCAAGATATACGGATTTTAACACAAAAAGACGCATTTTTCTCGGTGAACTCAAAGTACTCAAGGTCGTGAAATTATTCAATCTTGATCAAATTTCACAAATAATATATGCATTTTAACCACCTTGACGAGCTGAAAACAATGAGCTCAAGTTTGTCAAGATCCGTGAACTTTCACGAGAGTTACGGCGGTCCTTATTTTCTTATCCTTGAAGAGTCCTTCCTACTTGAAATAACCTGAATTAAGGGCGGTATAGTAGGGTTTTCTCCTGAATATGATCTCACAAAAAATATTCTAGTACAAAACTTTAATATAAGGATATAAAGATTTGTTTTGGCTATTTTTAGTGGAAATATAATATTTTTTGTTGTTCAAGGAAATATGTTGAAACCCATAACTTGGAAACCAATATTCATGGAACCTTCTAATTAACGGGAATCGATCACAAATACTATTGTTAATACTTTCGTTTCCAATAGTCTATAAAAAAAAATTGTTTTGGAATGATATTCACAAAATTTGTACTATAAACCGATATTGGGAAGATAGTTATTTGTGTAACTAGTGCCTAAAGTGGTAGATTGCTGCATCGAGTGAAACAGTTTTTTCACGAGCCGAAGGCGAGTGAAAAAAGTTTCTCGAGTGCAGCAAGTACACTTTAAGCTCGAGTTACACATCATATTTTTCCTACAGTTACCATCAATTGTGAAAAAAATTAGAAGGATGTTGATTCACATTTGGACTGACAGAAATGGAATGATGAAATAGACTGACAAAATGGACTGGTAGAGTTGAATGACAGAATAAACTGAAGAAATGGGCTGACGGAATGAACTGATGAAATGAACTGATAGAATGGACTGATGGAATAGACTGGCAGAGTAGACGGATGAAATGGAGTTACAAGATGAATGGACTCATAAAATAAACTGACAGAATGGACTGATGAAATAGACTGACAAAATGGACACGTAGAGTTAACTGACAGAATGGACTGACAAAATGGAAAGATGAAATGGACTGAGAAAATGGTCTAATAAAATGGTTTATAAGAATGGACTGATTGATAATGGATTGATGGAATGGAATGTAAAATTGAAGAGACAGATTGGACTTATAACATGGACTGAGAAATTCACTGAAAAAATTGACTGATTGAATGGACTGATGACAATGAACTGACAGAATGGACTGAAACAATGGAATGATGAACTGAACTGATGGATTGAAAGAGTGGACTGATAGGATGCACTAAATAAATGGACTGATAAAAAATACTGACAGAATTGACTGATACATTGAATGTACACAATCCACCAGTTTTGGAAAAACCCATTTTCAAAAACTTCCTCTTCTGTGATTGGTTGAAAATCTGGAAAGTCCAGATTACTTTACGCACTAGTGCGTATAGTAATACTTTACGCACTAGTGCGTAAAGTATTTTAGGCACTCGTGTGAGAATGGCCCATTTTAGAAACTCTATTCAGTGTGTAAAGATGCACTTTTTTTGCTATCTGTAGGAAAACATTTTTTTTGAAAAATGCTTTTTTCTGGATTTATGTTACATTTTATTAAAAAATGTGTAATAACCAAAATTGTAGAACAATTCAATCGATCGAATGTAATTTGACTTGTGAATCGATTGCCGGTAATTTGAAGTTTCTATCTTCACTGGTTACGATTCTACAAGCATTTTCTTGGAGCGCTGCAGTCTCAAAATATCCGCCATTACTCGAGTCAGACGCGACCCTCAGATGTCCATCAAGTGGTTTGAATATCCTTAGATACCCCAGAAACAGAATATCAGGGTCCCTTGCCATGCTCACGAACTTGCACACGGAATTTCCGGAGGAACCGGACTAAATAAGCTAACCTCACTTTGCAACCCGCCTTGTAAATATTTTGTGTTCCTTTTCCTTCCTGTTCGATTGCGTATCAATTTTGGACTTGTGGTGCATGAGTAATGTGTATTGCAAATGTCTAGTATCGAGCTTCCTTCCAGTATCAATTTTGGTCTCTGTATCACTGCTGCGTATTAGAAATCCGCGGTGTAAAGAGGGCTTTGGAGAACCTTCTACTACAGTGAAACCTCGATAATTCGTAGTGAAAGCTCAGTCCCTTGAAATAATTTTCCATTATTAATAGCTTCGATAATTTGTAATCTTCCCTAATTCGTACAAATCCTTTGGTCCTATGAAGTACGAATTATTGAGGTTCCACTGTACCTTGCAAGCAAGAGCATTAACGCGATACCATTCTTGAAATTTATTTTTAATTTTCAGGAATCAGTGGCAGAATTTTGAGCCAAAAACCAATTTGAGATGGATTCATTATCTTGCTATCAAATGCATCAGACATGAATATAGCAACCCGTCTACTCCGGTTCATAAACAATTTATTAGAAGGCTTGAAGACTTGGCGAATGAAGTAATAGTCTATAGCAGCTGCCACGATTACATTATGAACTCTGATAATATGATAGACCTATTTCATCCTTGAGTGATTTTTGAGTGCCTCTATTGCATGTATGTTTAATAAGTAATGTTCAGCCCACTGTTTTTGCTATCCTAATGTTGTTATAAGTTGTCGCCCACTTAATGTATTTTAGATGAAATTTTATGTACTGTTGACTATTTATAAATTATTTTTTTACTATAGATTGACTTCTAATTATTATGTTTATGACTTTTTTGACGGAGAGATCCTTTCCGCCTTGCTGGATAGCAAGATCTATTGCTCTTTATTTTTTTGAACACGGTGAACTTATATTATTGGAGAATTTACATCTTCGCATTGTTATGTTATATCGGGCGATCCATAGAAAATGCAACCCTACCTTCAAAAATTTATTGGCTTAAAATCTAGTTTCCGGACTGCGAAAATGTTTGTGTTGAAAACTGATGACATTTTGTGATGTTTTTGGTATGCAATTGAGCCATCTTCTCCCTATTAGCTACAGTCTAAGTCCATGAGAGTCAATAACGTGATTGAGAAATAAAGCCTCAATCCTCAGATTCGTATCACTAAACCCCCCTCTTGAATTTTTTGGGTGGAAATATGTAAAATGACTCCTTCAAGAACAATTCTTTTGGAATTAAGTAACTAAACCAATATCGAATATCATTTACCCTACTCAAGTGTAATTAAACAGGGAAGGAATTTTGAAAAAACCTGTGGAAGCGAGTATTGCAGCAGAAGGGGGTTCTTGTTAGGGAAAATGAGTGTATTGTAAGTGAATTATTAGACATATACGTTTTTAAAATTAATTTTTTTCTGAAAATTTTCATTCCTGAAGAGATTTTGACCTTTTGATACACCGAGTGGGAGGCTGTTTATTGTATTCAAATTTATTCTTAATTGTAATTTCACTTATATGATCTTCGATGCGTTCAAGTTGATCAATCATGTGGAGGTTATTATTAATATTGTTATCTTTCATATTCCCCCCAAAAAAAATCGTCGAGGATGGGGTTTAATGATCTAGGATCGGGGAACTTCTATATCAGTTTCTTGAGACATAGAATGAATGAAAGCTAATAAATAAGGAGTTGATGATGGCTTCATGGGCGTATCCAGGCAGGGGCAGGGGGGCAGCCCCCTCCCCAGAAGTTGAAATTTTTTGTTATTTATAAAATAAATTCACAACTAAAATGAATAAAATAAAATTGAATAATTAGTAATAGTAATAATAATTAATAATAAATTAGTAATTAGTAATAGTAAATTAATAATAATAATTTAGAATAATTACTTTAGAACTATTAATTTAGAAATAATTAATAGTAAGAATAAAAATAAAAGTAAAATAATAAATAATAATAATAATAATAATTGAAAATTAATAAATTTACAACTAAATTGTGAAGATTGCGAAGTCACAGACTCACAGGGGTGAAAAATCCATTTGAGTGTCCAATTGAATACTGGTAGTACGGTACAATTAGACTTGAACCTCATCATCCAAAGAGAAAGGACGATTCCTACTCCAACTTGTTCTATACAACCCCTTTATTGTTTGGTAAAAAGTTACACCCTTATGAGCGTCGGGTTTTTGGGTGGAGGGGGGGGGTTGAAAGGTGCAAAATTTCAGTTTTTCGTGAATTGTAGCCGAACCAAGCGTCGGACGGAAAAATTCCATACATGTTTTTTCTAGAGAACAAAATTTGGAAGAGATTGAGACCAATCACAACCCTGTATCATCAACCGTTTCCAAGTTACAATTTTTTGAAAACTCTATATTTTTTCACAGGAATTATTCCGTTACTTTAAAAGTTTGTAACTTTGAATTGGAAACACTTGCATCCGTATTTCAAAATCCCTCTCGGCGAAATTCATTTCTCTTTAATTTGAGACCAAATTCACACTTCTATGTTCAGTGGTTCATGTGCTACAGCGATTTTAAAAACCCTTACATCCCCAAAATCCCCTAAAATTACATTTTATCATACAAAAAAATACTAAAAATATTCGGATTGACTCATACTTCTAGATTTTGTTTCTTGAGACCCTAGACTGTCATAAAAATTGTTGACACGACCAAGACTATCATAGGACTCATGGGGGTTGGTCAAAAGCAACCCCTTATTCTTATAATTTATATTCCCTTATAACTTTTGATTGGTACGTCGGATTTCATCGTTTAATAGCTCATCATTTTCTACTCATCACGGCGGTATAAATCTATATATTATCATCCAAATTCGGCGAAAAACTAGAAAATTCAGATTTAAAAGATACCCTTGAATAATACGCGCAAATAGTTTGTTCATTTCGTCTCAAGTCAAATGGACCGATTAAGACAATACTGCTATACCTGCACATTGGAAAGTCCAAATTTTCACATATCAATGTGAGACCAATCGGGAAGTTGTGAACGGAAAAATCTGAAACTATCAAGAAATGTTGAGAAAATCTTCCTCTTTCAGATGGTTACTATGAGAATAGCGAAACCTTCGACATAAGAAAGTACACAACCGGTTTTTATCACACTTTTTCTGATAAATTCGCTCATGTTTTTAATTATATTGAAATTCCTCCAACTAAACAATAAGCATTGAACAAGAAATTTTAATGTACCATCTTTCAGATGATAAATCACTCTACATTTCTAGACCAAGAGCATAACTCTACCGTCAATAGTTACCGAGTTACAATAGAATGAATTATGTGTAATTTTTTAACAATTAAAACGCTGATTTTCCAACAATGTTATCATGAGGAATTCATTGTAAAACCATTATGAATCCTATGTGATATTAAATATCACATTTTTTCTACAATTTGAGACCAAATTCATATTTTTTGAACAATTATTTAATGAGCTACGTATATTTTTAAATTCAATCGTCGTCTTCTTTAGCTCAGCGATGCGTTTAAATGTATCATTCATAGTGTAAGGAGCGCCTCTCAGAGTGAGCTCTGAGCTCGACAGTTGGTTTGAAAAATGGATCTAGCTAATTGTGTAATTGTTTAAAAAATGTGAATTTGGACTCAATTTGTAGAGAAAAATGTACTCTTTGATACTATATATAATCCACAATATTTCTTGAATAAAACTTTGATGAAAACATTGGTTTAAAATCAGCTATTCCAATTTTTTTCTCATTTTTATAATTTATTCATCTGTAACTTTGTAACTAATGAAGGTAGAGAGGTGTTCTTGGTCTGAAAATGTAGATAATTTTACCCCCCATAATGATTATGGAATTATAAACCAATCCGAAAATTTTTAATATTTTTTTTGTACGATGAAATGTAATTTTAGGGGATTTTGAGTATGTAAGGGTTTTTTAAAATCGTTGTAGCACATGAACCACTGAACATAGAAGGGTGAATTTGGTCTCTTATTAAAGAGAAATGAATTTCGCCGAGAGGGATTTTGAAATACGGATGCAAGAGTTTCCAATTCAAAGTTACAAACTTTTGAAGTAACGGAATATTCCTGTGAAAAAAATATGTAGTTTTCAAAAAATTGTAATTTGGAAACGGTTGATGATACAGGGTTGTGATTGGTCTATGGAGAAGATCATTGATAATTCCTAATCTAGTCCGGCAACAAACATCTAACGTGCCATGGACGTATGCAGGCAGGGGCAGGGGGCAGCCACCCCACTTGTAGGCAGAAGTTGACAGATAATTTTTTTCTAACTAAATTATGAAGATTTTGAAATCAAAGATTCAGAAGTTATCCTCCATCTGAGTATCCAATTCATCAATTGAATACTGGAGAAGTTCAATGATAATAATTCCTCATTTTGACTCTCTTAATCAGTCATTGGAAATTATATTTTCAAATAAGAATACTCTTGCTTTCTCTTTTTCACTTCTCCATTCTTTGAATAAAGTGTAACTCCTGAGAATTAGAAAAAAGATTAATAAGATAGAATCCATGACTGCGGAATTGGAGCTGTGGTATAATGTATTTGAAAAAAGGACAATATTGAAAAGAGAGTTCTCAGCAAATCCATCAAGAATGGTGTTAGCCTACTAACTGTAGTTTAACTAGCTATTTAATTCAACCTTGATTGATCTATGAATTGACATTGAATTTTGTATTTGCTGGAAATGTTTTCAAAACTTTTTTTCTGGGGTCTTTCGAACTTAATTCTTTATATTTTTCTATAATCTCATACATAGCTGAATAGCCATTCTGTAAGTTATGTAATATAGTCCAGTTATAAAATGTTGATAAATTATATGTGTTAGACTAATGTTTCCTTTATCTTGGGGCTACTTTTATCACTGTTTTTTATTTCAAATAATAATCACAGTATAAATAACAATTAATTGAAAAGGGTACTGTGATTATTATTTGAAATAAAAAACAGTGTTGAACTAGTTTGTAAGTTATTCACATCCACCCATCCAACGAGTGTTTGGAGTATATTCAATCTTTTATTCACTTATTTAGGCCTGCAATTAGTAATGGAAAATCAGGGATTATCTCAGGTAATTTATTTAATCAGGTAACTCTCTCTATCCTGCTTGGATTGGGGTAACTCTCTCTCTATCCTGCTTGGATTGGGTATTTGAACATTTTTAGGAGAAATTGTGTCGCAATGCTTCCTAAAAAAGTAACAATGCTGATGAACTTAATCCGAGCAGGGTTCAAGGAATTATGGACACCTAGAAGATCGAATTTGCTCCAAGCATTTAGTGAACAGAGAGAGTTATGGATCACAAACCTTGTAATGGAAAAATTTCAAACTATATAGGTTCTTCAGTACAAAACACCTTACCTCATAGAACTCCATGGAAGATTGATAATTTTTATCACAATTCATCCATATTATTTTCAATTCTATGATTAATTTATTATCTATCAATAATTCTTATTAATATTTGACCTCTTCAATATTCAATTGACTTTTTGGTATATCAGCGTTGTCAATAAATTTAAATTTCAATTATTTTCATTCAGATTTTTTCATTTTTGGTTGTTGTGGTTCAAATATCAAAATAAAGTAAGTTATTGTTATAGCCTTCCAACCTTTTGTATTCACTGAATAGTTCTTGCTGAAACATGAATAATGTAGGTTCAATTTAATTATTTAACTTCTGCATTCAAAAGAATTCAGAATATCATATTTATATTTATTTATTCAGACTTCTTACAACTCATACATGGAATTCTTCTCATTTACTTGTGATCGATAAACAAGAACTCTCACTTTTTATTCTAATTATTTGAGTTTATTCATGTCATACTTTTTCATCCATCAAAAATCTCTATGCAACTTCCAACTAACCACAAAAGTTTTTTCAATAAGGTTATTGGCAACAATGTTTTACAACTAAAAAAAAATACATGGACTTCACCAAGCAAATAATTTCAACAATTAATTGTTTTGATTAGATAATAATTTAGAACTTGACAAACCCCCCCCACGCTAGAGAGAGGGAAAGGGGACAAATTTTATATTTATATTTTTATTTTATATTTTGCGGAAAAAAACACTGGCTTGACACCTCCCCCCCCCCTAGAAAAAACCTGGATACGCCCTTGGCTCTATTAAATACAAAACTTGTCACAAAATGACATCAGTTGCCAATAGGCTACAAACATTTCCGCCGTCTGGAAACGCAATTTCCCTTCGCAATATATTTTTGAAGTTAGGGTTGCGCGTTATATGGATCGCCCGTCACGCCTTATATTCTCAGATTGATTTGGCACAAGTAATTGACTAATTATATGAAGGTTGGGTAGTGTGGAAAATGTTTTCTACTTCTGATTTCTCTCTAAATTTATAAGGAATTTTTTGTTGAGGTGTTGGTGACAAATTGTATTGCTGGTAATAGAAAAATAATACTAATGACTTTCAAGTGAGGAAGCAAAAAATTGCAATTAGAGCTGTTCAATGAAACCGTAAACCATAATTGGTTGAAGGGCGTGTGGTATTGTTGAGCATCCCCCGTGTTTACAAGATCTTGTTATAATTACCATATTACGTAAGTTGGATTAACTTTCGTGCTTATTGGCCGTTTAAGCTTGACAATCTTCACACCCCACTAATCGAAAGACAAAATACATTAGCAATCTGTGAGAAATGCTTCCCCCAATTCGTTATGTAGCTCCAGCACTAATAATTACCAGTTTAATTGTTACAGACACGCACATTTCACCTGCGAGTGTTTGTAATAAGAGCACGCACTAGTTATATTTTGTACCCCTCTTAAAATGAACCTACAGACTTTCTATCATGCCGTACATCAAGAATCGATTGAACATAGCATGTACACCACACTATACAACTCTACTTATTGTTTTTATATTATGTTACTGGTTACTTGCATTATTACAGTGAAACATTACATTATTACATCCTCCAGTGAAACGGGACGATTTCAAATAGAAATTGTATTTTTGTAATTTTATTTTTATAAATAGAAAGTAGAAATGTAGTCATTTAGTGTACAATAAGTGAAAAATCATTTTTTTCAATATTGTACGTCTTCCGAATGTCCTTTATTGGAATCCATGCACTTTTGAAGCCGGGTTTGGAAGTTTCCCATGACATTTCGCAGCATATTGAGTGGTGTTCCTTCAATCTCATCTCAAGTCCGTTGTTTAAGAGCTGGGATAGTAGATATAGTTCTGGTTGCATCGCTCTGGGATTTGTATTGCAAAACCATATATATATATAAAATACTATATATAGAAAATGATTCAACAGGGGCCCCGTTTCTCGAAAGTCACTAGTCACCAATTTCCCATTTGAATGCATGCATTTCGAATTCACCAGGTGAAAAAATTCACCTGTGATTTTCAATGGAATAAATAACCGACTTGTTATTTTTTTGTAACATTACATCCACAAGAACTTTTTCTAAACAGCTTGAACAGCTGTTTCAATACATTTCTGAAATTTATCGAATAACCTATTTTGCCTAACGTTTTCAATCTAAGACATATTACGATAATAAAATTGGTGACAGAATATGTTTATAATATAATATATTATCCGACATTATTTGGGCTGAGTCCCGAAACATGTCTGTAAAATAATTCTTCTAAAGTTTTTTAAAAAGGGTATTTGATTTTTCATTTTATTTATCAGTCTATATAATAATAAGTTATTCAAAAAAGTTATGAACAAATGTTATCAACATATTCCTGTGTAAACGTGGCATTACATCAAGCCACACTGGATTCAACTTTATAGTGAAAATATTTCACCTATAGTCGGCGCAATCTAAGGTGACGAAAACCCCCTCCACCCGAGAAATAGCTACGTTGCCAGATTGTGTGAAATTGGAACATCTTCTAATTCGCGATTAAACCCCATATCTAGACGTAGAATTTTATCCTTGATATGCCAGTAGTATTAAAAAAATTCCTGGGTAGAAGGATTCAAAGGTAATTTGATTTTTTTTGAAAAAAATAAAAAATCGCGAAAATATTACTTTCTTTTCTATATCACTTCTCTCACAATCATGGGTTGTAGTAAAAATAAAGTTTTTTATATAAAAATGACAAGGAGAATTCGAGCTTTCTAATGGTTCTTGAGTTTTCTATATCCGACCAATAATTATGTTCCAATTAATGAATATGTTCGTCAATGTCGAGTCTACTCGAACAGAAAACATGAAATTTTCGATGATCTAGAAACGTTTTTGTTTGAGAAGATAAGTGGGTGGTGAAAGCGAGAAAGTTGTTCAAAAACAATTGAAATTATTTTTCCAAAGGTCGAAAATAGTCTGAAGATCGTAATTTGGCCTCTCAAGAGTTTTAAAGTAAGGAGAGCGGTATATGCATGAATCATTGTATGTTGAAGATTGGAGTTATTGAAGCTAATCGACTTGGATATTCGAGCTGCGAACAGCTGGTTTATCATAAAAATAGTGAGTTCACAACACCGCGTGATTTTTCCGAAGCTACGCTGTCACTTTTAACATTCAGTTGAATGTGTTTGCGTAAGGAGAAGTTTCAATTTCACGCAAAATGACAACGTAGCTATTTCTCGGGTGAAGGGAATTTTCGTCAACTTAGATTGCGCCGATTATAGCTCTTCACATGGGTGAAATTTTATTCGATTTTTACCTGTTACTTTTGGTAACGTTTATTGATAACTGATTATCATCAGAAATAAAATGTGACTTTTACTGAAAATTATTTGAAATTCAACAGATGACAAGGGAGATTTGCTGCTTTCATCATAGAACATATGATATTTGGAATAGTAACAATTTGTTTAAAAATAACTGGTGAAAAATTCACCAGTATTCACCAGTTATTGTACGAGAAACGGGCCCAGAACGGCTTTGTGACACTCAAATGGCTACTCCATGTATTGTATCATAGCTTCCTATTAAAGGAAGCTATGATTGTATCTCTTTGGGAGTCATCCCCATATGATTCAAATGTGTAGAAAAGATTTCTCGTTCTGTCATCTCCAATCTCCATCAAACTCCTTGGAACGCAATGATACAGAACTGTGAATGATACCAACAGGTTATTTGATCAAGTTAGTCTGTCTGTATTTTGGAATGGAAATCGTCACCTGACTTAGAACAACATCTGGTCAGCTGTCTCATTGGAATTCTCGTTGAAAAATATTGATCTTTTCTGTGTTTCTGCTTAATTCCTCTAAAATTTTCATCAAATCATAATATTCATTCCTTAATAGAAATCTCGTCACTCAATTATACAAGGCTCGATTTGGACATTCCTAGTTTTCTGCAGAAATAAACCTCGAGGAGCTGAAGCAGTCAAATCAAAAGCTCGACGAATGTTTTGAGGAGAAATAAATAGGTACCTAGTATGTTCAGTAATACTTATCAGCAAGGACTACTCACTGCTTTCTTTGCTGGTGGCAGTAGACCCCTGGCCATTTGGAAAACCAATGTGAGTAAAATACTATTTTAAAAATAAAAAATCTATAAAACTTGCAATTTTTTGCCTCAATAAATTTGCTGAAAGAAATTTTTCTAGTAATTTTTGTACACATTTCTTTTATATTTTCTTTTCTTTTATATTTGACTTTCCTGCTATACGGTAAGTCAAATTGTTAGTCGATTTTTAGTTTTTGAAAGTGTCATACTAACTCCAGGTATCCCACTATCCTAACTCCATCTTATCCCAAGTATCCTGAATAGTACTTATAATTATTTTATTATTAATTATAGTACTGAATATTATTTGTTAATTTCAGGGTTTCTCAATTCTACTTAACTTGATGTTTCAATGAAGAATACTAATAAACACTTGCTGATAAGAGAAGACTGTATATTTCACTGTATTTCAAATCACTTTTTTGACATAGTGGAGAGGATTGCATTTTAATCCTGAAGAGGGGCTTTATCAGCCTGAATAAGCCATCTTTACTAAAACAAAAAGTGATTTAAAATATTCACAGTTAAATACTGTCTTCTCTTATAATAAATATTGGTTGTAGAAGTTGAAGAATTGAAAGAATCTCAGTCTTCCATTTTTTGAAACTATCCTACGAAACCACCTAAGCAATGACTTTTGAATGAGCTAAATCATTTTCTTAAAAGACTATTCACAATTCTCGTAATTGCAGTTTATTCAGTCAGCCTAAATAATAATAATATTTATTATTCATTTAAATGATCTCTTGGTAAACCTTTGCAAAACGGTGTTAGGTGCGCGAGGGTCACGTGAAGAGGGTGAGTGACGAGGACGCGAACAACTGCCTGGCACTAGAGATAGTGGCCTCCAACGTGGTCACCACCTACATCACGTCGCCTCCCGACCTCAGTCCCACCGCCTCACTTGGCATACGTCTGCCGTGGGTCTACATCATTTTCAAAAACCTCAATCGCTACTTCTCCTTCGAAATACAAGTGAGTCATTATTTTTATCAATTGGTTCACATTCAATAGTTGGGGGTCCGATCCCATTAGACTTCAAACCTACAATCATACAATAGTAGAGTCTGTCCAAGCAAAGAAGACATTCTAGAAAAATGGTAAAATGTCTCGGTCAATATTGGTTCAAACATTATAAATTTTATCCCAAATTCTAGTTAACATTTTGATCTACAAGTTGAGGCCAAATTTATATTTTTGAACCAATATTGACCGAGTTGGAGTCATTTTCCCATCTTCCCAGAATGTCGTATTTGCTTGGATAGATTATAGAAACCGAGAAAGAACCAAACTATGTATTTGCATCTACACTCGCCCCAATTCACAGTGCATAGCACAGTGCATTGTTTATGTTCGAACTGTTATGAATTGAACTCACCTACTCCAATGCTAAAATCTCGTCACACAACATTTTTTGTTGTATTTGATCGTGTGTAAACGCAGAATGAAGAAGGGTAAATATCCTACTAAACATACTGTAAATGGCTTTTATACTGAGGCCCAGAGCTTCCCACTAGTTCTATTTTTAGATTCAAGGATGAAGGTTTCGCTTCTAGAAATGTAATGAATAAAATTTTGTATAAATGATTATGACATAGGTATACTGAGCTAAAATTAATTTACTCTGAAATCTATTTCTGATGAATTGGAGAAATGTTTTGGGTGTCAATATATATCAATACGTTCTAGTCTGAGCAGGATAAAGAACATAGATTCTCAAAACATTAGTTTTAATAGTATTTTAACTTGTCATTGGCATACCGGTTACCGATAATAGCCCAGGCAAATTAGACTTTTAGCACCTAAAAAATGATGGATGGCTGGAAATGATCTTAAACCACTGTGGGAACAAGTGGGACTTTTTGGAGTTATTGATGCATTTTTGTTCTCAAATTGTGCAGAATTAAATTATCTATTTTTCAATATCAAAAAACGCATTGATAACTTCAATAAAACTTCATTTAGAATAAAATTTTACAGATAGTGATAGTGATTTTTTATGTTTTTTCAATTGTGAATAAATCTAACCTTATCAGCTTGAATTCATTATTTCTACATATCAAATGATAGAGGAGCTTATGCTCTACAGTTTAAGCCCAAATACAAATTTTTACTATCAATGGCTTCCAAGATAGACACATTTTAACACAAATAAGGGAAAAGCACCAGTAGTGGCCACTTGAATTGTTTTTTCTTTAAAATATGTATTTGATGCTTTCAAATGGGTTCTAAAGCTGATAGACTCTTGGCTTATACTATTTAGCAGCTAAATAGTTCAAGTAGGAGCTCGCACAGCATCATTACAGATTTTTGAGAGAAATTCATTGTCGCTATTTCACTTCATTTTTCTCTTAGCCGTTTCAGTAAGAACGCATGTATACAAACTGTTGTCTTATAACTAGGAAGTTCGTGAATTTCGCTATTCCTGGTGATAGAATCATTTTCTAGAATGCCTAAATGATATTCATAAGGATTTTAGCCAAATTCAACAGATATTTTAGTGTAAAATCAGACTGACCACTACTAGAGCAAGAAACCGTGAAGAATCTAGTAGTGGCCACCCAATAGATATTGTTGTAGAAGTTTATGTAATTTCAATTGATGTTCTCCTAATACTGTTTAAAATGGGTTACAGGGGAAAAATAACTTTACAATATCTATTTTCTGGTTTAACCTCATTTTTCTAGTGGCTTTTAACCAACAACAATGCATTACCATTTCAACTCATTTTAATATACACTATCATCATTTCTGGTGTTGAAATCGTGTTTTTAATGTAAAATTTGTTTTCTTGAATGATTGCAAGAAGCAGCTTGAGAAATTGGAGTGTCTATGAGCATAAAACATCATGTGGCCACTATAGAATCATTGGATGGCCACTACTGAATCATAGTGGCCACTTTAGAATCAAAATTGAGGTTCACGAAAAGTTTAATAACTAAGTTGTAAATTTATATATTAGCCATTTCAAGGAAGAAGTCAATCAAGAAGGATCTGGGCTACATGTTTTCCAAGTTTTGGATGAGATAACTGATAATATGGACCCACCATCCTGCATAAACTATAGAAAATTCCTTAAACATGGCCACTACTGGTGCTTTTACCTTAGTAGCCTTTTTCCCGGTGAATGTGAATGAACTCAAAGTATTCAAGATCGTAAAATTCTTCAATTTTTATCGAATTCAGCAAATGATATATGTATTTGAACCGCCTTGATGAGCTAAAAACAATGAGCTATAGTTTGTTAAGATCCATTGAATTTTACGAATGTTACGGGTGTCCTTAATTTATTATCCTTAAAGAGTCCTTCTAACTGGAAATAGCCTGAATTAAGGACGGTATGGTGGATAATATATTGAAATATGATCTAACAAAAAATATTCTGGTAAAAAACTCCAATACAAGGATAAAGAGATTTATTTTGGTCATTATTGTTGAAAATATTGTATTTTTTGTTGTACAAGAAAATATATTGAGAGCTCCAGCAGAAAAAATATACAAGATAGAAAGTTGGTCTTGAATTGTACAGGATAAAATTATCCCTAGAGGGATTTTGAATTTCACATTTCTAATGAAACGTACAGAAGATATAAGCAATCAAAAATTAAAAATTGTCAAATTTTAATTTCTCTCAAAAAATACAGCATTTTAAAAAATTCATAAACTCGGTTGTTGCTCATCACAAAGGGTTGAATTTGATATCAATCGCTCAAGAATTTTCTTTACTAAAACATTGTAATCACAAATTTTTCTGTCCGACGCTTGGTTTTGACGTGAGTTGCAAAAAAATGAACAAATTTTCCGTAGTTTTTTGGGCACCCTGTATTATGCGCCACTCAGAAAGCGTCGCAAACTCATATTAAACTTATTTCGGATTCCCACAGTGGTTTAAGATCATTTCCAGCCATCGCCATCATTTTTTAGGTGCTAGGCCCTTTTTTTAGTCTAATTTGCCTGGGCTATAATGTCATAAGTAGTATTTATTATTTTCGTCTATTTTTGTAGATATTGGATGAAACCAACACTCGTAGGAGGTTTCGAATGAGTAACTACCAGTCAACAACGCGGATTCGGCCGTTCACTTGCACTATGCCATTGGCTCTCAATAAAAACTGGAATCAAGTGAGTAAACCGCTTTCGATATTTATTTAAATCAATTCTGAGAAATAATCAGTCACTCATAAAATTAATACTCCACTTGGCAACAGAATTTTGCAAACCCTCCCATTCCAAATAATATTCCACTTGTAATAAAATAGACAGAAATACGGGTCCATCCTGTTTTGTGTAGAAGTTGTTAATGTGGTGGTTGGCCACATCGGTTAAAAAGGCTAGAAGATTTCATAACCCACTAATCCACCATCCACCAGCCTTATTTCTTTCAAGTTTTTCTTTGTGGTCTTTTTTTAATCAATTTGACTTGAAGATACGTCGAGTACATGTAGATTTGCTTTAAATAGAAACTAAGTCGAAATAGGAGCCGCAAATCTACCTAATACACGTAAATTGATAAATCACAGAATCAGTTAAAAAAAATGATTCCTTCTGGTGCGCCTATTTTTTATGGTTGCCCTTTTAAATACTCATTTTCTCTACAATTTTCTTAGTATTTTCTCGATCAAGTCAACTTGACCTCGTATGGACACGACATTACCATAAAAAAGGCTTTTTCACATTACTCATTAAGCCAGCTGTGTGGAGAATTGGCTACAACTTGCTATTAGGTATAGCCAGAAATCAAGGTTATTAAATTCCACAGAATGACACCATCTCTATAATATATTTTATATTAGGAATATTTCAGTAGAGAATTTCATCTATGTACAAATATACAAGATGCAGAAAGAAAAAACAGGCTATTGCCCAAAACTTCTTATATTCCTAATTTAGCCACATAATAAATTGTCCAAATGTTCAGGTTATGTATAAATTGATAGTGATATCTTGCAGGTGCAATTCAATTTAGAAGATTTCGTTCGCAAAGCCTATAATACGGGTTATGTTGAAACACAGCGCCTGCAAGTGCATGCCAACTGTCGCCTGCGTCGAATCTTCTTCTCAAGCCGGATTTACACCGCATCCGAACTGCCCCTCGAGTACAAGCTCATCATCCCCAAGTCAAAGCTACTCAAATCTGAACAGAAACAAAACGAAGAGCAGAAGGTGTAAATTAGGCAATATGAATACATTTTTCAACATTTTTCAGTCCTCAAAAATTTACAAAATTTGCTGAAAATTTTTTGAGAAGCTCTGTTTACCATTTTAGTGCCATTTTACAATTCAATCGTTTTTTAATGAAATACAAATTTTCCAACGCAAATTCTAATCCCAATTTTTATATAATACTACTCGATTGAGCAAGATAAAAAATTTCAAGCTAACTTCCAATCACAATAAAATAATGGAGGCTTTTATTATCGCCTCGATAATCGTATATCATATATCAATAATATGTAAACAAGAATATATCGTAGTTCAATATCAATCTACATAATATAATTTTATTTAAAATCGACTAATTTTATATCAAGACTATATCAAATTATGTAGAATCTTTTCAACGGAGATTGTAAAATATTGAAGTAATGATTAAATTGAAAATTAAAATTGAAGTATTTTATCAATAAATTTGAAATAGACAAATTATCAAGTTATGGAAAAATTAAGCAGCATTAAATACTAATACAATACTAATACTGTATATGAAAGAGGGAAGAAAAATGATGAGTCCGCATAATTTTTCATAAGTATGTAAACTTCACTGATGCCATAAACGTTCATTCATGATATACTAGTTCAAAAACTTTCAATTTGAAAACTTTTTACTGAGTGAAAATGCACCCCTTAGAAAATCTGCAACCGAATTCTCCATGGAAAAGTATTTATAAACAATCATTTCACAGCTTGAGAGAGAGCTACAGATTTCCGATACTCCACAGCAGTTCTATTCTGTTTTCCAAGCTACTTGTCTAGAATGGATGATTGTGGCGAGTGAATTTATTAACGAGCTCTCCCATTTAGTTGTCACTTCGATTGCCGTGCAATAGCCTGAAGTTAATGGCTTCGAACTATTGTAATTAGATGAATGTTCAGCCTTGATTGTTCAGCTAGCTCAAAACACTTCTCCAAATTCAGTTAGCTATCATTGCTTGGATTTGACGCTAGCTATCGTCAAGATTCTGGAATGACCATTTTTTGTTATTTTTCCCCTGCTCAAGTTATTATTAAAAGTGTACAGGTGATTTTTTACAAATGGTGAGTAGCCTCTGTCAAATATTTTATATATATTGATTTGTACTATTTGACTGTTTGTAATGTAGTTTTGCTGTTCACCTAAATCCAGTATAGTGTGTGATAACGGTGTTAATTTCAATTTTCATTGGAGCATTAAGTATAAAAGTAGGAACCTCAGGACGATTATGGAGTGAATATCTCCTGATGATTGTTGAGGTTTATAAGTTTAAATGAGTGTGATTAGTGTAATTCATATTAGATCAAATGAATCCCTTTAGAAACGGTAATATCAATAGATATATCTCACAGTGCCAGCATCAATTTCTATGAAACATGAAACAATTAATAGGTGGTATTATGCACAGTAATTGATATTCTTCTATTAATACCCTTCTATCAATAGGTTTCACGTAGTGTACAGTAGGTCCAGTCCAGGTTGATGATAAGTTAATTGTTTCAACAAAAGTTGAAGTAATAAATTAATAGCTTGTTATAGCTAGTAAAAATATACCTCATCAAAAAAGCTCCATCAATTACAGGAAATGTTTCAAGTTCATTGCCTCTAATTTGAACGCACAAGGCCTTCCAATAACTGTTGGAGGAAATCGTGATTGCATTACTTTGAAACTACACCAGGTCCACACAATAATTGCTGATCAATTAAATAATTACACTCCAAATAGAGCCGTCACTATGAATTCGAGTGTTTTTGGGAATCAGATTGAAAATTACTTTAGTTAGATCAGTATACTAAATAATTTTGATTTTGCAGTATGGCCCTGATTGTTTTTATTTACAACGTAAGAAGCCTACTAAATAAGTTTTTTTCTGGTAGGCTACTCATTTTAATGCTTTTCCTGTGATGAATCAACTTACAGTAGCCTATTATTTTTGTGTATTTGACTGCAATGATCAGTTATTGAGTATTGAGATGGACTTGTACAATGTACATAGAATATGTGTATACCAATAAACTTCTTCAGCTTTGAAACATTTTCACTATCGAGTGCAAAATATTTTCAGTTTCAAGTGCAATAAATATTATATCACTCGAGAAATCGTTCTTAGGTATTTCAAAATCAACACACTTAAATTTTCAATACAGTAATCCACGATCTTACTCCATTATTCTTGAAATGTATCATTATTGATCCATTAATCTGTATCACTTCCATTTCTTTCATTATCCAGTTAGGTGATCGCTTTGACTTTGAAAGTTCTTTTATTGTAAATTAAATTTTAACGGTAGCCAAACCTGATGGGTCAATGCCCCTGTAATGTTGTCTCTAAGATACATAAATAAAATAAACTTACATACCGGTCCTAATTTTTTAATAACGTATTTAATAATACTCAAAGTCCTCTTAAATTTTAAGTTCTCCTGAATTTTCAACAAGTTCTTTTCACTTATATAGTAGAAAACGACATGTATTTCAAAGTTAATTTTAGTAAATCACTTACTTTGGTTTTTAGTGAAGTGGGATGCATTTCACTCCTGAAGAGGAGCTTCATCAGCCTGATCAGTCGTTTTCTACTATATGAGTGTTAATAAGTATTTCGTCATGGGAAGCAACATCAAGTTCTTTTCAATTAAAAAAATCCCTCTTACAATATTTGACTTTCAAAAGATAATATAGGTACTCTACAAACTACTCATAAATGATTAACGCAATTACAATAAATGTAAAGTATTATAATATTTTGTTACAAATAACACATGAATACTATAGGTATAGTGTTTTAAAAAATTAATTGACTATCTTACCTAGGTAATATCAACTATTCACTAAACTTCACACTTAACAAAATGTACTAACGAATATACTCACACGTAGTTCTGATCAAATATTAGATTTATTCAAGACAATAAGAAATCAATAACACATAAATTATTCGATACAACAGACTAACTTCAGTTAAAAATCCATCTTTAAGAGTTAACGCAATTACAATAAATGTAATTAACAGTTAACTACTCATAAGTTACACTTACATTACATACTTCTGAACAAATTTCTACATTTTATTACAGTATATTGTACTGAGAATAATTCAAGATAATTATAATATTGTTCATGAATGACAAGAAACAGATAAAACAAAGTATAAAATGTAAAGTCAAATTCAATCAACATAAATAAGCCACGTTTACACCGGAGTTAATAACACAATTTTAATAACTTTTATATAATAAGTTATTTGATTTATAATTTTATATAATGATAAGTTAATAACAATAATTGTGTTATTAACTCCGGCGTAAACTTGGCTTGACTGAACTATTTTTTTTTTACTCGATCCAGAGTACAGCCGTATGTCATTATTTCATAGGAACATTATAATCACCAGAATAAAAAAATTAATTTTAGTTAAATCCATTGTAAAACCCCTGGCTGTGATTGATTCAACAGTCGATCCACCAAACACCGACGCCTGGTGTGGCTAGCGTCGTGACGCCGTGGAATGATGATTCCGTTGGTGAATACCCGTTCGAGACGCACGCCAGCAAACGCCGTCGGCTGCTGCAGCGCTAACTGCGCCACTGCGTCCCTGTACACTGCCTCGTACTCCTCCATCATTCTCTTGGCTCGGATCTGGCACACACGATCGCTGTCAAAATCAAAACTTATCTCAACAAAATTCCATTACAAAGTAGAGCGGTATGATTATGTCATGACTTATGGCACAACCATACGATATCGATTTCAAGTCAAGTCAATTTGATGGAAGTCGTTAAGTCTGATTGAGCAGATAGTTGAGAGGCTGAAAATTTACAGTTATTAATCTCTATTGGGCTACGCGGCTAGGGAGTGAGTTGTTAGTTACATGGTTACATGATGCGTTTCTCATAACGGTAATTAGTTTCAATTGAATCGAACTCATGTTTGATCATTTATTAAACTTCGAAAATCATTTAGACCATAATAATTGAATTGCTTTAATGAAGAAACAAACATTCATACTCTGTCAACTGCTTTAATTATTAGGTTTCAATCACTCTTTCGTATTAATAGCAATAGTAAATAGATTGGTGGGAAAATAGTAGAAAGTTTAGAATCATGTTCCAAGTTCTAAATATGATTTGAAAGTTAGTGGATCTTCATATGAAAACAGGAACTTAATAGTATTGTGTCTGTATTTGAATATCGTACTGAATCTATGTCCGCGCGGCGTGAACATGAATAAATAAGAAAACGTAAGTGAAGAGAGAGTGTGACTCAAATGACTCAAATTTGAAACTGAAGACCGAACTATTGGTTTTCGTGTTGGAGTGAGAGAGAACCTTTTGAGAGAGATGCAGATAATCGCGTGAGAGGAAAGCTCACTGTTGTATGCTCGATCATTTAAAAAAATTCAATATCAAATACATCCACCGCTTGTAAGCTGCTATACAAGTAGTAACTCTGCTTCGGGTGTCAAAAGAATGAAATAATAATGAGCTAAGGTTCTACTTTTTGCAAGGTTCCGGATTTTTTTGTACTATGATGGGCATTGAGTGACCTTGCCGTACTGTTCTCATTATTCCGGTAACTTGACATACGTATAATCCGTATGTTTACATGATAAGGGCCTGTGTGTAGGCTATACACTACTTGAAAAGACAAGAGGCACTTCAGACAAGAGTACAATCAGTAGCTCACTAGGCGACCATGCATTCCGACAATACCGTACGTAATGATTGTAAAGAAGTTCCGTGAGTGTTTCTGTGTGAACGCCAAAACTCATCGCAGTATTTTACAGGCAAGTAAACATAAAAATGACTACCGTAAATAATAATCAGAATATGTCTAAGCTTGGTTGTCGGTTGAATGTGCTCAAGTTCGATTCTGTTTCACAGATAGTCAACAGTTTTAAGTATAGCCTAAACTGAAACAAATTATTCATAAATGCGCTGAGGAATAAATCGTTTAAAAACTCTGAGATCAAGTTTTGATCAATTCAATCTACTCAGAATAGATGAAAAATGTCCTTTCCTTTTTGAAAGTGATAGATTCTTACCAATTTTACTTTGAAATAAACTCTTTAAAAATTTATTAATTACCTTCTCAAAGAGATGGATAATAAATATTTTATTGGTGTATCAATTGCAATATCGTCATGCCTACTCTGAAAATGAAATTTCCAATGCATTGCACATTCATGTTAAAGAGCACTTGAAACTTGAAATGTCATAAAAATATTCAAAATGATTTCATTGCAGTGCCGGTGTGCTAAACTGTGAGGATCCCCACAGTTGATGAAAATTAAAAATTTCATTTTATCAGCAGTCCAATCATTACTAATTAGTAGCCTACTGTTTATTCAATAGGTTTTATTATTAGTGCATTTCATTCGAAAAAATGCAATATTGGTCTTGCCCTGACAATCGAAAAATTATGATGTGATATATTTTTTACACGTTTTCGAGCCCCTAGAACAAGAATTTGATGTCCGTTCAAATTCATTTATCTCTATATGTATATTTATATATGTACAGATTCTTGTGAACACGATAACTCCCGAAGGGCTCGTCGGAGAGCGACCGAATTTTGCACAAAAATCATTAGTGCTAATATCTCGGTCAAGTTCGTTAACCAGCCAAATTGGTCCAAGGGTAGGGGGTGAAATTAGGGGATGAAAGTTTTGAAAAATCACTACAAATCGACCAATTACTTGATCGTTTTGAAAATTGTTGTGTATAATACCCTTAATATGCCCTATAATTTGAGCCATCAACGAAAAAAATCCAATCGAAAATGGCGAATAATATATGCCAAAAATGGTGTTTTCCGAAAAATGGGTTTTTCGAAAACTGCACTTTTGAATTCATACCCTGAATAGTTCATTATAAGTCATATGATTGCATTTGCTATCATAGAATTGCATTTGAAATGCACTCTTTCCGACCGCCAGCTGCCGGAGCGAATTTTTATATGTTATAATGTATAGGCTATTATAGTTATTATAATTTTATAGAATTTTAAACCCAAATTTTTGAGTGCAAGATCAGAGCACTTGTGTCCTGTATCTTTCATAAATTTAACATATTTTTCATATTATGTTTGTAATTATTAAACATAAATATTTAATATGCTAACGTTTAATTCCACCAATTTCCCCCTACTTCCATTACTATTGTATTGTATAAAATAATTAATATACTTCACATTACTACATCTCATGAAGTAGAACAAATATATACTCACTACTGCACGTTATCGTTGGAAGAGTTATCGTGAGAATTTTTAATTGGTCTCCTGCTTTTGAATTTGTTAGTTGATTGGCGCCCTCTCTGCACCGCCATTGCTCTGCTACTGAAACTAAAGCCGTCACTTTCAAAAATGCACTCGCATTTTGGCAGCACATATCTCATTGACGAGAGCACGTCAACTCGTTTCTAGGGAAACAATCCTTTTCAAAGTTCCTGTTTATTCGATAATGCCCTGGTTTTGTTCGCCTTTCTTCTTCCTTTTCTACATAGATTCTTTTCCTAATAATCTACCAATATATAGTTTGTCTAAGCAAAGAAGACGGAAGATGGGAGAATGACTCTACCTCGATCAATATTGGTTCAAAAATTATAAATTTGGTTTTAAATTGTAGATCAGAATGTTTCCTACCATTTGAGACAAAATTTAAAATTTTTGAACTAATATTGACTAGAGTCAATCATCATCTTGCCAAAATGTCTTCTTGTCTTGATAGGTACCTTTTACTCTCTCCTTCTTTATTGAATTCAGATGAGAGTAGGCTAGAATATAGTGAGTATATTTTAACTAAACTAAGAGCAAGTCTGGTATAGCTTCTATTGAAATTAAAAATATTAATAATCTAGCTCTCAATCGAATTTGTTGTATTTAGAAGCGTGTTTCTGTATGAAATCAAATTTGTTTTAGATATGAAAATACCTGAATATCTCAATAAAGTTGATTTAAAAAAAATCAGGACTTTTAATTATTAAGAGGGAGGTAGCCTCCATTTGTTTGGAAATGAATAGAGTTATATATATGTCCATTCCAGCTATTCTGATAATAATGAAAGCCTTAATAATAATAATAAAGCCCAAAACTGATTAAAAATTGATCCATCTCACTAACATGGCTTTGGATTTTTTTTCAATTACATCATTCAATATAGCAGCTCCATTATAGAAGAGATGATTACAGATTCACAAAATAAATGAAAGTATTACTATCAATGTTTAGCGAGGACTATATACGTGCTCTGAACACAACTATTATATGACAGATTTAAATTGGAAAGGAAAGTGAGCTATTTCGATATTGAATTGTTAATAGACTCATGAGTTTATTTGTTTAAAGTACGGTATTTTCGTTTGGCTAAGATATGCTCGATAGGATACAATAAAAATTTCAAAACAAGGAGTAATAAATAGTTGACATTTTCTAATGATGTTCAAATCGGTTTTATTTTAATAGCTTTTAAGCCTAAACAAAAAATAGATGACAATAAATCAGATTAGATAACGAGTCCATTTGCTGAAATCGGTTTAACGTCGGCTACAGAGTGATCGTTTGATAGGCTTCATGAAAGAGTGATTGATTCAATATTATGCTACTTTGTCTAACTACAAATAATATTCTATTAATAAAGCAAATGTCACTTATAAAAGGTATACTTCCTTTCTTCTTCAAAAATACAGGCTCAGATTTACATAGATAGAAAAATAGATAGATTTAGATGAGTAATTTACTACATAATTGTAAATTGTGGTATAAATTTGAAAGCTCAAAAGTGTTTGAAGAATTATTAATATTTTATTTGTGTTTCATAAATTCCACCCAAAACCGGCTTTATCATTCCAAATTGGAATTGAATTTACAGAGATATATTGCGAACAATGATATTACATTAAAATTACAGTGATCTGTTTTCAAATAGTTTTGCCAGATGGCCTAGAGAACTGTTATGACAATACCGCGCTAATAATCAATTTTTAACTACTGACTGTTGGTAGAACTTGAGAGCAAAGATCAAATTACTGCACATAATCAATCACGAGGAAAAATTCATTTTGTTGTTGCACGACTTGATTAAAAGTGTTGGTAGTTTGTTGTGAGTTGTGAGTTGTGACTGCTTAATCTATTTAATGATCCGAGAGTAGGCTACGAATTACCGTTCATCAATAAATAATTATAGAACGATTTTTCATTGATGAGTCCTTTGCTCAGTAATTCAGTTTCGTGTAGATTATTTTTATAATGGCAAGTCATGAAATACCAATTCCACCAACAACTCCGAATCTCATAACCTACAGTGTGTCGTTTTGTGACAATAATATTGTTGATACAAGTGACAGACAACCTCTTTTGGACAATGAGCCATCATCCCATCTCGGTTCTCAGGAGACGCTGGATAGAGGCAACACATTACCCATCCCAAGAAATGCGAAAAACAGATTGACTAACTGTCATTGCTCAAAATCTTTTCCCTCACTTAGAGGAGCACTTCATGATGAAAGGTAATTTCTAAGAATTCATTTCATTTTTTTCGTTTATCATCTCACTTCATAATATATGACAAACAACAGTATATAAATATATAAAACACTTTACAATGTTTCAAATAGGTAAATTATATAATGTGAGAATATTTATTGTAAATATAGGGGAAAATCTTTACTATGGTGGCTTCCCCATGAAGCTAAAGTTAGCTTTTATTGGGGATTTTATTACTATAGGCTATAAATATATTTCTTTATATGACATATAATTCTATGATTAGACTACAGTTCCACAATTCCTCTTTATAATTTTATTTGAGTTATTTATCATTGATAGATTCTTATTTTATTTTGAAGAAACGTTTAGTTTCCTATTGATTTGTAATGTAATGAATCTTTATTTCTCTTTTGACTTCTGCATAGTGGGTGTTAAGACTTTTGAGGTGATTTGGTATGTTGTTAAGTATGTTTGGCACAAAATATTCAGGAACGGCCTTTCCCATTTCAGTATAAAATTCTGATGTTCTTTAGTGTAGGAGTCTACAGACACCTAGTGTAGGTGTCATTCTTTCTAATGATAATAATAATAATAAGTTTTTCCTGTATATCTAACGTGAAATTCAAAAGTAGCGGTTCAGCTATTGAATTTTTATAGGATATTGATAAGGCATTCAAAGTTTCAAACAATTGACAAAGCTGGTTTCTATGAGATTGACATAAAGAATTCATCAAGTACCGGTAATGAATAAATCAGTTTAAAAATGGAATGTCCAAAAAGTTTACAAGAATAGTTATAGAATTAGAAGCTTTAATTGAATCAAATATTTCTATTGCAGTTTCTGTATTTTATACAGAAGAACCAATTCTTCGATTTTTATAACACCAAGGTTTACAACATAATATTGATATCAATGTGACTTGAGAATGTTGAGAGAATTTTGTGCAAATCTTGTGGCATTTCTTTTTATGAGGGTGATGCCCACATGGACTCCTATATAGGCCTATACGTGGGTCATGAGAGGGATAATGATGATGAGAGATGACGACATATCATTTTTAGGCAGTCGGGTCGACAGCTTATAATAATATCGTAACTACATAGGCCTATCTTCTGAACTTTTTTTGGCTGGAAATGATTGAAACTATAATTTGCTTTCTAATTATTCCAAAATTCTTATTTCTTTGTATGAAAACTTGATCAGTCCTCCCATTTATTCGCTCCTGGAAAACCTACTTTTGGAATTGTTATAGAGACTTTTGTATATTCCATGTCTTAACGGTTCTATCATATATTACCTTATTTTCTTATTTTTTCAAGTAATGACGTTGACTTAACTTTTCACTTTGGAGTAGAGTTGTTAACGTGATGTCACATAAGCGTGAGGTGAATTAATTTATTTTAATTTTGATTTGACATGCGAGCAAATGGTATAAAGAAACGTAATTATTTATTTTGAATCAGAAACATTTTAGTTTGTTTCGGTAGTACTTATTGGTGAGCCAGTAGTTTAAAATACATAAGGTACCTATGGTGTCTGTGAAATGCTCCATACATGTACATCATGCACATTTTGTGAACTCTTCTCTCTTTTTTCCAAAAAAGTGTGTTCTGAACACACTTGTTATTGAACTCCTGTGTTTAAAACGTTTTAATGAAAATTTGAGAAATATGTTTCTGTTGTCGAATCTAGAAGATCTGAAAATTCCAAAGTAATTATTATTTATTTCTTGCATTTTCTCTAATTGTGTTCTGTGTTGAATCTACAACTTCGTATTAAACGTAAATAATAAATGTGAATTTGATAAACTATTCATGTGTATGAACGGGTGTACTACTCATCCACCAAATGATAGAATCAAAGTGATCAAGCGTCAAGGTCAACCCCGAAACCAAAAGTTAATACAAAGTAGTTGCTAGCTTATTTAAACTAAATCTTACACCTATAGTGACCTCGAGTTTCCTGTTTTTCTGAGGGTGATATGATCCTAATAGGCTGCAATCCTTTTTTGTAACCCTAATCTTGTGGGTTATGGGAAAGGATAATGTCCATGAATTGACCACAAGAAAACGATTTCGGCTGATTAATATTATTTTATTCAGCTGGGCATGCCTCAAATGGTCAACCTATTGGAATGTATATCAACGGCAGTAACTGGTGCTTTTCTCTTATTCACCTAAACAATAACACTTGAGCCAACCGCTCGGGTATCGCAAATATGTCTTAAGTTGAGGCAAATCTAATCGTATAGGGTATTTTTTTTAATGTATAGAACTTTGAAATGGAATAAAATAAAGATATTTTGCTAGATTAATTGACTTGGAAATTACTTTATTCAAAATATAATTTTCTGACATTTTTTATTATTCTATATTACTTATTTCATTCAACCGCTTTGTCTGCTGTGAGCTTAGTCTAATCTTGAGGTCAAATTTTTATTACTCTTCCACCATTTGTGGCTGTATAATGGGCAATGGATAACTGAAACATTTTTGCACTAGATCTACTTAGAATGACACCACCCATCCACAGAGACCAAGGAATAAGTCATTACTTCTGTAGGTGTAGTGTAAAATAAGTTCTAAATCAGTCTATCCGGAAATTTGTGTTTGTTCTCCAAGACTTATCGATTAAACGCCGTCCGATTATTTTTTAGATATGCGGATACACTTGCCTATAGCAATAAATCTTAAAATAATTGACCACTTGGAGAACAACAGTCGCCGCTATTATTGCTGATTTACCGCCACAAATAGTGAAAAAGGAATCGAAAATTGGACCTCTGGATTGGACTACGCCCTAGGCAGCCCAGTTAGTCATATGTAATGAGCCATAGAGAATTGAAAATCCCAGAAAATTATACTTCGAATGAAATTAATCCCAATTCAACCTAGCAAAAAATAGTATTCCATTTAAAAGAATAGGGTACTCTATATAAGAATTTCAATAGAACTTATATAGTACCGGTATCAATTTCTTTGAAATCCGATAATTCATTGAAATTATTGATGATAGTACAAAATAATATATTTTGAGAGGTAATATTTTATTGGAAAGCCAAAGTACTCTTTTTTGTAAATAAAAATGATTGAGCTGAACTGCTCTTCTTGAAAGTTAGCTTGAAATGTAGATTATCTACTTCAATAAAGTTTTCAAGTAGAACCAAGCCTTCGTAGGCCTACTTGTCTTTATTATCTGACGCTCGAGTATTTCTCGAATTGTACAACTGACGACATGTATTATTTGAAGCAAAGAGCAGAAATATATCTTCAAAACAACAAACGATACCAGCACAGTCGTCTGAATAGTGTATAGTATAAGTTAGTCTACAAGCAAATAAGACATTCCGGCATCATGGGAGAATGAATCCAGCTCGATCAGTATTGGTTCAAACATCATAAATTTTATCTCAAATTGAAGGTAACATTCTGATCTACAAGTTGAGAGCAAATTTATATTTTTGAAACAATACTGATCGAACTGGAGTATTTTTTCTTTATTGCCAGAATGTCTCCTTTGCTTGGAATTGTAAGCGAGGTTTATCTGAGCTCGTAGCAGAGCTTCCTACAGAATCTTATCTAAAGTCTTATCTTCGTTTTCCACTCCTAATTCATTACATTCTCAGTAAGATCGTTAGGAGGAACAGTTTTTGTTTCAATTGAAATGTTAATTGTTTCACGAGTGGTGACACTTTGGTACAAAAATGTTCCAGTGCATTTCCAAGGGTTGATTTTGTGTTTTTAATTACCGGTGCCATTAGTACTCAATCAAAGTTAATTTCGTTTGTGAAGTGTTGTTGAGTTCCTGCTGTGCTTTCCTCTGGAATGGATGAAAGAACTCCTTTGATTCTGTAAGTTTCTGGATGTATAAGTTACTATACCATTTCATATTATAAAGATATTTCCTGAAGGATTATATCCTTTATGAATAGGGTTACTCATCAATGTGTGATATTTAATAAAATATCAATCAAATCAGTACCTTTTGAAAAAATTTTATTTCATCAAGAAATGTTGGCTCTCAAGAGCGGAAACATGTCGTGTTAAAATAAAAATGTTTTAAATTGTGCTGAGATTGATATTTTATAAAAATATTATTTCGTTTTTATTTCCCTTTATATTTATACATTTATTTACTCAATTCCACTACATCTATTTTCTCCAACTTAGATAGGTTGTTCAAATAAAGTAAGTTGAAATTTAAATTAATCAAATTCAGAAATTAGCCCAGGCAAATTAGACTGAAAAAGGGCCTAGCACCTAAAAAATGATGGATGGCTGGAAATGATCTTAAACCACTGTAGACATCCCAAATAAGTTTAATATGAGTTTGCGACGCTTTCTGAGTGGCGCGTAATACAGAGTGCCCGAAAAACCACGGAAAATTTGTTCATTTTCTAGTTTTTTGCAACTCACGTCAAAACCAAGCGTCGGACAGAAAAATTTTCAATTACAATGTTTTAGTAAATAAAATTCTTGAGCGATTGATATCAAATGCAACCCTCTGTGATGAGCGACAACCGAGTTATGAATTTTTTAAAATGCTGTATTTTTGAGAGAAATTAAAATTTGACTATAATTTTATAAAAAATACAACATTTTCAACAATAATGACCAAAATAAATCTCTATAACCTTGTATTGGAGTTTTCTAACAAGTTATCATACGCTAAGGATACCTCTAACTTTGGTGGGAGTGGATGAATCCTAACAAATCATATCTCATTCATCAAGGCGGTTTGAATGCATATATCACAAATCAAATTCGGTCAAAATTGAAACACTTCATTCTTGCAGTGACTTTAACTTCTATCTTTGTGTAATGAGTATGCGCTATTTTTTTTTCATTTAAATGCTCATATCTTAATAGTACTTGATGATAGAAAATCATAATTGCTCTCAAATCATACATTATAACATTTTCTTCCATATTCATTAGATATAATTTGAAATTTCTGTTCCACAAGATCAAATATTCTTGTTTATATAAGAAGCAAGATTGTCAAATTATCTCCTCTTTTTATATTTTTGCATATCCCAATTGAAATAACATTTACAAGAGCTTTCTCTCACACTCAGTATTGTGGAGAATAAAATTCTCTACAATTCGAAACCAATTTCAAGTCTCTACAGTGTTGCAGTTCTTATTTACAGACCATTCAATAGATGTAAAATTAAGAAAAATTTTTAAAAAACTCACATTTTCAATTCTTTGATTTGGTGTAACTTTTTTATTACAGGGTTAAACATGAAAATTATTATCGCATTTTAAAGATAAGAAAATTTTCTACAACTTGGTTGTATCACAAAATTTTCCTACTCGATTTAATCCCAAATTAAAAGACTTGAACTATTCTTTTGTATTTAGTTCTACTATTCTTGTGAATAGTTTAAGTCTCCTAATTCGGAATTGAATCTGGTAAAAAGTGTTGTCATACAACCAATTTGTAGAGAATTTTCTTCTCTTTAGAATAAGATAATAATTTTCATGTTCAAGCCTTTAATAAGAAAATAACACCTAATTGAAGAATTGAAAACTTGCTTGTTTTATTTTATTTTCTTCAAAATCTTACATTTATTAAACGGTCTGTAAATAGGAATCGCAACACTGTAGAATCTTAAATTCGATTTCAAATTGTAGAGAATTTGATTCTCTACAATACTGAGTTTAAGACAAACCTCTTGAAAATGTTCTTTCAATTCAAGATATACAAAAAATATTAAAAGAGGAGATGATTTGACAATTTTGCTTCTCTTTTAAACAAGAATATTTCATCTTCAGGAACAGATATTTTGAATTACATCTACTGAGAATGAAATTAAAAGGTGTTATCTATAATTTGAGACCAATTATGATTTTCTATTATCAAGTACTATCAAGAAATGAACATTTGAAAGCAAAAGATAGCCCATACTCATTACACAAAGATAAAAGTTAAAGTCACCACAGGAATGCAATGTTTCAATTTTGACCGAATTTGACTTGTAATATATGCATTTAAACCGCCTTGATGAGCTCAGTTGAATGAGCTATGATTTGTTAAGATTCGTTCACTCCCACCAAAGTTAGAGGTGTCCTTAGCGTATGATCCTTAAGGATCCTTCAAGGCCTCCGTATGCCAGAAAATCACCTCAATTGAGTGAGGTAGGTGGGTCATTTGATGGTAAATGATCAAATGTATGATATTCTGACAGAAAACTCTAGTACAGGTACATAAAGATTGATTTTCGAGTAAATAGCAAGAAATAGTGGATTTCTGGAAATGCAGGGATATTTGTTTTTAGGTGTAGCTTGAAAACTATTCAAGATAGACGGGCCAATTTGGTCTTAAATTGTAGAGAATAAAATTATCCCCAGAGGAATTTTGAAAACTCCAATACAAGGTTATAGAGATTTATTTTGGTCATTATTGTTGAAAATATTGTATTTTTTATAAAAAATAAAAAACTCAAATTTTAATTTCTCTCAAATTGTAGCTTGAAAACTATTCAAGATAGAGAGGTCAATTTGGTCTCAAATTATCCCCAGAAGGATTTTGAATTACACATTCTCAAAACATCAGACGGAAGTTATAAACAATCAAAAACCAAGAAATATTAAATTTTCATTTTCTTTGAAAAAATACTACTTTAAAAAAAAATCATAACTCAGTCATCATTCGACATAGAGGGTTGAATTTGATACCAATCTCTTGGAAATTTTATAAGCTTAAAGATTTATGATTTATATGTTCCTGTCTGACGCTTCATTTCCGCGTAAATCGCAGAATACTAGGAGCGGAACAGAAATTTTGTGGTTTTTGGAGCACCCTGTATAAAGCACGAGGTTTAGAAGGTCAACTTTTTGGATTTAAGTCGTCCAAGGACCAAGGAACATTACACGAAAATATGGCAGCGTCCTGAATTTTTTCTCGTGCGAAACCTAAAATGACTGGACTAGTTCTCAGTACTACAGCTGAGTGTTTTCACCATAAAGATTGAATGTTGCCCCAGCTGGTGCAAGTATATGGTGGCATACTGCATGGTGATGTCGGCTGTCAGATTTTCTTAAAAGGTGCTCTGTTCATTAATTCTTGTGTTTACTAGTGATTAATGACATCTAAATTCGCCTACTACGGTATAACCTACGGATTATTATCCGAGGATTTTTCATGCAACTACCTCAAAAAAATTCCAATCAAACGTTTCAGCCTTTTTATTGTACAAACTGTATAAAACTGTTGCAAATTGTTTCAACATATCCATCATAAAAGAGAGCAAAATTCTTAAAATACTATTCTATCTGTGTTCCAGGAGCATTGAAAGTAAGGTACAAGAAATCTAATATTCCATAGTTATCATTTTCTTTTCAAGAATATATTTCTGTATGATTTGGGTATTTAATTATTGTTTTCATGAATATACCTACCAGCAGTAATAAATAAATAAATTCTCAATCCACGTAACTTTTCCTTCTCAGTATTTTGTTAAGCCTGATTTATGAATATTTTTCTTAGGCTCATTCTAGACGAGCGTCGAAAACGCGGCGTTTACGTCGCGTCGGAAACGCGTGCTCGACAGAAACTCATTGTGTTAAATGGGCGTGCGTTAATGTCGCTCGTGTAGACAAGCCCATTTAATACAATGGTTTCAGTCGAGCACGCGTTCCCGACCCGACTTGAACGCCGCGTTTTCGACGCTCGTCTAGAATGGGCCTTATTGAACAATCAAGCTGTTGATGTACCGGTATTAATTTGATTGCTGTCTTCCTTATTGATTATCCGCTTTTAATAAAAGGGGCGGGTTTTGTTAGTAACACACGAATAGGCTGTCACATTTATTTATTTATGCTTCAGTGAATATTCAATTTAATAAATATTACTATAGATGAGGAACTGATAAAATAATAGTTAGGATCTGACGTACCTGACATCAACTATGTATAGGCCTACTTTTACATGAATAAATTTTTTACGCTGAGCTCTGAAGGTTATTATATTGACAAGTGGAAGTAGGAAATAAGAGCAATATTAATTATAAATGACGTCAGATGCCAAAACTTATTGTTCCTTATTAATTACAAGTATTATTAAGTGAATTACTGACCGTAGATTAATAATTGACTGAAATAAATAATGAAAAGAGGTGTGTGTAATAGTGTAATTGAGTTACAGGATTCCTTTAAGGTCAGTGTCCGTTCGATTCCTGGCGGGAAATACAATGAATAGTTTGGTTTTATCATTTTTTCCATATTTATGTCTTTAATAATTTTCTCAGAGATATTAAGTAAAAAGTTAAAATCCGAGAAAAAGCAGGAATAAAATATATTTATTTTGAGAAAATTAGATTTAGCCTATAAAATTCAGATTCTCTTGATGGTTACTGAGAAAAATTCGACACCAGACCAAAATTATAATTAGGAACCTAAATATTTTACTTTAAAAATATATCGCAGCTCAATTATGACGAATGATGCTCTAGGAGGGTTTTTTTCAGGAGTAGGCCTAGTGATGGTTGATTAGAGGAGGGAGCTTATTTCCTGGTTAATCTATACTCGAATATCATCCCATAATCTTCTAAATTTTGGCTTTATAATTTGTAAATTATTAATTCTCTTGGAGCTCTCAAAACCTTCCAAGATAACAATATTGAAGGACTTCTTATAAATAACAAGACTTGATCATGTAAAATTTACAATCATTATATAGTATCGTTACAATGTTTATTAAAAATCATATAATCATTAAGTATCTATTATAAAAAAATTGTAGCTTTAATCATTAATAATATGATAATTTCAAATTTGAGCAATGATCATTTCAGGTATGATAGCCTACTTTTAGAAGTCTTGGGATTGAATAAATCGATTTTTCAATAGATAAATGGATAATCAGAATAATAATAATGATGCTTGTTTGGAATCTCTTGAACCTGATCCTGATATTCAAACATCCGGTTCTAAAGAGCATGAAGTGAAAGTAAGTTTTTACTCAAGATAACTTATTGATATGATATAGCCTAATAGGTGATTTTTGTTAATAAAATGTAGAGAGTATTGTAGTCGGGCGCCTCGCACAAGGCTTTTGATATTGTTTTTCTTATTTTATAAAGTAGATTCTGAAATTAAATTGTAAATTAAATTGAAAGTAGTAGAGTATATTGAAATTAAATTGCTTGAGACAAAATAATGAAAGGTATAACGATTCTTCAATAATATTTAAAATCGATACGGTAGACAACGTAGAGTTAGCTAAGTAGATACGCGCGCTTTGTACAACATTTAAAATATATTGGATTGATTTTATTGAATGCCAGGTTTTGAGAGACCTATTGCACTAGAAAAAAACATAAATGGCATAATTATGTTGGCCTACTTGGATACACGTAAAATACAAATCGCATTTCTTAAATGTTTATTGTGTATTAACTCTTGTTAAGATGTAAATAATTATAATGATTTCGGCATTGTAAGCTGATAATTAAATTGTATTATGGTAGCTTAACGTAACACTAAAACATGATTCATAAAGTTATGCTGTACAAAGAATCACAACAATAATATATAATTTATTAGATTATTAGATCATGTAATCTATCATAACTAATGAACTGTGTTGTTTGCCTTTAAGGAAACCCATAATCCACGTAGAAATATTGATAAGAACTCAGCAATCCCATTGAGAGAATCGTTGCTGTCAAATTTTATAGATATCAGTGAAAAAGACGAAAAAATTGACTACTGTATTGAAATGGGGTACGATACTGATGAAAGTTTCAAACCAAACAATGATTTGTGCACTATAACTAATGTGATATCTGAAAATAAAGAACTATCAATTAATAATGAAGCTTCGCATTACGCATTTCCAAAGTGAGTTTACTCCACCCCTTATCATGAAGAATATTCAATCTATATAGTAAAGAGGCGATCACAACACAAACAACATTTGTTTTTTTAACAAAGATGAATGATACTTTCAGATAGACTGAATTGTCAATGCACTATGCTATCTATCTATTCGATTACATAAGTGCTATATTATCATATTAGCTATATTATTGTATTGAATAATTTTCAATTATTGTAAAGTGAATCTCCTATTGCAACACATTTGTTGAAAAATTACTAAGACTCAGTTCAAATTCAGAATCACCTTTATTCCACATAATAAAATACAAGTGCTAAATAGAAAATTTACAAGAATCATATATATTCTATTATTATAAATATTATTTATAATATTGGAATAACTTACAGCAAACCTAGGCACTAGGCATATTTTACCTAGGCGCAATTGTCTGTGCGTTTGCTGGAGTTCTATACTAGGCTACACATTGAAGAAATACTATAAAACCCCTAAAGAGGAGAAAAAATATATTACAAGCTTCTTATTTCTTTTAATACCCCTGGTGAATTAAGCCGAGTGGTGGGGGAGTGAGATTCAGTGAGTGAGTCAGTCGTTTAGTCAATCGTCAGTTAGTCGTTCAGTCAGTCGTCAGTCAACAAGTCAGTTAGTCAATAAAAGTTGGTTAGTCAATTGAAGATTATTTACCAAAGATTTCCTTCACAGATTTAAATACAGTGACAGAGTTAAGAATTTGTTGCAAAGAATGAACTAAAAACAAAACAAGTTGATACCGTAATGAAATTGGGATTTTGTTCCTGACAACTTTAAAAAGATGGAAACAAGTAAATTTAAGTTGATGTAACATGTTTTACATCAGTATTCAAGATGAGTACTGTGTTTATTGGCACCTGACTTTGTCATTAATTTGAGACACATCGCAAGGAAAACTGTCATACATTATTGCATAGTCTCCTGTCATTGGAAGAGACTGCCTTACTCAATTTTGGCAAAATAAGATAGTGAGCCTTCAACAAAACATCACACATCCCTGGCGTTGAAATGATATTACAACTTTAAGACACATTCAAGATAAAAAAACTTCAACTCTGTTTTTCACAATATTGGAAAAACAACAACGTTCCTATTTAATTAAGTTTTCCTTATCTTGATAAAATTGAACAATTACTTTGTTAATAATGCAGTCATTATTACACCCCACTCATTCACACGAATACCCCACTCATTCATTTCTTTTTTTTAAATTTCTGATTACTATATGGTGGATGACACTCAGAGCTGATTCTTAATTTGTGTTTTGTCAAGCAAGTGATTGGACAGTTGTCCCTATTATCAATATTTCCTCACCAAGATTCATAAAATAACTAGTTCAATATCAATTAATATTACTGATATAGGCCTATTATACGAGTCTATCTTCAAAATCAGTTGTGGACCGGAGTATGGTTCGTAGGATATTTATAATTTCTTACGCACTAATGAAGTATTTGTTACCACAAGTATTTTTGTTCATTAAAAAATGTTGTAGATGTTTAATTTATTTAGAGGGGAAAAATTAGGTTAGACTGTTATAAATCTACGTGAGTCCAATTTGAAAAAGGGCCTACCCAGTTTGTAATTATCATTGAGCTATTCAGATAAAACTCTTTTAGATGTGAAATCTAGATACAATAGACGGGCATTGTAGAGGTAGAAACCTTACTGATGAGATCAAGTCGCAATTGTAACAATAAATACCGTAATAATAAATACATTATTCTTCCTAGATAGGCCTACATATAAGGTATTAACAGCAGTGTCCTGTAAGTTGTCACCTTGTCATAGAAATATTTCATTATGCAGATCAACGTTTCGAGGAGTTATGGAGAGAATAATTTGTTTGGAAATATTTATCTTGGAAAACATTGACTTAAATTTGGATTACTGAACTGGCGTGATTTTTTTCAAATGATGATTTAGTATTGGTTTTAATACATTCTCAACTTCAATTATTTTAATATGTCTTCAAACTCAATGCTATTCTTCTATATCCTTTAAAATTTCTAAATGTCTAAGTGCTATTATATTGTGTAGTTCTATGTATTATTGACAATATTTTCTGTTCATAATTTAAAACAGTAAAATCAGAAAATCCATTGGGTTTCTTCAATTTTGTAAAAATATTAATCATTCTGTCATCATAACTTCTATTATACATTCTGTATACTGTATATAGGTATCTAAATAGCTTACCGTATACGGTACTGTATTCCATCATTAAATCATTTGTGTTCAATGTCTGTCTATGTATTATAAAAATATGCTGGTTTCAATACGTTTTTGTTCTATGGAAAATGATATTCTTATTTATTTTATGTTTGTTTCTTTTTGTGTTACAGATTTGGTGACCCAGCATTGTATGGATCTCTACCTGGTGAGATGGATTGCCTGGGCTCAGAAGCGGCTCTGGCCAACGGAAGTAGTTCTAATAAGCAGCAGAAAATTATTTTCTGTGTACATGGCAAGCCGAGTGGATGCTGTGTCACTAGACTACAAACAGATCCCACTTCACCCACTGAAACTATCACTTTAGGTGAGTATTCTACTCTCTTTCACATTTCCAATAAATCATAGCTTGTTCCAAAAGTAATTGGAGAATCTTTTAGAAAGGCTTTATTTGTGATAATAATTGGCTTGCTGATAGTATCGACGTCATAATTTTTACTTCTTTTATGATCCCATATTCATAATAATCTATGCTTTCCCCTAAATTTTCTAATTCACTAAAAATTACTAGATTTCCTTGTTCAATATGGACGAAGGTATTTTTAAATAAATGAATTCAATCTTGAATGTTTGTCTGAAGACACTAGATGGACTGAAAAAGTTTTTTTAATCATTACTCTCTCTTAAATATTAAATAACTTGGAACTTGTTTATTCGCCATCATTACCAATGTAACTTTTATGAAATTGAACAACCATCTCATACCAGATTTCTGAATTCAATGACAAACGTATTCAATTTCCGAGAACATTTGAATGATTTCATTACTTGAAACTCAAAAATTTGATACCAAGAATATAATATTCATTGCTAATTCTTGTACATAAAGTATTAATACTTCTTATTAATACCTGTATTAATACCTGTTACTCGTTGAGTCAATACAATTTCCCTAAGTTTTTCAAAGATCCTTCAAAGTACTTCAAGTTATTTCATGTTAATTAAAATGTTTAGTCATCAAACAGTAATGGTGGTAGGCTAATAATTTCAAAAGTTACTAAAATTATTATCGCGAATTGTGATCTATTATTCATTGGTGAACTCCTCATCTCCCTATAGCAACATCCACCCAAACTGATCTGACAAATGTAGCTGACGAGAATAAAACATTGTGCAAGACTTACAGCATGCATTATCATCCTGATGGAAAGTGTAGTGCCGTTTTGCTGATCTCTGACGATGAACGTTCTAGCGGAGAAGGATTTAGACATATTGTTGGTACCGGTAATGAGAGTAACCAATCGAAACACTTTTCTAGTTTTCTGTAGTGGAGGAAATCAATTGACTTTTGCACGAAAACCAATTGCATTCAATTGTCCTGAAATAACTTCATTTGACAGCATCATCAGTGTCTGGAAATCCGTTGCTCTAATTTTTCAATTTGCTCTATTTTACTATGGTTAAATTCGATTGGCTTTGGTGCAATCGTCAATAAAAGTTCTGTAAAGTAGATGATTGTAGATGGAATAAGACAGTTGTTCCAATAAATAAAGGAATAAGGGAATAAAGTATCCTTATGTATTCCTGCTCAAGCTTGTTTAGCTGATTTTCATCACAATTCAATTTCTGTGTCTAATAACAAATAATATGTCATTGAATCCATTCTGGGCATAAAGCACATGTTGAAATCAATAGTGACACTGAAAAAGCTCAGATATAATGAAATATTCTTATGGCGTTTGATGGTGGGGAGACCCTTACGGATGGTTCCTCCTCGCCAATGTGTACCTGGCCAAATACTGGTCACCCATCCAAGAGCAGTCCACAGTGTTCGCGACTTGACATAGATCACCCTCACCGAGAGACCGATATCCAGTACAAAGCTCAGTTGAGTATTCATGCATTAAATTTGGTGGTAGTTGATGAAAAAAGTTGAAACTAACTTTTTGTTACACACGCTAGGCCTACTTAACTTGAGGTTTCAACTGAATTATTCATTCAGAATGAACTAATGATAATAAATTGTTAGACTACTCATGATCATGAATCATTGAGTGAAAACTTATAAGAAGGTTGAGTGAAAGAACTTCCTAGTCCTAACTCCGCCTAATAAAGACCATTCTCAATTTATAAATGAAGTATGCATTTATGATTACTTTTCTCCCAATTCTCATTGTCTTATTTTAATTTCAACTAACAATTTGTTTTTTTTTTAGATACTGAAGATCACTGTCATAAAACAAGGCAAGAAAGTGGTGATAAAGTCGCTCGTAGAAAGCTGATAATTGCAAGCATATTATGTGTCATTTTTATGATAGCAGAAATTGTTGGTGAGTAGGTACTAGAGATAAATATTACTTGCTGCCGATATAACTTGATTACTCTAGATTACTCAACGCAATTAACGGCCGCAGTATTAACGGCCTTAATATAATTCAATTTAGGCCTAGGTATTCAATTTATATTGATATCCTCTCGAATGAGATCATAAGAAATGGTGCGAAAAATTTATATTTTGAACTGTTGATAAGCATTTTTATAACATAATTATAACTAAGGTAAAAGCACCAGTTGCCATGTTTAAGGATTTTTCAATAGTTTATGGAGAATTGTGGTTCCATTCCATCATTTCTCTCATCTTGAACTCAATAAACATAAAGCTCAGATTCTTCTTGATTGATTTGTTCCTTAAAATGGCTAATATCTCACTCAATTCACAATTTAAATATTACATTTTTCGTGAACCTCAGTATGGTTCTAAAATGGCCAGTTAATGATTCTATAGTGGCCAAATGATGTTCTATGCTCATCGACAATTCAATTTCTCAAGCTGCTTGTTGCAATCATCTTAGTAAGCTAAGTTAAATTCCAGAACATGATTTTAACGCTAAAAATGATAATATTGAAATATTATTATGTTGCATATTATGTTATATTGAAATGGATTTAATTTGTAATACAGTTATGTTGGTTTCAAGACTCTAGAAGTTCTATAATTTATTTGGATAATGAGTGTCTCCACTTCTAAAATTGAAAAAAATTAGGTACAGAGTAGGCTACCTGTAATAGCTGTAATAGACGCATATTACGCTGCTACTGTCTTATTAACAGCATTACAGATTAATATTTATCATTCATCAAACCGGACAGGCTCAGCCTAGTTTTTCTATCCTAATTCATTATTAAGTTATGATTGTTTCAATAAATCTAATCAATTTATTTGCCATTTAAACAAACACAATGTAAAAAATTATTATAAGAGAAGCATATAACCAAGATTTCAAATCAATCGCAAGTGAGAGCAGAAATAGAACATACCTGATGATATAAAACCTAGAAGAACTCGTACAAGAACTTTAAATATACTATCATTTATTTTATTCAAATATTTTTCCCTTTTAATTATTTTCCTATGGCGGCTACTCAGCAAGGAAAACCTGTCCGCTGGGAGCGAGTATCAGTAATTTTCATTGATTTTTTTAAATCTATATGCGTAGAATATAACGAGGAAAATGAATGTGCGTAGGTGGAGTGCTGTCGAATAGCCTGGCAATAGCGACGGACGCGGCGCATCTTCTAACCGACTTTGCCAGCTTCATGATCTCTCTGTTCGCGCTGTGGGTGGCCGAGCGGAAGCCAACTCGCCAGTTCCTGTTCGGCTGGCATCGGGCCGAGGTGATAGGCGCCCTCATCTCGGTGCTCAGCATCTGGGTGGTCACCGGCATCCTTGTCTACGTCGCCGTCGAGAGGATCGTGCATGAGCAGTACGAGATCGACAGCAAAATTATGCTCATCACCTCCGCGTTCGGCGTTCTAGTCAATCTTATGTGAGTGCTTTTCGTCAGTACTTCGTCGATATTCATGTTAATTGGGAAGACCTTCTTTATTAAGTTTTCGTCGAGTTGCTCGAAGATAGATTTCCAATTACCCAATATCAGTAGCGTAGCCAGGGGGGGTCCAGGGGGTCCGAATCTAAATCTAAATAATACTCTGGATAATCAATTATTCACTAGTAATCTTCAAAAACAGATTCTAAAACGCTACTTCAAAGACAGAGTTTTAAAACGCTATTTTGAACACAAGAAATCGCCCACTTAACAGAACTCTTGGTGCTCAGGAACAACAGATGCTTAAAATATTACGATTTTTGTGGTTTGAGCTGTATAAAGCGTGAATTAGTATTATTATTTTCTCTTTGACAAATTTGTTTTACAATGCTATTTTGGACACAGAAATTTGCCTAACAGCTCCCTTAACTAACCAGATTGAATAATGTTGAGGATTGAACCATATAAATTAAATTTATTTATTTGTTTATCTATTTCATTTATGTACAAATATGCAAGATGAGGAAAGAAAAAGCAGGCTATCGCCCAAAACCTCTTTTATTCCCAATTTTTATTAATAAGAAAAGAGAGCTCAAAACGGTATTTTGTACTACACAATTTAAAATTTTTCCCGGGGGCGACCCCCCGGACCCCCCTTTCTTTTCATCAGCATCCTTTCTATTACACACGAATAAACAGCTCATGTGGATGAGTAGCATAGAATTGCACTAGGTACTAATTTTATGTTGATCATTTCTATTATTAACTATATTTTTAAATGTCTTATTGGACTAGTTCAGGAGTTTTATGTGTGTGTAATAACCAATACAACCGTAGTGTCACATCAATCCTGTATACCTGAAACTCTAAAATGTCATTAGGTCTAATATTTGTAATTTTACTGTCTTATTACTTGACAAAATAATATCTCCCAACGGTAATCCTACCAGAACCGAAAAATCCACTAAAAGCACTGAAGCATGTTTGAAAATATTCAAGTTTCCTTAAATATAAGAAAAAGGTGGAAATAGTGAATTGACAATTATTAAGAATCTTTCAAATGGATTTTCACGATAATCTATCTAAAAAATGATAATTATAATTATATAGGTAGGCCTACTCTAGATTTGGAAAACTCTTCAATTAATGACAGTCGTCAGTTCGAATCATCGTTTTGTTCTCATGAACACTCATGAGGGGGAAAGGTCGAGTTATAATCAATATATGATGATTTCTAATTTGCAGAATGGGATGCACCCTGCACCAGCACAGTCATGGGCACGGGCATGCGGGTGCGGACGAGCACCGCGGTTCCAACAGCATCAATGTGCGCGCCGCCTTCATCCACGTGCTCGGCGACTTCATCATGAGTACCGGCGTTTTCATCGCTTCCATCCTTATCTATTTCAACGTAAGAAACTTTTAGTACAGTCTGTCCAAGCAAAGAAGGCATTCTGGCAAGATGGAAAAATGACTACAGCTCGATTAATATTGATTTATAAATTTATAAAATTATAAATTTGGTCTCAAATTGTAGATCAGAATGTTTCCTACAATTTCAGACCAAATTTATCATTTTTAAACCAATATTGACTGAGCTGGAGTCATTTTCCCATCCTGCCAGAATGTCTTCTTTGCTTTGACAGACTATAGCTTATATTCTAAAAGTGATTTATTTGTATCTCAATATGAGCATTTTTATTAATTGCATTTAAAAGCTTATACTGTTTTTATATTTTTATTTTCTTAATTATTTCGAAAATGATTCTAAATTATGGCAATAACGAACCAATTTGAATAGAATAATTTACAACTACTCACAGTAAGTTCATGGCTCAACATTTTCCAAATAGGTCTAATGTTTTTCAACCTTTCAAATATTGTTTTCTTTGGTGCATTGATTTATATGATTTTTCTCTTTCAAACTATTTAAATGTGATTAAGTCTCGACTTTGTACAGTTGATGAATAAATCTATAATAATAATCTATCTATAATATAAGAAACAAATTAGGCTTCCAGATTGTTTCCCGAAAAAATTGATTGTGACTACCAGAACCATTACAATTAAATGTTTCTTGAAGATGATTTATTGAAATCCTTCATTTGGTCGATTATATTATTGTATTAATGAAATTGGAATAATAAATTCATTTACAGGGTTCGTCATGGTATATAATCGATCCCATATGTACGTTCCTCTTCTCTATCCTGGTGATGATTACAACATTTACAATTCTCAAGGATACCATGCTTGTGCTGATGGAAGGTGAGCTTTAACAATAATCATTGTATCAAAACCAATTACTCATGTTTTTGCTACAATTCATTTTTCAAAGTGTACGTACAAATATCAAACAATGCAGCCTAATCTTCTAGTAACAAGAAAGGCTGCAGAACTATTCAAGTTCTGTTCATACCTCTAGTTTTGGCAACTGATATTGTAATTACTATTTACGGTGAAATCATTCATTAATCATACCAAAAAGTAAAAAGCTTTCTGTGAATGAAAAACTCCATCCAACCGAAATACAATATGACACTCCTAATTTATTCACTTATTGGTGAAAATTATTTCACAAGACAGAAAGGCTCAAGGTATTGATCTAGGAACATGTGCTATCTCGAAATAAAAGGATACAAACCATTTTACTAAAATTGAACTGAGTTGTGGTCGATATTGTAGAAACGTTCCCTGATGAAATAAAAACACATAGATTTTGTCAGTTTTCTAGTCTATTTATTTGGTACACGACCATGGTTTCATGACCACACAGCTTGAAAATGTGACCTGTTTGGTCATGACACCATGTCGTGTACCAAATAAATAGTGTAGAAAATAGACAAAATCTATGTGGTTTTTTTTATTTCACCATTTTAGTAACTTCCAAGTCTTTTATCAGAACGTTTTAAATTGACAACTTATTGTAATATTAGTTATCATTACATTGAGGATATTAAAAATTAAATTAAGAGAATAATCTTGTCTTAAATTTCTATAATTTGTATAGAACATAACCAGGGTTTTCATCATTTTTTTCAGGAATGCCCAGAGGTGTCGAGTATGGAGATGTGTTGGACACTTTGCTCAGCATTCAATATGTTGAAAAGGTCCACAATCTGAGAATTTGGGCATTGAGTCTCGATAAAACTGCACTAGCCGCTCATATTGTGATAAGTAAGTTATTAATTCTATTTGTTTTACATTGCTTAGCAATGAAAATGGATATATAAACATTATAGGATGACATTTTTTCATCACTAAAATCGCTCAGGAAGACTGTTCCAACTAAAAAATTGTCAATTTTGAGTGAAGGCTGTATTTTTGTGATTGTTCATGCATTTTATGCGGAAGAGTGTTTCAAGTCGAAACTCACAGTAAGTTCAAAACTCCACTATATAGCAGAAAATCGAGTTTGAATATCCAATATCCATGAAAATTTTCAAACTGCTCACATAAAAAATATTTATTTTTAAATATGGAACAGGCCAACAGTCTTCTTCCCGATATTCTTAATGAGGAAGAGTTACACTTGATAAAACCCCAAACTATAGATCGCTCATTTTAGTCTCTAATATTCAAAATATACTATACTAGAGGTAAAATATTATCATTCTAAAAATCACTTTCCTCCTCGCAAAATATTCTTGATGAGTTCGTTTAGGTCCAAATGGATAAAATTTCATTTTTCATTCAATTAACGAAATGAGTAAAACTATTAGTAAGGATATATGATCCACACAACACTTAGATGCTGAAAATCATAGTTTTCAAAAAGTTATTAAACTTTAAGAAAGTCTCATCTTCAAATCTCTGGAATCATATGAATTTGAAGTCTTATCCAAGGAGGTTTCTTTTAGCCAAGGTGTCTAGAAATCTACTAAACTTGCCTTATAAACTACTTGGTATTATCTTACAAAAATTTACTGTAACCCTGTAATTGAAATTCCTCCGTTAAAATTACAAAATGAATATTAATTGAAATAATGTAATACTGATTTCTCATTTCAATTTTGTTTTGTTCCGAATAAAATTAATTTACTGTATTAGGTACTGTATCCTATCTTCGGTTCAATTGACAGATTATTTTAAAATGAAATTATGATATTATTTGAACGAGATATTGATTTGTTACAGGTCCAAATGTGAGTACACATGATATTTTGAAAGCGGCGTCGAAAAAAATGCACTCCAAGTTCAATTTCTTTGAAATGACACTGCAAATAGAATACTACCAAAAACGAGACTGTAACCAGTGCTGTGATTCTGAAAAATAACCAATTATGCTAACGGATGGAATAAATTTTTATAAAACTTTGGAAGCTGATAATTCCAAAGTAGGTACTCAAAATTTGTACTCCAAAGGAGTTTAATGGGGGTAATTTCCTCAATTTGATAACTCGGGAGTAGAATTCAAGGTGCAAGAATATTTTATTGAAATATAATGTATATTATTCTATGTTATGAATTTCATTGCTACTTTATTATTTTATAGAAATTAGTTAAATATAGACTAATGTCAGTTTTAAATCAAATTCCATTTTAAAAAACCACCACAAATTTAATAAAACTTGTGTATATTTTCTGTAACTGATTCTATTTGATTTTGGCTTGTATTTCATTCCTCTTCCATTTTCCAGAAAGTTTTAATTTGATTTCAATTTTTGCCTTTTGGTAATCTCTTTGTACAATAAAATCTAATTCAACTATAATATATAATGGAATATTGTATTTTACGATTATTTCACTAGCATATAAATTGAATTGTTCCATTGTGCAGTTAGGGATTCAGTAATTCAACTACTGCTTCCTTCATTTGTATCCATTGTTCCATAAAAGTCATAAAGTCATAAAATGATGCATAGATGTTGTCATTATTTTAATGGAAATAGAATAATGACGTTATTTTAATGCCATCATCATAATGGAGAGATGACGATGATAATGTAGCCTAGAGTTTTGGGTTTAATTTAGTAATTTAGCAATGATAAATAATAATAATATCCATTCCACAAGTAGTCAAAAGCGGTCAAAGCTGTTTCCACAAGAATTTACAGCGGTCAATCTATACTTTTTCTTTTGATAGTGGTGTAATCAAAGATTGTTCAAAATTTATAGAAACAAGATTGTGATGATTTATGAATATTAAAAACAAACAAGATAATTTGAATAAGAATAGTTTTAATAAATTCATAATAATAGATCGTAATTCAGAATAAATTTGTTAAAATTTTGCATTAAACGATTCAACCGGGATTAATAAAATAATATGAATACTGTATAATAAAGCATAAATTATTCTAGATGGGTTGTGATTAAAACATCTTATAGGCGGCTGGATGACGGATTGGGATGTTGGAGGTGTGGAGACGTTGAGCATGCGCCCATCCCAGCTTGCCAAATGCCCACGCAACGCACTCGTCCAACTCCTTCGACGATTTGTCCTCGTACATTTTCAGAGCCAACTTGACCAGCTTTCCGTAGTGCTCGTGTGCCGCGGCATGCCACAATCCAAAATAGGCAGTTGTCTGCAAAATTATAAAAAATCAACCATGAAACTAGAAGCAACTTTGAATACAGTAGCAACTAATTTCTATAAAACTATGGACTATAAACTAGCAAGTATAGAACTATAGAACTCGGTACGTTTATATAAGGTACGATCAATTATATTATGATAGTATCTGATCAATTATACGCAAATCCGTCAGTATGTATGTTATGGGAAGACAATACCTAGTAAGCAATGTTGCCAATTGATTAGGTCAAGGCCTTCTATTATTTGAAGGGAGCAATGAATATACACATTTATTCTTATGTTAATAAGTTGATCGGAATGAAATACTGTATTAATTCTTAATCTAAAGTTCATCAGAGTTTGGAAATTCAAGGTGTTGTTGAGATCAGAAATTAACTGAAGACAATAACAGAAGTATTTTGAGGAGTATAAAATGTTCATTCTCAAGTTATCAAAAGTATTGGGTTGTGATACAAAGTTTACTGTAGATTGATTCTTAATCCAAATATGTTCCTCATCATTCAACACCCATTCCCGATTTGATGTGACTTATGAAAAACTCAATTTCCTAATAAATATATCTGCTCAAAATATAGTAAGATAGTAACACTAATTCAATGTTGTACCTTGACGTCAGTGGCATCTGCATACTGCAACAAGTTCTGCATGACTGCATCGATGTCGGCCAACGTGATTTCGGCCTTATCGCCATTGCACGGTTTTCCCTCTTTGGCAGCGATATGCAGCTGGCTCAGGGCCACTCCTTTTCTTCCCAGCGTTTCAATTATCACAGACTTGTTGCGATCCATTTTGCTGCAATCAAAGCAATAGCAAAACGTGAGAAAAGGTAAAACTTCACCAAATTGTAAAGAAGACTGCCGGAATTCGAAAAATGTAAGGGTATGCCTACAATATACTTTCATTGCAAAATGTTTTCAATATACATTTCAATAAGAGTCTGTAATTGATTTTTTAATAATAAGTTCAATTTCATTTGTTCATTGAATACATTCTAAAAGTTGATAAAACGACTGTCGATTCTAGAATTTTTAGAATCAGTCCAGACATTGTTCCATTTCTCGATTGACATTTTGAACGAATGTTGGACCTTTTGCTATTGGGCCGATTTTTGTTTTCTTTTTCAAATTTAATTCAGAATTTTTTATCTATAATTTACTTATACAGTATTTTAATAAAAATGTGGATAGTTTTAATGAAAGTATTTTGCTGAAAATGTGGATAGTTTCAGTTACATGCGAAATACTGAAAAAGTCGAGGTTTCATGGCTGTCAAAACTTGTGCCGAGAGAAATTTTGTGTGCACTTTTTAAATACACATTAGCCTATTGGGAGCCTAATGAAGCAATAAAATCGCTTACACCACCTTTTGTATGAATCGACCTTTCATAATTCTCTGCGTACTGGACTATAAGTGCATCCAGGGAAACAGGAAAATCGTAATGATTCGACGAATGCATGTTGAAACTCACATTTTTATTTTGGCAGCATCAGGACGGAGATCAGTCTTCATGCCTATGTAAGCCAGCAGTTCAGTTTCATCGATTTCTTGGCTGACTGTTTTGGCAATGGCAAGTATTTTACTGGCGTTTTCCAATGATTTTGTGATATCTTGTCCTGGGAGAATCCGCTTAGCCTCTGGTTCCAGGTTCGACATCATTGATATGTGCAACGACAAATGATCGGGATACTTCTTCAACAGCTCTTCATACAAACTTTGCGACTCACTATTGTTTTCTAAAACATACAAAATATAAAAGTAAGCTTAATTAGTGATTATTCAACTATGCACTTGGATATTCTAGTACGGGGGCAAGTGTTACAAAAAAGGCTTCCCGTGAGCCTATTGAGTAAAGAATTTTGGGAGAGGTATCAATCTCTTTGTTTTGACCTGGAGAAAAATAATATCGGTGGTCATAAGCTCTCCGAGGGGTGCGTCACCTGTAATCCAAGATGGCGTCCGAGAATTTCAGAGTTTCACTGATTCTGCCATAACTCAGTCATTTTTGAAGATATTCTTTCAATTTTTCTCTCAAATTGTTCCTTATGAAATTATAGGTCGAAACACAGAGATTGACACCACTCCCAAACTTCTCTACTCAAAACGCACACGGGATTACACTTGCCCCCGTACTATTCTATTGATTGATGAATATGATATTAAAAGTATTATATTCGACTATGCACTTGGATATTCCATTTAAGGATGAATTATATAAAATGTAATACATACTATGATATATTATAAAGTAGAATAGCCTAACTGATATTACAAACAATGACAACATTACAATTTCAAGAATTTCAATATATTTCAAGAATTGCTCCGAAAGAAATCATTAGGGACAGACAGACAATTTACAACTGTATAAGAAGCATAATAACAACTGCCCACCGGAATTAATTTTAATACGAAATTCAATGTAATAATCAAATTGCCTTGACTGTTAGCTATAACTTATTGGAATAAAATGAGAACTATAGAAATACGATTTGAACCATTATTCAATAGTCTTGGAGAATTTTAAAAGAATCTTTAATAATCAATTTATTATTTACAAAAATACTTCAGATCAAGCAGAGAATAACACCTGGTTTCTGAATGAATAGACAGTATTGATGAATTAATTTTCATCATTGAAGGGCTTTACAACCTTCAGTTCGCTAGCGCTACCCGGTCATGGTTTCAAATCCCACCATAGGCATAGTCGTTTAACCACCTCATCAACCACCCTCGCACTCTCTATTACTCACGCACAAGCAAAAATAAATGCTTTACGCAATAAAAAATGAGTAAGTGGACAGGCAATTACTACTTGTATCGACAAATAATTTATTAGACTTTTCTATTTATATAAAAACTAAATGATCGATTCATTGAACATAATATAGCACTTATAATTACCGAGTTTCGCAAGCCACGACGTGTACAGGTCCCTGAGTGCATCCTCGTATTCTTCCCACTTGGTTTTATCAGTATTCGGCTTGGAATTGGTCTTTTTATTTCCTTCAATTAGAATGTAGTTGAATGGGTAGTAATCCTGGAAGTGAAAAAACATCACTCTATGAAAGAAAAACGTATAGTTTCGCACAATAATACAATAGGCCTACTAAGAAATCATATTATTTATGGATGATTATGAATGAACATACATGTCGAATTCTCACGACCAGTTACACATGAAACAAATTGCAATTAACCACAATAGAAGTAAGATATCTTACAGCGGTAAAATTGAGTTTGAATTGTGTGCAAGTGGCCTTTACTGCATTATTGATACATAATAATAATAATAATAATAAAAATAATAATAACATTAAACTTACCACTTTCTTGCCCATCTCATCTTTGACATAGACTATGGATCCAGACAGGTACTGACCAAGAGTGGCACCCTTCAATAACCTGAAAGAAAAACATTGAAATTGAAAACACGACATAAAAATATATTTCCCACAAACAGCATTTGTGCTAACAAAAGAATACCGCTTCATTCAACCATATTAATTCATATCCACTCAGAATAATAACTATTGATTAGAATAGAATTGTCTACTTCATTTTGAATTGTATCGAATATCTATTATTATAATTATATTGTATCATATCCCAAAATGATAAAATTGATATTATTAAGAATTTTAAAATTATGGCATCTAATATTGACGGTTTGGAAACATTTCTTGTAAGGCGGTTTTCAACATACTTGTCATTGGGAATGGGAGCAATGTAGATCGGCAGCGGCTTGGCTACGGGCAGAACAGCGCTGGCCATCTTCTTTCCATTCAGCACTGCTTGAGAGTAGCTCGCGTAGACATCAACCTGTGCAAGAAAACAAACTATTTCAATTTTTTCAGTTACCACAGCCTTCTAGTAGCATTTATCATCACTTTCAATTGAATGCACCAATTTCGAATCCCACAACGGCTACAGTTGCATCCGTGATACAGTTTTAAAGAATCGCAATTCAAGTAATTTAAAATGAAGATGAAGAATGGAAAAACATATTTGAAGAACGCATTATTGGTATTACTGCATAAAACTACAACTTTTAAAGATAACTAATGCTGTGAAAAAGCTAATACAGAGTGCGGCAACATAACTTCCTTTTTTTAAACTTAATAAAACACAATGAGAAAAATTTTATTCGTGTTTTATAATACAGGCACATAATACATAAAGTTTTATAATACATAATACATAAAGTTTTGTTTTACTCAGTTTTGAAGATCAAATTAGGTAGGTGACGTCCCCCATTCTCCATTTACTGAGTGAACAGATTTCTGGCGTTTGTCATGACTTCAGCCTGCATAACAGGCGTTATGTTGGCAATTTCTTCCTGGATGTTGGTCTTCAAATCTTTTAGGGTCCTTGGAAGGTTCACATAAACACAGGATTTCAAAAAAACCCATAGAACAAATCAAATCGGGAGAGCGGACCGGCCATTCCAAATCGCCCCTAATTGAGTGAGATAAGGCGCTGTGGGAAGTGTTCCCTCAGAACAGTCATCGATGCTCTTGAAGTGTGTGCCGTTGCACCATCTCGTTGGAACCAAATGTACCCTATGTCCAACTCATCTAGTCGTGGGAAAAAATTCCTGTAACATGTCTACCTACCGGTCCGAATTCACTGTCACTGAGACTTCATTTTCCTCAAAGAACCAGGGACCAACAATTCCACTTGAGGACATCGCAAACCACACTGTGATTTTAGGTGAATGCAAAGGCCATTGATGCAATATTGTCGAGGATCGTTGTCAGCCCAGTAGCGCCCTACAAGATTTAAAGACCAATATCCAGGAAAAAATTGCCAACATAACGCCTGCTATGCTGGCTGGAGGCATGACAAACACCAGAAATCGGTTCACCAAGTGTATGGAGTATGGGGGACGTTACCTACCTGATTTGATCTTCAAATCTGGGTAAAACAAAACTTGTGTGTGCGTGTAATGGTAGGTCTTCTTCTCGGCGAAACGGTCGGCCACTTTATGTAGGCTATGTTCCTATATTATAAAAAACGAATAAAATTTTTCTGATTCATACAATGTTTTATTAAGTTTATAAAAAAGGAAGTTATAGTGTCGCACCCTGTACTACAGAAAACTGCCAGTTCAATACAATTTACAATACATATACAATTTGAAATGAGTTCTTAGCAATCATACCACTAACACTAAGAATACAATCCCTTCATGCTGTGGAAATGAAGAAGAAAATATTGATTGTATTCAAGATGAAAACTCAGAGTTCAAGATTTGAATATGAACGAACAGTAATTCTTACTCAATTGACCTTTTTCCACGAGCTACAAAATACAAAACCAGTTGTACAAGAGAAAAATTTCAAACCAGATGAAACGAAATTTCTAATTAACAGACAGTGTTGATTATGTGTAACCGGAGAATATCTTAAATCCATTGCAATTTCTTCAATGAAAAATTACCATATAGTAATGAGAAAAATTCCGATTCAGAGTAATAAAATAAGGACATAAAATTGAAATAATCTACTTCTGAATTGTTAATGTTTAAGCATACAAAAATAGTTTCAAGCATTACTCATTTCCATTAAATTTGAATTTTCACTTGCAGTGATTGTAGCATAATAATTATGATTTTGTAAATAATAAACCTTATTTACCGTAATTGGCGTGGGCAGTTTATGACGGAGGAGTATTGGAAGATCGACTAGTTTGTCAAGGAGCTCTCGCTTTTCATGTCTGACTTGCATTTTTAGAGTGTATTCTCCCTTCTCCAACTTTGTGCTGTACTGAAAAACCAGAATAAAATTAGTGAAAAAGAGCCTTTTATTTTGATGAAAATTGAAAACTAACAATTAGGATTTAATACAATAACTAGAGAAGGAAACGCCTACACAAAATAAGTAAATCGAGTAAGGGCTAGCAACTTTATGGATACTTCATTTACTATCTATGCTATGTAAATACAAGGAGGAATGAACAAACAATCCAAAACTTCTTTCCAATCACTTATAATAATCATTCAAAATGATAGGGTATTCAATGTTATAAACTGATAATGGAGATACGCTGCCAATTTTTCCGAGAATACGTTTTTTTACAACTCACAAGATTATTTTCATGTTTGAATGCCACAACTGCAGACAGTGTTATTGCATTTATTGCAAATGAATTGATTATTCTCAACAGATTTTTGTAGAAAAAGAAAGTTGGAGCCAGAAAAAATAAAAAATCTATTATCTGACAAAAACTCAACTCATCATCGTCACTCTCAGTTCCCTCACAGAGTTTGGAAAATCTATTTGAAAGAAAATCGGATTAAATCAGTATTTCAATAAATTGATAATGATACCAAACTATATAAGTACAATCTTGATATTTAATACTTCTATTAACAATACCTTGGACGGACTGAAGTCTCCAGCGGCCAAAAACTGTTTATTGGAATCGAATAGCATCCAAAACTGCGACTCGAATTCTGACTCATAGAGGTAGGAGCTAAAAAGTGAACAATTCGGCGTCACTTCTACAGCTTTTGGTATTTGAAAGTTGTAGGAGAGTACTAGTTGATAGATCTGACGCGATGGTGGGATAACATCTCTCTCATTCAACGGCGATACTTTGGCTTCTACTGGCCTGGAAAACACAAAATTCCACTTATTAATCCAATTTTTATAGGAAATTACAATAAATTTCAACATGGATGAAGTTATAACATTTATAATGTAAGTTACAGATAGAAAATGTAATAACATATAGGTTATAGTTTTTGTAAACCAATCTTCATATAAAATAGGAAAATACGAATTTTGTGTATAATGTAACGGATTTCTTCCGTATTTTCTCACTAGATTATATTCGTTGATGAGGTAGGTTTATATAGGTTGTATTCGCGATTCCATTTGAAAGCTCTGTAAAGCCACGTTTACAGTTGATAACAAAATTGTTAATAACTTTTATATAATATATGAGTCAATAAGTTAATGTTAAATGTTATCAACATTTGTGTTATTGACTCCGGCGTAAACGTGGCTTAATAATGAAATTAGGATAGTGTAAAGAAGATCTAGCAAATGTTGATAAAGTAACTGTTCATAAGAAATGATTGATTTGTTATTCATTATTCTATAACAAAATCAATACATTTTCTAAAATAAAGATAGATCCAATATTGAATCATCTTGATTAACTTCACAGTCTCGTTCAAATTCACTGCGTAACTTTTCAAATGGCTTCCAGTTTATTGAAACTAGGACTGTAAAAAGACAAGGTAGACGAAAAACAACCATTCCGCTCGACAGCTCTCAATCACCCAACATGATAATTTGTGGATAATTTCCACTATCAGAAACTTAACCGATCATCTATTTTATTAAGAATTCAAATTTAGAGCTATTAAATGACTCGGAATGGAGGATGCTGCCTATACACCTTCTTTATAGATCCTCAATGAGAACAATAACATTTTTGGAAGCCAAGAATACGATAGCACGGATCATCTTCAAACTATTTATATCATTTCATAATATTTCAATACGGGAGGAAGTAAAATGAGAAAAAGTAAATTGTGAGAGTAGAGAAATTAAAATTGAAATTATTTTACGATGAAAACATGTATTGATGAACTTTCATAGACAAAACAGCATTGAATTAAACAATCAATATTTATCACTCAAATTTCTTATACTTAATTATTATTACAAGAATCAGCCCAATTGAAAAGAACACTACTCACTTCAATACTGTGATGTTGCTCTTCAACTGAACAGTTGGAGCGATTTCTTCCGGCTGGATACCACTGTACAACTCCAATGAGTGGATGCCGCCGGCATGATGCATTGTGACCGAGGGTGTGCTCGGTCGCACTCCGTTGAACATTATACTGTAGTCCAACTTCATGTCACCCAAACATGTCCAGTATTTGGCTATTACGCACTCCAATACAAATCCACCCTGAAGAAAGCAAACAAATCACTTAGTTGTCAAATTAATAATTGCTTGTATTACCAACTTGATTTAAATTGGAAGAATTTATGATTAATAGAATATAATATTTTACAATCGATTGTATTATTAACTTGATTTAAATTGGAAAATGTATTATGATTAATAGATTATAATATTGTTTTCAACAACGAAAATGAAGATGCAGAAACCTCACCTGGACTTGAAATCTCAATTCACAAGCCGACTGCGAGTTGACAGTGACCATTTTGTGAAATTCAAACGTAGAAGAACTAGTTTTAGGTCTCAGCTGCACGCAATGGATAACGAACCTTTCACTTTTATTCTCTTCTAATCCTTTCAGCGTTAGAACTGAAAAATAATATCAACACATGAGTATCCAATCTTTTCATACCACTTCATTACTCAAATTTTGTTATTACATCCATACGTTTCCTGATTAAAGAGGAATTGAATTATTGATAGTTAATACTACACAATAAAAATATTTACTACTTGTTATTGTGCTAAAATGGTGCAACAAAATATTTGGCTCATTAGTAAAATCTAAAACAACAAGATCTACACACTGTAAAAACAAATTAAATACATATACAGTCTCTGTATAATTACTAGGTACACAAGAGACTTCGTAATTTTACAAGTAAACTTTATCGATGTCCACCTGCTTTTTCCAACACTTTCATCTCGGAACTTACATGGCTGAAATTAAAATAAAAGTGTCATCCTCCATACCACGCAAGTATTTAGTATTAATATTCCAGTTGATACTAGAATAAAAATTTCACCTTAAAAAAAATAATTACCTGCCCATGATACATCATCGGGTACTTCAACGAAATGCCTCTTTATAGTATTTGGTTTGAATTCGACATTTTCATACTTGATTTCACCACGACAAGTATCTGGTACTTTAGTAGGCCTCACAACGGTCACCTCAACGTTGAACACTGGGCCTTTCTCAATACAAGTTACATCGTAGGCTCGAATACTGAAACACAAAAAAGGAAATAGAATGGAATAATAATAATCATCATCATTATCAGCTCTGTTGAAAAAACATTCGTATGGCTTTTATTGATGGAGAGATCCTTATCTACCCCATACGGGTAGGTTCCACCATGTTAGTATGTAATTGGCTAGATACTTCATAGCATTCAAGAAAAATTTTTAAATGAATAGACCAGTTTCATTTATTTTATTTATAGATCATATTCATTTGAATTTCAAACTATTTTTACTCTAATGATTTGTAATGTTTGTATGCTGATGGATTACATGGTGAATTGATCTTCATTTACCTGGTCCGGTGAACGCCTTCAGACAGGCCGGAAGGATCAACCTTGACAGAAAACATCCTCTGAACGTTCATCATCTCAAGATAGGGTGGACAACTGACCCACGAAGCATCGCAAGCCAAAGCTAAACTCATTTTAAAGTCAATCTTTTTCTCAGAGGCTGAAAAATACACATAATAAATAAATTGAATATTTTATTAATTATTATTGAAAAAAAAGTTAAATGAATTTTCAATTTTGGTAAATAACATATCAGTTATCAAATCAGAGTATAGATTTAAACAGTTTAAAACCTGAAAAATTTACTAAAAGTTCTGCTTTTAGGAAATAATGTTGAATGAAAACTAAATATTATGAGCCAAGAATGGTCAGATGTTAATCAAGAACACATTTTCATGTAATTCATGTAACGTAAAACCATCGCTTCCAGTAGAATTATTTCATTTAATTCAAGAATATAGAACAGAGGGGGTGAGAATAGAGATAATAAATTAGAATAGGCTATGATTTATGTTGAATCGTAATGTTCTATAGGAAACCCAATACACTGCAAACATTTTGATAAAATCTACTTCCACTAATTCCAGTTGTTTTTAAATAATTCTTCCATGAATTAATATTAAATTAAATTATTCTTCAACAAGAATTTTCAATTCGAATCTTACCCATATTATCGGAATCCAAAAATACTGGTTCCACAGAGATACCAAAGTCTTTCGGCTTATCACTATGTTTCCCCCTGATGTAAATTCCTTTCATACCAGCGCAGCTAACTTGGAATCGAATATCCCTATCTTTTCTTTCTTGATGAGAAACTAGATGTTCGAAAGCTTTTTCTACCTAAAAAAAATTTTTTTTACATGATTAGAAATAATGCATGCAAAACATGTTCTTCACTTCAAACACAAAACACTCGAGAACATGGTATAAATGATGACGTGGCAAAACGTAGCTGATGTCAAAATTTTCTTGACTAGACAAATTCTACAAAAGTATTGTTCAGTAGTTATATGCTATTCACCAACAGAAGTTGGCTTGTGATTCAACCGACCCGGTCTCTGGTGGTCGAAATTTTCATTTCTTATCTATATCTAGCGCATGCGCAGTTGCGCAGTTCAGAGGCGCAATCTTTTGGCGAGACGCGGTCGTACGGTGAGTCAATTGACTGGAATGTTTTGGGTTATTATTAAATTTTATCATTGATTTATCAATAATATCATAAAGCTAGAATTTATCAGTTTGGAATAGTTTAAAAAATTTACCAGTCAATTTGAAAGCATTTCCATCGAATAATCTGATATCCCTTGCTTCTAGGTTGGGTTTATCCGTATCCGCCATTTCGAATTAGCTTCTCCCCCGATCGCGAGTAGCGAGTTTCCAGGAGAAGAATAAATAGGAAACCTTTTTCCTTCAGAATTGGAATGATTGTTATTGAAATCTATCACACAACATTTCCTCATGCACTTTGACATCTTTTCTTGGAAAGTAAGTAGTTTTTCTATTTGCAGGTATTCAAAAACAAGCGAATGTAGCTACATGCATTTCAATTTAACCGCGCTTAGGGGATAGACAAAAAGTATATTTTTTGTGCACCGGTCGCGCTAGTCTCCTTGCCGCAGATCGTCAATATGTGCTGTACTGATTATATTCACCTTTTTAAAGCAGCTAGCTGAATTATCAATAACATATTATTAAAATTGAATACACAAACGAGTCTATTAATATTTGATCTGGTACAAACCTTATCTTGGATCTCATAATCATTAGAGATAACCATTTTTCGTTTATTCACGAAGGGTTGCCACTTGCCAGTGAGTTGCTAGATATTGAGAACAAATTCATGAGAACACACTTTCGAGGTAATGACGTGTTTAAATTTTTTGTCTACCTGATTGATAATATTGCATCAGTTTAACTAGACCAAAATTAAGTATTAAGAGTTTCAAAAATATTTTGGTACTCACCTGTACTAATCCATGACCCTGAGCGAATTCATCCAAATTGCTAATGAATTGTGCTGTATTTTCTAGTGCCTGTTTGATTGAAAATGGAGAGTAGGGCAGTTTCTGAGCCAACATTCCAGATATTAGAAGAGCTGAAAATACAAAGAAAAATAATTTCACACTAACGAAAACACTTTTTTCATTTCATTCAATTACTAAAAGATCGAAAGCAACTACTAGATGAGACCAATTAGAAGTAAAATCTCGATATTTCAGAATCATGCTAGTTGAGCCACAATATCTAACATAACTTAGTGAAGTTTGATGCTTTGCAACCCCCACTTAACTAACTTATTTGATCCAAATTTTGGGCCTTCCTTCTTTGCTGGAAGAACAATTAATGGAGTTGTGTATCTCGAAATGTTTATCAAAACATCTATGAAAACATTCTCAACATCATTCCCAACAAGATGGTGCTCCCCCATTCCCACACTTCAGTGGAATGGTGACAGACGCTTTGAACAAAAAATTTGGAGATTGATGGATAGGCCGTCAAGGACCTATGCTGTGACCTTCAAGGAGTCCAGAACTTAAACCTTGTGATTTTTTGCGGTATTACATAAATTTTTTATTCACAAAAAATTAGCGACCTGAACCACTTGAAAAAAGGATTAATGAAGCAATGACAACCATAACCGTAGAAATTTTAGCGAATGTTTGGAGAGAAATTGATTATCGTTTGGACATTTGTCGAGCGACTAAAGGCGCACGTATTGAAATTTATTGATTATGTAAAACTGTTTACGACGTGAAGTATTCCATAATAGTCTGAGACCTTAATGTCACCGCCAGACTCCATACTTTTGCCATTTTTTTTTTTTTTATTACTATTTATTCTGCTCTGAAAGTTTGGAATTGACGAAATATAATAGAGGCAAGAAGCCAATATCTCAATACAATATATGATATGCGTTTCAGTACAATGTAAATCTGATAAGAGTTGGCAAAAGTATGGTGGATTTGACCGAGCAAACCGATCAAAAGGGTGTCACTCAATAGCCACACTTACTGTGCAAGTAAACACAGTAGTAGTCTAACCAAACTTAGTAGCTATAGTTTAGCTGTCACTAGTTTGACTAACCAAAGAAGACATTCTAGCAAGATGACAAATTTACTCCAGCTCGCTCAATAGTGAGAATTAATAATTTCAAATCATTTTATATATTTTTGGTGCTCTTTTAAATCTTATACCAACCTTTCAAATTTTTAATTGATAAATTATAGTTTTTTAATCTTGACAGTTGAAAATTGTGAGTATAGTGAAAGTGGACATTGTGGACATAACCTTAATTTGAAAATCTGGAAATAAGACGTTCTGGGCAATTATTGTCTGTGTTTTATCCAATAAGTAATGTATTTTGTCAAATTCAATTTCAATTCAATTCAATTTTATTTCAATTTAAACACACATAAAGACACAATGAATAATATAATACAAAAATTAGTAAAACACAATAACAAAATAATACATTATTAACAAATTCAACAATTACTGTGGTGGGGTGTGCTTAAAAAGATGGAGGGGAAATACCTAGCCAACTATGGTTTCCCATGTAATAATAATAAAAATAATAATGATAACATGGTTACAATGATACAGGCAAATACCAGGTATAAGTTACTCAAACTACTCTAATTATATTACATGCTATTGCTGTGAGAGAAATTTTCTAACAATATGGCAAGTGTCTAAAATCACAGCTTTTTGAATTTTTGCAATGAGATACTCAAGACCAAGCTCTTTTAAACATGTTTTCAAGAATTTTGGAACCACTCCTGTATTCGAAATCACCACCGGTACCACTCTCACACTCTGCAGATGATAGAGCTCCCTCATTTCTTCAGCCAGGGCTGCGTACTTGTTAATCTTCTGGGCATGTATTGTCCTCATATTATGGTTGAGGGGGATCGCCACATCGACCAGGAAGGCAATTCTCTCCTGTTTATCCATGACCATTATATCAGGACGATTTGCGGTGATGGTGTGGTCTGTTCTTATTGCCCTGTCCCAATTCAACTTTGCCCTTTCATTGTCATGCACAAGCGCTGGCTGGTATTCGTAATAGGGGCACTCCTCCTCAAGAAAACCAAATTGTAGGGCAATTCTTTGGTGAATTATCCTTGCCACATCATTATGGCGCTTTGTATACTCCACTCCTACAAGGGAAGAGCACCCACCAATAACATGATCAATTGTTTCAGGTGCTATTCTACACCTTCGGTACCTATCATCTAAGCCATTTTCTTTCAGGATGCGTTTTCTATATGACTTTGTGGCAATAACTTTATCTTGGATTGCAATGGCAAACCCCTCTGTCTCAGGGAACAACGACCCATACTGCAACCACAAATTGGATGAGCAACAGTCTATGTACTCTTGACTGAGCATCTGGGCATGTGCACCATGTAGTTCTTTTTGCTTCCATGTCTCAATCTTCTGTTCAGTTGTCACTACTTCATACAGAGGAGTATATCCATTCTCAGCCAACTTCAAAGGAGTGCACCCCTCCACATCATTACTCATCATTATTCTGTAGAGCAGTAAGTCTGTCTTGGATAGGAAATACTGCCTCAACTTCTGAACAGCATTATTGTGCCTGCTCTTAATGTCAATTATTCCTCTCCCACCCATGATCCTGGGTAATGTGACACGTTCCACTGCTGACTTTGGGTGGTGTGACCTATACTTTGTCATTGATACTCGCACCCTCCGCTCTATCTCTTCCAGGTCTGTCTTTGACCATTTTACGACACCAAATGAGTAAGTAATAGTGGGTGCTGCCCATGTATTGATGGCTTTCACAATTTTTCCCCCATCCAACTTTGTCTTCAGTATCTTTGCCACTCGACCCAAGAATATAGATTTTAGACAATCTTTCACTTTTGTATGAGATATCCCTCTCAACTGCATGAATCCCAAGTACTTGTAGGTCTCATGACTCTCTAAACATTCAATCATTTTTCCTTCTCCAACCTCAAAACCATCTGAATGCTCCAGCTTGCCCCTCACTAGTCCTACTGATTTGCACTTGTCCAGGCCAAAGCTCATTCTCACACCATGGCTGAATTGCTGTGTACTTTCTAGCAAGGATTGCATGTGTTGTCTAGACCCTGCATACAATTTCAAATCATCCATGTACAGCCTATGTGACACTCTAATCACGTCATTTCCATCAGTCAACTTGAACCCTCTCTCACTGTCATTGAGAATCCGACTTAAAGGGTTCAAACACAGGCAGAACCAGAGAGGACTCAAAGAATCTCCTTGGAAAATGCCTTTTCTTATTTTAATGGAGCATGCCCTGATATGTTGAGTTGGAGTATTGCAGTGGACAACTACTTCCCACTTTGGCATAACACATTCTAGAAACTTTACTATTACTGGATCACATTTGTATACCTTGAGAATTTCAAGTAGATAGGTATGAGGTACTGAGTCATATGCTTTCTTGTAATCAATGTATGCCATCTGTAAGTTCCGCTGCTTTTTGATTGCATTATTATTATTATTGTTATTGTTGTTATTGTTGTTATTGTTATTATTGTTATTATTATTATTATTGTTATTTTATTATTATTATTATTATTATTATTATTATTATTATTATTATTATTATTATTATTATTATTATTATTATTATTATTATTATTATTATTATTATTATTATTATTATTATTATTATTATTATTATTATTATTATTATTATTATTATTATTATTATTATTATTTAGCAAGTCCACTTGATGAAAAAAATAATACTTTTTACAAAATCAATAGTTTCACTTATTATTAAAGCAGACACAGAGAAAAAAAGGCAAGGCTCAAGGAATTTAGTTGCAAAAAATCAAATAGCGAAACTCTAGTTCCTACATGTCAAAAAAATAGTTACTCTTAATCCAGTTTTTTATATCTAGTTTAGTCTGTTTGCTGCATCTCGAGTTTGTGAGAAAATAATTTGGAATTTGATTTATTACTTGTGATTTGATTTGGAACTTATGTAAATTAATTGTCTCCTTATACCTTCAGTATTTGTGTTATAAGTAACGTATCTGTTTGCAGAGGCTCTTAAACGGTAGTTATTTGCAATAGAGTTTGGGCTAGTAGGAAAATTTGCCTTGTATTTGATTAGATAATCGATTAAATTTTTCACATACAATGCCTCACAGTCATCACCTGAAAATCATTAAAAACCATTTCTGTAGGGTAAAGTCTGGGTTTATTAAGGATGGTTTTAATTATCAACTTTTGGGTAACAAATAATTCATTTAAATGGCTATTGAAACAACCTCCACAAAATATTATCCCGTATTGAAGGATTGATTTAACCCATGCATGATATAGCATGCTCAAATGGTGCTTATTGAGAATTTTATTCACTTGATGGAATTTGAAAGATAAGTATCTCATTCTTTTGGAAATTGATTTGATATGCACGTCCCATTTGAGATGGTCATCGATTATGATCCCCAGGTATTTTATACTAGAAACTTTTTTTATAGTGGGGCAATTACAGGCATTTAAGTTTATATTGCAGTTTGAGTGTAGTTTCAGGGAGTGATTGTCTATAGGTTGTCCTACTCTGTTTAATGAAAACGCAATATAACTAGTTTTATCGGTATTTAAGCTCAAAGTGTTCTTATCCAACCATTTCTTTATATGAGACATATTCTATTCGGCTATGGTATGCACTTCCTCCCATGAATTACCGTGGAAAATAGCTGTAGTGTCATCCGCGAAGGATATCATTGTTGAATTTATCAGTCTCAAACTCAAAATGTCGTTTACATAAACTATAAAAAGCATTGGAGATAGCACAGTTCCTTGAGGGAGACCAAAAGAAGTCAGATTGGTGACACTACATTTACCATTTATGGTTAAAGATTGTGTTCGACCAGTTAGATAGCTCTTGAAGAAATTAAGCGAATTTCCTCTAAAACCATAAGACTCAAGCTTTCGAAAACTGAGTATTATGGGGAATTGTATCCAATGCTTTACGGATATCAAGAAAGACAGCTATTGTTTTCATGCTAGAATTTATGTATGGGAAAGAGTATTAGTAAATTTTATCAGAGCATCTGATGTACTTTTACCATTCTGAAAACCAAATTTGATTGCAGTTGATTATTTTGTGTTTATTCAAAAAAGATACCAATCTTACCTTTATTAGTTTCTCCATTATTTTTGCCAAGTTACTAATAAGACTGATAGGTCTGTAATTACACGGATTTGAGGGTTCACCTTGTTTAAATAGGGGCTTTATTCTGGCTACTTTGAAATGCTCAGGAAAAATACCCTCTTCAAAACACCTATTGAAAATGTAAGAAAGCGGTTTCGATATGACCTGGGATATTTTCTTTAATACAATGTTGCTTAGATGATCAATCCCTGGGCTGCAATTGTTTTTAAGACTACTGATTGTGGCTTCAATCTCATTAGTGCTAGTCGGCCCTATAAAAAAGTGGAGTTTACTTGAGTTAGTTGATTGTCTGGAAGTGTTGAATCATCGTGGATGTTTATGCTTTGAGCCTGCAATTTACCAACATTTGTGAAAAAGTTATTAAGTGTGTCCGCATCTAAGTCAGCATTTCTGGTTCCCTTGGGACTTTCCCCAATCACTCCATTTATGAATTTCCATAGCTTCAAACTGTTATTATTACAATGACTGATTTTTGTTTTATAGTAAGTTTCTTTAGTTAGATTTATGATCTTATTTAAACCATTACGATAAGCCTTGTAATAATTTTTGAGATCGTTGTTATCTGGGTCTTTCCTCAATCTGGAATGCAATTTGTCTCCCGTTTTTATGGATCGTATACCTTCAGTGATCCAAGGCTTTAGGGGACGAAGTCTGCGAGGTATTTTTATTTCTTTTTTGCATTTATTTATAAGGAGGGTCAAACGATCAACAAATCTTTTCATTATTTCATCAATACTTTCATTCATTGGATAAATGTAGTTCCAACATTCATTCCCTACTGATACTAAAAGTGCATTATAGTCTATTTTAGTTACTGTTTCGGTAAGAACTTTTCTCTTTGACTTTTGAAATTTGATTTGAATCCTTACCTAAGTGCAAAATAACAGAGTAATGATCAGTTATAGTTGTTTTTAATATTCCACTCATTTGATAATTGTAATAACTGCTTGAGTTTTTGAAAAAGATATGGTCTAAACAGGACTGGGTTATGTTAGTGACTCTAGTATCACCATTTATATAGGATTTGAAACCATTACTGTGAAAAATATGCAAGTATTCTTGAACAGAAATACTTGTGGAGTGAGTATTAATATTCATGTCTCCAGTTACACAAACACTTTTATCATTAGGAATATTTTTAATTGTATCACTTAAACTATCAAGAAAATTATTTATATTTCTATTACTATAGGAGATTTCTATTTCTCACTATAAATAACATAACATTTTATGTTACAACTTTATATTTATTTCAACCTTTCACATCGAGTTTATTCTAAAAACTAACTTGTTATTTATTAATTATTCAAAAGTTGTTTATTACACATGTTATTATCAATCCATATGTAATGATTGATCAACTGATATAACCATCCTACATATCGGCCATCCTGAAAAGAGAGGCTTGGCCTCAAGCCGGATAACAAAAACTCAACAAAAATAATTAACAAATAACTGATCGTCAGTCAGATGTATGTTCATCAGTTTTGAACACCCGTACGCACTGGGAACAAGGATAATGTTTCCTTCTTCTTTTTCTCCTTCCCCTCCACCTCTCTCTTCTTTGCCGCTCATCCTCCTCATTTTTGACTTTCGCTGGCTCCTCAGTAAGTGGAAACGGTCTTCCTCTTCTGTCTATCCTATGCAAATCCGTCATATGCCTGTGATACTGTTTGGGCGTGCCGTAGGCTCTGTGGTTTTTGACTTTCGCACACCCAGGACACACAAGTACTTCGTCGTCCGTCTGCTTGTCTAGAGGCCTTTGGAATTCTTTTGGCAGTACAAAATCGGACTTCAAAGCAGCTGATTCATCGTCACTTGCCTTTTCCTCCAGCTCCATGTCAGCTTAGGTGGCAGTTTTTCTGGTTTATAGTTTCCAACCCGTTCTTCAAGTTTTTCACTCGTACTACAAATTTTGATATGATCAAGGCTTGGTTGTGAACTCTCTATTACCTTTATTTGAAATATTCGAAAAATTTGTGGCTTCTTTATAAAATAAATTTCTTCTATTTTCAGGTCTGCTTGAGAAATGATATCTTCGCCTACAACAATACTATACTCCAATAGATAACGATTGTCAATAACGATTGATAACTGAAGGCATCCTAGAACTTTTTCACTTTTCCCGCCAAATCCTCTCAGCACAAAGTCAGATTTTGAAATTGAGTGAATTGATATTCCTAGGCGAGAAACAGCCTCCTCTCGTATTAAAGTTACTTCACTCCCTGTATCTATAGTAGATATGAACTTTATATCGTTTACCAAAACCTCCTTTTCCATACGATCCCTATTCACACGTCTGTTGGTCTCAATCATACACTTATCCTCATTCTTTGATTTATCTAGATAGTTAGTAACACGTACCGTTTTGACATCTTTCGTTGTACTTTCTTTGATTGTACAATTATTTGCTGTGTGACCGTGACCGTGACATCTAGAGCATTTAATAACGCTTTTGTTTTGTTCACAGTCTGGGGATTTATTCCCAAATTCATTACAGGTAAAACACTTGACATTATTAAAACTGATATTTTTTCTAGAATCGTCTGAGTGCTTCACAAAAATTTTCTTGTCCGGGTTGTTGTTAAATTTATCTTTTTTGGAATCATTCTTCAGGTGACGTCTGGCAGCTTCGTATTCATCTAGTTTGTTTACAAACTCATCAACTTTCTTGAGTTTTGGGAGATCATCAATTAAATGTTCTTTCAACTCTGATGGTAACCTTCTTTTCACTTGATCGACCACCATGAGCTCTTTGAGGTCCTCATAATTCAATACATCTAATCCTTGAATCCACTCATTCAACAAATCATTCAAATTCAAAGCATAATCTCTCCACGTAGCTGATTCTTCTTTCCGGAGTGAGCAAAATTTTTGTCGAAACTGTTCTGGGCTCAGTTTGAATCTTTTTAATAACATCATCTTGATGTGGTCGTGAGTGATTAGATTTCCAATTTCTAGAGGTAGTAACCCAAGTAGATACGAAACCCATTTTTCCTTAGGTACATTCACTCTACTGATTTGTTTCTCAAACGTTGATAGGTACACGCAAATATCTACACTTGAATCGTAACGTATCATCAGTTTCATTAGGTCTCTCCTTTCGTCATTTTGAAAGACATTATTGTTAATATTAATTTTGGCTTCAATTTCCAGTTTCTTCAACTCAAACTCTCACTCTTTTTCCTTTTCTAATCTTTCATACTCTCTTTCATTTTCCAATCTTTCTAATATCCCTTTGATACACTCTTCATCGTAATCTGGAGATTTAAGAATCAGTTTAGTCAACTGTATGACTCTTGGATTTGATGGAACATCTATTCCTAGTTCCTCTACTACCGATATCAGATCCGCCTTATTGGCCTTCGATAAGTAACTCATTTTATCTACTTACCGAGCTGTTTTTCACTAAACAAATATCCCATCACTTTTTGCAAAACTTCAAATCTTCAACACTGGCAATAAATTCTTCTATTGAATTATGTTCCTTCATTAAATCCTTTTGATCTTCTTGTTCGGACGAGCCCCCAATTTATAGGAGATTTCTATTTCTCACTATAAATAACATAACATTTTATGTTACAACTTTATATTTATTTCAACCTTTCACATCGAGTTTATTCTAAAAACTAACTTGTTATTTATTAATTATTCAAAAGTTGTTTATTACACATGTTATTATCAATCCATATGTAATGATTGATCAACTGATATAACCATCCTACATTACTAGGAGACCTATATATACCAATTATTCTCAAAACATTATTGTTTACTTTAATGTCAGCACCAACATTAGATTCAGAAATATCAATAGAAACCATTAAAATTCAAGCTATCTCTAATGTACATACACAATCCATCACATTTGTTTAGTTTTGAAAACTTATTTATAGCCGTATAACCAGGAATGTTGAATATAAAAGGCATATCTGCAGTTAACCAACTTTCAGTTAGAATAATTACATGAATATCCCATTTGAAACCATTGAGACAACAAACAAATTGATTAAAATTGGCATTTAAGCTACGTATATTCATGGATAAGATGTTTAGAAATTCAATATTATTATCTACGCTAAATTGGGGGTAATAATTCGAGTAGTAAGTGATTACTGGGGTTCCATTTTCAGTCTCTAAAGCATTTAAGATTTCTTCGGGATTATTCATATCTTTGAGTGTGACCACTCACCAACATGTATATCGTAATCAGTTCTATCAACTACCTGTTTTAGTGCTCTCTGATAAGTGGGACAATCCTTATCATTAGCTGGGTGCGCGGAAGGGGTTTTCTCATCTCTACAGTTTGAACAGCAGGGCTCTTTATCTTTATTTGGACACTGTTTCACATCGTGACCCAGGGTGCCACAATAAGCACAAGTGTTCTCTTTTGAGATACAGTGCTTACTTACATGATGAATTTTTTGGCACTTGAAGCAACGAGGAACGGCTACATAATCACTCACTCTACAAATCTTCCAATCAATGCGGACTCGTATCTTATTTATTAAATGCCTTCTTATTTCACCCGAGCATTCAACAACCCAGTGAACAGTGTCCTTATCTTTAGGGCCCAATTTAAATAGTGGCTTAAAATTTTTCAAATAATTTTCCTTATCCATGAGCGATACCAAGTTGCGCTCTCATAGACATCTTCTGCCAATGAACCTGGTTCAAAATCGACAGGGACATGATAGAGGATAATTTTAGGGATTTTTGAAAGTGGCTCACTTACCTTTAGACTAGGGTTCTCTAGTAATTTGTTCCCTAATACTTCCTTCTTGTCAACTCCATTATCTAAAACTAGCAACACTCCACCACCTTTTACATTAACAGCTTGTTTAATGTTCAGTTTTGCTTTCTACTAATACTCGTATTAGTAGAAATTAGTCTTTATTATTTATTAGTATTTATTAGTAGAAATTAGTAGTATTAATACTCGTATTTTCCCGAATAGTTTTTCTTATCTTTTCACTGCTCTCCTTTTCCGTTCCGCTCATTTCGGCTAAGGAGGCTCATTTCGGCTATTCAAATAAATGAATATTAGTTGAAAAATTATAAATTTGGAATGTTTCCCACAATTTGAGACCAAATTTATAGTTTTTGAACCATTATTGACCGAGCTGAAGTCATTTTCCCATCTTCCCAGAATGTCTCCTTTCCTTGGAAAAACTATAGTTATGTAGGTAGGTGTTTGTTTCATTACCGATGACGCCGGTGCAATGGGGTGCGGCCATACTGGTTCCGTTCATGAGCTGACAGCCGCGCAGCGTGGAGCAGGGCACCGACGTGATGGCGGCGCCGGGCGCACACACCGACACGCCCTTCGCGCCCTCCGTCGTCGGACCACGTGACGTCCACGTAAACGGCATGCCCGGCTGCTTGCGCCGCAGCGAGTATTCTGACGTCATCATCTCAGGCGACACGTACGCTCCCACACCTATCGGTTACAATATTAAAATTATTCAATTTGTTATTGACTGACATGTTACGCCAGTCAAAATTTATGGCAAACACTACATTTTAGTTTGATTTGAATGGACCACAATTTTGCTACAATCACGTAAATGAGTCAAATTTTGTAGGAAAATAAGATACTATCCTTATATTAAGCGAGTAATTTCTGTATGTATGTTTGTATGTCTGTGGAACCACGGATCTAGAAAACGGCTCTAACGATTTCCTCGAAATTTGAAATGTAATATAACCAAGATGGAAAAATAAGATTGCACCTGGGCCCAATTTCACAAAGCAACAAGTCTTGTTATTAACCATGGTTACTGACAAGTACTTGTGATAACAAGTTGTTATTAACAGGCGTTTCACAAAGGAAATGAGCTACAAGTTTACAATTCTACAATTTGACAAGTGTTCCCACCCATCAGTGCCATCTGTATCGGTTTTCGATACTTTCTATAGTTTGCACTGATATAGTTTTAGTTGAAATGTGAATTATTTGTGGTAAAGATAGATTGATAAAATTTATTTCAAAAATAAATCAATCATTAGAAATCCAAATCATTGAACCCTCATGTTATTTGGATTAAAAATAATAAATTAATGAGACATTTTCAATCCATTTAGATCTATTACTCAAACAAAAAAATATATATATATTACAGTGAGCTTGGAGTAGTCTCCCTCATCTCACATGTTATAAACATAGCCTATATTCTGCTGGTACTGAAGATTTTTCTAATCTATTTAATTAAATTTTTTGACTCCTATTGGGCATAATAAAATGTACAAAGAAACAATATAAAATAGTTTTAATCATTGAAAATGATATTGAAGCCCTAAAAAGCATCTTTATTAACACTTGTAACTTATTTACTTAGGTCTATTCATAGGTAGAAATTTCATGGTTAATTACAAGTTTTCTTGACAAGACTTGTTCGTTACCATGCCAACGTTCGTGAAACACTTTTCATAACCGGCGGAACGCTTGTAGAATTGTTAAAATTCACTTGTTATCACAACTCTACAATTGTGCGTTTGTGAAACGCCTGTAATCAGCTGGATTAGTAAATTTGTTAAAAATCATGGTTAGTAACAAGACTTGTTACGTTGTGAAATAGGGCCCAGGTCTCATGTCTGGGAAAACTCTCTGGCAGGATTAATAAAAGAATAAAATATTCCTTATTCAGGCATAGGCCTAATCCCAAGTACTGCGTATAATGGCTGTTATCGTTAGCTGACCAACGCTATCCAGCTGGAGTGAATGGAGTTAAATTCAAGTCTATAACACATGTTCATGTCTGTCAAAAACTTGTGAAAGGTGATCATATCAATTTTGAATTTATTTTTTACAAGGCCGGAGGTTCCTTGATTTTTTACAATAACTTATTTATGTAATTCAATAATAATTTATGTAATTCAACGGTTCGGCCGCAGCTTCAGAGCGAAGCTCGGTACCAGATATTAGATACCTAATAGAATAAAATACCTGAAGAAATTTTGACATCTCGATCTGGACACTTTTGATTTTTTTAGAAGCTTTCCCTACTACCTGAAGTAATGGAATTATAAAAGCAACAACCGGTGACACATTTTATGGTCTATGATTGAAAATTTGAAGCAAAACTAATATCGCTTCAAGAGATTTGCCATTTCTATTTTCAACGAGACAAGTGCGCTGTGAGTAGGATTAACATCTATAAATCAGCTGATAATATGTCCGTAATCTCGTTAAACGTAGTTCTTTCTTTAATAGGCTACTAAAGAATTGTGAGAAAATCTTGAACTAGAACAGAATGGTAATATCAAAAAAATTAAGTTAATCGACTGAAAAATAGTTGGAATTCGATAAAATAGTTGAGAAAAGAAAAGCATGGGGTTCTTGGTTCTGAACACGATTTCTCCTAAGCATTCATATATTTTTGAGGGGGAGCAACCCATAAGAAGATGCCAATAGCCTTATTGGCAACTTTTGATCACCCATACAAGATATCACTCAAATCAGGAGAAGATTAAAGAGAACTAGGCCTACATTTCTGTTGTTTTTATTTTTTCACATTTTACGCTAAACAAAGCGTCGGACAGAGAATATCATTCTGATACTTTTTTCAGCTAATAAAATATAATAGAGATTGGTATCGGATTCAACCTTCTATCTTGAACATAGACCGAACTATGATTCTTAAAAAAAAGGTATTTTCGATTTTTTTTCTGCCCGACGCTTTGTTTTGGCGTAAATTTAGAGTTTAGAGGTTTTCTTGTCACCCTGTATTATGCACACCTCGGAATCCATCAAAACTCATATTAGACTCATTTGGGATACCTAAAGTTGATTAAGACGATTTCCAGTCTTACATTAGTTTTTTGGTGTCACAGCCTTTTTTCGGTCTGACTTTCCTGGGCTAATAAAGTAGAACATAGATACCTGAAACAAATTAATACACACCAATAATTCCGCTGTAGTTGAGATCGGGAGGAGAGCTGATGGTGCTGAGTGCAGGGCCGTTGTTGCCAGCCGACGCCACCCACACGGTGCCATACTTGTCGACCACCTCGGCCATCAGCTCGGCCATCCGACCCGACGACGAGAAGTTGGCACGCTCGCCGTAGCTCATGTTGATCACGTGCACCTTGTTATTCGGATGACTCTTCATCACGTGAATCATTGAGCGCACCAGTGCGGCGCCCGTCTCCATTCCTGGAGAGCCATATAGGCGACCATCACCTGCAAACAAACGCTTTTAGAATCTCGTCATCAAAAGATTCACTTACTAGTACACTGGACTCGATAGTACTCGAAAGTTGTAGTACAATGGTCTCGGAATGGTACTTGAGAGTTGTGAGTATATTGTACTCTAGAGTTTTTAGTAAACTGGACTTGTTAGTACTCGAGAGTTGTAATTACACTTGACCCAAGAGTTGTGAATACATTGTAATCAAGAGTTGTTGTACAATTTACTCTTTAGTTATCGAGAGTTATTAGTACACTGGATCTGTTAGTACTCCAGAACCAAAGTACACTGTACTTGTTAGTATAATTGAAATGATAGAATGATATAGAGCTAGTTGTGAATTCATCAAATTCTTGGAAAGTTGTGAAAAATTCAACAGAACAAAAAGAAAATATTGACTAACCTAAAGTGAGTGACACAATCTGAGCACCAGGAGCGACTCCATTTCTCTCAGGTTCATCAGGAAAGTTGGCAGCTGCGATTGAAGCCACATGTGTTCCGTGACTTGCTATTGGTAACAAAAATTTAATTTATCAATTTAAATTGTACAAGATTGAAAATATTATATTTTCACATACCGGTAGTAGGGAAAATCAATCCCAATTGGATGTAGTTGGAAACCAATCCTCAAAAATGGAAAAAATGTTTTCTCAATATTTGAGTTGAAAAAAGGCATATTTATGTTTTTTGCAAATAAAACCAACCAATTTTGGCAGAACACTTATCTATATGATAGTAATCAATGGGAAAAATTAGCCTCATATGATTTTACCCCTAAAAAACATTCATTGAATGGACTAAAATTTGAGTCTGGTTCCTAATATTACAATGAAAAATTTTGGCAGAACAATTATCTATATGATAGTAATCCAAGGTTATTAGAAAAAGGTTATTCCATAACTGCCTGATATTGGGCAAAATGAAAAAGTGGTGGGAGAACCTAAAAAATGACGTAGCTCAGATCAGTGATCCCGACTACACTGGAACCTCACAACTACACCGGCGCGGTAGTGCGGCGCATGCGCGGTCTTTCAACCTTTTCAGCAGAACTAATTTTATAATTTAATATCATATGTTGATATTTTTTCACGCTTCTTCAAAGAAAAATACCAGTTTCATATTGTGTCCCACATTATGAAACATCAATATTAAAATAATTTATTACCGTATAACGATTCCATAACGAAATCGGCAAAGTTTATAACAATCTGTCAATTTACAAGTATTGTTATCTCTCGCGTCATAAATTGTAAATATATATTATCATGCATGATATGTGTACCTCAGAGCCAGACTAGCCTAAGTCACATTTTTGAAATTTCACAGCTGAGCGAAAAAACGAAAGATTTTCTTCGATTTTGATTGCGAAACAATCTCCGAGCCAGACTGGCCTAAGTCCACAATAGTTTTGTCAGCGAACTAACTGATTTCAACTATTTGTGAGAACACCGTATTGATTCAATGTTATTTATATTTTGTTCTTTTTAGAGATTTGCTCTAAAATACGATGTTTTAGATAAGATATCCTATTCTCTCTTATTATATTTTTGAATACTTTATAATGTATTATAAGACGCTGATTCGAAATATGATAATCCTTCTCTTTCAAAATATCAAATTTTCAAGATAATGGTTACAATAAGTGCCTATTTTAATAAAAGCTTCGAAAAGTGGAAAAATTTCTTTATTACTATTAGGTTCTTAATTGAGTGATGGAACTTTTTAAAATATTTTGGAACCAAGTTCTTATTGAATATTTGAATAAGCACTACTTTACCAGGAATCCGATTTATATGAGATTTCAGGATCCAATGAGATTAATATTTTCTGAGAATGCTACTTCAGGACCAAATTTACATTCTCTTGTACATTATTTTTTTATTTTTAGATTGAATATCGTCAATTTGATTATTTTTTGTAATATTGTACAAGGAATGAGTAAATTTGAAAATTTGAATTTTATATTATATAAAAATTATTTCACAATTCCACATCAATTACTTTTTCCATTGGGTACATATTCCCCCAATAGAATAGAATAGAATAGAATAGAATAGAATAGAATAGAATAGAATAGAATAGAATAGAATAGAATAGAATAGAATAGAATAGAATAGAATAGAATAGAATAGAATAGAATAGAATAGAATAGAATAGAATAGAATAGAATAGAATAGAATAGAATAGAATAGAATAGAATAGAATAGAATAGAATAGAATAGAATAGAATATTTATTGCTTCCATAAACAAAATATAGCAAAAAATATTATTTCTTCACTTGAAAAATAGCTCATATTTACATTATTGGCTTCATTTCATCTTGATAAGTTAGTCCTTTTGGGTTATTCGTTTAAACAGAAAGATCGAATCATGAAACATTGACTGACAAAGATATAAAACATTTTAATGTCTCTTTCTGCTAGCAAACTCAGATCACTGACAGTAGCACTTGCAAGGCGTGGGACACTCCTCATTAGCCATGAACGGGGTGCGCTGTATTGTGGACACTCTTATATTCCCCCAATATTAAGAATTAACTTTTTGTTGGCCTTCTAGGCCTACTCATGATTTGGAAAAAGGATTTTGATTTCTCCCGTACCTCATAAAAATATTGATATGCATCAAGGCAAAAGCAACTCATAGATGAGGACTACAAATTCAATTATGAAAATAATAGCAAAGCCAAATTGAATCGGATTTGATTGAAAAGAAATATATTTTCAATTAATTAAACTATAATAATAAAGGTCAGACATTACAATTACAGGTATATTTCGAGCTATGTGTACTGCAGTACTGCAAAAAGTAGTAACATTTTCTCTCTGAGACATGAATGATTGAATTACTTTTTCACTCATTACTTGTTTACTTGTAAAACTTGTTACTTGTTTACTTGATAGATGAAAAAATATTTCTGTTTAGTTTCTAGATTGCAATAGTTTTAAGTATGACACTTATCATACTTCTTAATGAAATACAAGCTTGGTTTTGAGTAAAAAAGAACTCCCACGTAACTTAGGTACAAACTTCAAATTTTGCACAATGATTTTGATTATACTGAGGATTGTTTTTACATAAGCTAATTTTGTTAAGTAATGTTACCTATTCCATCAAGATAAATTTTTGTCAAACATAAACAGATTTCATAAGTTTGTTCTTACGCCATTCATGAAAATATACAAATAACCTGCTAGTTGTTCTATAAATTTTACGAGTGAGAATTTGATAATTAAACGAAAATGGGCACTACATGTACGCGCGAGAATTGCAGATATTTTATACAAACAGTTGTTATTGACAATCCTACCCAATGTGGATTACGTTATATTAATGAAAAGGCGAAGTTTATACATATAAATGTTTATTTTTGGATGTAAAAGATATCTTTCATACCCTTCTAATGAGAGACATGTATTCAAGTTTGCAAAAATGATATGGGCATTATTTTCTACAAAATTTTTCACAGATGAATCATTTAATTCTCGCTAGGAAAGTCTCGCTTCATCATGTGGCAGATTCATGAAGAGTGGCCGATACTCCAGTGGAATCTAACTGAGCATTTTCTGGTTGTCATTGAATTTTGCAATGCTGATACTTTTTTCAGCTAATCTTAATTGTGGGAGATTCTGTGGTAGGACCAATTCACCACGTCTCCTCTTGAGGTTCACTTTTTTGAATGATTCATCTGTGAAACAATTTTTATAGAAAAGAATGCCCATATCTTCTCTACGAACTTGAATCCATACTACATTGGATAGAAGGAAGGCTTCGCCATCTGTATTTTTCTTCCTCATTACAAATGGTCCATTTCTTGGATTTATCTACTGGCGGCTCGTACCCACGAAACAGGTGAAGTGCCCGTATATTTCACTGTAGAGCACTTCACCTGTTTCGTGGACACGAGCCACCAGTGGATTTATCGATTTAATATTTATTTCTCACATGATCTAATCAACAGAAAATACAATTGCCACAGTCCAGAAACGTTTAGGCCAAATATAGATTTTGTAGGATCATCCATGATTGTAGAAGAGTTTTTAAAGTTGCTGAATTTTGACAACTCTTTGATGAAAGGCTTGAAAGGATAGGAACAGTACAATATTTGGCCTATCGGCTTGGATCAAGCCGACTAGCGATTCTTGGGATTGATTTATTCCATTTGTGTGTTGTTTGATTTTTGTAACTTTTTGGTAAAAAGTTTTATAGGCTACAATGTACAATCTTTTCTAGTTCTTGGCCTCCTTTACAGCTTCAGGTTTTAGAATCAAAACTAGGCTCAATATCTCGAAATGTGAAACACAAAATGACGATGATTATAATTTTATTAAAAAAATGCTCTATACTGTTTGCCCTCTATGGTTCATGAGTACAAATCAGTGAAAAACTTTTACGTAGCCTATTTATTATTATTTTACGCATATTAAATTTTTTAACATTCTAATTATTCCGTGTTTATGAAGAAAATTAAACTGTTTATTCAATCATTTTCATATGAAAGAATATTTGAAATATCGATTTATAAATTCATCATATTAGAAATAGATTCCGCGCCCAGAAGTAAGCGATATTTTTTGATGTTGTTTGAAGGATATATTCGATGTATGAATGAAATATTTAAAAATTGTTTTGGTCACCATATTTTCAATTTAGTATTTTTTGTATTGTTAATTGAAATTCATCTCAAATTTCAATTCAGCATCTTGAAATACAAAAAATGGAGCTGTACTTATTAAACCTTTCTCGTCAAAGTGAGAAAATTATAATTTTTGGTCGCCATATTGAAAATATTCAATTACACGATAATTTTATCAAATCGAAAATATTTTTTTTGGATTCAGCGTCTTAAAATACATATGAACTGATTCAAAAAGAATAAATATCGGCATTTTATGGCCGCCAATAACTACAATAATCAAGGGCTTTTAGCATTGAATCTGGACTTAGGCCAGTCTGGCCCGAAGATAAAAAATTCGCGTAGTTCCAAACTTCATCCTACGATAGAATGGGGAGGAAACGTCCTAGGACACTTTTGATGGTATCATTCGATTCAGAAAAAATTGTCTTCCAGAATCAATAAAAACCCGAAAATTGAAAATTTTGGACTTAGGCCAGTCTGGCTCTGAGGTACAGATATTAATAATAATAATAATGAGCTATTTTTGAAATGGAGACCTAATTGACTAATTATATTTTTTATTGAAGTTACCTTGCTTAAATGTATGCCAGTTTGAGCTATGGAAGTTCTATAATAATTATGATTCATATTTTCAATGCGCCAGTGTAGTTGTGAGCTTCAGTGCAGGGTCAGTGTAGTCGGAATCACTGATCTGAACTACGTCATTTTTTGGGTTCCCCCACCACTTTTCAAATTCTCGAAAATCGGAACAACCTTGTCTTCAATAACCTTGATAGTAATCAATGGGGAAAATTAGCCTCATATGATTTTAACCCTAAAAACACTCATTGAATGGACTAAAATTTGAGTCTGGTTCCTAATATTACAATAAAGAAGTACGGTATGTGAAGTTACGCAGAAAAGAACCAGCCCACATTATTTCCATAAAACGGTGAATTATTGTTTTTTATGTACCTGAATACCTATTTTATAATATTTTGAAGCATATTATTATTATTATTATACGTTCACAAAATAAGAATATCTGATTGGAGAATAAACTGGGAGGTGATATTGCAGCTTCTGTATTATTGTGCTAGTTGTTGATTGTGAGTTGGTTCCTGCCTGTATAATGTCGAACAATTGATGTTGAAAATTATCTTTCAACAAAATTCTATTTTGTAATCTTACACTATAAAGCAAAATAAAATGCAGGTTGGAGTCGTTCAAATGTGATATTTCACAGTGGTCAACATCCAACATAAACCCACCCCAGCATATATAACACGTCTAAATTTCTTCCGTTTTCTATCATCTCCTTTCTAACATTAGAACCATTTAGACATTAAACTAGGATTAATGTGAACGAGAATTGATTCAATTTTAGCATATTCAATCGACACGTGAAATAATATTATCGGCAATAAAATATATTGTGGTTGAATTTCAGCGTGTGTCGACATCTGGAATATTGCAGTTGAATATCATTATGTATTCAAATGAGAGTCAATATTTGTCAAGTGCTCCCATTCCTAATCAGCTACATTTAAAAATAGAGCATTGCAAAAATGTTTATATCATTCCTTTTATCATAAGACTGAGAAACACAAGATTAGTTGACTTCAATATGGATTCTTTCAGTGTGATAAGAAAGAATAAAAGCGAATGAAAGCCATACGCGCGCACATGTGAAAAGTAAATTTAAAAAAGAATAGAATATCATTTTTCGAATTTCGATAATTCATGATTTCATTCAAGTTGAGCAAAAGTTTTGTTCCATGAATCTATAGAGAAATATAAATAGCTGTGATACAAATATGTATTTTTGAATAGTGATAGTGATCAAGAAACAACCTCTATTTTTTCAACTTATTCATCTAAATTAGGGAAAAGAAAGTTTTTGACTGTATTGTCTGTGTTTTTACCCTTCATTGTAACATCTCAAAATAAATAAAATCCATAACTGTCGAAACTTAAAATCTTAATTTGAAACTTACAGCAGAATCCTACAACTTCAAGTACATTTCCATCATCGAAGACATTGATCGAATAATTCAGGAAATCCAATGTTGATAAGGAAGCGAATTCTTGAGTTTTTGAATACTCGCCAAGAAGAGTACAAAAACTCAAATCCCCATTCAGAGATGTATCCAAGCAGGCCCTGTAGAAAAAATAAAGTGAGAATTCAGTTACCAATCCTGAAAATGTGATTGAGGATAAACAGATATAAAAGTTTTGGAGTTGTGTACAGAAACTGAAATGATTCTATGGAAAATTATGCGAGAAATTTGGTTTACAATTTTTTGGAAGACCTATTTATTCATGAAGTACTCGAATAATTGAAATGAAAATCTGATAATTTGTAAGGAAAAATCAGTTTTCATTAGAGGATAACAAAAATTTGAACCAGCTTGAATTCTTACTATTTTTTCCTCTTATTTTTTCAATTTGTTTAATTTTATAAACTTAAATTCAAAACCGCGAATGCTGGCACATCATTTTACTCCTTTGTATTAAATTAACTAGAATTATCCCCCTTCAATCTTTTACTTCAATCAATTCATTCGATTCGCTTACTTTTTGTTATAATTAGTTTGCCTTGAACAAAATGATCATTACCAATATCGTACATAATAGTAGACAGTTTACCTCCACATTTCTCCATCATGGAACACAACGCAATCATACATGATTCCGCCATCGAAATACTTTTTCTCCAAAGTCTGCAGAACTTCAACCTGAGCTTCCAATTCTTCTTTGAGCAGTTTGTCCTCTCTGCTCAAATTTTGTGACTTGTTTTCCTCCAGGGTCTATGAATTGAAACAATGGCCGTTATGAACATCCAACTATTGTGCCAGATGAGAACGAAGAATAATGTTTTGAAAGCACGATCTTGCGATGAGCTAATTAGTCCAGCCAATAAAGCATTATAGAGTGCATGAAATATGCTCCAATTTTTAAAAGTCCCCGGACCTGGGGGGTGAGCATAGGGCGGGAGGGGGGATAGAAGGTACAATTTTTCAGTTTTTCGCATAAAACTCGAAAACGGCTGATCCTAGAGAAAAGTGCTCTAATAGAAATTTAAGGGGACTAAAAACTGCGTCGATTAAAGAACAGAAAACGAAAATCGGCTGAATAGAAAATTTTTTACATTTGATCAAAACTCCCATTTTTTTAAATCCCAAAAAATTGTCCCAACTGCTTTTAAATGTGATGTAACTCAAATTGTCCTAACTGCTTTTAAATGTTATGTAACTCGTAAAGTAACAATAAATCCACTACCCCCTCACCCTAAAAGTTGTCGAGCATGAGAAGTAGAGTCCAAATAACATATCAATATTGATATTTAACAATCACTTTTCCAAGAATGGAATTCCTCCAAATTCAGCTATATAGTCTATATGGGTCATTGATATGTTATTTGGACTCTACTTCTTATGCCCGACAACTTTTAGGGTGAGGGGGTAGTGGATTTATTGTTACTTTACGAGTTACATAACATTTAAAAGCAGTTAGGACAATTTTTTGGGATTATTTTTTAAAAAATGGGAGTTTTGATCAATGTGAAAAATTTTCTATTCGGCCGATTTTTGTTTTCTTTTCTCTTCAGTCCTCTTCAATTTCTATTCAGAGCACTTTTCTCTAGGATCAACTGTTTTCGAGTTTTATGCGAGAAACTGAAAAATTGTACCTTCTACCCTCACTCCTGCTCACCCCCCAGGTCCGGGGACTTTTAGTTAACCTCTCAACTAGTCTAAACAAATCCCCGAGGTCGAAAGTTGGGGCATATTTCATGCACTCTATACCCGTGTGGACAGGCTTTATTGACTGAAATAAATACTATTATGAAGTTTTAATACCGAATAGCTGAATGCTGAGAAATAACTGTTTTCATTTGAAAAATTTTAAGTGTAAAATCAACTATTCTTATATCACTCTAGCATCCTCATATTATTTAAAGCAGTATTTAGTATTAGTAATAGTAAGTAGTAAAGGTAGAAGTAAATAGTATTTCTACTTGTTTTAGTATTTAGAGAACCATTACCTTTGAAAAATTATGTTGTTTACGGAGAGCCTCAGCTGAGACACTCTTGTGTTCTGGATCCCAATACTTCTCTCTCCTTTCTTTCTCAACTTTATCTTTCAACGATTTTGGATACAGATCATATCCATTTTTCAATCCTATGTGGAATTTTCCGGTGGGATTGTTCCATGATTCAGGAATCTGAAATACAAGGGAATCAAAAATCATTTGAATTTAAATCATTCATTACTGGATCAAAATTTAAGTTTCCTCCAATTTTATATTATAATCCCAAGGTTCTTATAGAGGTTGTCTCGATCCCATAAGACGCGTGGAGAAGCCAGCCGATGAGGCTGTGACGTCACTCGCCGACCCGACCAGCCGGCTTATCATCACGTTAAACGCAAAAATGACCAAATTAAAGCGCTTACAGATAATCAACCGTTGATCCTACTTACGCGAGAGTCACATGAAAATTTTCCGTATTTCATTCTCTTTTGAGATCAATAATTGTTTCCGAGGTTGTAGGAGATTCAAGTAAGTCTTCCCAACGAGTCAAACGGAGCAAGTACATTTTGCTAGTTCTCATGCTATTTACGTAATTTCAGGTAAGGAAACGTTATTTTTTCATGAAAAGTTGTATTTTATGAGACATAAGAGTATGATGGTATCATTAATAGCTTCAATTCTCATAAATTGACATATAATTCTTCCAAAATTCTTCCAATTTTGAAAGTTGTTGATTCTCAATTAAAATCAAATATTTAAGAATATGAATTCTCAATTGACTATTCATTATATTATTATATGCTATTTATTATACCATGATACCCCAATATAAAAAATTATAATATTATTCTTAAACAAAATTTAGTGTTTCTATCAAATTTATGATAATCATTCTAGAAATAAACAATACCGGTAACCCTGATAACCATCACTGGTAAAGGTATAATCACATTAATTGATTGAAAAGTAGATAAATTATAATCTTATGTGGAATATGTGAAACGCTACTCGCAGAAAGACATCTACAAATTTTGTAATTTTCCAGAAGAGAGATAAAATGTTATTGATATAATATTAATATGCTATTGAAAAAGTCTAATTGAGTTTTCTTAAAATCTGTTGCTAGTACAACCTTATTGGTTGTTTATTACTGATTAAGGTTGTTTTAATCCACATTGTATCAAATTTATTGAGTTTTTCTTTCTCCTAAAAATTGCAAAATTGCAAAATTTGATTATACAGTATCCCTATTTCTGCAGTTAGCGATCCTCATATTCTACATGACATAATCATATATTAATTACTTATCAAAATATTGTCAATAATAGATAATCAAGAAACTGCAAAATAGTAGTCTTGTGAAAGTTTGGAACTATTCTGTGTTTTTCAGATCAACCCTTTAAAATTCAAAATTTTCCATCTATTATCACTTATGGATCATTTCTTTGAGTGAGAAATTTCGGATGGAAAAGAAATTTGGAAGTTTTGCCAATATATTAATAAATAAAAAATAAATAAATAATGTGTGATAATGTAATATGATTACATTGATTATGTAAATATACAATAAACTGAAATAGTCATAGTAACACTGAAGAACAAAAACTAATATTTCGAATCATTCGGATGTGTACTCGTTGACTGCTGACTGAATGTGATTATCATTCCAGACATTTTCAATAGCAGAACTATTTATAGCTAATCGTTTGTTTGTATAGTGTGTCGAAACAGAGCTGAGAAAATTATTCGTATTCAATATTCCCAGAATACAAAACAGACATTCGTAGAAAAAGTACGGGCTTTTACACAGAAATTCTTCAACTTTCACAAACGTTTGTAGACTAACTATCCGATATTTAATCCAAGTGTCTCTGTCCTCATATTCACCGCCATCCAGCTCCATTCCCGTGCTTCTCAAATCCCTCTCCACACAATCCCTCCAGCTTCTCTTCGGCCTTCCTCTCGCTCTTCTACCCTCTACTATCATATCAAATATTGAATGATATCAATAATGTTCCTCACTAAATATGAATAATCAACCACCACTGCACTGGCGGCTCGTACCCACAGGTGAAGAGCCCTATCTTTTACTGTACAGCACTTCACCAGTTTCGTGGGCACGAGCCGCCAGTGCACTCCTATAAGTCCCACTTAAGGACCTTGAAAAAATATTTTATTGCAGAGAAACCTATGCAGTGAATGGGTTTACACAACAGTAAGTATTGAAATAAAATATTGATGATATTAACTTAAACAATTCATGCTGAGTTTTTCGAATTGAAGTAATCGGATCACTCTCTAAATTCCAGAATTAAGACTTAATAATCCGAAATTTGATGATTAATAAAGATACTAATATGTACTTGAATGTATTTAACTTAATATATACGCTAAATACTGTTTATTTAATCATAGGCCTATTTATGTAGGTACCAAGATATCTGAATTCTGAATATTGTTTGGTATGAAGTAGCCTACAGTTGAAATATTGCATCACTTCACATAAGTTTTAGTCATAATATGTTGGCATATCTAGAACTTCAATTTTTAATAATAAGACTTAATACTTTTTGGAAGTCATTCAATCATTTACCTTAAGATCCCTGCCAGATAAACCTTTGATATAGCCATCTGTTACTTGGACAACTGTAGAAATATCTACATCACCAGCTCCTGAGCAATCATATCTTCCAATAACTTTAGGTTTTCCATCAGTTGTTATCTAGAAAGTGAAATTCAAAACATGTTTACAATATATGTCAAGATATCCATAGAAATTCCCAATTGAAAAGAGTGAATAAAAATAATTTACACCTGGTAATATTATAATTTTATCCTAGCCTAATATTCTTTACTAGATCAGTAATTCTAGTAAGCTAGAGCTATAGCTCTAAAACAGTCTACAGAAAAATGTTTGATGTCGTTTTCACTACTTTCTACGTGTTACTGGCAAACTCCTTGAAGTTTACTTACATCAAAATAAAGAAAAAAGTTCCAGTAAACATGGGTTCTAAAATGCATTGTTATCGAGATAATAATGGCGAAAGATTTCTATTTTATAATTTTGAGGCAGCTTCATAATGGTACTTGAGTGATAAACTCTTAAAATTAGCTGCGAAGTCCATTGGAATCAGATAGAAGTTCGAATATTTTTGAGATGATGGGCAAAACTCTGTTTTTCAACTTCAAAGGCAAATAGGCCTAAGTAAATAGAATTTACCTTCTTGTTGGCCGGTATTCTGAATTATATTGTAGAGAATTATTAGCCTATTATATACTGAATATTGAAAAGAATTAAATTTTGGGAAAATTTCAGAAACATTTTTTGTCTAAAACAGGATTTTCTTAAAGTTGGCAAAACAGCAATCTTCTTAATCTTTTTTTGTCTGTTCTGTCTCCAATAAATCCAGATTTGTAAGGTTTGAGTGCGTTTTAGACAAAAATATAGTGATTGGATTCTGTAATTTCGAAGCTATTGAGTATCAATAGTGCCAATTAAAACACTGAACGCTATCCTTCTAATCAAGCACTCAATTTCAACTCCAACGGTTAATAAGTTTTTACAGCGAGTAAATAGAAAAATACATTGGATCACATTAGGTTGCTAATCAATTCACTGACATTGACATTATGATTAATAACTTACTTGAATGTAGTAGGCCTATTGAGCAACGTACGATAAGCTTGCCAACAAAATAATCTACCGGTAGGGACAGGATCTAGTAACTACTCAGTATCTTGGATAACAGTATGGCAATTAAACGTGTTAAAATAATAAATAAATTTTTATTCATTCATAGGATATCAGGATGAAAATGTTATGCTAATTCTTATGCAATAGTATTAAGAATAATTCTATTCTACTGACCTGCAAACCAGCAGCTCCAGGATCAACCCCCGAATCAAATATTGCAATTGTAACGCCTCTTCCATCATAAGTTGGGTATTTATTTAAAAAAGCAGTCACTCCTGTTTCTTTTTTGGGAAGAAGCGATTCCGTTGGAAAATCAGAGTTTACTTCAACCATGATAGGCGAATGAAAAAAATCAAATATTAATCAAAAAAAATAATATTATTTCACTTTTTCTACCGTAGTCCAAGTCCAAAACGTCAACAAAATTATCGTAGCATCATGCTCGAATTATACCAACCTAGCAAAAAATATTGGACACTTTTTCATACGAAAAAATTATGACGAGACTGATGAATATAAAAATGTTTCACAAATATTTTTTTGTTATTAATTAAATATGTTGGATCTTGGAAATAGTATCCAGGTTTGGAGTTTGGCTTTAGATTTTGCTTTTCAAATGTTGCCTGTCTGAAGCCTAACCTGTGAATGGAGGGATTTTTAAAAAGCAGTCAAGAAATATTTAGCCTAGTTTTCAACAAAAATAATATTTTGATAGAATTTGTTTAAAAAATCAATTCAATAGAATACTTAATCAAAATTTATTCATTCAAACAATCAATACAATATTAGTTGACTGAATAAATAAGATGAGTGAGAAATTGAGAACAGCTCATATAGGTAACTCATTTCATAACGTCTAGAGAATTTGGTTAGGTGCTGTTGAGTGCACTTGCATCCCAAAAAACACTTGGTTTTCTATATAATTAATTAAAACGGTACTCTTATTGAGACATAATATGAAATAAAATTACTATAATTAGAAAATATATACCTGTGAATTTTGTCGAAAATTGCCTTTGCTTGATTCTCTGAAATCTTATCAACCCCGAAAGAAGACGTGTCTTGGTCATTATGTAACTTCCTAAAACCTTGTTATTAAAATCTACCACTTCTATGACTTTTGGTGATTCAATATAGAAGAAAACTATTTTTAATTTTCCTCAAAATGGATTAAAATAAGCTTAAGTTCTTTAAAAGGATCACACAATTATTTGGATGCCTCATTATTTTAGTAGGTTACACGTAACCATAACCTATAAATTTATGAGCAATAAATTATTTTAATAAATAATAATTTATTGTATTGCATTGTTTTCTCAAATTTTGTATAATATAAAGTAGCTCAAAAGTACTTCATGATTATGAATTGATAATATTGTTCTAGTTACATTTAAAACGTAACTTGAGGTGGTAGCCTCTACCGGTTGCCCTGTAACTTATCTGTTTACCAAGCTATGTAATGTAGGCCAACATTTGTCCAACCTAGTATACTTTATGAGGATCGAAAAAAAAGAACGTCCAGAATCATTGTGTGTGAAACGGGGCTAATAGTTCCATCTCTACAGTCTACAATCTAAGCATTTTCTTTGGGAGTGTTAACAAGATACTGTACCTAGTTGACACTCTTATAATGAAAACTTAGTTTAAATGCCATATTCAACACAGCACTTGGTATGAATAGCAAGGTCTCCTATGTGTTCAGCAGGGGCGGATCCAGGATTTACTTCTGGGGGGGGAGGAGGAGCACAACCCAGGTTATGAAATTATCAAAGGCTAGTTAGGCGAAATTATCAACCCCCTCCCCCAATTTTTCACAAGCCCATCTTCATACTCAATCACCCCCCCCCCATAATAAGATAATATAAAGAAGTATCATCAAATAATAGAACGGGTCTTTTTAATTTAGGAATTTGAAAAAGATTAAATTTTCCTCTAAATTATATGAAAACAGTTTTTAACCCTTCAATTCAATTTTTACAAAAGATCAAGAAACAAGAAATAAATATGGCTGGTTAAATATGAAGAAATGTTGAAAGTAAGTGGCTTATTACCTAACTCATGTATTTTTGGTACCCGTAGATTACTTTTGTTTCTTATTTGGACATGTATTCTTATCTAGTAGGCTACTTGATATTTTTACTAGTTACGGTATGGCAAAAAGGGCTCGGGGGTTTTCCCCAAGATATTTTTGTTGAAAAAGGTAGTCTCAAATGCATTTAGAACCATCCAATAGGTATTTTCAATCGTACAGAAGAGCAATCATTCCAAACCATTTTCCTTGAATCTGAGCAATCATTCCCAAACATTTTCCTTGATTCTGACTAGTTATGGGTATTGGGTATAATGGTCATATCAGAGACAATGTATTATTAATAATACATTAATTATAATTATTAATAATTCTCTCTCATCTTCATGTATTGTATTTCTTAAGCAAAACGCTTGATTAGATTAAATGATTTCTTTTTCCTTCTTTAATATGCAAGGTTTTTTGAAATATAACATTTTGAATGTGATAAATGATGATCTGTAATGACATATTCATGTTTGTGAATGAATGAATAATTTCAAGTTTGTTGCCATATATATTACGCATAGAAAATATGTTAAGTATTCGGTGAAAACATTCTTTTTCTTCTAATCATAATACTGTGATTGTAATCATCTCTGATTATAGAGAGTAGTATGAATCCAGTATTGATTTACATTAGAAGGTTAACTTATGAGATGCAATTATAATTCATTCGATTAATATTATACAGAGAAAATATTCGATATAAATATTATAGAGAGATTATATTCGATTAATATTTTCCAGTTGATAATGAATTTATTCAACTTATCAATAAATTCCTAGTAAATCATTTTTATTGGCTAAAATTTATTGTATAGCCTACATGTCTAGCTGTCTAGTCTTATCTGAGTGGATTTGTTTATTATTCATTTATTACCAGGGCAATTAGACTGTCATCTGCTACAGAAGAATAAACATTATATACAAGAAAAAAACGTGTATCTTTACTTTATTTCATTACACTTGATGCTGTTCAATTTCATACACACAGATATATCGCTACTATACTACAGACTGATTTATAATATTATTGTCTATGTTTTTCTACAACTGTCTCAGCCACCAGACGAGAGACGAGATGAGTGAATGAAAATGTAGAAATAGCAGAATACTTCAGTCATCAACTCATCAATGACAGAGCACAGACAAGAGACAAGTAGGAGTGAGCGTGAAGCCCCGTTTCCATTAGCACAAAAATGTTTTGCAACGTGTTAAGCAACAGTGTTGCATGAAAATTGTACGAATGGAAACGGTCTGAAAATGTTTCAAAACTCGTTGCGCCGGGCAACATGTTGGAGACCAATGTGTTTTGCAACTCGTTCTCACAACATTGTATCCTGGGGAATGGAAACGGCAAGAAATGTTGCCGCGGCACAGATTAGAATTATACAAATTCTAAAACGCGTAACAATAGAGATAGAACAATTTGGATTTCAGATTTGAATTCAGCGTTCAAAAATTGGTAGGAATCCCCGCGATTGCTCAGAAATAATCAAAATTGAGGAAGTTATTTTTATCGGATATTCAAGTCATTTTATTTCTTGCATTCGACCTATTCAAATTCTAATAATACTTCTACTTGGTTTTACTTCTGTTACCACAGAGCAAGGTTACTAAAAAGTCTTTAATCTTTTTCTTTTTCTTTAAGACTAAAAAATCTATAATAACCTTGCTATACTGTAAGTAAGACTAAACTTACTCGGTTTTACTTTGTTAAATTACTGTTACCACAGTAGATACTATTATAATATTATATTATGAGAGTAACTTATATGATAGGAGTTCACAATTCAGCAAGGCGAGAATTGTTTTAAAAAAAGAAAAAATAATACAGTTCGTAATACTTGTATCTATCCAAATGTCTCATTTCCTGCTGTACGCATAGAGAATAGAATATGAAATACCTATTTATATAGAATATATAAAATATATGAATATAGAATATTTCTATATTCGCTATTCTCGCTGGCTGTACGTGGCTACAATGTAATTATGATGAATTGATATATTTAGTTTATGTTTATGTCAGTTGTTTGAAAAAGTAATTGAATTTGAGCAACGTGACAAAAAAATAATAATAAAAAAGGAACTGTAGGTAGGTACTCGAGCTGAATAAATGGTTTTGCTGAACAATGCATTTTTCTTCTCTATTAGCTGGAGAGAAAAAGATGTAGTCGCGACTTCTGTTTATTTTGCATTTTTTGCGATTTGAAGAAATAGTTTCCAGACGCAGACCATGATTTGATGCAAACGAGAAATACTTTCAGTTCACTGTTGGTGACTTTCAGTGTGTTGTGTGTTTTGTATTGTCTTAACTCTTTATACATTGAAAATGGAGTGGTCGAAGAATAATATAATTAAATTAATTGAACAATTCGAAACAGAAACAGTGCTGTAGAATGTATCTAGCGCGAACCATAAGAACTCAAATTGCAGAATTGACGCCCCTAAACGGATATCTTGTCGGCAGTGAGGAATAGCTTGTCGACAGTGAGTACTTTTGGCAATTCGAGGCGCAATTAGATTTAGTAGGAATTCAAAATCGGAAGCACTCATTCTCACGTAGTTTTCAGAACCACTTTGTAATGTAAGGTGCCTCATTAAACTATTATAAGCACCCTCATACGGCCGTTTTGCGAGGATGCTTCTAATCCACCACCGTGGTCTTTTTCGCCTATTTTTAAGAATTTGATAACCCCCTGCTACAACAACAAAACTTGCTAGAGCGAGCCTATCGTCCATCTTCTTCAAATGCTCACAACGAACTGAGCTCTGATGACCAGTGAATTCGAGTCCAAGTAGTCTAGATGCTGATGTTGCTCAAAACATTTGACGGAATGGAAACGGTACACCAGGCACACTAGCGGATCCAGGGGGGGGGCACGGGCACGTGCCCCCAGACGGATGGAACATACACTAGATAGAATGGACTAAATTGAATTATACTGTACATATAAACTCAAATTAAAAGTTTTAAAACTCCTATGAATATACTTTTTAGAGTAAAAAAACAAAAAATTTTCGGGGCAAGCCCCGGACTCTACTTTCAGCGTGTATCAAGTAGCCTAATAGTAAAAGGTGATGGCAAAACGTTAGTCGGTTTTGTCTGCTTGTACGCTCCAACTGATGCTGTCGATTATAGAGGTCATTTAGCTAGGCCTGGATGGTGTATTTTAAATTAAAAGAGACAATTGATGCTTTAGTAGTAGGCTACATCAACGAGGAAAGTGTCTAAAATTTTGGCAACAGCTATAGTAGCAACATTATACTGAAACCTCAACATCCAAAATAAGAGTTTCTCTTCAACTCAGAATTGGTTTATTCAATATAATTTTGTAAAAAATAACACAGTTTTCACATTGGGTGGGGGGGGCACAAAAATATCTCAGGAACTATGCGGCTCAGCGCTCAGGGCAAAATGTCTCAACATTACAAGAATTTTAAAATAGTGGTCCTATGCAAAATTTTGCTAAATTGAACGGTTCTCAAGTTACAAAAGGGAAGAGATGAACGTACCTTATACATTTTTAGGCCAATCTTCGAGATATTTCGTAAACCTAATTACCTACACATCTTAGCCCCCCTCCTCAAAAACATAATTTCAATAAAATGTAGCATTTCACAAAATTTTCATTTGAACAATTTATAGTTTAGGGGTTGTATACGACATTTTTGTATTGGGGAGAAACTTTAACTCTTGAAAATAAGGCTAGGATCTAGGCCATTTGAAGACAATTGCACCATACTAGGTAGTATTCCCAAGCTGCAGCAAGAGATGCGCGGCTCGAGCTGCCTGGCTCTTAAAGGTACGATTCCCAAGCAGCAGCTCGAGGCTCCGCGGCTCTAAATTCGCTTCTGGAGCTGCCCAGCTCTAGCTGCGCTACTCTAGCCATCACAACTCTATTCTCAACTATATTATAGGTGTACTCTGCTATTAGGGCTACTAATGTATACTAAATCAATAAATAGATACTTGAAAATGACTCAAAAAGGATGATTTTCACTATTATTTATTGATTCAGTATAAGCCATAGTAGCCATAATAACAAAGTGAACATTTATAATATAGCTATATGAATAGAGTTGTGATGGCTGGAGCTGCGCAGCTAGAGCTGGGCAGCTCCAGAAGCGAATTTAGAGCCGCGGAGCCTCGAGCTGCTGCTTGGGAATCGTACCTTCATGAGCCGCGCAGTTAGAGCAGGGCGCGCAGCTCGAACTGCTGCTTGGGAATGCTACCTAGGTTGACGTTGAATAAAATTACCTGTCTATTTCGTTATTACTTGTAAGAGAGGAGCTTAAATTATGATATGTTGGTGTTGGTAATACTTTCTGAATACTATAATTATTGTATTTTTTGTAGAATAACTTTTAAAGTGAAGAGAGTGTGATATGGGGCACTGACGATTGACCAGTGACCATCATACCCAATACCCATATCAACAAGTCAGAATCAAGGAAAATGGTTGGGAATGATTGCTCAGATTCAAGGAAAATGGTTGGGAATGATTGCTCTCCTGTAAGATTGAAAATACCTATTGGATGGCTTTCTTGCTGTTCTAAATGCATTTGAGACTTCCTTTTTCAACAGAAAACTCCCGACCCCTTTATGCCATAGCGTAAGAAGTAAAAATATCAAGTAGCCTACTAGATGAGAATACATGTTACAATGAGAAAAGAAAGTAATGTACCGGTACCAAAAATTTCATGAGTTTGGTAAGCCACTTTCAGCATTTTTTCATATTAATCCAGCCTATTAATGAGTAATTCTTGTTTCTTGATCTTTTGTAAAAATTGAATGAAGGGTTAAAAACTGTTTTCATATAATTTAGGGGGAAATTTAATCTGCTTGATGAATCATGTAATAATATGCATTTTTCAAATCAGATACAGTGAATTTTGTGGAATTTTCATCATGGTTTCTGTAATTGATAAAATACTTTTTTTCAAATTCCTAGATTGAAAACCCCCTCCTATTATTTAGTGATACTTCCTGATATTATCTTATATTATCTTATTTCAGGGGGGTGTGTGATTAGGTATGAAGAGAGGCTTGTCAAAAAATGGGAGAGGGGGTGCAGACTTTTGATAATTTCGCCTTACTAGCCTTTGATAATTTCATAACCTGGGTTGCCCCCAGAAGTAAATCCTGGATCCGCCCCTGACCAGGCACGGTGAAAAACGCGTAAAAACATGTTGCCAATGTGTTGTGCAACACTGTTGCACAAAATGTATGAATGGAAACGGGGCTTGAGTGACAATGTGGCAACATTGCACAGTTTTTCACACGCGTACACATGAGCGCGTCACAGCCACTCAACTGGTTGCAGTAGTCACGCCCCCTAGCAGCAAACCATTCAATCTACGTTGACAGTCTATAATAATACATTGTCTCTGGTCATACTGATCAATCGTCAATGCCCCATATCACACTCTCTTCACTTTAAAAGTTATTCTACAAATACAATAAATTATAGTATTCAGAAAGTATCACCAAAATATCATGATTTGAGCTCCACTCAAACAAATAATAACGAAACAGACAGGTAATTTTGACAAAAAGTCAACCTTATGGTAGCATTCCCAAGCAGCAGCTCAAGTCACGCGACTAAAGCTGCCCTGCTCTAGGGCTGAGGCCGCACTGCCGGTGGGTAGAGCCTGGAGGGTGGAGGGTAGTTGGTAAATCTATAGAACATTCACACCATCCACAGTAATACAGCCTAACTGCGTTGCTCGAGATGCCCAGCTCTGGCTAAGCTGCTCTAGCCATCACAACTCTATTCACATAACTACCTAGATTATAAATGTTCTCTTTGTTATTAGGCTACTAATGTATACTAAATCAATAATGAAATTCACCCTTTTTGAGTCATTTTCAAGTAAATTCCACTATTTATTAATTTAGTTTACATTAGTAGCCCTAATAGCAGAGTAAACATCTATAATATAGTTGTGATGGCTAGAGCAGCGCAGCTAGAGCTGGGCAGCCCCGGCAGAGAATTTAGTGCCGGGCAGCTTGAGCCGCGTGGCTTGAGCTGCTGCTTGGGAATCGTACCTTTAAGAGCCAGACAGCTTGAGCCGTGCATCTCAAGCTGCAGCTTGGGAATACTACCTTTAGTATGATGCAATCAATCTACAAATGGTCTAGGTCCTAGCCTTATTTTCAAGAGTTAAAGTTTCTCCCCAATACCAAAATGTCTTATACATCCGTAAACTATAAATTATTCAAATAAAAATTTGGTGAAATGCTACGATTTTATTGTAATTCATGTTTTTGAGGAGGGGGCTAAGATGTGTAATTCTAGTTTTCCAAAATATCTCGAAGATTGGCCTGAAAATTTATGCGTTCGCCCCTTCCCTTTTGTAATTTGAGAACCGTTCAATTTAGAGAAATTTTGCATAGGACCACTATTTTAAAATTGTTGTAATGTTGACACATTTTGCACTGAGCCGCATAGTTCCTGAGATATTTTGGTGCCCCCTCCCCCAAACGTGAAAACTCTGTGTTATTTTTTACAAAATTATATTGAATAAACCAGTTTAGAGTTGAAGAGAAACTCTTATTTTGGATGTTGAGGTTTAAGCCTAATTTCTTCGTTGATGAAGCCCACTACTAAAGCATCTATTTGTCTCTTTAAATTTTAAATACACCATCCAGGCATAGCTGAATGACAACTCTAATCGACAGCATCAGCTGTTGAAGCGCACAAGCAGACAAATCCGACTAACTTTTTGAAGTCAGCTATTGGGCTACTTGATACACGCTGAATATAATGTCCGGGGCTTGCCCCAAAATTTTTTTGCTTTTTTACTCTAAAAAGTATATTCATAGAAGTTTTAAAACTTATATTTGTACCCCCTTAAAATTTTAAATTTGAGTTTATATGTACAGTATAATTAAATTAAGTCCATTCTATCTAGTGTATGTTTCATCCGTCTGGGGGGGGGGCACGTGCCGCTGTGCCCCCCCTCTGGATCCGCTAGTGGTGTTCAGCTAGCACATGGTCAAGCTTTGGCACTTTGCTTTTACACTTGGGCTTTGTTTATGTTATGAGCAGGAAATTCAACCATGAAAAAGAAACAACACTTGGCAGTCTTGGCACGTGGAGCAAGACAATAACAACCATGCTCAAATTCCACAGAAAGGATGTTGGAGAGGAATTGGTACCGGTACCCGTAGGCCTATAGAACATTTAAATATAGTACCGGTATTCTTCATGGGTTCATCATGAACTTTCGTTCTGTGGAAGTGTGTCCTGAGGAACACCGAAGTGTATCAGGCAGGACGCACACCGAATGCGACACAGATTGCATTGTTTTGCCTTGAATCAAAGTGAATTTATGTCGCCTCGTATACAAGCTCAAAAATTGATACAAACCCTGTCACATCAGGTGCTCCAACTCTCCAAGGCAAAACAAGGCAAGTTATCATTTCACTATGTTCCCAGCCAAACAAGCATGAAAATCTATTCAAATATACAATATGTGTAAAAATCCACTACTAAACTAATCAAACTCAATAATCAGGATTTTATCAATGAGAGCTCAAATTATTTAATTCAAACTAGTCATGAATCTCTGATATAATCAAATTCACTATGTTATTCAAGTAAATTTATCAATTAACATTATTATTATTATTTAGGCCCATGTCACAGTAAACAATTCTACACAAGTTATAATTAATTTATTGATGTTTTATACACTAAGTTGAGAGACAGTTCAAAACTACATTATATTGTGATTTCAAATGAAATCCACCCTATTGCTTATTGACTACAAACTGATTAGTTTTATAATTCATGAATTTATGCAAGTATTGTACGCGTTTTCTCAAATTTCTCCATTTCAATGGGTTAGAATATGGAAATATTCCTTTGCCAAGAAACTTCTTCTTCCGAATTAGCACTTGTAGTTCATTTCCTTTGACACCCCTCAGCCATGATGCTATTTGATAATGAGTTTTAGTAGGATGGAGATTTTCGTTTCCTAATATGTCTATATAATCGTTTTGTCCAAAAAGGGCTTTGGATTCGGTCCAAGATTTTTTTGGTTCGTAGATAGGAATTGGCAGTTTTGGTCCATTGACATGAGGTAGAAGGCCTCTTTGAAGCAAAGTTTCCTCATATCCAAATCGCCTTATAAATTTTCCTTTTTCTATTTTATCTTTATGATATTTGTAACGAACTTGCTGTGATTGTGGGGCCCACAACTTCTGCACGCATTGTGATACTTGTCTCAGGCACCAACTCATCTCACTTCCTGAAAAAAGGAATAGAAAATAAATATGAATAGAAAATGAATTGGTGACGTGACACGCAATATTGTAACCCCAACAGTATAAGTTAGTGTTTTTTTTATACAGAGTGGCAGTCAAGCGGCACTATTTTAGGTAATAATCTAAAATTCTTAGAACATATTTTCAAGTCATATATTTCAACAAATCGTAAGAACACAATTGGAATTTTGGATTTCATACAGGAAAATTGCTAATTTTCTGATATTACTCTATTAAGGTGACGATTTCATTTTTCACACAAGTCTCACACTAAAATTCTCACTAGCACGCTGTAACACCTCTGGTGTTATTGGAAGAATTTCTTGTGTTAGGCCTATACATTTGTTTTATGAGGGTGAAGCCCACATGAGATCATACGCTTGTGCGTGGGTGATGAGAAGGATGATAGATGGGACAAATGACTTATCGTCTCCTCCAAAAGACGGGGTAGTCGTATTTATGTGATTGTGCTGGGGTAAAAAATTTTGCCCCGATTGAGACTCGAACCAGAGTCCACCCGGCGCTTTATCACTCCTCCAACGATGAACGAGCCATCCAACATTTTCAAGTTCTTCAATGTTGCTACTCTACTCTACTCCATTTTGTTCTCTGGTGTGCGATGTTTTTAAATGGAATAATTGGTCCATATTTTTGAGTTTGACAATGGCCACGTAGTTATAATATTATCAGCTCACTATTTCAAAATACTGTTCAACTTTCTCATTCCTGAACTTCAACAGTTTCATGTGAATGAGAACATATAATTTCAACAAATGATACAACTAATCACACAGCCAGGGTATCAACCTTGACAATTTGACCTTGTGACAAATCAATTTGACCTTGTGACAAATGATTAAAATAAACAGCACTTAAAAAATAGGATGACAAGAGAAATTCGTGCAATAACACAAGAGGTGTTACGGCGTTTTAGTGTGCAAACTGATGGTCGCCACCTTAATAGAGGAATATTTGAAAAGTAACAATTTTTCGGTATAAAATAAAAATTTCCATTAGTGTTCTTACCATTTGTTGGATATAAATTGAAAATACTTTCTGTGGATGTTATTTTTAAACCTAAAATAGTGCGGTAACTGTCCCACCCTGTAGAACTTGAACATTGAATTAAACAACTTTTTATTCTAGATTGACTTGAAAATCACTTCATTTGAAATACAATTTCAATTGAAATTCTATATTACTTATTTCATATGACCGCCTTAGCTGTTTGGGGCGTAGTCTAATCTGTAGGTCCAATTTTCTATTCTCAGCTTATAACTTGGTAAATACAGGATGCGGTATCGAATCTGGAGATTTTGAAATGAGTGTAAAAAATTTCTGAAGTTTTTAACAGAAAATTTATTGATGCCATTATAATGTGCATAGGAAAGCATCTATTATTCACTAATCAAATTAAATTTTTGAAAGTTACGTCGGCAAGGTCACGTCCTTCTCTCATCAGGCATTTGTCGAGCCGTCGATGAAAACAGTTTCAACATTTGCTTGGGTATTTGTGCAATCTCTCGACAAATGTTTTGTTTCAGTTCATCCAGTGTCATCGGCCGTTGTTTGTAGGCTTTTCGTTTGAACAAAGTCTACGAGTAAAACGTTGAAAAGATCACAGGCCGACAGATCGGGCGAACTTGCGAGCCATGGAATCGTTCCGTTTCAAGAGATTAAACGATTAGGAAAAACGCTATTCACAATATCCATACAAATTTAATTTTTTTATACACTATTTAAAAGATAATGTCTCCTTATTTTCAAAAATTGAATCAGTTCAGTGAAATATTGATGCTTTTGACTCCTGATTGTACATTTACAAGTCATTGCACTTTATTCTGTACACTTCTGATTCTTTGTAAATGTAAAATCAGGAATGTAAGTGTACAAAATAAAGTGCAATGGCTGTCCCTGTTTTATGTAGGGAGGACATGCAGATCATTCACTACCAGATACAATGAACACATCCGTGCAATAGGCTATCTGGGGGTGTTTCAGGAGGAATGTGCAATACTTCTCAGGCTGATTCCTTACACCAAGTAGACAAAAAAGAACTTCCATGGGACAAACCCTCAAGAACTCTTTGTTACCAAGATAACAATGGAGGAAAATTGAGATTTTTCAAAAAATATGAATTTTTCTAATTTTTAGATTCTTTACTCAGGTTTTAAAATTATAAATTCCCATGTAAAATTAGCTGAGAAATTCAATGAAATCAGTTTGTAACTTTAACGGTTATTGAGATAATGAGAAAAATATGCTAAAAAATGCCTTATTTAACAATCAAGGGTTATAACTGGATAAGGAATCTCTAATTTGTATTTTTATTCATGTGAGTTAATGAGAGTCGGATTCTAAATAAAAAAATAAATAGCGGCGATTGTGTAAATCTTACCCAAATTTCAGAAATAGAGATAAAAAATCTAAAAATTGCTAACGAACACAAATTTGTCAATTAAGTTATGCTATGTTTTGTCTATTTTATCTGAAAATCGCTATAAACACAAATTTTTCACTCAAGTTATGCTATGTTTTGTCTATTTTGCGATTTTTCATCGCTACTTTTGAAATTTGGGTAAGATTTACACAATTGCTGCTATTTAAATTTTTATTGAGAATCTGACCCTCATCAACTTCCATTGGTGTGCGCCTGGGGCTAATGTAGGGTATAATTGTAGGCTACATTGTAGGCTATAATGATAATTTTAGAACCTGAGTAAAGCCTCTAAAAATTTGAAAAAATTCATATTTTTTAAAAAATCTCAATTTTTTGCCATTGTTATCTCAGTAACAAAGCGTTTTGGGGGGTTTGTCCCACAAAACTTTTTTGTCTACTTGTTGTAAGTAATCAGCCTGAGAAGTATTAGACATTCCATCTGAAACACCCTGTATGTACAAATATTATTTTATATGTGTAGAACAGGATCATATATTTTTTGAGCCCAGCTTTTCTCAAGCCTCATTGGGGAAAGCGGGACCCAGTGAACTAGTTTCAAACTATAAAGGGTATTAGGGGGGCGTGAAAAATTCAACACTATGTCGCGAACGCGCCTCTCACGACAAATTTTTTATAGTTTTGAGCGTCAAGTCTGTACGGACCTCAAGCACGTTCTAAACTCTACCATCTATTTTCGCACAAGTCGTAAAATAGATTACAAGTTTACAAGATCACATTTTTGTCATCCAGTGCTCAGCATCTTTAATACCTTCTGCTTCATCCATTACCACACTTTTGTGGGATCGATATCGTGTATATCAAATACATGGCAGTGATTCCGACAATAACCGTTTTCAATTATTATTTAAATTATCTCCTATGAATTCATGGACACTATAATATGCTTTGTCTGCCACACATTAGTTCCCTCACGGGTTTCTTGAATGCGGCCTCATGCAACTGCTTCACTGCAGCAGGCAGCTTATTCAAGAATTTCAAGGCTGACACCCTCTAAGCAGCTTGCGATCGATGGAGGCGTCTCATGGAGACAACAAACATCTCACGATGCCTGGTGTTATAGGCATGAATGTCACCACGGGCACGGGCAGCCAGATTGTGCTGGTTCCTCTTGACAAGCACCACGCACGGGAGATTGTAGTTGCTAATAACCGTCAGCACACCAAGCCCAAGGCTTGCAAGGATGGGCTTAAAGCGGGTAAGATGGTCGCTGCCTGATATAATTCAGCCCTCTTTTGAAGCCTCAGGACATCAGCAGCCCTCGCCGAATGATCCTAAAGGAGCAATCCATAACTAATGTGGCAATGGAAGAGAGCATGGTAATGAGAAATTTTTCAACTGTATCAGCTCAATATCCTCATAAGTTAGAGGCTTTAGTTTACAAAAAAATCACACTTTGTTCAATGAATTCTGTGACAATGTCTCAACTTCAACTTAAGATTTTACCAACAGATGCAAAGGACCAACCCAACTAGACACTACATTTAAATTTCATAAAAAGGATAATCACTAACATCCCTAACCTCAAAATTTTTTATTTACCATGGAACTAGGAGAAAGTTTAAAAATCTCACCTTTAGTTGAATAACTTGAGATAATAATGGATATTTATATTTAAATGCAATTGTACATCGAGAAAGAAAAATAAAATATAAACTGAAAAACAGCATCCACAATAATTGTAATGAATCGTATCTGTTCTGTGAAACTCAACTGTCTCTGTCTCCTGACTCTGACCTGCCTGTTGGAGTTGGAGCTGGAACCGGGAACAGCTGGAGGAGCAATCCAGCTGACGATTAATCAGCTGTTTAAAAACACAGCATTTTGAGGTTATGTGATAAATAAGAAAATCACAAAGGCCGGAAAGGCCATTATTTGTTTTGTAGATTTGTAGCAGTAGCAGATCAAAAGATAAGAGTCATCCTTGAAAAAATGAGTCAAAATGCAATAAATGTGAAATGATGTTATAAAACTTGACAACTTGTTGCTACGCATTACACAATACCAAGATTTGCTACCAGCAGTTATGTGAAAAAAATCCCTAACGTGTGTAAGAATTTACTTTCGAAAGTAATAATTTGGCATCTAATCTATTCAGGAGAGAGTAGAGTTCGCCAGAACAATGGATGGAAATACTGTTCTAGTAGAGAACCTTAAATTGCAGGTAAGTTCTTGATTTTTAATATAATCATTAATAAAGTATAATACCTAAATTAGATTGAACCTTCAGTAAATTTTTAAATTGGGTAATCAGAAAATCAATTGAAAACTTTTAAGAATTGCAATAATTTTATTAAAAATTAAAGGCTACCTACATTCTTTGATTCAAGTACCGGCACACCCTATTTAAGATAGAGTAAATAGGTAGGTAGAGTTTGTATCTTGGTTTTTAAAATAATTTCTTTATTCAAATAATTTAACCAACTCAATATTATTATCTTGAAAGGGTGAATTTGAATGTTTTGGGTGACTGGTTGGAGTAAATGATAATGCGCCGGTCAGATAACCAAGAGGACCTGAGATTGGCTCAAGCAGCAGGAAACTGAGTTCTATACCAATATTGGTAGTCTTGGTTTATCCAGTGTACATTGCAGGGATACCATGAGTTGTGGGGGTACTGCTATTTATGTGGATGGAAAACTAAAATCTGAAGTGAAACCTATGGATGTGAAAAGATTTAGTATTGACTCTGTTATAGAACTGTCTGCAGTGTTGCATTTGAGTTGCTCTCTATTAATTTTAACAGTGTACAGATCACCAAATGGTGATATAAATTCTTTTTTTGACATGTTGGAGGAGTGTCTAGGTCATTTGAGTGTTTTAAAGTATCAGATTATTATGTGTGGTGACTTTAATATACATCTGGAGGAGTCTAGTGTTCTGGAAAATCGCTTCACAGTTCTTCTTAAGAGTTTTGGTCTTGTCATTGGCAACAGAGCCCCAACTAGAGGAACTGCTTGTCTGGATACAGTTGCAACAACACTGGATTCATGGGACTATGATGTTGAGGTGATTGAACCAATTGTGGCTGACCATCAAGCCCTGCTTGTAGATGTTGTTAGTCTGCCTGGATCAGAAAGGGTCAATCCTAAGTGGTTCAGTGAGTACATTTTCACGCATAGAAGAATTGATGAGAACAACCTACCTTTTTTTGTTGGACTGCTTGAAGGAGTGGACTGGAATCCTGTTATCAACTGTCATGATCCCAGAGGTGCTTTTACAGATTTCTTCCAGAAGTTTATGAGCGTTTTTGACAACTTCTTCCCAAAAAGAGTGAAACAGTTCCCTGGAAGGAGAAACAAACCTGTAAGTCATGTTGATAAGTCATGGTATACAACAGATTTAGCTAGCATCAGAATCCTTGTTATTATTGCCAACAATATGTACAAGAATGCCAGAAATTCAGAGGATAGAAACAAGTTCTATTTGGCTTATCTCAAACTTAAAAAGATGTATCAACAGGACATAGTCAACTCAAAGAGTGCCTGGAATGAAAGTAAGATTAAGAATGCTTCAAACCCTTGCAAAGCAGCCTGGAATGTCATCAATAGTTCAAAAATCAAAAATGTGGTTCTGACAGGTAGTGCAAGTCCTGATGACTTCAAAAATTTCTTCATTCAATCAGTGGCTGGAATAGTTGAGGCTCACACCAGTACCCTGATGAATTGACAAATTTTAGGCCAGTCTCAATAATTCCAGCTTTTGGCAAGCTTATGGAATCAGTGATGTACCTCCAACTGTCAAGGTATTTTGAGAGAAATGCTATTTTCCAGCCTCACCAGTATGGGTTCCGTCGAGGGAGATCAACAACGGGGGCAGTACAATATCTGGTAAAGTCAGTACTTGCAGCAATGGAGTGCGGGCAGTCTGTCTCTGTGGCTCTGTGTGATTTAACCAAAGCGTTTTACTGTGTCTCACATGACATCCTGCTGGGTAAGATGAGGAGGTATGGGATAGGTGGAGTACCCCTGAGAACAATGAGGGATTACCTCTCCAGCAGAAGGCAGGTCACATCAGTGAATGGTGCTGTATCACGGGAGGTGATCTATGGAGTACCGCAGGGATCAATTCTTGGTCCTCTGCTCTTCCTTGTGTTTATCAACGACTTCAGGGTGCATGGGAGGGCTTTATTGTTTGCTGATGACACCACCCTATTAGCCCAGGATGAAGACCCCCAAACTGCTGTAGCTCAGTCAAATCTACTTGTAGAGGAGGCTAGCCAGTGGTTTAAATCAAATAAACTGTGCTTGAATGAGGGAAAACACAGAACCTGGTGTGCACCTTGAGACGTGGTCTGCAGACTTGTGGTCAGGAGGAGGTTAAACTTCTAGGTTTTATAATGGATCCTACTCTGTCGTGGGAGCAACACATTGGCATTCTGTGTAATCGTCTAGCCAGGGTAACGTTTTTGATGCGGAAACTGAAGAAGCTTGTGCCCACCAACTACTTGGTTTCAGCTTATCATGGGCTATTCCATAGTCACATAAACTATGGAATAGTACTATGGGGCCATGCAGGGAGCTGTGAAAGAATTCTCCTCCTACAGAAGAAAGTTCTCTGCATTATCACATCATCTCATTACCTGGAGCACTGCCGGCCAATTTTCAAACGTTTGCAAGTGCTGACAGTCTACAGTCAGTACGTGTACAGCTCGCTGCTACTCTTACGAAGTGAGGTCCACATTTACCAGGAGAGAGGCCAGCTGCATCACCACAACACTAGGAGAAGGGGTGACATCGACCTGCCCTACTCCAGGCTGTCAAAAGTGCATGAGTGCTACCCCCTGCGAACTCTAAGGTATTTTAACAGGCTGCCACTTTGTGTTCGTGGGTTGGAGTATCGAAAGTTCGCTAGGCTTCTGCATGATAAACTTCTCGGCTACCCTCTCTATTCAATCAGAGAAGATGAAATTAGTGGCCTTATGAGGGAGTTCGAGAATGTTCAGTAGTTTTGTGAATAAGAAGTGCTGGTCAGTTGCAGAGCCACATGAAACTAGCAATCTGCGGCCATCCAAAAGAAGTTACCAATAATTATTGTTTTATGTGTATTTTTAAACATTGACGAGATCTGTCTGGCAACTGCCGGTCAAGGATTGAAGATACTGAATTACTGAGTTCGAATCATAACCGGAGAACAATTTTTTTGACCGCAGCATTATCACATAGTCGATAAGCCGTCGGTCCCGACTATCTAAAAAGTAGTAACCTCTCTCGTCACCTACGCACAACCCTTATTAGTTTGTTGTCTGTTGTTATTACCAGCATTTATAAAATCCGTCCTAAGATGACATTTACCCTAGAAACTGAAACCTATGCATCCATCAACTTCCATGACCTGCCCATAACAAAAGTAAATTACCAGCTTAATTTCAAAATTTATGGAAAACAGATTTCAACCGTCATTATTTTTCACAACAGCTCAAACTATCCACCCCAAAAAAATTCAACCCAGAAACCATCCACAACACCCACAAGGCACCACCAAATACATCACTCTCTCTTACTAAGACCATACAACTCAGACAATAGTCAACAAGATCTCTAGTTCAGAAATATGCACTAATAAATTGCCTTCAAAACCACAAGCAGTTTAAAAAACATACAACCAACAATACCCCCACCCCAAACATTTATGACCTCTTCTACATCTGGCACCTACAAACTGACCTGCAATAACTTAAATGTGGCAACTTTCATATTGGACAAATCGAACGTTCATTCACATTAACATTCAAGCGAAACAAAAAATCAATCACCAAACGTTATCAAATCAACTCAAACTTTGTCGAATCATATCTTCACTCACATCCACACCAACCTCCTCATCCTCCATATCAGCCCGAAAAGACGAAAATTGGACAACTTTGAACAGTTTGAAGTATAAAACATTTCATAAATCATCCCAACTCCATAATGATCAACTCATTTTTAAATCAGACACTCTCTTCAATTTCATCACTGACTCCCCTGAAAATCCACCACAGTCTTCCCCGTTCCCCCACTTTCATCCCCACTGGCATCACTTCCCAACTTCTGCCCCAAACCACCTTACTAGATTTGAAGCAACTTAGTCTAATTTAGGAGCGCCGAAGATGAGTGCCAGTACTCGAAACGCGTCTACGACTTGAAACAGTAAGTGAACTGCACAGCAAGTAAAAAGTAGCCTATATTTAAAAATATTTAGTAAAGCCGTTTCAAAAAAATGGATAACCTTAACAACTATATTTATTCACAGGGTGTCGAATATGTATTTGGGATTGTTGGAATTCCAGTGGTTGAACTGGGAATGGCATTTCAACAAGCTGGACTGAAATTCATAGCCATGAGAAACGAGCAAGCGGCTTGCTATGCGGCTCAGGCGATTGGCTATCTCACTCGTAAACCAGCCGTTTGTCTGGTTGTCTCTGGACCTGGACTCCTGCATTGCTTTGGTGGGATGGCTAATGCACAAGTAAATGGATGGTAAGAGGGAATTTTGAGATTCTATAACATTTATAATTTGAAGTTTTGCAAAATATAGCATTTTCAAGTGGATTATTCGGTACTCCTTATTTTTCGTCAACTCGCCATAAAAATTAATGGAAAGGCAATAATTGAATTATTCAAAATCATGTTTTCTGAAGATTCTAACTGATCTTCAAGTGAGATACAAGTTCCATACCAATTATATAAGAATACTCATAAATGTCGTTTTCCGTCTCTGGAGGAATAATAATTGTTGCATCACACTCCAACTGATTAACTGCATGTCAGACATACAGACAGAAGTTTTTTATTTCAGAAAAATTGCACATTACATAATATCCTCATGTACTCAAAAACATATACGATTGAAGAAAAGCAAATGAAACATCATCTTCCAAGCAATATAAACAAATATAATCATACACTTATTACTGAATACTATTTAAGGTGAATAAATTATTATTTTTTTTATTTATGTAATAGATTTCAACGTGCATAAAGTGTATACGAGTTAACTTTGGATGATAAATGTAGCCTACTGTAATGAGTACAATATCATCGATAATTCAGAGTGTTCCACAAATAATGTCGATTTTTAGATTTTACTATGTATAATGTTATGTAAATTACTTATGTGTAATTTCTAGAAATTGTATGTAACTTAGTTTTAGAAATATGACAAGTCACCAATCAAATGAGTCCAACTCAATGTATGATGTTGTGTGATGATGAATAAATAAAAATAAAATAAAATAATATAGTAGGTACATTTTATGAAATGGTCTGCATGGGCAATTAGTGCCTGTGCGCAAACCAGAGTTCCTACCAGATCATCAAGAGAGGACGGAAACTATTTTGATGCATTCAGTATAGCTAATTGATTCAGTGAATGTTGGACGTTGTTAGATAATTATTAAATTATTAACCGTGTGGTGCATACAGATTATACGAATAAGCAATCATAGGTTGTTAAAATTAAGGAATCATTGGTTATTATTGGTGTTATAATTTGTTGTGATGATGTTCTCTGCATTATCTACTCCAAGCTGTAATAAAAATTTCTTCAATTTCAATTTGAATAAGGATTTTGAGACGTCATGAAATACTATTTGGTGTGGAAAGTGGCGGGCTAAATTTCGGAATAAATATGTGAGAATAGAAGGAATTTTTCTGAGATAAAGACCTGGAGGGGAATAGTTGCAATACCAGTGTTTAGAGCATACCGTGTTTGGTGCGCATGCGTCACGGACCGAAGAATGTTAATATTTGAAAATAAATGTTTCTAAACGTTTCTAATAAAGAGCTGTCTTATAGTTAACACAGCTTTCTCCTCGAAAAGATGGTTGGTCGGAAAACGTGGACTTTTTTTGAAAGCTGCTTTCAAAATTGTTTTCTGAACAATGAAAAGTGGTTGAAGAGTGGTCTTGAAGAGTGGCCCATGCAACAATGCCAAACTCCAAAATAGTTTGGACATATGCAAAATATGCCATTTTAATTTCCTTTTTATTTAGAAAATCACTCATTATTCTAAATACATAAATGTATTTCCTAAGCCTTTTTTTTCAAATAATCAATGTGGGTGGTCCACCTCATTCTGGAGTCGAAATATACACCTTAGTACTTAAAGGAATTAACTATCTCAATAGAAGAACAGTTGCATGTAACACTGAGGAGATTTGTACATGAGTGAACTTTAAAGTCCGAAAGTATGTAATCGGTTGCTGGTCTCAATGAAATAGGCATGAATTTAGTTTTCAAGGTATTCTGATCAAGCCACGTTTTAATATAAAAGAGATATTTTTGTGTATTTTCCCTAACTTCCACCCAGTTTGGTCCCTTTAGAAATACTAATGCATCATCTGCAAACAAAAACAACTTCCCATGTTTATTTATTTTTTAAATATTATTAATATAAATTGAAAACAGAATCGGGCCCAAAGTGCTTCCCTGAGTCACCCCAAAGTTAACTGACACATCCTCGCCCCTGACATTGGATAAACAAAGTGGGTTCGATTTGACAAATAACATCTGAACCTTGCTAATGCTGTACCTCGAATTCCAATACAATATAATTTATTTAATAATTTGTGCCTGTCAACGGAGTCAAATGCTTTTTTCAAGTCAAGGAACAGTAGCATCATACGTTGACTCTCATTTATTCCTTCATTATTTTATAGCTTTACATAATATGTCAAATAAAGCGTCAGATATATTCTTGTCTTTCCTAAATCCATATTGGCAGTCACATAAAATTCCATTGCTATCCAGGTAAAACATGAGCTGCTCTTTGTTTATCTTCTCTAATATTTTTGAGAAGATGCTTAGCAATGAGATGGGACGGTAATTGGTTTTGTCGGTCGGGTCACCAGATTTGAAAAGGGGAAAAACTTTAGCCAACTTTAGGAACTCAGGGAAAACACCAGACATTAAGCTGAGGTTAATTAAATGAGTTAGTGGCTTGATCAGAATTGCAATATTTTCTTTAAGAAATGAAGCAGTGACATTATCATGTCCTGGAGCTGAACCACCTCTAAGATTACCTACAGCTCGCATAATTTCGACACCAGCTACAGCCTGAAAGACAAAATTACTTTCACTTATGTGCTGACTATCATTGATTAAGAGAGGCTCTCCTGAATCTATATCATCAGCCAGAATTTGACCTACAGAAGCAAAAAATACATTGAATTCATCAGCCACATTCTTGTAAACTACTGTTGTAACAGAATGACTGCCTGGTAAAAATTTGTCAATTCTGAAAGAATCTTTGTTTGTATTTTTCCCCGCCAATTCTCCAATAACTCGCCAGAAACGCTTAGGATCATCTTTGAATTCCAACAATTTATTTGTATAATATTCCAGTTTAGCTCTTTTTTTAAAATTAACTGATAGATTTTTCCCGAGTAAGAGATATTGATTTTTCAATATATTATTAAATGGTTACCTCTTAAGTTTCCTACTCAATTTGTCTCTTTGCCTGATTGCATCAACTAGATCTGAATTTATCCATGGTTTTAGTTTTTCTTTTCTTGATCCTATCTGTTTAGGCTACTTTTCAAACTTGAATCAACAGAATTTCTAATTATTTGATGAAAGTTATTGGAACAGTTATCTATCTCATAACAGTTTTCCACCAACTCCAATCTGCATCCTGGAGTGCCTGTGCAAACATGACTTTATTGACTAAAGTACAGGTCTCACTTAATGCAGATTCAGCCGGTCTTTGAGCTGGAATTGAAATATTTAGAGCTATACTGAAATGGTCTGTTATATTAGTATGCAACACTGCCGTTTTTATCTTATCCTGTTCTGAATATCTTACAAAAATGTGATCAATAAGAGAAATGGAGCTGCCATCAATTCTAGTTGGTTTATTTATACACTGTAAAAGACCAGAACTAACCAAACAGTTCGGCTCAACCAGTGTTGGTTCGGGGACTGTTAGTTCTAATTGAGAATTTATGGCTTTTGGGCCGGTATTGGCCGGGCTGGGACCGTTTTCCCGTAGTCCCGGTGTGTCTTCTTGGCTTGGACGGGCTGTATAGTAGAGTGAATTTGAAACTGGCAACCAGCTGGTAGGCCTAGGCCATTCATGGACTGTTGAGCCAGATATACAATAGATACTCATAAAATATCTGGTACCGAGCTTCGCTCTGAAGCTGTTGAATGACATAAATATGTTATTTAAAAAAATCAAGGAACCTCCTTGTAAAAAATAAATTCAAAATTGATATGATCACCTCTCAAAATTGAGAGTCATGAACATGTGTAACTCAATTCACTCCAGCTGGATAGCGTTGGTCAGCTAACGATAACAGCCATTATACGCAGTACTTGGGATTATGCCTGAATAAGGAATATTTTATTCTTTTATTAATCCTGCCAGAGAGTTTTCCCGGACATGAGACCTGGTGCAATCTTATTTTTCCATCACGGTTATATTACATTTCAAGAAAATCGTTAGAGCCGTTGTCAGGTAAACTTGGACAACCCTCCAAGTTACCAGGCAAATCGCCAGGTGTTGCTCCTGGACGACTAGTCTCAGTCGGTTGTGGGTCGGGGTCGAGGCGCGAAGGTAGGGGTCGGGCTGCGTTTCGAGTGCTCCGTTTTCCTCGTCCTACTGGATGGGGGTGTGTGGAGTGCACGAAGTGTCCTCTTGGACTGCCTCGACTCTTATGACCTCTGGGATACAGGGTGTAGAGTCAGGATACAGTTTCAACAACAATTGAATGTTATTTATGGTTTGCGCAGTCTGTAACTACGCGTGACGGCAGGCGGTCTGAAACCTCGAGCCCAAATGGATTGGTGGATGATGGGTGGAAGGGATAACAATTCTCGGTTATTAAGGTATTGCGCAGTCTGTAACTGCGGGTGTCGGCAGGCGGTCTGAAACCTCGAGCCCAAGTGGTTTGGATTAGCAATCTGAAACTGCTAGGAATGAAAAGCAATCTGTAACTGCTAGGGATATGATGCAATCTGAAACTGCGGAGGAGAGAGTGCAGTCTGGAACTGCGGGAGGAAACGCAATCAGCAACTGCGTGGGGTGAGGATGCAATCTGAAACTGCTTAGAATGGAAAGCAATCTGTAACTGCTTGGGTTATAATGCAATCTGAAACTGCAGAGGAGAGAGTGCAGTCTGAAACTGCGGGAGGAAAACGCAATCCGCAACTGCGTGAGGATAGGATGCAGTCTGCAACTGCTTAGGGTATGTGCAGTCTGAAACTGCGGGAGGAAGAAGGTGAGGGAAGTACGAGGTCGAGGTCAGGGTCGCAGCTTTGCTCGAAGCTGCAGTCGAGGTCTGGAGTCGAGGATGAGGCCAGAGCTCTGCGCTTGGAGTCCTAGTCCAGGCTCTAGTAGAGGTCGAAGCTTGTAGTCCAGGAGATGTGTCCTCTGCAAAGCTCTCCGACGTTCTGACCCTACAGCGCTAGAGAGCGCCCTTATATAGGAACTGCTGGTGGTGGGGGTAGGGATCTTAGGTTGCGCGACCCCATCGAGCTCGGGTACTGGGGTTGGAGCAACCAGCTCGAGCTCGGGGTACGGTCGGTACCGGAGGAATCTTAGGTTGCGTGACCCCATCGAGCTCGGGTACTGGGGTTGGAGCAACCAGCTCGAGCTCGGGGTACGGTCGGTACCGGAGGAATCTTAGGTTGCGCGACCCCATCGAGCTCGGGGTACTGGGGTTGGAGCAACCAGCTCGAGCTCAGGGTACAGTCGGTACCGGAGTCAGAGGTGGTAGGTCAGGGATAGGTACCCTCCCCTTGTCCGTACAAGTTGTAATCAACTCAAACTAGTATGAATAATTAACTAATTATATTCATACTGAAATGAATATTCATATAATAATAATAATAATAACTATTTATTCATTATTCTAACGATGTAATGAAATGAATTTGCATACACCGAAACGCGATTCTCTTCCATTCAAACAATACTCTGTTTGAATATTAAAATAAAAGAGAAATTAAAGCTCATAAATATTCGTCACAAATTCACTTTGTGACACTGTTTTCTAGATCCGTGGTTCCACATACAAACATATAAACATACATACATACATACATTCAGAAATTACTCGCTTAATATAATAGGATGTAGAGCTTGATCAGCAGATTGAGCATCTCTCACATATGCTATGGATCATTTGAGATTTAAACGTGAAATTATTGTGCTGAGCATTTGATTTATTTTAAGCAAGTTGATTGTTTTAGACCAACAGAGGAACGTGATGAAGAATTTGTAGGAAAGTACAGCTTTCTTCAACACAAACACTCAATGCAGGTGTTTACTATCAAAAATAATTATTATGTGAAAAAAAATTGCGTATGGCCTTTAAGGCCGGCCATACACGTCAGGTATACCTGACAGGCAAACTTGCGCAGGTACACCTGACAGGTATACCTGTGCAAGCTCAAGCACATTCAACGTTCATGGAAACCGTACATTTTAGTTCATTTGAGAGAAAATGTCGAGTAAACAACGTGTAGTCATTCTATTCTATTCAACTGTGCAGTTTTGACTGAAGGACTCACACACACGCTCAGGTCTCGACAACTGCGCAGGTAGAAAATACAATTTTTTCGTATTTGCACAGGTCGCCTGTGCAGTTTGACCTGCAGCTACTGGCTCAAACGATCGGGTTTACTTGTACAGGTAAACTCTACCTTTCAGGTATACCTGGCCGGCCTAACAGTGGCGAGACACTTACGGGTGAGTTAGACTCTAACTCGCCAACACTTATCTCGTCAAATACTAGTTACCCATCCAAGAGCAGACCACAGTGTACGTGACTCAACTTTACGATCAACAAGTAACCACCCTCACCGAGTTCGGAGTGGCCAATTCTCAATTATTTGTAAAAAGAAACGGGAAAGAATCAAGCTGAAAATTAATATATTTGTATATTCATATTGATTGCATTTTTGTTAATTTTGGTTTCTGTATTTTTAATATATCTGTGGTTTGACAATATCTTGTCTTTTCATTTGAATATTTCAATAATAAAAGTGCACTGTGGTTTTGGCAGGCCTCTCATAGTGATTGGTGGCTCTTGTCCTGAAGATCATGAAGGCCTGGGAGGATTTCAAGAATGCGCCCAAGTTGAGTTGAGCCGTCCTTATTGCAAATACGCCGCTCGACCTGCCAACGCGGCTCTCATTCCACAGCATGTCGAAAAAGCATTCCGTCTTGCCACTTATGGACGTCCAGGTAAAATATAAATTTGATTTCCGAGAGATATTCACTCCATAGAGAATTTGTAGATATTAATTTTATGGTGAAGAGGTGGAATCATTCTATTATTCAATTAGGTGGATGAACTTCAAATTTATTAATATCAAATTACTATATTTTTGTAACTTTTACGTGTAAAAAATGCATTCTGTTGAAGATAATATACATTTATACGAATAGCCTATGTCTTCTATCTTGAAAAATATGACGTGTTACTTTTCTAGTGCAGGAAAGAAGCTAGCAATTGTACATTGAATAAAAAATTGAGATTTAGCTAATAATTTTATTTTATTGTTTTGACAGGGTGCTGTTATTTGGATTTTCCTAGCAACGTTCTTCAAATGCAGACTTCTGAATCACAGATAGTGCCAGCCTATAAGTGTCCTGAACCTCCTCTCATTCAACCCAATCCTTCCGCCATTTCAAAAGCAGTCGAAGCTCTGATGAGATCTGACAAACCGCTTGTCATCATTGGAAAAGGTTTGTTGCTACTTATTTGGTTATTGCCTATTTCATTCTGTTACAGTAATCAAAGTCCGAAAATTGAAAAAACCTCTTCAGGACAGAAAAACATCATTTGAATTATTCACCTTGTTGTAGTTGACCTTGAGTCTGTTCAATCAAAGAAGACATTCTGTTCTGGGAAGATGGAAAAAGGACTGCAGCTCTGATACAATATTGTTTCAAGAATTATTATAAATTTTCAATTATTATGAATTTTTTTCAATTATTAATTTGGTTTCAAATTGTAGGGGACATCCTGCTCTACAATTTGAGACCAATTTTATAATTTTTGATCGAATATTGACACAGCTGGAGTCATTTTCCCATCTTGTCAGAAAAATATTCTATTGGGAAAATTTTATTCCAATGGCAACAGACCTCCTTCGCCAGAAACCGCCCCTTTCTAATTTTCTACTATATTTGATTCATGTTATTTATGTTGGCACATCAAGTGTATAGTTGAAAAATCATTAAGTAACGTAAAATATCATCATTGGTAGTACTAGCTTACAATAAAGTTTACATCTTGATTTTTTTTATTTTTTACTAAACACAGGCGCTGCGTACAGTAGAAGCGAGGTGGCTGTGAGAGCTCTGGTAGAAGAATGCCAGCTTCCGTTTCTGGCAACGCCGATGGGAAAGGGTGTGGTGGCCGACAGCTCGCCGCTCAGTGTTGCCTCAGCCAGAACCTTGGCCTTGCAGCAGGCTGACGTCATTCTGCTGCTCGGCGCCAGGCTAAACTGGATGCTGCACTTTGGCCGGCCTCCTCGCTACAGTGCTCACACGCTCTTTATTCAAGTACGGCTCAAACGAAACTAAACTTAATAATCCTTACATAACATCATGTCCGGGAATATTCCCGTTTGATAGGTAAATTGTCAGATAATCATTGGTAGTTGGTACAATTAAGGCTCTTTGATGAATACTTTAAATTAAGGTTATGATCACAATTATCCACATTCACTAACAAATTTCCACGCTCAAAGATTAAAAACAATGATTTCAATTGAATCACAATTTTGAAGTTTTACTTGAAAGAAATGAATTGAATTTCAATTGTTGAATTGCATTGTACTTAGGGCTCTATAAAAACGAGGTAGACGCAGCATCCGCTATTCTGTGGTCAACTAATGGAGCCAAATTTAATTTCATAGAAATATTTTTGATGATAGATGTTGATCATTATAGTTTTTTTTTAAATATTAGAGTTTAATTTCTCATACAAAATGGTTTACTGCTCAGCACTAAATTGCAAAACTATAACACTATTTCTATCATAAAAGTAAAATAAACAAATACCATTTGCCAGATTTCCTGCAGATGAATCCAGATCAAATATTTGGATTAAAAATTCCCAGACTGGAAAGCAAATGCAAATTCAAGGCTCTAGGAGTGAGTTTCATTGTTTTAATATTATCGAACAATCACAATCATATGTTTGACTATCAAGTTGAATTAATTCAAATTTGGCGCAATTAGTTGACCACAGAATGGCGGATACTGCGTCTACCTCGTTTTTATAGAGCCCTAAGTACAATGCAATTCAACAATTGAAATTCAATTCATTTCTTTCAAGTAAAACTTCAAAATTGTGATTCAATTGAAATCATTGTTTTTAATCTTTGAGCGTGGAAATTTGTTAGTGAATGTGGATAATTGTGATCATAACCTTAATTTAAAGTATTCATCAAACGTTTTGTAAATAAGGTGTGAGTTTTACACTGGTCCAGTCGAATAGAAACGTTTTGTTCATTTCGTTTCAACTGGTGTAAAAGCTCCCTTACTTTTTTGTTCTTTTTTTTCTGAGGGTAATGCCCCACATGTGCTCTAAGCATGTGCGTGGGTAATGAGAGGGGTGATGATGATAGATGACGACTGCTTTTGAGGCAATCGGGACCGACGGCTTTACGTCTCCTCCGAAGGACGAGAGTGGCTGTTAGCGGTTAAAAATTGTTGACTCCAACTGGGATTGAACCCCAGGAGCCTCAGACTTTGCTGATTAACAGACAACGCTTTATCGCACTTTGCTACAGACTTTTTTGATTCATTCAATATTTTTGTTCCAAAGCTCACTTAACTCAATAACTAAACGTCTGGTAGCCAAAAGACCCTCAGAATGGATGAGCATCACTCTCCGAAATCTCCCCCATCCTCATCCCTTACATGAGACTTATAAGTTGATGTGTGCGTGAGTAATGGGAGGGATTTTAATGATTAAAGATGTGAGTATTTTTCAACTACAATTGGGAATTTGATTTTTCAAATAATTTCTTATCAATTTATTTTGTTAAAATGTGTTTTATTTTTTAAAATTCTAGGTTGATATTTGTGCCGAAGAGTTGAATAACAGCGTAAAATCCGGAGTTGCAATACTGGCTGATGTCGGAATCACGGCAGCAGAGTTGAGAAAGAGTCTTCAAGCTAATAACTGGTCAACCACTAAAAACCCAAAATACAATTCCTGGTGGTCTTGTCTGCGTAAAAAGTGTGAATCCAATCAGCAAATAATCAAGGTGAATCTTCAAATAATCAATTGTGGAAACTAAATCTATTTTCATCAACATTATCAAGCTCCAAATTATTAATATGAATTCAACCTACAACTCTATCTTTCGTTTGAAACGAAAATTATTCGATGAAGTCCCAGTTCTTCTCATAGAACTCATAAAAATTATCATCAAGGCTTAGAGATTTTCATTGTTTAAGTTGGAATTCAATAGTGTTGTTTTAATATGATTTGTGGTGCTTGACCATCAAAACATAAACTCTTGAATAATGTATTTTCAGAAATCTAATTAACAAAGTTTTCATATCTCCAACGTAATAGTCATCTTTATATACTCATCTCAGTATTCTCTTTTGTATGAACCGTTTCCACCCCATATCTATCACGATTTTTTAATTCTTCATATATAGAGTACCATAATTAATTTTGTAATTTATTTTATTTAACAGGCAATGTCAATGGATACGTCTACTCCGCTGAACTATTATACAGTCTTCCATCATGTTCAACTTTCAATACCAAATGGTAAGTTAATCATTAAAATCTACTGTAAAGAAAGTTTCTCATGAATGCTATATTTGTTTTGAGAATTATAATTATGCTGTATTTCTAATGGTTTGTCAATTAATCCTCTAAAAACCAACTTACCATGTATTTCTTGTAGAATAGAATAGAACTTTATTTACATATTCTAAATTTCACAAAAGAAAATGAAAGTCAATAAATTGATACAAATTAATAATGCCATTCACTGAAAATGTTTTTTTAATAAATTTTCATTATTTCTTTTGTCCAAGTAGAATCGTTCTTTAGGCTTAGCCGTAGCCGTCAGCTATTTCTTGTAACGAGAGCGAAAATTTTATGATTCTTGCACTGAAAGAATCAGTCGTCTCTCGCATTATTCATACTTTAGGCTAATTCAATTTCGCTTGATGTTTTTTCTATAAATTAAAAAAAAATCAATTATTTGCAGAAGCTGTGTCAACAGAAAATAGTGAAAATAATTCACCATTTAAAAATGCAACCTAAGGTTGTAAATAATGTGGCTCATTTAATTTCAAGTATTCTCCAATTTTTTGTTCTCTTAAAGAGCTGTGCGAATAAGAAAATCATACCTCTCTTTTTCAATTACAGATTGCATTATTGTGAGTGAAGGTGCAAATACAATGGATATTGGAAGAACTATGCTCTTGAACAATTTACCCCGGCATAGGCTTGATGCAGGTAAGATTATCAAAAACAATTAATTTAATGTAAAATAAAAATAATAATAATAATAATGATAATGATAATAATAATATTTAAAACCTGGATTTAGACTGCGAATAGTCAATTTTTCCTAAGGGCTATGCTCACATGGACTCTAAGGCCTGTGCGTGGGTAATGAGAGGGATGATTATGATGATCCGAGATGACGACTACTTTTCAGGCATCGGAAAGACGGAAGTCCGTATTTATGTGATTTCGCTGTGGTCAAAACCTGTTCCCTGGTGAAGAATCAAACCTCGGAACCTCTGGTTATCGTACCGGCGCGTTATCATTCACTCTATCAAATCTGTCTATCTCAAAATCTATGTATTACAAATTTTAAACATCTTCCGCATCAATGAAAAGGTTACTTTGGAAAAATATCGCTTTGTAAGTTATCCATCGGTACTACCGAACTACTGTATTTCACTTCATAAACCTGTAGAATTGGTTCTTGTTGAGAAGCATATTATTCATTCTATTCTTTCTACTATTCAGAAGAAAACTGTGATTTTTCTCTACCTGTAATTTACTGAGCTCTCCCATTTTTCGCATTCAAATATAGGAACTTTTGGCACAATGGGCGTAGGACTTGGATTTGCAGTAGCAGCCGCGCTATGGTGCCAGAACAACGCACCACAGAAAAGAGTGTTGTGTGTCGAAGGTGATTCTGCCTTTGGATTCTCAGGAATGGAAATCGAAACCATGTTTAGGTAAAAAAACAGAAAACCTTCTAAAATATTATCAGAATATGAAGAAATGAAACAAGTACAATGTAATTGTTTGAGTAAAATAAGTCGTTCCACAAGATATTTTACGTATACTGATTTGAACTATAAAAATGAAGAGTTTTCTAGAGTATTCTCTCAATGACTGTAAAATTGGATAATTCCTCTATTAAAAATAACAATTTTCGTTTATAAAAATAATGAAAAATCGGAACTTCGAAGGGGAAAACACTCACTACATTCGATGAGTTTTGGATTTTGTAGTTCAATTCTTGAATTTTATTATCATTGATAATTATCACTTAAACCAGAAAATTGAATTTCATTTGTCATGTGATATTAAGATGAAGGGTGATAATATCACTTAGATTATAATAATCATCTTCAAACATTACTGTGGAAGCTCTGTATGATTATCAAAAGATGATTTCATTACTTTACTGTTTTAGATACTGTATTCTTATGTATTCTTATGCCATATCGGTGGGGAGTTCCAAAAGGAAGTTCCATTGGCACCATAACCTTAATTTCCGTCGAAGGGAAAACATGGTATTACTTGATATGATACACTGAAATTTGAATTTTTAGATACTGTAGTAATAATACCTTATTAAGTCCATTACAATTACACTAGAATCTCGATAATTCGTAGTTCAAGGAACCGAAGGTTTATAACGAATTATGGAGGGTTACGAATTATCGAGGCCACGAATTATGGAAGGTTGTAGGAAAAACCGAATTATAGAAGGTTGTATATACACTAGTACTGCATTCTCCTGTTTTCATACTGTACATAGTGCACTTGTTATTATTATTGTAATCATTATTTTGGTCACATAATAGTTATGAATTCAAGAATACCGTATTCAAAGGAATCAAAAAGGGATTCCGAACCGATCTGCAATATCCTTTTTTCACACCATCACTCGCGACGGCTTCTAAAATTTGTTTTGCTCGAATACTGATAGACACTTATAAGTTATAACGTGATCGCGAACTCATTTGTGAATCTACAATACGCGAACTGTATAATAATTGAAGACGTAGATGCGGGTTTCTCTGAATCCGTTGAAAGAGAAGAATATGTACTATATGTTTAATTTATTGAGTATTAATGAATCGTCTTATACAAAATGTTCAATGCCTTCTTGTTTTTATAGGTATAAATTGCCGGTTATAATCCTGATAGTGAATAATAATGGAATATACAGTGGAGTGGATAGCGAAACATGGAATAGTATTGCAAATAGTGACAACCTTCCCGGCATGTAAGTATTGAGAAAAATTTTCGCTGCTAACTGTTAAACTGTATATATTATTTCTAAATTAGGCTACAGTCAATGAGAAGTGCACATCACAATTTGAATTGGAATTTATAGTTTATCACTGAAAATTTTCAACTAGCTCGATAATACATCAACTTACTTTCATGCTTTTTTTGTTTTTAATAAAAAAATTGTCATAGGAGCCGTTATGAGGTTGAAAACCTGTTCTCTTCCATGTGAAATAGCCAATAAAGAATATCATTCTCCCCTCCTAGGGGATACAGGACCTTGTAGTTGGTGGAGGGGCTTGCGTGTTCCTATGAGTCTTAGAGCTATGCCGGCGGTAGTGTAACTACCAGCAGGGCCACCCAAGCCGGACAGGTCGAAGCGTAGGAACCAGACAAAGAAGAGTCCCAAACCCGGCGTCATTGGGCTAATCACCAACACGTTGAATAAAATGCGATTCATAATTTACGGAAACCCCTACGCTGTAACGGCAGAAGGAGTTGAGAGAAAGAAGAAGAAGAAGAAGATTATCATTCTATATGTTATTAGGTTTCACTCTATCATTTTTATGTCTTATCACTGTATCACAGAAATTTAAAATTATGTTTTGTTTGTCTCCATTCAGGTTACCTCCTACTAGCTTGTCTCCTTCTGTGCATTATGAAAAGATGATTGAAATGTTTGGTGGAAAAGGATTCTTTGTAACAACTGTTCCACATTTGACTTCTGTCATCAATGAAGCCTTCAAGGTAATATAATTTTTATAATTTTCAATTATTTTAGATCATACAATCATTTAACCATAAATTTTCAACGCCTTTGAAATACAAAACAACTACAAAAATTATATAAACATTTTTTCTGAGATTTAATTCAATGATATATTTTTAAAAAGAAATGAATACACTATAATCTTAATTACACTTAAACTCTGTTTTATTAGTGAAATAATATTGTAAATAATCGTAAGTTATGTCGATTTTTATAATCATAATTGAGAAAAATGATACTTTGGGATGTCAACTTCATTCCTGAACGAAATTTATGTGAATAAAGAAGCAAAACTAAGTACAAACCCGTTCAAGATTACTCTAAGATTTCAATCAAACCATAATTATTATAACATTATGTTATAATAAATTAGATGGATACTTTATATTTAATCAGAAAATTGAGTATTCTTTGTCAAAAATGTTGATCAGTTTTATCAAAAAAGTTCGAAATAGAACAGGACTTGTTTTAGAATGCTTCTCATCCTCATCCTTCTTTGTATGATTATCTCCAATTTATTTATTTTTCCTTACTGCTGATATTCTGATATGGCTTAGAGATTAATATATTATTAAAATTATTGAAGTCCAAACTATCCCAATATAGGACTAGTTTCTTCCCCAATCCAAGAAACCATTATTGCACATCAATAAACTCTCATCTTTGGTCTAATTTTCCGGGAGAGAATAGTATAAGGACAACCCCTGTTTTTCCCCAATAATTCCTATATTTGATTTTGTGTAACTTATAAATCGATATATTTCTGAAGTGTTGCTAAATAAATAGATATTATTATGTAGCTTTAAGAATATATTGCTCTTACAGGGGGTGCCTATAGGATCATTTTTTTCTCCGCTCGAGCAAAAGCATTTACAACTATTTAAATTTTATTTTCAGATCGTTGATCAACCTACCATCCTCAATGTCTTGATTAATCCAACGGCTGACAGAAAACCTCAATCCTTCAATTGGTTGACTGAATCAAAACTATGATTTTATATTTGAATATCCTCATATCTATCCAATCATTCTAATTTTGGTGTAATGTTTGTAAATAAAATATATTTTATACTGTTGACTGTTGAAGATAAACTTATTTAATATTTTTCGTATAAGTAGGCTAAATTTCTAAATTTTTATAGAAATCTAATGTTGAATCAAAAGTTATAGTAATGGAACAAAATGGATTAAACGTTGGAAGTGCATTAATACTGAGCACGAAAAAAATTGAATTTGTTTTCGCGCACTAGATATCTACGAGTATATTCTCTATAGGATTTGTGTTTCAAGAGGAATGTGCAATACTTATCAGTCTGATTCCTTACAGCAAGTGGAGAAAAATGATGTATCCTCAAAAATTCTTTGTTATAACGAGATAAATCGTTATAGAAATAGTTGTATAGAATTAGAAATTGTGATGTTTCTGAGACTGAACTCAATCCTTTCTATAACGAGATAAATCGTTATAGAAATAGTCGTATAGAAATTGTGATGTTTCTAAAACTGAAAGACTGAACTGGAATTGATTAAATTTGTTTTATCTATTCTTCCAATCAATTATGTTATAATTATTGAGATATAATTTGCTTGTCATATAGGACATAAATTTACTAGGCTAGATACATTTTTTATTATCTTCAATTTCTACTGTTTCCATTTCTGCTTTTGCATGATAGCTTATAGAAACGTATAGAGCGAAGAAAGCGCTACATTTGTTTTACAATTTTAGCAAAGGCAAATGGTTCAAAATTTGTTTGTACATATTTATGCTTAGTAAAATTATACTTATGCTTATGTAAAAGTGTACTCTTATCAAAATCAGCAAGTAATATGCTGATGCTGTCTATTTCTAGGCGGGAGAGAATCTTCTATCTGCAATAATTAACTAATCTGGACAGTATATGAAGTACACCGTAGGCCTACAGATGTTTTACTTATAACCGTAAAAATACAGGATTCGCCAATGGAGTGGGACGATTTGAATAAGCAACAGGTTGTTTATGAATTTTATTTCGGTTAATTTTTTATTATAAATAGAAAGTAGAAATGTAGCCATTTAGTGTACAGTAAGTCAAAAAATTTTTTTGAATAAAACATCTTCCAAATGTCCTACATTGGAATCTATGCACTTTTGCTGCCGGGCCTGAAAGAAACGGGTAGATTTGCTGTGACTTTTAACTTTGTGCGTTACATCGAAATGATTCATAACTTTCTTACGCCAGAACTTGCCCGTTTTCTATTGAATGAACAAACAATATGGGACAACAAGCCACACTGCGAGAATTACCATGAATGCTGTGAATGTTTTGTTTCCAAGCCGTGTCATTTCTCGAAATGGGGATATCCCTTGGCCCCCTCGCTCTCCAGATCTAACAACCTGTGACTTTTTTCTATGGGGCCCCGTTTCCATTAGCACATGTTTTGCAACGTGTTAAGCAACAGTGTTGCATGAAAATTGTACGAATGGAAACGGTCTGAAAATGTTTCAAAACTCGTTGCGCCGGGCAACATGTTGGAGACCAATGTGTTTTGCAACTCGTTCTCACAACATTGTATCCTGGGTAATGGAAACGGCAAGAAATGTTGCCGCGGCACAAATTAGATTTATACAAATTCTAAAACGCGTAACAATAGAGATAGAACAATTTGGATTTCAGATTTGAATTCAGCGTTCAAAAATTAGTAGGAATCTCCGCGATTGCTCAGAAATAATCAAAATTGAGGGAGTTATTTTTATCGGATATTCAAGTCATTTTATTTCTTGCATTCGACCTATTCAAATTCTAATAATACTTCTACTTGGTTTTACTTCTGTTACTACAGAGCAAGGTTACTAAAAAGTCTTTAATCTTTTTCTTTTTCTTTAAGACTAAAAAATCTTTAATAACCTTGCTACAGTGTAAGTAAGACTAAACTTACTCGGTTTTACTTTGTTAAATTACTGTTACCACAGTGGATACTATTATATTATATTATGAGAGTAACTTATATGATAGGAGTTCACAATTCAGCAAGGCGAGAATTGTTTTCAAGAAAAGAAAAAATAATATAGTCCGTAATACTTGTATCTATCCAAATTTCTCTTTTCCTGCTGTACGCATAGAGAATAGAATATGAAATACCTATTTATATAGAATATATAAAATATATGAATATAGAATATTTCTATATTCGCTATTCTCGCTGGCTGTACGTAACTACAATGTAATTATGATGAATTGATATATTTAGTTTATGTTTATGTCAGTTGTTTGAAAAAGTAATTGAATTTGAGCAACGTGACAAAAAAATAATAATAAAAGAGGAACTGTAGATAGGTACTCGAGCTGAATAAATGGTTTTGCTGAACAATGCATTTGTCTTCTCTATTAGCTGGAGAGAAAAAGGATGTAGTCGCGACTTCTGTTTATTTTGCATTTTTTTGCGATTTGAAGAAATAGTTTCCAGACCATGATGTGATGCAAACGAGAAATACTTTCAGTTCACTGTTGGTGACTTTCAGTGTGTTGTGTGTTTCGTATTGTCTTAACTCTTGATACATTGAAAATGGAGTGGTCGAAGAATAATATAATTAAATTAATTGAACAATTTGAAACAGAAACAGTGCTGTAGAATGTATCTAGCGCGAACAGTGTCGGTTCAGATGGTGTGAAGTAAGTGAGAATGATGTTTTAAAGGCTGTGAGTACTTTTTCAAACTCAAGAAGTAGTGACATATATGGGTTTTCAAATTTTATTCTGAAGAAAATTATTCATCATATTGTTTCACCTCTTACAATATTATTCAATCAGTGCATAGAGGAGGGGCACTACCCTGATTGTCTTAAAATATCAAAAGTGATACCTGTTCACAAAAAAGGTGCCAGATCCATGGTTGAGAACTACAGACCTATTAGCATAGTCCCAATTCTTTCAAAATTGTTTGAGTATGTCCTATTTCTGCAATTGGTTGACTATTTTGAAGTGAATAACTTGCTGTCAGAGAGTCAGTTTGGTTTTCGACGGGGAAAATCTACAACAATGGCTGTTGAGTACATTGTCAAATATATCCTGTCATCATTTGAGGGAAGTGAATTCACTCAACTCACTCTGTGCGATCTAACAAAGGCTTTTGACTGCGTATCGCATCATATTCTACTGTCCAAATTGAGGAAATATGGTATCTGTAATGAATCTCTGAGGCTACTTGAATCCTATTTAAGTGATAGACGACAGTTTGTATCCTGCAGCAACACAACATCTGACACAAGGACAGTTGAATTCGGTGTTCCACAGGGTTCTGTTTTAGGGCCTTTTCTCTTCCTGTGTATGATCAATGACCTGTCATCAAGTGTCCCCTGCAGAATGGTACTCTATGCTGACGACACTACGCTCATCTCAAGTCATGCTGATCTGCAGATGTTGAAACAAGTTGAAGATGATTCCTTCCAACAAACTGCAGCGTGGTTTTCTGCAAATGGGCTGTTCCTTAATGAAAATAAAACTCAACGTATTATCTGCGGTTTAAGGGGTGGACTCACTAACCGGGTATCATCAGTGAAACTTCTTGGGATACAACTTGACCCAAAATTGGACTGGAAATCCCATGTGAATGGTGTCTGTACCAAATTGTCCGGTTCTTTGCACAGCTTTAATGTAAGATCTAGTCATATTATTAATGTCCCTCGGTGTAGGTTAAAAAAGACACAAGATCACTGGCTTGTGGGTGGATTAAGATTATATAATAGATTGCCTCTTCATGTAAGAATTGCTCCTTATATTGAATTCAGATGTAGACTTCAAAGATGGTTTGAGAAGAAACCATTCTACTCTGTTGCTGAGTTTCTTAATGAAGCTGAATTTGACATATAGGCTGTGATTTTTCTTTCGACTGTGATATAGATGTTCTGAATGTAATTTTCTTGTCTGCTGTGATATATATATATTTTTTTCTGTTTATATTATCTTTCTCCAATGTTATCTGAGTCATAACTTTGTTTTATAACAACTGTTTATCTTCAAAGAGCTTTAAACTAGAAATTGTGATTTTTCTAAAACTGAATGACTGACCTGAAACTGGTTAAATTGAATAAACTGAGGACTGTAACTGAAAATTACTACTGTAATATAATAATTTGACGATACTCTATGTTTGTGTGGCAAATTCTTGAGTAAATAAAAGATTTATTTATTTATTTATATATCAATTAGTTATATATCAATATATATATATATATATATCAAATAGTTATATATCAATTTACCGCTTAGCTCTCTTTTTCTCATTAAAGTTGCTGTTTATTCAGGATTGTATTATCTAAAATACCCTATCACATTCAATGTAATATAATTATTTTTTAATTTTGTAGTATACTATAAAAAATAGTTGAATTATTGTATGATAATATGTTCTTCAAACTAGGTACCCACCGGTACAGTTTATTCTCAAAAAGCCATCTAATTTCATTCATTTTAAAATTGGTGCCAATTCCAAAGAGACTACATGTAGCATACTGAAGAAATCAATAAAGCCTAGCCCATGGATTGAAAAATCTCAAGGATGAAATGTTGTTTAATGCTAATTTTCAAGAATTCACAGTTGATTTTTCTACTTGAAAGAGGAATTCCGTTTCTGTGATTATTGGTAGCTGGTTTCGTTATTTATCAATGTAGAATATCTGCACTTGTAAGTTGGTTTAGGTTATGAAAAAGCTTTGAAAGTCCTCAAAATTAATGTATTTGAGCCTAAATGGGTACAAAGCGGGATAAATGATTGTTTTTACATAATTTTGAATGAAAAATAGACTGCTTATCGAATAAAAATTTTATGCTTCTTCTTTATCCTTTTGTATAAAAAACCAAAACCTGTTCTAGCTTCTTTGTAGTGGTTGACGAGCTTCATCGCTTCGTTGTTTGTTGCTTGATGGAGTTTTCGGAGGATAAGAAGAACAATTAAAATAATCCTTCTTTCTATTATTTTTTCACTTCTGCAATGTTAGGTACGTTTGAGTAATTACGATTGATTTTTCTTTCAAATTGATGCATGAAATTATAACATTTATAAGTATTGTGCACTAATTTTACTGTCAATACCAATAAGATTTTCGTGTTTTTTGAGAATACATATTTTCGTCTGATTCATTATTCAATTCTGGCTTTTTTTGTGGAGGTTATTCGATTGTAATGTTTATTTTATGATTTTTTCTGGTATGTGATTGAAATAATGCAGTAGAGCTGCAATAATTGTGGAGTTGAACCACAGCAACCAGATTTCGATCGACCCTAGCTATTCAAGCTCTTGAGAAGCCGATCTTGGTTTTTTGTTTTATGTCAGAATCTTGTTCAGCTCTTCAGTCTTCAAGTATTTCGTATGCCGGCAATCAACGAGTTTCAAATGTTGGGCTATGCAAATTAATTATGTTGATTGATTATTGAAAACATCCAAATAACATACTAGTCTAATAGACATTGAAGCCAATAGTTCTTGTCTAAATAGCCTGAAATATGCGGAAATAACTAACCTAGCATAATTTATTTTGGATTGTACCAATTGGCCTATGCACCATCATTTTAATATATGCCTTGATATGTTAATTAGGCATGAAGTCAGGGTGACCGTGAACAGAATAAATTATAAGGCTATGGCTTGAGCTTACTGCCAAAAAAGTAAACATCGGCAATGAAGTATTTAGAGGGTGGTAAAGAGCCAAAAAGGTCATAGGATTACCCCCTGATTAAGTCTCTTCTTTAATTTCCAAGTTGATTAATTAAGTTTAATAGCCAGTTGGCTATTGGACATAGATAGCTTGGGCCATACGATCCAAGGGGTCGTTATCCCTAATCTAATTTTAGTCTTAATATTCTATTCAACTATAATTTTAGACTAAGGCTTTCACCGTACAGTGAAAAATGCTGCTAATTTCTTTCAGCAGCATAAACCTGTCCCCCGATTTTTTCAAATAAATATAAAAAATATGCCATAGTTTAGTACCACTCAAATAATAACTTCAATAAATTCGGCTTCAATAAGTCGGTTATAGCAGGACCTCCTAAATAGTATTCAGGAGGTCCTGGTTATAGTTTTCTTCCTCCTGGACAGCTCCTATTTGAACAAAATAACTCATCTCAGTTGTACAAATTTGAACCGAATTCTGTGAATCGAATGGTGTCATTTTTCCACTCAGCAAAGCAGAGCAGGTCGGAGAGGGATGTCTTGAACTAAATCTTGACTTTCAAATTTCTATCATTTTAAAATGGGGAGGGGTAGGCCTAAGTTGAGGGCAAATTAGACGTGGCGAGTTTCGGAGTTTACTAGCTACTAGTTGGCGAATGCGCCAGTTGATGATTACACGTGGCTTCCCACTCGCTTACTCTCCAACTAGTTGCAGGTTGAGGTTAGATTAATATTTTTAAGCTTAGTTAAGATTTAGGTTAGAGAACTGCGTGTTGTTGAAGTGTTTTTTTGTCATCTAAAACATTGACAAAACAACAACTCCGACTGCAACAAAATCCTCCGACATTTTTACCAAAACTGGCTTGTCACCTGCTGCTATTTAACTAGCAACTCCCTTTACACACGGCTAGTTTACTAGCTAGCTCGCTCAAACGCCGGCGAGTTGCGAGGAAAGTAGACCGGTCTTCAACTTTTTCGCAAGCTTCTTTACTAGCCAACAAGCTTGCTAGTTGGTGATTACACGGAGCTAGTTTACTATCAACTAGCAAACTAGCCGGCTAGTAGCTAGTAAACTCGCCACGTCTAATTTTATTTACCCTTTTACACATTTATTTTTTTGGTGTTGTGTTATAATACAAGATATAGTACAAACTTATGACAAACAATATTATGACAATTTTAATCTTAACTTAAATCTGATCAAATCGGGGATCAAGTTTATGCTGCTTCACATGTAACGTAACTTACTGGTAAATATGTAACTACTGTATCTTATGTATTATCAATTTATTGGTGCTACAGTCGTAGCCCAAATGCACTCATGAATAGAATTACATCAGTTGGAATGTAATATAATACAACTAGGAAGTAACATAGATAGGTATTACAAATTTACAATATATCAGTTAATAATTTTTGGTACTATTATGAAAATAAAGGATATTGGAATAATATGGTAAATTAAGATTAGCAATTAACTTAATAATAGACTAAAACTAATAATAGAAATGAAACAATTTATCAAACAACTAAAACAAATTGCTCTAAAAACATTATTGTGGACTCAAATATCGAAAAATAAACTTGATAGCCAACTGACAGTAGTTTTAAATGAGGGGAAATGAATGTACTTGATAATTAGTCGGTTGTCATCTCATAATTATTTGACCATCAAGTGTGCGTTTTAAAACATGGGTCATTATTTTTTCCAGTTGATTGATCTAGAGATGACTATTCACAATCTGTATATATTTGATAAATTTGGATGCTTACTGTACTACGCAGAATGGAATCGCTTGAAATCTTCTGGTATAACAAGAGAAGAGGTGAGATATTTCAGATTATACCTTTCAAATAATTTTCATTTTAGTTAGGCGTACTTAAATTAGGTACTCTTGAAGAATTTTTCCATTTACTTATTTCAGCTCTGATGAACAGTAAAACGGAATGTTATTCACGACACTACTAATTTCTATTAATGGGAAAACAACTTTTTCATTGAAACTTCTAGCAATCAGTTAATTTTTATATAGAAATCCCGTTACACGCACCACCATTTTTTCACTCCTTAGAAACACTAGGGATCTGCACTAGAGATGTCCATCCCGGGATTGTGTAATATCAGTCTAAACGCACCCAAATTTCAGGATAACAGCAATCTTTTCAAAAATATTTCTTTCGTCTCCTTTAAATCCTAACTTGTAAAGTTTTGTCAGCAACAAAATGAAAAAAGATGGATGTGACACCTTCCGCCACAATTATCTTGATAACAAAGCATCAGGAAGTTTGTCGGTCTGTTGAAATAACCCTGTATAATATTATTTAAGGAGGTTAATGCCTGGAGGCTATGCTCGAGGTAATGCCTAGTTTATACGATACCAATTGGCGAGACAATTGTCTTCTAAAATTTACAGCTGATGTAAGGTATCAGATTCTGTTTTAATCTTTTGATTTTAAAACCATCTTCTAGGCATTGCCAAATAAAAACTAATTGACAATATCAGCTGTTTGCGCCCGGCATCAGTTGTCTTATGACAATTGCCTCGCCAATTGGCATCGTATAAACTAGGCATTTCCTCCAGCATAGCCTCCAGGAATTAACTTCCGTGCCTCTATGATATTATGATGAATAATTTTTAGAGCTTAGATCTAGCAGCTCCAGTGTTTTTTCAGCTGTCTTCCCTTGTTCCAGGTTCGGCATTATCACCATTAGCAATGATTTTTAATGTCCCAGAAATGGAATCTTGTACAAACTGTAAAATAAAATTATAATTTTAATATTGAATTGCAAAATTTAATATTTTTCGTATGAATTATCAATTTAACTTCCAGTTTGAATCAATTCGTGTTTTTGATATTTTTTTGAGTGCTAGCATTTTAACAGCTGATTTACAATATTTTATTTGATTGCATTTTCTTTAAACTTTCATTATTTTTCATGATCGGTTAGCTACTCAAAAATAATTTATTAGTAAAGTCTTCAAAATTATCCTATCATTCTTATTTTGAGTGAAAAAACATTGGTTATCAGTATATGAATGTTTATTTCTACACTGAAAGAGAAGAAAAACATGAAAAAGTGGAGAAGAGTAAAGCATTTCTCGAAGTAAGAATATAAATATTCAACTTCATCATGTGCAATCATACTGTTGCATTATTTTTTCATTTTATTCTTTTTCTTGTGGTGTATTGCATCAAGGATAGTTAATTCGCAATTCACAATATTATTATTCTTTCTTATTTTCATTCGGCTTGAATATTTGAATATTCAACTTCATCATGTGCAATCATACTGTTGCATTATTTTTCATTTTATTCTTTTTCTTGTGGAGTATTGCATTAAGGATAGTTATTCGCAAATCCACAATATTATTATTCTTTCTTATTTTCATTCCACTTGAATATTTGTCAAGGATAACAGCTGAATATTTCCAGACTAGATTAATTTGCCATTCTTGAGTCAATTCCATTGCAATTTAAATTTCGTTTAAGGGGAATAAGACTGATTTCTAGGATTTTTTTCAAGTAAACGACTGCCTTCACTTTCGATGATTAGTTGCAAGAATTTTCAACTTGGATAAATGGACCACCACTTCTAATTTTTTATTGAATTTTCCAATTTCTCTAGGAGAAATTGAATTAGGATAAACTGTGTTTATTCAACTGTGTTTAATTGAATTAGGATAAATAAGCAGTTGGTTTATCTTGTACGATAAAAAATGCTTGATTAAATTCGCAAAAGGAGGCTGAACCGAAATTTGGGAAATTACAATGGTCTATTACCCCGTTTTAGTTGTAAAAATATGCCCCCGATTTACGGAGTATAAAGATTTTTTTATGAAAATGACGTAGAATAACTTTTATGCAGTCTCTACTTGGAAAAATAATTTCAGTTTTTACCAAGCTTGTTTAAATATAGGCCTATGAAGGTCTTCAAACGCATCAACAGCTAGCTGATTTGATTATGACCTCACTATGCTGAATATTGGTGCAGTCTCTTTTGTATGGTTATGACAATCTCTTGAAATAAAAAAAAATGCAGGCTGGAGTTTTGCTGCACATATTACACTGAGATATAAAACCACCATGTTTGAAGCCCTACATCAATTGTGGTTGTCCTTTTTTTTAGTGCGTCAGATTTCATTAGACCAAAGTCGGTAAACCCCAGTATAAGTCTATCAATGGATTGACTTGAGTTTTTTATCCTTGAAGACCCCTGTGCTAAAATAAGCCCACCCCTATCAAAGTGAAACTTTGATGCTAGCTAGAGCGCTTGTAAAGTGTTGATTCAAGAGAAGCCATTCATAGCTTTCATTAGACCAAAGTTGTTAAAACCCAGTATTAGTTTATCAATGGATTGGCTGAATAGTTATTTATCCTTGAAGACCCCTGTGCTAAAGTAAAACTTCGATGTCAGCTAGAGCGCTTGCTATGAGTTGATCCAAGAAAAGCCATTCATATCTAGGTACATTGCTCGAATATGTTATCTTATTCGATTCTTAAAAGCTATGGTTCCATTTATAAATATAGGGAAAAGTGTGCTGACGCTCTTTTATTAAAGTTTTTTAATTCTGTAATGCCAGTGCATTCTATTAATTTTATAACCTCTATTTTGATTACAGGAAGCGAAACTGATGTATGGAATGTTGTTTTCGCTCAAATCATTTGTAAGTAAGATTTCTCCTCTAGACACGAAGAAAGGTTTTGTGTGCTACAAAACTAATAAATACGCATTGCATTATCTGGAGACTCCTACTGGTTTGAAATTTGTTTTGAACACAGACGTGAATGCTCAGAACGTTAGAGATTTGCTCCATCAGATCTATAGCAAGGTATGTGTATTAAGTGTTATTGCAGTGAGATTCATGCTATGAGACTCATTGATTATAAACTAAGCGTTTGCCAAAAAGATCTTCCTTGAGAATGCTTCAAGAAAATTCAAATGTCATATAAAACAAGTATAGCTGATATGATAATACAAATACAATCTATAAGTACTTCAGGATGTCTGGTTGTCAAATTTCCCTGTTTCACAAGACTTCACAAGAAATTTTATGAATTGTACAACAGTTTTCTGTAAATATGCAATACATTATTTAATACCTCTTTTTTATGCATTGCACTCGTCTATTGGTTTATTAAATTGCCAATAATAACTTTTATTGCTCCCAAACTTGAGAAATTTATTGAAGAGAAAGAAGTGCATTAGGAAGAACTGATAATTGATTTGAGAATTGACGATTTCCAATTAAGAAGTGTATTAAGCTTTTGAATACAATGAGAATAACATAAAGAAGAATAGAATTTTGAATTTACACAATCTTTTTGTTAACTATGTCTTGATTCTCAGTCTTTATTTTTATTGAGTGTAGATTACCTTTGATCGTTTCTAACAGATTGCCCAATGTTTTCAGGTTTACGTCGAATATGTTGTCAAGAATCCAGTTGTCAATCTGCGAGACCCTATAAAAAGCGAACTATTCAAAGTGAAATTGGATGCAATGATCAAACAGTTTCCTGCTGTTTCAAAAGCCTAAATAAATTAGCTGCTAACATGATCTAAAAAAACTTTATCTGTGAATTTTATTGAAGATAAATCGTTTAGCCTCCTAGATGAATTAGATGCTAACATTAAAATATAGAAAAAAAATTATTTGTGAATTTTATAATAGATTAATCGTTTAGTGTTGGACATTACTTGTGATACAAGATGGCTGAAGAAGCTGGACGTTTGTTTGAGAATTACTTTGACAGCGCGCAAAAAGTGGCCAGGAAGAACCTGGAAGACGCTTTGCGTGCTGATTCGACAGGCGTCTATCGGTTCATTTTGAGTGGTGGCAATACCGTGGGCCACAATAGTGGCATTAGTGGGATTCCTAATACTGTTGGACACAATAGTGTGTTATCCAACACCGGGGGACATAGTAGCGTGGTTCCCAATGCAGGGGGGCATAACAGTGGAGGACACAATAGTGGGGGTCACAACAGCGGAGGACACAACAGCGCCGGACACAGTGCTGGAGGGCATAATACAGGGCACAGCACAGGAGGACACAATACAGGGCATAGTGGTGGAGGACACAATACAGGACACAGCAGTGGAGGGCATAGTGGTGGGGGGCATGGCGGTGGGGGACAACACCCCGGTGTGCCGAATAACGGGGGCCACCAGCAGCAGCAGGGTGGGGGCTCGCAGCTGGTGGACGTGGGGACGAGCACCCCTTCGTCGGGGGTGCAGGTGCCGACCACGGTTGGCTCGACGGGTGGATCGGGTGGCGGCGGACAGCGTCGCGACGACAGTGGCGGCGGCCGAGTGATGTACCGCGGCGCCAACCAGGAAGAGGTGGAGGTTGAGGTGGATGTGTGTACCGATGTCTACTCGCAGACGTCGGGCGGCTCGGGCGGACAGCCCTCCTCCCTCGACGGCAAGGACCCCACCAAATGTCCTGTCAAGCCCCGCAAGCCTCCCAGGCACGGCGACTATCGATGCAAAGTCTGCTTCAAATCGTTCTCACAGGTTGGTCACAAAAACGATTATCAATCTTATTTCATTCAACATCTCTCAAAACTCTTGAAGTAGATGCATTTCAGTCGCATTCACCCATTTGTGATTGAAATCTTTGGAACAATATGGATTCCTTCCCTATTCATTAACTTGAGACAATAGGCTACTGTATTGAAAATGTTATCAATTATCAATATTGTTTTTGTCTTTGATCCAAATTCTACCAATAAAAGTACCATTAAAATGATCTATTGATTCATTTGAAAATACAGCTCAGGCTATTGGATTATAACATAGATCATCAAACTTTATATGAATAAGTTCGAATTCTCTAAAACTCTGTTAACTGATTGGAGACCTTCGTGTCAATAAACCATTCTTCACTGATAACAATTTATTCAGAATAGCACCATACATATATTGAAATTGAAATACAAGTCATGATAATTGTATTCAGTTTATAAAGGAATTTAAATAATGACGTAATTTTGTATTGCAGATGGTGAACTTGGTAACACACGAGCGCATTCACACCGGCGAGCGTCCGTTTCGCTGTGAAATCTGTTTGAAAACGTTCACACAGCAGCCGAACCTGTGGAAACACGTGCGCACGCACACGGGCGAGCGTCCCTACCGGTGTGAGACATGCATGAAGGGCTTCACACAGCAGGCTAACCTCACCAAGCACATACGGGTGCACACCGGTGAACGGCCTTACTCATGTCATATCTGCGGGAAGGCATTCTCACAGCAGGTAACCTAACCTACTCATTTCACTTTGAATCTAATATCTAGCGGTGTGTGCACTGATCAATTATTTCATTCAACGGTTTCATACTGTGCAATATCATATCAGTATCATTAATTTTTGAAAAATCTATGATAGTTTCTTACACTCCAATTCATGAATGACTTTTCTTCTTGGCTCTTTCCTGAAACATTAAACTCGTATCAAATTGAACAATGGATTCTAAAGATATTGTATTAGTATTGAAACGTCTTGAGTAATATGAACCCTGTACACACAGCTTTATCTCATTCCATTTTGCTGTTTCTTAATACTTAAGTAGGGTGGTAATTTTAAATACAGAACATGATTTAATGCATTAAACATGATAGCCCAATATTTACCGATTCAAACGTAGATTTATGAAAAATAGAAATTGGACACTATTAATTCTTGAATCACAGTCTGGGTGTTGGATTTACTTCTGCAATTGAGTGTAAGTTTAGTCTTTTATGGTTATTGGTGTAGGTTTATGAATTTTTAGAATTTATTTATGATTTGAATATTATAAGTTAATTTTTTCGTGGATGTATCAATGATTCTGACATTATTCATGGTTTTAATTGAAAACTAAATACAAAACTTATCTTGTATTGTATGAACAATTGCTATAATATTCTTAAATACCGGTTCTCATATTTATAATCTTATTCAGTATGTAAAGTAATAAATTCATGTGAACTGTAATAAATTAGAACTTACAATAAATTTAAAATTACAAATTATTTTCTCAAATACATCTTTATCTGCATATTCTAAAATTGGGCTATCATCTTTGAGTCATTTAAAAAAAATATTATTTTCAATCGAATTTTTAAATTATTCTTCAAATAATCGTTCAATCAAATTATTATAGTGAGTGAATAAGATAATATCCATAAATAATTTCTCTTCTTAGGTCTTTCCTGAAACTTCTTCTACTTCTGTTGAACGGTTTCTACATGAAATTTAAATTTCTAGTGTTTGAAACTTAACGATTTTTAGACTATTATGACTTGTTTATTTAGTTTTGCCAATGTGAGATGTGTTACTATGATAATTGAAGGCAATATAATGAGAAAAGCAATATCTTCTTCCAGAAAGTGAATTTTTTAAATAAAACTTTCATAATTATTATCTCTAGTATTGGATTAATGTTATAAACAACAGTATAGAGTAGTCACATAGCATGATTCTTAGCTAATTAAGTTTCCGTCGGCTCTATATCTTCTGTTGAATTAATGTTTCTCTCTGCTGGGTCAAGTTTAAGTTACAACTTGACAGTTTTAAATAACTTGAGTAACTTTGACCAAAATTTGATCCCTACATCAAAATTAAAATTCATACCATTTGACTATTTTTTGTATTCTGTATGCTTTCGCTTCATTTTGAAAATTATATTCTATTTTTTATATCATGGAAATTGTTGTATTGTGGGAGTGATGTTGATCTTTGAAGCTAATGCTCTAATTTCACATATTTTCATAAACTAATATTATTAGCATAGAACTTGACCCACCTAGAATTAATTTTTGCCTGCTTGAATTTTTATGTGTGTTTTTATTGTTGGTGTTTCCTTATCAAATACTTCAATCAGCAAGTTTAAGTTAGTAAGGTATAAAATATAATAACAGATGACTTTAACTATTGATTTTTTATGTCTATGACTTGCTCTCGAAAACAACGACGACATAGAAGTAGCAACATAGACAAACCTATTCTGGTGTATTGTCCCAGAGATAATTCATTTATTTTAATTAGGTTAGAATATACTTATATTAGCCTATACTGCTACTTCTAGATTACCAATGTCTCTCTGTGGGTGCCAATAATTCTAACTTATAATGTTTCTCATATTATGTTCTTTATTTCCTCCTTATTTAGAAGCATTATAGAATATGGCTTCATTATAAAGGTGGCCAAGGTAGCTTCATTATAAAATATAAATGTGAGGGATACGATAACTATTTCTATTGATCAGACAGATTTAGGTGATGATTCGCAGAAACGCCAAGATAGCGGCTCTTTTATTGGATGCAATAGAGTGGTCATCTTCAGCAAGTATTGTGCTCGTTCACCTCACGTGCTCCATATCGACCACTGTATTTATTTTATAGAGCAGCCGCCGTCTTAGCAAAAAGTATTTTTTCTGCCCTAAAAAATTCCTAAAATATCAACAGGCCCACATAACTGATTATTATTGAGATTTTTTCTATATTTCCAATTAAAAACACTGAATTCCCCCACTATTCCCCATTAGTACTATCCTAGAATAATCTTATCACATTCATATTATTTCCTATGTAATTAGTTATTCCTAAAAATCACCCTAAACAACCCATCAAATCTATTACAGTAGATTAAAAAAAAAGATGAATTACGTTCTTTTTCTTGTTTGGAATATTAATATTTCAATCAGTACAAGATTGGAGTGCTTCTATCGATCCGATTGAGAAGCTAGTGGAAAGAAGTCAGAATTTTGTACCTCAGCAGAGTAACGTCAATACTGAACTTGAATGATTATGGAATCCAGAATTTTAATGTAATGTTTCAGAATATTTGTAGAGGAATATTTGTTCCACTTGGAAAGCGAAACTTGAAAGAGATGTCCAAAATAGCAAAAGCGAAATCAATGGAATGGATGACAAAGGCGAAATTGAAAGAATGAAATCAACCATGATGAAAAACAAGAAGCTAGCTCATCGAAGGAATTGCATCAATCATTGAGTCTGATATGAAAATAACATGAACCTTACATTTGTTGCAATGAAGTGAAGAAGGCAAAATAAAATGAAGATGTAGGTTCATCTAAGAAGAAGGATGAGGCAATGAGACCACAGTGCAGAAAGAGCAATATTTTTTAAATTTTCAACTCTTTATCAATACATTCATCTCCCCATATGTCGTTGAGATGTAGGCCTAATGTTGGTGAGAACACTTACTTTTGCCCCTGAAATTCATGAAAATATTCTCAAGATTCTGGTTGAATGGCAGAACGGGTGAAAGAGGTTACGGCGTTAGATTTATTTGAATCAATAGGCATCTATCTGGGCCTACTAGGATACCGACAAAAACCTGACTTGAAATAGGTTAGTGCTTCTGGGGGCTCGAAAATTAACGATGACATGGTTTGTCGATGTACAGTTAGGTCCCTTATCAGTCAACCTTCCCTGGTCTCTTAGCTGTTCTTGTAGCCTCCCTTACTCGCTGTGTCATAGCTGATGACGTTGCATCTCCCTTCAGCGTAGATTTTTGCCTAGTGTAGTGTGAATGTGTGTATGTCAGCTGGCTGATGTTATTGTTTGGCCCCGACAGCAAAACCTGCAGAAACATGTGCGCTTTACACATAACGGGGAACGGCCCCTGCAGTGCGACACTTGCCAGAAGGGCTTCTCGCAGCAGGTGAACCTGGACATGCACGTGCTGGCCATTCACAAGGGCGAGCGGCCTCACCAGTGCACGGTGTGCGACCGCGCCTTCACGCAGCCCGTCAATCTGCACAAGCACCAACGGGTGCACACCGGCGAACGGCCCTATAGCTGCACGCTCTGCGGCAAAAGCTTTGCTCAGCAGGTACCAACCCACACCCTCAATAAAGCCCTCAATTCATTTCATTTGGCGAGCTAACACGTATGGGGAAAACTCATGTTTTTTTGAGTGCATATTGGTCTAGCTAACAAGGGCATTCTAATACTAGTTAAATTCCTGTATATTTTGAATTATATACAAACATGGATTTTTTTCAAATGAATTCATGCAATTTATGCATTGAAGATTATAACAGATGATATTGCATTATATTTTTTAGTAAGATGAAAAAACTCTGTTTTTAACAAAAAAAGGGTAAGTTATTCTTATTACAAACAAAACCATGAAAGCTGACATTGCCGTATACATTCTGAGGCCCACTTTCCCCAAAGAGGCTTGAACAAAGCTAGGCTCAAATAAAATCTGATTCTATACTAATTGTATAGAATCAAATGTTATTTTAGCGGAGCTTTGTTCAAGCCGAATTGGGGAAACGAGGCCTTAAGCCTCAAGCCTCGTTTCCATTACCACAAAAGTCGCCCGGACCAACACCTACTAATACATGTATTAGTAGGTGTTGCCCGGACACATGTTCCTGAGATGCAATAGAAATCTGGAGAATGGCACTCTGGTCAGCTGATTTTTTGTTTGCGTTGTTCCATACAACTACGCATTTCTATTGCATCTTGTATAGTCTGTCCAAGCTAAGAAGACCCTCTGGCAAGAAGGGAAAATGACTCCAGCTCAGTCAATATTTGTCCAAAAATTATCAATTTGATCTGAAATTGTAGGAAACAATCTAATGTACTATTTAGACCAAATTGATAATTCTTGAACAAATATTGAACAAGCTGGAGTCATTTTCCCACCCTTTATTTTATTGTATCTATTATTTTATCTTTTAATTTAATTTTGCTTTTACTTTTATTTAAAGTAGAAATGTATCGGAGGGTTAAGTGTAAGAGAGGACCGGCTGCGCCCTAACTTCGCCCTCCCAGGCTTGAAATAAAGGCAGCCATTGAATTGAATTGAATCTTGCCAGAGGGCCTTCTTTGCTTGGTCAGACTATACCTGACTTGTATTAATGGAAACATTGGGTAAGTGAGATGAGGTTTTTTCAAATAGAATGAAGTGGTGCATTGAAGAACATGACTGCTGATATTGCAATTTACAGTTAGTAAGATAAAGTCATTATGTTTTTGAGTGGAATGTACTTGTCATCGGGACCGATACGCTCTTCAAAACATGTTTTATCAATAAGTTCACTTCGGATTCATCCGCCAAATTGAATGAATTACTATACACCATCAAATTCTATCTAATGAATGACATTGAATCAGTTAGGCTACTAGAACTAGGTAACCTAGCGGTCGGTTGCAGAGTCGTCATGGCAAATCAATCATGAGGTTGACACCATGACAAACCGGAAAAATGTTCAAATGATGTGTTTGAAAATAAGGGGTTGAAGTGTAATATAGAGGGAAAACATTCAATTGTAGTTATGTAAAATGAATAGTAAAGTTACAAAATCATTTTTTTATTGTACGAATTCTTGATTTATTGATGAAAACATACTCTGGAACTTGTATGTGGTCACATCTTTACAGTGTTGCGGTTGGTAATTCCACATTCTCAAAATCGAAAATCAAACCATATTTATAGGCTTTGAGGGATCGTTAACATCTGTTAGTTGGTGGATATGCTAGAGTTTGACCGCCTAATCCTGACCGGTTATCTCAACACTGTGAGGTCTTATTACATTTTTTAACCACCTGATAAATTGAAAAAAAAAATCGTCATTGGAATTACCCATTACCTTATTGTTGATACTGCTTCAATGATGATAAATTTATAACTCAATTCATAAATTTTGATCTTATAATATTTTCATGTAATAAAATTCAATGTAAATAACGTGCCATTGAGTTGTGTAGATGAAATCATTGCAACTGTAGGCTTCATAATAAATTATATGTTTCAATTCTCTATTCCAAGTGAGTTCAGTTTGTCGTTGTTAGAAGGTGTTACTGTCCAGATTCAAAGGTTTAAAATTTGCCTAGCGTCTCTGCAATCAATCCTAGGTTTACTGTTTGGAATAGTCCTTATGACTTCACCCAATCTGCTTTTCGATTCAAGTTCATTCCATTGATGAAAATTGAGTTGTGTGCATAGGGCTCGAAACACCTCCACCTTCTAACCTCCTTTTTTGAGGTTTTGAGCACCCCTAATCTATCTCTAGATATTTCTTCTGTTACGTCTGTAACATTTAATACCTAAGATTCCTTTATAAGTAATACTTTGAGCTAGGAACTAGTATGCCCAGTTATTTCTGGGCTTCAACTGCACTGGCATCAAGTAGTGATACCAATTTATTTAGTTACTAGGCCTAGTCCTTTTCTAGTAGGAATATATGGGGCTAAGCATTCGGATTTCCAAGTAACATGTGGACCTGGACTGCATCTACAACAGACTACAACAAGACTATATATTTCGCTTATTTCAGCAACAGCTTGTTTATTTCATAAACAGAAACAACCTTCATCATCAACAATTATTACCAACATCAACAACAACACAGCGAAAATGGGAGGATGTGAACTGAAATTCTCAATTTATTTTGGTATGTGCTAGACTCTCAACTCTCCCACGGATATGGGGAATCCGACGACCGCGTGTATTTGTTTGGCGCTTTAGAAGTATTGAAAACTACAATATCTGCACTGTGGTACTTCGAACATAATTACCTATAAAAGTAAATTCGGATTGCATGACGATCATGATTGATAATGACTTGGAATTTTCTGTGATTTTCTAAAAGTGGACTTCCATTCCACTAACTGGATCTGATGAGTGAATAATTCTAATAATAACTGTAAAGTTATTGATTTGATGATTTAAACTTCTTTTAAACAAGTTTTTTCACTATTTGAATTGAACATTTTATTAGTCATTCCCTGTATTTGAGTTACTACTTCTTGAATTATACATCATACTATATTTTCCATATCATTACACCTCTGTGTATAGTGTTGAACAATGCCTATCTCTATTAATAAGTGATAATTATAATTATTTTCTTGTAATTAATTCTGAAACTTGAAAAAACTCATTAGCTGAGTCGAAGTACGCTGAGGTAACTCTAGGAAAATAATTAATTGATGTCATCTAAACACTGTTATTGTCCAAAATTCAGTTGGCCCAAACTCCTCTCTTCTCCCAAGACATTGCCAAAAATACAATTCTACTTTCAGGTATCAGAAAAGTTATTGCAGATGCAATAAATCGAAAAACTAATTTTGTCTAATTGGTCCTCAAAATAATTCAGTTGGCCCAAACTCCTCTCTTCTCCCAAGACATTGCCAAAAATACAATTCTACTTTCAGGTATCAGAAAAGTTATTGCAGATGCAATAAATCGTAAAACTAATTTTGCCTAATTGGTCCTCAAAATAAGTCTCAGGCAATACTAATTAAAGGTATTAGAAAATTTCTTATCAGCTACAAAGAGTCGAGAAAATTATTTTGTTTCAATTGGTCCTCGACATAGGTCCCATGAATAATTTAATTTCAACCCCAGTGTTCGGTTTACTTCGTGTGAATGGAACATGATCTCCCTTGAACAAATGAGTATCTCCATAGAACGATTCTCTATGATTGACCCATTCTCATGAACGGAATGAAGGTGGTGATGAGGTGACAGTAGGTGTGGTGATTTGACGTGTTGTTTTTGCATGGCAGCAAAATCTGCAGAACCACGTGCGCTGCTTTCACAACAAGGAGCGCCGGTTCCGGTGCGACGAGTGCCAGAAGTGCTTCTCGCAACAAGTGAACCTGGACAAGCACATACGTGCCATCCACAAGGGCGAACGGCCCTACCATTGTAAGTTCTGCGAGAAAGCGTTCGCTCAGCCGATTAACCTCGAGAACCATGAGCGAGTGCATACCGGCGAGCAGCCCTTTGAGTGTCACGTGTGCGGAAAACGATTCGCGCAAAAGGTACTTTCACTCACTAATCTTCCCTAAATCCCTCTCTCCCTCCCTCTCTCCCCCCTCCTTCCACTCCTCATATGAACTCGCTCTCTAAGAACTCAGCTCTCATTCACACTCACCCATTTTTATTCAGATCTATTTCTTAAGATTGAAAATCAAGATATTGTTTTCGAACAAAAACTTCTAAAACTACCTGGATACACAACTATACCCCATACTGAATACTATATTTGGATATTCATTGAGATGTTATTTGCAAGATTCAATAATAACTCCCTGGATACTCAACTCAAGTACACCTTTTCTGAATGATAATATTTGGATATTCATTATATTTGATGATAAAATATTTGAATAAGATGTTTTGTACCTCGTTAAATTTAAAAATTACTGTTAGATGATATTTTCTGATTCTGATCCTTCTCTTCTTTTATCTCTTCTTAATATCTTTTTCCCCCACAATGGTCCATTATTCATGAACCAATATGAATATATTATTCAACTTATGTTCTTAATTTGTTGGTCAAACTTTGAAACTGGGAGGCATTCTGTCAAAGAAATTGAAGATAGATTTTCTCATCAATTATGTTTTCAAGTATAGTTGAGTATATTTCATGCAGTTTGTAACTATGCTAATATGATTGTAGAAATTGGGTTGAAAACTTACAATTGTATTACATATCACTCTTATGTTGACAATAACATAAATAACTTCTTAATTACTAATTCTTTATGGATAATCTCATTCGAATTACAAATTTGTTAGAAGCTTGCATGCTGTTAGTTGGTTGAATTCTTATCAATGCTACATAATTTGAGTCCTTTTTTTGGGTAGGAAACAAAATAAAATTCATGTTTTTTATCAAGAAAATACATTCAGGTCTCATCAAATTGAAGTTGACATTATATTAATGTTACTTTATGATATTTTTTCAATTTAAATTTAAATCACTTACAAGTTAGTGAATTTGTATGTAGCATGTTTCTGAATCCAGTCTAAATTACATTGATATAAGTATTAGGAGTATTAGGATTTATTAGTTTGCCGGCCTCGTTGGCGCAGTGGGCTAGGGCGTCTCAACCTTCAGTCCGCTAGCACTGCCGCAGGTCTGGGTTCGAATCCCAGTGGCATGGCTGTTTTTCACCTCATCAATCACCTTAGCACTCAACATCCATTACCCACGCACGAGCTAAAATGCTTATGTGGGCATAATCCGCAGAAAAAAGTTCATAAGTGTACATTTGTAAACTAATTAAATCTGAAGGGGTGTCAGGGGTTTAATCGAGTACTTCGAGTAACAACCGAAATTTTATATCCCAGCGTGAAGCTTTATCAATGCCGTGTTTTTTATTGACGAAGACTGTTTTCAGCAATCTATGTTGAACATTTTCTAATGATTCAAAACATTTTTCTTATTATTTTACTTTTAAGAATTTGGGATTTAGTATGTGGCATGTCCTGTTGATTATTGAAATGGCAGTAAGCAATCAAGAATGTTGTTTTGAATGACAGCAAAACCTGCAGAACCATGTGCGTTGTATTCATTACAAGGAGCGCCGGTTCCGGTGTGAGACTTGCGAAAAGGCGTTCTCCCAGCAGGTGAATTTGGACAAACACATCCGCGCCATCCACAAGGGCGAGCGCCCCTTCACCTGCAAGTTCTGCGAAAAAGCGTTCGCGCAAAACATCAATCTAGAAAATCACGAACGCACGCACACCGGCGAACAGCCTTTTGCCTGCACCACTTGCGGAAAACGTTTTGCCCAGAAGGTACTCATGTCCCATCTTCCATCCTTATCCTACTCTCCCCCTCCCCTATCCTCACCCAACTTCATCCTAGCAGCGGCGTCGACGGTAGAAACAATTAGTGTTCGACAGACTTTTTTTATATGTTCAACTTCGTTCACAACTAGTAAACTTCGAAAGTGTCATTGTGTATTCAATTAACAAGTGATTTCAAAGATGGGATACGAACATTAGGTGATATATTTCCGTATTTGTTCTTAGCAAATTGTTAAACAAAGACTGTAAACACCTTCAACCACTAAATGTTGTGAATCAACACAAACCTTTGAACCATAAGATTCAAGAGTTTTGATTCGTGAAGTGTTGAGTGTGAATATCTGCCGTTATTTTTTCATTATTTTTAACATCTGTTAACGTTACAGGAAACAGGAATATGTGGCATGATTATGATTACATAAAAATTTCTGATGAAAATATGTTTTTGATTTTTTCTCCGGCTCTATTATAAAATAATAGCTCTGGCGGCTCGTACCCACGAAACAGGTGAAGGGTCCGTATCTTTTACTGTACATCACTTCACCTGTTTCGTGGGCACGAGCCGCCAGTGAATAACAGTAGGTTCATTCAATGTAGGAATAACATAGATTAATGTAAACTTTCCTTAATTCGTGAGCAGAGCTTGTAGTTTTCAGCCAGTAGTTTTTAAGGAAACACCAACATGTAGTTTGTGTAGGGGACTCTTGAAAACTGAAAACTCTGTTAAGACAATAGAACAGAAAGGGTAGCGCTCTTATAGGAAAGTAATTTCATGAATAAATAATATTTCACTGTAATTGAAAATTATTTTTTAATTAGAAAAACCTGCAATTATTACATTAAAACAAACAATCTTGTAATTTCAGTTGCACCTCCACTTTCCATATGGTCTGATAGAAGTAGAAATCCCCTTTGACTTGTCATTTAATTTGAGATTTGATTGTGTGTTTGGCTGATTAACTATTTTGCTCGTGAACAGCAAAACCTGATGAAGCACGTGCGCTGCACGCACAACGGCGAGCGTGCCTACCCGTGCGACATCTGCGACAAGCGCTTCTCGCAACAGGTCAACCTCGACAAGCACGTACGTGCCGTGCACAACAAAGAAAGGCCTTTCGAGTGTCTCACTTGCAACAAGCGCTTCTCCCAACAGGTAGTTCAACGCTCACCCCTCCCCCTCTCACTGTCCTTTTCCCCGCCCCTACACTTTTAATTTTTTAAAATCATGTTGTCCTTTTCTCCAAATCCTTTTTCTTATCAGATAACTCATTATTTCCCTAATCCTTGTCCTGTCTTTGTCCTTTTCTCTACTCTTCCAATACATCAAAAAGCTGATCTGTCAGTATTTTGCTTCATTGTGAAAGTACATCTTCCTCTGTTACATTGGTCAACTCTCCTTATCTCTCCTTACCACCTCCTACAAGTCTTTCTATTCTAAATTCCTAATTCAATCCCAATGAGCATTCCTTATCTGGTGGTGATTGTTTCGCAACTTCAATAGCTGTTAACTTAATTTGAAGTAGGTATCACTAGAGAGATACAATTCGGATAGGTTACATACAAGTTCATGTTGAATCAACAAGTGATTGATTTAAGAACTTGGATATAATATGTGTAGGCTTCTTCAAGTCATAAAATTAAATTATGACGAGTTCTCATAAATTCAAGTTCATTACTAAAATTTTTTCACAAATGATGAAGTTCAAGGATTCAATAGATAGCCTTACTTGAAAATAATTGAAGTTTGTATTACCGGTGTTCTTAGAGATGTGCGTTGATATAAGAAATGGATTCATTTGGTGGTTTAATTTATTTAGTTCAGTTCAACAACACTGACTCCATCATAATGTTTCCATAATCAGTAATCATGCCACATATTCATTGACATTTCAATGTAACTAAACTGAATGGTGTTGAATTGACATAGTATTTTTCTTCGCATTCCAATAAAATCAGAGCTGCTAGAAAATGTAAATTGTAAAAGGTATAATTAACTGTGTTTTTAGCCAGTTCTGTGTTTAATTAATAGTTCAAGATTTTTTTTGTTCAGTCTTGAAAACTACATCTTTGGCAATTCTTTGATTAGGCTTCTTATCATTTACTTGAATTAGCTTGAAGTATCGCTTGAAGTGTCACTTTATTTTATTGTCTTGAATTATTGTGTTATAACTTTGTGTTATAACTGAAAGTTTTGAGTAATAACTTTTCAGGTTGCTATTATTTTAATATTTGAAAAAAAATCTTCATTCTACACAACTCAATTTTGATCACAAAACTTTTGTAGAACTTTTACAAAGTGCAAAATAAAGCAATTCATATATCTATCTATAAATAAATCTCCATATTGGGCTTGTAATTGACCAATAAACTATAGACATCAGCTTGGATGTTATGGAATTCCATTCTATCCTTGTCAAATTTATATTATTTTAGAAAATTCTCTATTTTCCTTTCCCTTTCCATTTAAGCACAATAATGGGTTTCACCCAATACTTATAGTTATAAGTTCTTTCATCTTGATTATTCTGTCAATCCGAAGATGAAGACATCATCATAAATTAATCGAAGGTTTTTTTTTGACAATACTTATGGATGTATAAAAATAAAATAAATTTTAATATATAATTCAATAATATTATTGTTTATTGGTTCCAACAACTTAACATTACTTGATGGAAGCTAACTAGATTTATCTGAATAGTTTTCTTATAGCAATTTCAATAAACGCGGAGGAAACATTCAGATCTGAATCAGAAAATGAAATTTGCCGCTCATTTCTATCGAAAAACGTTGCTGCGAGTTCTCTTCCCTCTCCTGTTATCCTTTTACACCAAAAATAATCCAAGTGCATTTTCCTCATACCTTGAATGCACTTCCTTTATTATCTACTAGTAATAGATACTACTGAAATATTCAATGCTTAAATACAAAATACTTCATAATGTTTTTCTTATTTGATTTAAATGAAATTAGAAAATATTACATAATATATCTAAATGAAAATAATCTCTAGTCATCATCTGAAGATAAATCACGGAATGTGAAAATTCTTAGATTGATTGAACAAAGAATTTCGATAGTAATCAAAGTATTTTATATATCTTGATTATTTTGTAATTTTTACTGTAGAACTTGCCAACTTGGTTAAGCTAGTTAATTTTAATTGAAAGTTGAATAACAACTGTATGTTCAATATTGATTCGCACATCAAAATGCTTATTTTAATGCCTCTTATTTCATTTAATTTTAATAAATTTTTGAAATATTTTATTTTTATTCAATAAAAGATGATTACAATATTGTATTCGACAGTAAAATATTAATTTAATCATAACCTATTTACAAAGTCTGTTTAAGCAGTCTCTGTATCACTATTCAACTCTTAGATATAATTAATATTTCATCCATAAGTTTTACTTTGCTTGATGTACATGGTGCGACTGAACAAATTAATGGAAATGTTCCACTACAAATGTGCTAAGGGACTCTCTTATCAAACATTCTTCCATCATGCAATTTTATTCTTCAATACGTTTTTATAATAATTATAGAAAATCTTATAAAAATTCAATACCGTAGCTCGTTGTGAGATCTTATTTCAATAGGTATTATTTCCGCGTATAAGATAAAAAATATTGTATGTAGTTTATATGTCATTAATTCGTTTCACAATGAAGTTTTATTATACACCATGTAGCTTCCAGTTGTAATTCACATTGAGGTTTCTCTATCTTTACTTCTAACTAGATTTCATGTCATAGTAATGAACTATCATACTTCATTCTTTCACTCATATTATTTCTAACATGCTCTTACCATACTTGAACTTCTCAGTCTTCCCATGATGTCTCTTGTTTTCCCAATAAAAACATGTTGTGAGATGTTGATTTACGTTACAAATGCTTCACAAATGAAAAATATCTTGCTCATATCTGTCACATTGCTGAATTTACTAGTGGGGTTTGATTGAGAGAGAGAAAAGTATATTTAATCATATATGGCTCCGCATGTAGAAATAGGTTATGGGCTGAAAGTGAATAACCAGGGTTTGTGAGGAGCATAGAATTTGTTGTCGCACTGTGTATATCAAGTGAGTTTGTATGATGTGTGTTAATAGTATGTTGTGTGTGGTTTAGGCTAACCTGACGAAGCACGTGCGCCTGCACACGGGCGAGCGTCCGTTCCACTGCCGGTTCTGCACCAAGACATTCGTGCAGCAGTCGAACCTGGACCGGCACGAGCGCACGCACACCGGCGAAAAGCCTTTCACCTGCAAACTGTGCTGGAAGTCGTTTGCACAGAGTGGTAACCTGGTCAAGCATCAGGCGTCGCACCACGGCATGCTCACCCCGTCCACGACAACTGTGGACGCCGTCGAGAAGGCGGGAGGCGTGGCCGCATTCATTGCCAGCCAGCAGGCCAGTCAGGACGCCTCCTCCAACGACAACAACGACAAGTCAAGCATCTCCAAATCCGATTTCGATCAGAAATCCCTAGCCGAACAACTCATGAACCTCGGCGCCGGAGTTGGCGTGAGTGGGGGCAGCGGAGGCGGCGGTAGTGGCGGTGGCGGCGGCAGTGGAGGCGGAGCGCCCGACTCGAAACCTGTGCCTCCCTTCAATCCCCCCTTCAGTCATCCACCCAACTACCCGCCAAGAGACGACCAGGTCAATCCCAACGACGACAAGCATCGAATCACAGGTATTCCTGTTCTGCTCTGCACCCGAACCGGACGCATTTTGAAACGGCTCGATCCCTTTGAATACTATTCGCAGCATGTTTTCTCTAATTTCAATCCATTTTTCTGAAGTTTTTGGAACTTGTTAGCCAGCTTTCACACAGAGTATTGTGTGATATCTCGAGCCTCATGTTTTCAAATTTGTTAAATATGCAATATCATAATTTAACATCATGTTGTTATAGAGACAAATTTCATATCATGAAGCTCGAGAAATCAGACAACACAGTGTGTAAGAACCGTTGCACACACAATGATTTTTGGTCGTCTGATTTTTTTGTCATCCCTACTAGTTTGAATAGAACTTGGCAAACACATCATGTGTCTCTGCACACATCATATGTATGCTAAGCTTTGTACAATCTAGTATTGTTTATAATTATGAACATAGTATTCACACAGACGACAAAAAGTCTTAGTGAATGCAACGGGGGCAAAAGTGTTGAAACTTTTGATTGCTATTGAAACACCCTCTAACGACTCTCCTTTGCATGATTCCTCTATGCTTTTTGGAATGCTATTGGCACTCGTTCCACCTCTTCTTTTGAGACTGCTCTGTTAAGTACAGAATACGTTTTCACATGAATCTATATTCTTTCATTGAAATGAATAAATCCTATAATAGATTGAAGCATGAATCTATTAGTTCAATCACTTAGTTCATATCTAGTCAAATACCTTTTTTGTTATCTTCAATTCTTATCTGTACAATATATTCAATCCAATTAATTATTTAATTTAAAGAGTTCAATTTGCATTTAAATTATAATTCTTCCAATCCACGAGCTTATTGAAATATGTGTTCGATATAAATATGTTTTGTTTGTTGATTTATATTTTTTAGTTTGTTAATTTGTATTACTTAGTTTATTTATTGGAAGTAATGACCGTTTTTCTATTTTCGTTAGTTCAGAGGAATTTTAAGGGTTGTCAAGGAGAATGCAATAAGCTTTCTAATTTGAATTGGATATAGACTTATAGAGTATAGAGTCTATAGATAGAGAAAATAAAATATGTGTTATTCATATTCACATTACTTTATCTGAAATTCAATGTACATCACTTGGAACTTTCAGTTTTCATATTATTTGTTGTCATTGAATTCTTGGAATATTTTAAATTATATACTTTTATATCACTTGAAACCTTGGAATTTGAAGTGATACATAATTATAATTAGGCTGTCATAGATGTTTTTTTAAATTTCCAATAAATTCGCAAATGTTCGAATTCTTGTTACTTAGGCTGGCGAGCATCTCTTTGTAAAATATTAGATTTGTTTTAACATGTAAAGATTTATATAATAAAGAAAATTTACAAATGAAAATACTACAGTATATTATTTCAATAAATTTGATGTTCAACATTTGAAGTATTCTAATCTATAGATTCTATCTGAACATAGTTAGAACATACTTAGAAGTTGAGAATATGAATAGAATAAATATAAATGGAAATTTTATTTTAGAATACAATACTAAAAAACATTGACTTATTGTGGAAACTGTAAAAATCAAATACCAAAAGTAACTATGCTACATTGTTTTAAAGCCAATTGAGATTCTTCTTATGTTCACAGCATGTTATATAACCGCTTCAGAGCATGTTCTATTGCATGTTATTTCTTTCTATTGTGTTGATGTGTCATAGTAATTCTATCCATTTATGATGAAGAAATTAACGTTACATATTATTTTCATTTACTAAACTTCTTTATGTTGTTCTTCGTTAAGTGAATAAGAGTAGTTTTTTTGTTATCTTTCAATTCAGTGGATCACTTACAAAAATAATCGGTATAAAGATTGAAATGTGGAACCATTATTAGTTTTCCAATACACATTGAGAAATCAAAGCTAATCTTATATTTATTTTTCATAGGAGTAGAGTTTGTTGAGTAAGATAGAATCTTATCCTTTAGAATTGGTCGATAAATGTGCGGTCAATTCACTACTACATTCATAACTCTCCCAATTTTTTAACTCTCCAGTTATTATGGGATTCGGATACACACTTCAGTTAAACTAGTGCTACTGGCAAATACTTCAGATTGATAAAAAGCTCATTACCTTCAAATAATTACAGTATCTACAGATCCCTATCACGTTTGCGATAAGAAATCTTGAATTCTTCGTTTTCAATGTTTCTTTGAATGATGACATTTGGTTTTTCATAATGAACAAATTTGGTTCCATTTTTTATATATTCGGTTACAAATTTGGTATATTTGCATGTGGGCATGAACTGATCTGGGTACGGTTTCAAATAACAATAAAATTCACTTTATAGTCTAGTCAATAAGTTTTTATAGGTATAAATTCCAATATTTTCCCTCATTGATTACTATAATAAATTATAGACAAGTGTCTTGCGAAAAATCTTCCCCCCTATACCAGCATCCCCCATGCCCAACCAAATGTTTCAATTCACAATAGTTTGTAAATCGTACTTATCTTAGCTCACAATGAAGACAAGGAATCAATTTTTTCATTTTGAGAAAAATGAAATTTCTTCAATTCATCTCATTACTCTTTTACTGATTTTTTATGGATTGATGGGAACATTTCTCTCGTTCAAAGATTTTATAACAGTAGACTGGGTAAAAGTGAGTAAGTCAATGAAGTGAGTGTTGCCTATCGTTAAGAAATTAGAAAATTATCAATGGTATGGTCCACGCCATTTTGCTAGTACAAGTCGTTTCATAAATTATTAATCCAATTGGTTTAATTGAAATAAATTTCATTATAAACTAATATTAAATTTGTTCCAATCTCAATCCCATATTACATCTCAATCTCAAAACTGTTCATTGTTCACATTTATATTTTTTCCATTTTCCCTAAGTAAATTAATGGGAGTAAACGTTATTGATGAGATCCACTGTGGCATGCGCTTGAAATCTATCCTGACTGAGGGTTACTCATAATTGTCTTGTTGTGCACAGGTATGTCCATACCACATAACAACAAAGGCCACGACATGGGATTCATCGGCAATCCGAGGCCGTACTGCGTGGGAAATCCAAGGCAAATGGGAGTGGGTAGTCTGCGGACCATTTGTCTGGAGAACTCGCGAATGCCGTGTCCCAAGTCGTCTGGCAGCAACGATATCGGTAACCAACAACAACAGCAAGGTGTGAATAGCATGAACACATCGCGAGGCGGCATATGCAACTCGAGAACGGATGGCATGGGGCCAGAACCTAGACCCGGCGACATGAATCTCAATCTGAGGGGCTCCAATGCCATGGACGGTCGCAAAGGCGACGAGCTTCGCCATCCCAGAGTGCCCACCTTGGAAATACCCAGACCCGACGCCATGGGCCGCATGGAGAGAATGGGCAGTCGGCCCGATCTCATGGAAAGTTCAAAAGCACTCGGCATAGTGAATTCGCGGCCAATCAATAGTTCCATTCCAAATGACAAATAATCTTTAATAAGAATTATCTTCGAATCGATGAAGTGTATAAACTGTCCTGAATATCACGTTCAAGTAAAATCGGAGTAAAAGAGAATTATTAAATAATAAAACATTCTAATAATGTCAATTATACTGTTTATTTTGGCACAGGACTATAGTTTCACAGGCCACTTGGAAAATTCTACCAAAATAAACGGTAGGATTGACATTATCAGTGTGTTTTATTCCATTATGGAACGATTCTACAACGTCGACAACGACTAAGTCGAATTTTTAAAGATAATTATTATTATTTTATATTTCGAACTATAGATCCATCGATTACTTGGCTCAAACGGCAAGGTGGAACTTCCCTGACGTTCTATCCACCAGCAATAATATACTCAATAGTTTTTAAACAAACGTTTATATTTTAATCTGCAGAAATTATACAGATGACCTGATGAACTTTTTAAAATTTGACCGAAATGACAGTTATTTAGCTGTAGGGTAGCATCGAGATAGATTTTTATAAATCATAAGTACAAAATTAATAATTATTATTATAAAGCTATGTATTTTATTGAAAGATGGCTGCTAAAAAAGCAATCTTGAACTTGAATCATAAGTATTATCGAATAATAGCGCATTTCAATTGTATAGAAAGACAAAAAATTTACTTAGCTTTCCAATTCGTCTTGGTCCTATAATACTCGTATTGTAGCAAACATTTGCCATAGAGTTATCTAAAATAGTTTTCAAGTATTTGTCAGACTGATGTTTATATATAAGAACAAGTGAATGGTCTCTTGTTTTAATTCATTGTGCGAATGTAATAAAAAATTATAAATATTATCTTGATATTAAGAAGAATATAGGTGGATTCATTGTAACCTCCAAACTTCCATGTCCAAATATCTGTATTTGGGTCCTATTTATTGCTTGAGAAAATACAAACTTATAATATCAGTAGTTACTTGAATGGAAAATCATTAAACTATTAGCTTGTATTTTCTTCTGCAGCAGGGCCCAGAACTTCAATTGTCTTTCAGCCAGTTGCACGTGAATTCAGATGAATTGAACTGTTTCAAAATCATAGTATTATCCATCAAAACCAATGAAACGATAGTCAATGAACTAATTAAAATTTTACAATACACACTGCAACTTGCCGGATATGTAGGCCACTAAAAGATGTAAGAATCTCTTAATACCAAGTAGGTTTCTTCAAGGCAATAGCATCTAACAAAATGAAAATGTTATTTTAATTTCTCCCATAGATTCTAATTCTCATGAGCAAAAACTAAAAATACTTGATTATAGTTTTTCTTCAAAATTAACCTATTTTTTGAAAAATCGTAACTCGGTTCCTAGTGAAGATCAAGAAATGATTCTACCACCATTCTCTTGCAAATTTTATTTACTAAAAAAAGGTTAAGAGAGTTTTTTCGTTCGACGCTTCGTTTTAACGTTATTCCAAGAAAACCAAAAAATGAGCAACATTTTCCAATATGGCGGCCAAAAAAACAACTTTCCGACACGAGTTGAGAGTGGGATTTTTTACACGTTAAATAGGAGGGTGTCAGCTACCATTTCTACCATAAAACAACTTTGTTGCAATTAGTTCCAGGTTGACCCCTGTTTTGAGCTAGAATGACTCGACTAGAAGAGACCTAAGCTTTGAAAAAACTAGATTAGAACACATGAAAATATATATTTTTCATTTTATTTATAATCAACTACGAATTGGCAACGTTAATCCACGTTTACACAGGAATGTTAATAACTTTTATATAATAATATAAAAGTCTATATAATAAGCGAGCAAATCGCCAGAGGGATTTTGAATTGAACAACTCAAAGGAATATGTCAAAAGATCTGAGCGAGCAAAAACTGAAAATACTTGATTATAGTTTTTCTTGAAAATTAACCTATTTTTTGAAAAATCGTAACTCGGTTTCTAGTGTAGATCAAGAAATGATTCTACCGCCATTCTCTTGCAAATTTTATTTACTAAAAAAAAGGTTCAGAAAGTTTTTTCGTCCAACGCTTCGTTTTAACGTTATTCCAAGAAAACCAAAAAATGAGCAACATTTTCCAATATGGCGGCCAAAAAAACAACTTTCCGACACGAGTTGAGAGTGGGATTTTTTACACGTTAAATAGGAGGGTGTCAGCTACCATTTCCACCATAAAACAACTTTGTTGCAATTAGTTCCACCTCCAACCCTAGAATGACTCGACTATTCAGACATATTTGTTGTTTATAATCGGTACTTTGAAAAAAATTAATAATAATATTATCAACTAGCCTATCTACTAGAGATTTGAAGTTCATTAATCAAGCCTTGTTTCTTAGATTTCGTTCTTGTTTCTTATATAGTTCTTCAAGTATTATTAGTTTTTCAAGTGTTCTTTAAGTGTTATTAGGTTTTTATTGAAGTTCTCTATTAACTAGGTTGTAAAGTTAGGTTTATTAGTTTTATTTTATGAAATGTTGGAGGTTCGGGACCAGTGGCATAACAGTTTTTCTCGGGCCCCCCGCAAACATATTTTTGGGCCCCCCAAAAATGACTTTGATTTTAAAAATTTCCCACTACTTTAACCAATCATGTACCTTGTTTAAATATGTATTGGGTTGTATCACGGGCGGCTCGTGCCCACTAGAATTATTTATTTTATTTATTTATTTGATTACAAAGTGCTATAGTATCCCTCTAGCTGAAAGCTATTTGAGGGATATATTCAAGATATTAGATTACAATTAATAAAACAAACAATAACAATGACAATTTTGTTTTGATAATTAATCTGATTATACTGTACTATTTTTTAAGTTTTTTTTCTGTTACTGATTGTTCTGTTTTGTCCATTGCACAAAAAACACAACTTGATAAGCGTCCATTCTATGCTCACTCCAACACGATATCACTTCGGCATACACCTTGGGAATACATTAGATATTATTCACTTTCAATTAACTTAGATTTACAATACATTTCAATTTCAAAGCAAAACTATTATTTAACATGATAATACCTCGCAATACATTTCAATTTTAAATTAAAGTATCCGTAACATAATAATATTTTATTTGCTTTCCTGAGTCAATCCTAATCATTTATTCTCATAAAATAAACTTTCAATTTTTTTCGAATCTCATTTTTACTCTGCAAAATTCTTAACTCTAATGGTAACGAATTCAAGAGATATGGAATTCTACATTCTGGAGCTCTTTTACCATAGGCATTGTTATATCTCTGAGCTCTATAAATCCTATGTCTTAAACTGTAACCTATTTCGTTCATTTCTCTATATTCGTTCTTGAAATAGTTTCGAGACAAATCTGTGTATTTAGCTAGTGCTTCTACTGTCATAACTCCTAACAAGTGACGTTCAACACCATTAAAAAGAGTTTTAATAATTCTTTCTATTGTCCTATGCAGTGGCTGTTTTATATATTTGGGTGCTAGGTAATGAATGGTGATGCCATAGAAAAGAGTGCTTTGTACCATTGAGTAATAGATCATCCTTTTAGTAGTGATAGGAAAATGACAACTAATTCTTGAGCATTTGTAGAGTGCAGCTCTCATTATTTTCAAAAGTGAATTATTATGCGATTTGAATCTCATATCAGCATCAAACATTATGCCTAAATGCTTGAAACTCTCACAAAAATCAAGTTTTTGACAGTCACAACCATTTCTGGGTTGATTAGATAGACATTCTGCTCTATGACAAGTTAGGTTAAAAAATTCATTTTCATTTATATTAATTCTCTGATTCTTAAATACTATTATCTTGGTCTTCTGTGAATTTATTTTGAAACTATTATTGAAGAAGTATTTAATTGCTAAATCGATATCGCTTTGCATGTAACTTAAACCTTCTCCTAAATCTTTATGAATTATGTATAGAATATTATCATCGGCATATTGCATAACTTTACTTTTAAATTTTAGGCTGGCAAAATCGTTTACATAAATATTGAATAAAATTGGCGACAATATACTACCCTGAATTAGTCCGCATGTTTGTTCATAACTGCTACTAACATAATTACCTATTCCAATTTTCAGAGTTCTATCTTTTAAATAATTCTTGAATAATCTCAGTAGATTGCCACCAATACCTATTCTGGTTAATTTATCAAGCATGCTTTTATAATTCACAAGGTCAAATGCTCTTGTCAGGTCTGTTGTTACAGCTATGACAAATTTATTTTCATTCAAGGATCTATTGATGTCACCTGTCATATTCTCCAATAAATCAACTGTCGATCTTCCGGGGATGAAACCATATTGGCTCTCATTTATTATTTTATATCTGGTTAGATATTGTTGCAACTGTGTACCCACAAAATGCTCAAGAATCTTCATGAAAACTGAAACTGATCCCACTGGCCTGTAACACCCAAAGTCTTTTTTTGATCCTTTTTTGAAAATTGGTCTAAGATGTGTTACCTTCATAAGTGGTGGAATAATTCCAGTCTCAATAATTCTATTGACAAAGTGAATCAACATTAATCTCAGGTAGAATATATTGTTAATTATATCTTGTGCTTTAATATTATCTGGTCCTGGTCCTGATTTTCTGTTTAGTTTTAGAATTACCCTGTAAAGTGATTCTATATTCATCTTTTTAAAGTTCATACTCAATCTACTCCCCATTGAATAATTCCCATCATTGAAACAATGTTGTAAATCAAATTGTTGCCCTATCATCCCATCATTTATATTTTCAATTGCTGATTTGAAACTATTTTTAAATTTTTCTGTCAAGTCCTGCATGTTTCCTTCATCTATTACTTTAAAATTATTCTTTATTGATTCTATTATTGTTGGTTTGCGTTTTTTATTGATAAATTGATTAATAATTTCCCATGTTTTTTTTGTGTTGTTGAAATTGTCAGAGAACAATTTATGGTAATAATTTCTTTTTTCTATGCGAATCTTATTTGTCACCTCATTTCTCAGAGTCTTAAATTGATTCCCAAGTTCTAAATTATTTTTGTCTCTTTTCAACCTTTGCCATGTGATATTTTTCTTATCAACCAATTGCTTGATGTTGTTATTAAACCAAGGGTTATGTTCTTTCTTTTTATTTAATTTTATCTTTATTGTGCTTTTATCGTAGATGTTTGTAAATTTTCCAAGTATCTCATTATATATATCTGATGGGTGTCTCAAATCCAATATTGGCTACCAATTCTCGTTTTGAATTAATTCATTAACTTTTTTTGTGCTAATAATATTTTTACAATAGTTCTCTGGATCTTTATCATGATCTTTATTCAAACTTATCTTTACTCCGGTCCAATAGTGATCCGAAATTTTATTCTCCACCAGAAACGCAGTATAGGAATTTTCATCGTTTAAAACATTCACATGATCTAAACATGACGAAACTAACATATTATTATAAAACTCTTCTCTAGTTGGCTTCTGTATGCTATTATATAGACCATTTGAATACAGCACTCCCAGGTAATCTTCTGCTCCATATCTATCATTTAAATAGCATATATTAATATCACCCATCATTATAATATTCTTTTCGTTTTTAATTTTATTTATCCCTAGAAATTTATCCAATTCTTCATTGAAAAGATTTATATTCATGTTTGGTGGTCGATAAAATGCTGCTATTAATATTGACTTTTCCCTGCTATAGATTTTCAAACACAATAGTTCCGCTGATGAGAAACCATAATCTATCTCTTCTATATTAAAATTTTCTCTATAAAAGATGCCTAATCCTCCACCCCCTCTACCATCTGTCCTACATCTAAAAATGTTAGAATATCCATGAATCCCATATAAACCTATCTCTTCATTTTTCAAATTAACTTCACTCAATACCATTATGTCAATATTACAGAGTACTTCATTCATTTCTGACTTTAATGTATCCCAGTGTTTCCTAAGCGATCCTACATTGGTGCTTACACAGATAAATTCATTCCTAGAGTTATCCCTCTGTTTTAAAAAAGTTCTTGATTCATTCCAGTGTTGGAAACTCACAAATTTATAATTGATATTCAAATCATCTTCATCTAATTCTAGCATTTGCCACTAATGTTGTGATAAAGAAAAAAAAAGAAATAGAAAAGTAAATAAGAATAATTTTCTGTATTCAATAAAAAATAATGAATAAAAATGTTTAAGGTAATTTTGAATAATGAAGAAAGAAAAGCTATATTAACCCTTCAACCATGATAACTCCAGTGCATAACCCGCATAATTAGTCTATTATAAATTTATTTTTAATCTAGGAAAGATTTTCCAACAGTTCGAATCCTACAATCATAATCCTATATTTATATATTCCTAATACATAATCGTAATCATCTCATACATAGGTTTACTACTATAAGCTGATACTTTCGCTTGAATTTTTTTTATTTATTACTATATTATTTTTCATGATTATTATTATTTTTTCTTCTTTTTTCTTTTTGAGAGAGAGAGGAAAAGAGATAGCAGAGTCAGTGTTGTAACTATCTGTAATGTACTGTATTCCAAGGTTGATAGGCCAAAAAATAATCGAATAATAGTATCAATTATTATGATAAAGTTTCGATAGCTTGTGCATCTCAAAATCCTTATAATCGTCCATCGTTCTTTCTTTACTTCATTAAAGGAATCCTTTCTATCATACTGTAATCTATACATGTATAACTATCTCTCTTATTATTCTAGATGTGCTTCTTATAGAGCTTATAGGAATCCATGTATTACGAAGGAGAATTCTAGTATTGATTCAATCAAAAAAAAAGCTGAAAAAGCTGAATTGCTTCACAGCAAAAGATACGGGCACTTCACCTGTTCGTGGGTACGAGTGTGATTTATGTCAAAAAGTCTTCGTATTTTGATCATTTTGAAGATTAAAACTTATGTCACATCCAACGATCAATTATTGTAGCTTGCTAGTTTGAAATCCCTTCAATTTAGCTAGAAAAGAGCAAGCTCCTCAATCATAAGTGTTGTCATATAGGCTTACAAATCATTTGAATCATATAATTATTCACCGGATTAGTTAGTTTTTCTAATTGTTATAATATAGTAGCAGAGACAATGTATATTATAAATTGTCTCTGATAGTAGTTAATTTCAAAATTTGTACACAAAAGTTCATTTGAAGGTTTTCATATAGTAGTTACCATACACTGAAATATTGCATTTTTGCAAGTTAAATTTCAATTGTTGAACTACTTTACAAATATAAATGACATTGGTTTACTACGAATCAACTATATTCAAAATGGTGTCTGGTAGTCTATATGGATCATTCCTCATCAGAATACTAATTTTACTGCTCAAAATTTGGACCATTTGCAGTCCTCTTTAATTAATATCAAGACCACTTTTCTCTAGGATTTCTTCGGATTTTATGCGAAAAACTGAAAAATTGTACCTCCTACCCACGAAACACGTGAAGTGCCGGTATCTTTTGCTGTGCAGCCAGGGCCGTATGTCTAAATAGGCTAAGTAGGCTGCAGCCTAAAGCGGCAAATTGAAAAAATTTCAAAATTTATAAAATAATTTCAAAAAATTAATGACATTTTCTCTAAAATCGTACGGTATATTATTCATATTAAATCGTATACGGTTTCTGAATTTACTTTGAAAAACATAACCTACTAGTAATTCATAGAACGTAGTTGCCTATTATTTTAGTGCATTACAAAATCGGTTTGATCTCTGAATACACTTATAGTACGGTGTAATTTATTAGACTCGAACCTCAACATCCAAAGAGAGAGGACGATTGCTATGCCAACTTGTTCTATACAGCACCATTTGTGTGATAAAATGTAATCTTAGGGGTTTTTTTTGGGGGGGGGGGAAGAGTTTTTTTAAATCGCTGTAGCACATGAACCACTGAACATTGAATTGTGATTTGGTCTCAAATTATAGAGAAATGAATTTTGCCGAGAGGTATTAGTTCAGTCAATAAAACCTGTCCACACGGGTATAGAGTGCATGAAATATGCCCCAATTATCAACCTCGGGGATTTGTTTAGACTAGTTGGAAGATTAACATAGGCCTACAAAAAGTCCCTGGACCTGGGGGGTGAGCATAGGGCGGGAGGGGGGTTAGAAGGTACAATTTTTTCGTTTTTTGCAAATAACCAGAAAACGGTTGATCCTAGAGAAAAGTGTTACAAATAGAAATTTAAGAGGACTAAAATCTGTGTCGATTAAAAAAAAAGAAATCGGCGAATAGAAATTTTTTTACATTTAATCAAAACTACCATTTAAAAAAAAATCCCAAAAAATTGTCTCAACTGCTTTTAAATGTGATGTAACTCATAAAATAACAATAAATCCACTACCTACCCCCTCACCCTAAAAGTTGTCAAGCATGAGAAGTAGAGTCCAAATAACATATCGATATTAATATTTAACCTATTTTTGGAAGTTAGGATCACTTTTCCAAGAATGGAATTCCTCCAAATTCAGCTACAGGTGGCTTTTGTCAATATTTTGATACTAAAATATACATAAGAAGTAATAACAATATTCAAAGTGGTGTCTGATGGTAGTCTAGATGGATCATTACTCAGCAGAATACTTATTTTACTGCTCAAAATCTGGACTATTTGCAGTAGAAAGGACCCTTCAAGGATAATAATACAAGGACATCCCTAACTTTTGTAGATGTGAACGGATCTTAATAAACTATAGCTCATTGTTTTAAGCTTCAAAAGGCGGTTCTATTTCATATACTATATGTTCAATTCGGACAAAATTGGAAAATTTCATTAACCTAAGTTCTTTGAGCTTATTCCTATATACCGGGAAAACACTAATTTTTTGTGTTAAAATGCGTCTATCTTGAAAATTATTTGTGGTAGGAAGTCGTATTTGGGCTCAAATTGTAGAACATAATCTTCTCTATCATTTTCATCTAATACAATTATGAAATACTCTATTCTAAGAGTAAATATGTTTGATTTTGTAAATTTAAAAACCATCAGAATTATACATCTTTATACTTTTTACGCCATTTTTCTGATAAAATACGGGATTAAAGAGTTATTGGAGTCGAATGACATCTTAGAGAATTTTATTCTATACAATTTGAGCACAAAATCGTATTTATAACTTGAATTTTTCACAATTTAGAATCAAATTTCTAAGATTAAAATAGTAAGGAAAAACGGAAAAAATGTTCTCCATTTTTTGTTGTTTTGTTGTTTTCTACTGCAAATAGTCCAGATTTTGAGCAGTAAAATAAGTATTCTGCTGAGTAATGATCCATATAGACTACCATCAGACATCACTTTGAATATTGTTATTACTTCTTATGTATATTTTAGTATCAAAATATTGACAAAAACCACCTGTAGCTGAATTTGGAGGAATTCCATTCTTGGAAAAGTGAACCTTAAACTTCCAAAAATAGGTTAAATATTAATATTGATATGTTATTTGGACTACTTCTCATGCTTGACAACTTTTAGGGTGAGGGGGTAGGTAGTGGATTTATTGTTATTTTATGAGTTACATCACATATTTAGAAGCAGTTGAGACAATTTTTTGGGATTTTTTTTAAATGGCAGTTTTGATTAAATGTAAAAAAAATTCTATTCGCCGATTTCTTTTTTTTTAATCGACGCAGATTTTAGTCCTCTTCAATTTCTATCTGTAACACTTTTCTCTAGGATCAACCGTTTTCTGGTAATTTACGAAAAACTAAAAAAATGTACCTTCTACACCCACCTCCCGCCCTATGCTCACCCCCAGGTCTGGGGACTTTTAGTATGTTAACCTCCCAACTAGTCTAAACAAATCCCCTTGGTCGAAAATTAGGGCATATTTCATGCACTCTATAACGCTTCATTGACTGGACTATATTTCGAAATACGGATGCAAGTGTTTCCAATTCAAAGCTACTAACTTTCAAAGTTTCACGGATTAATTCCTGTGAAAAAATATGAAGTTTTCTAAAAATTGTAACTTGGAAACAGTTTATTTAATTGATGTACATAGATGTAATTGGTCTCAATCTCTTCCAAATTCTGTTCTCTAGAAAATAAATACATGAATCGTCCTTCCTCTTTGGATGTTGAGGTTCGGTCTTTTTGGAACTAATAGCACTGTACTATGAAGTCCACGAGATATTTCTTGCTACATGCCCATGTATATAAATATATTTTATCATCCTACTACTGATTTGGCTCTGAATGCCGCTTACCAACGTATTCCCCTTAACCCATAACGACTCGTAATAAGCAAAGTATAAGCCTGAAGGAGGCGGCAAATTTACATTTAGCCTATAAGCGGCATACTCTTAAATCCGGCCCTGTGTGCAGCACTTCAGCTTTTTAGTGGGCTCGAGCCGCCAGTGATACAACCCAATACATATTTAAACAAGGTACATGATTGGTCAAAGTATTAGGAAAATTTTAAGATCAAAGTCATTTTGGGGAGGCCCGAAAATATGTTTGCGGGGGGGCAGAAAAAAGTGTTATGTCACTGGTCCCAAACCTCCAACAATTCATAAAATAAAACTAATAAACCTAACTTTATAACCTAAATAATAGAGAACTTCAATAAAAAACCTAATAACACATGAAGAACACTTGAAAAAGTACCTAATAATACTTGAAGAACAATATAAGAAACAAGAACGAAATCTAAGAAACAAGACTTGATGAATGAACTTCAAATCTCTAGTAGATAGGCTAGTTGTTAATATTTTTATTATTTTTTTGTAAAAGTACCGATTATAATCAACAAATATGTCTGAAGAGGGCTACCTATACCTAACCTTGAAAACACTAGATTTGAACACATAAAAATATAACTTTTTTATTTTATTTATAATCAACTACGAATTGGCAACGTTAAGCCACGTTTACACAGGAATGTTAATAACATTTGTTGATAACTTTTATATAATAAAATTTATAATATAAATGTCTATATAATAAGAATTGAACTTTAAATTTAGGGCTATTTAAAATAATTGATAAATAGAATGAAAAATCAAATAGGTACCTTTTTTGAAAAAACTTTAGAAGTATTATTTTACAGACATGTTACCGGACTTAGCCCAAATAATGTCGGATAATGGGCTGAGTTTCGAAACATGTCTATAAAATAATTCTTCTAAAGTTTTTAAAAAGGGTATTTGATTTTTCATTTTATTTATCAGTCTATATATAATAATAATACGTTATTCAAAAAAGTTATTAACGAATGTTATTAACATATTCCGGTGTAAACGTGGCATTACATCAAGCCACACTGGATTCAACTTGAGTGAAAATATTTCACCTAGCTCTTCACATGGGTGGAAATTTATTCGATTTTCACCTGTTTTGGTAACGTTTATTGATAACTGATCATCAGAAATAAAATGTGACTTTTACTGAAAATTATTTGAAATTCAACAGATGACAAGGGAGAATTGCTGCTTTCATCATAGAACATATGATATTTGGAATAGTAACAATTTGTTCAAAAATCACAGGTGAAAAATTCACCAGTATTCACCGGTTATTGTACGAGAAACGGGCCCAGCTGATGGTGATTATGATCATCTCATAGCAGTTGCATCAAGTCCCACATATGGACAGTATTACAGTGAAGCGTAATTGTTAATGAAACAACTGTTCATTTGAAGTAATAATCTTTTTTTATTATTCAAAATAACATACAAACGACATAATTCAATGGAAAAGCTATGATGTAATAAATAATCTATTTAAAGATTTCTATTATCTTCACGATGTAACTTGAATAGACAGGGTATCACAATAGAATAAAATACAATATTAATTTTTATCAATAAACAGCAGCTTTTCTGTAATTAATTTTATTCGCTGTAAAATCTGTGAAGACGTCACAAACAAATTTCTGGATCGTTTTCAAACTTGTGTGCTAATTTTTATTTGAAAAATGCAATCCAATTTCTACTCTAGATTCGAATAAATTGAATATCTACTTCCAACAGTGCAATGTAGTGTTTGAAAGTGTAGGCAAATGTTGTAATGCGTATTTTGAATTGAGATTCGTTCTCCAAAATTGATTCAATAGAACGTCAGGAGGTTCAGTATTTTAAGACTAGAGGGAATGGAATGTGTTTTAAAGAGTATTACTAAGTGTAAATATATTTGATGTTAATACTGTTCTTCACTACTTGAAGTGTTGAATCTCTTGAAAAAACCTTTACCTATCCTTAGTATATAATAAATATGTTTGTTATAAGCTCAGAATATATACTCAGAGAGGGAAATTCTTAATATTTAGAATTATAATATATATTGTAAGTTTCTAAAGAACAACAAATTTCTCAACAGTTTCAAAAGTTTCTCAACAAATTCAAATTTGCTCCTTCTTTTTTGAGAATCCTTCCAAAACTTCTTCCAGTGTCTTACCATGAGTTTCTGGCAGGAAATAGTATACGAATAGAGTTCCCAAAAGGGCTGAGAATCCGTAGAAGTAGAACACTCCATCACTTCCCAAACTAAGCCATAGATGGGGGAATGACATGATGGCAATGAAACAGAAGATGTATCCGAGTGTGGTTGCGATGGCACCGGCTGTTCCTTTCACATTCAATGGGAACACCTCTCCGAGCATGGACCAGGGCAAGATAAGGAATCCAACCGTACTGGAAGTGATGTTGAGAAGAATGGCTATCAACGGAATCCATCTTAGGTAATAATATTCGGCGCTAGTGAAGAAGTAGGGTCTTAATGAGAGGTATACAGCAATGAAAAGCATCGTTATGCACATTCCTGCACCAGAAATGGTAGCTAGTGCTCGTACTCCGGTTTTCGGGTAGACAAAGCTAGCCGCTATTGACACGCCAAAGATGATGACACCGCTGAGCACAGTCACAAAGTAAGGATTCAAAGCAATCACTCCTGCGCTTCTCACTATGTCAACCATGTAGGCTATGAAAACAAACACTCCGGAAAATTGTTGGAAGAAGAAGAAAGCCGACATAATAAGGAGTGGTTTGTGCACTTCTGGTTTTTCAATTTCCTTGATGATTTCTTTGAAACTAGTAGGTTGTGCCGGCTGTTCTTCAACTGGGGCGCTTGGTGTTGGTTGTTCAGGGTCGGTGCTGGAGCTAGGTTGAGAAGCTCCCAACTGTTTCTGCACCCATTCAGCATCGCCCTGTCTTCCCTTTGTCTGCAACCAGGTCGAGCTCTCTGGCACAATTATTGCCACGGTAAGCAAGGCGAAAACCGAAATGATAGCGGCTACGCCAGCCACTTGGTAGTAGGGAATCATGGCTCCGCAGATGTAGGTGACCAGGATACCAAAGCATAGAGCGACAGTTGACCAGGTGACTATTGAAGTTTGTTCGACGGCGTCCTTCTTGAGACTCTCGTTGGCGTAAGTGGCGGCTGGAAGCATTGCCAGTCCAACTGATACTCCGGTCAGCATACGTCCAAGGAAGAGTTTTAGTGCAGTTGGGTCGGTTGGTCGGAAGGTCAGCATCAGCCAGCCTAGGAGGCCGACCACGCTGATCGTGTGTAGAGCCACGCGTCGTCCAAATCTGTCCATCACTGGTTTACTCAGCAGGTAGCCAATGGGGATCATTAGTGCTATGACGCTCGCTGTAAATAAAAACAAAACGAACAATTTCATTAACATTGAAAAGGAATGCTTTTATTGCTGCTATAACATTGCCTCCTTTCAAATTTAGTATAAAAATCATCTCACACTACATTTGATGAGAAAATTAGCACCGATATATAGCATAGGTAGTGAAGCTATAGTTGAAATTATTGTTATTTTTATTATGGATAAAATCTCTTGATATTTTTTATCATCCATAAATGGATGGATTATTTTTAAAACTTAGATATATGGATATTTTAAAAACTAAATATTATGATAAAATAAATCTTGAGTATGGAAACCATACAACTCATCCTTTTTAGCTTAAAATTCAAAATTAAATTTCTATTGCTAAACATTCTTTTAATTCCACAATTAATTATTAGATTGATAGCAGACGAACTATAAGGAGAACTAATAGTTGTGAGTTACACTTGACAGCCAAGTTCTGTTCATTCTTTGAATTTAGATAAATCTGAAATATTAATTTATCATCGTATTGGATTTTTCTGTTAATCATCTTCAGGCTAGTGCAGCTTTTATTTTATTTTTCTAACTAGGTGATTCCACACAATTGGTCAATATATAATGTTTGAAGCTCGTTGTTCTAGTTAAATTATTTTTATATTGTCTATATTTTCTAACGATTATGTAGCGATTCGAACGAGTAGCGATTCGACCAATGCCCAAATAAGTAGTGTTTCCCCCAATGGGCTTTCACGCTCCTGTGAGCATTACAAACGAGTAGTCTTTCAACCGATTTCTACCTGACTCTAGACACCCTTCTTTGTCAGAGAAACCTCAGATATAGGCAGAAGTTGAATAAACTGAAAATAAATAAATGTGTAACTAAGAATAGAAATTATGAATGAATGAGACAATGAGTCTCAAAAGTTCCCATAATAACAACAAAAGATCGGAGTTGTCTTCCTTCCTTTAGAGACCCTTCTCTTATTGGCTAATCAACAGGGTATTCCCAGTTTCTAGAAAAACCCAGAAATCACTATGAAATTGTCATCGCAATGTATCAGGAGTCATGGAACATATTTTATAGTGGTCAGTTGTAAAAGTTCCTCTGAGCATGCAACATGGAACTATTCACCACGAAAAGAGGGAAACCGTGTTTGATTAATGAAGGATTTAGGTACTATAAAAAAATGAATTGAAAAGTGGGGAAGTGAGATGGGTATGCATAAAAGAAAAATGCAATGGGAAAGTGTTTACTAGGGATGAAGAAGTGACAAAACAATTAGAACATTCTTGCATACCAGATGTAGCAGAAATCGATGTTTTCCGTGCAGTTGAGAAGACAAAAAAACGTGCCTGTGAAGACTGTGACACGTCAATCTCCAAGGTAAGATTATATTTGAATAAGACCATTTTTACGCCGATGGAATGGACGATAGGAATCATGATATATTCCTATGTATGCTACAATATTAAACATTTGAAAATAATAGGCAAGTGAAGATGAACCCTACTGTGTGATTTGACAAACAAAGCAAATAAGTTTGAATAGAATTTGCAGGCGAGCAATAGTCAAATCAATCTAATAATGATTAGAATAAAGTGCGTTGTGGAAAATAATAATTGAGGATTTAAAATCTATCTTTGACAACTTCGGGGATTCCCTTTGGAAAAAATAGAACTAAGCTGATTCCCATTCAGTAATTGAAGTGTACTATTTTTAGCGTGTGAATGACAGTAGAGTGATTTGTAAGTTAAGTCATTGTTACAGTTATCTATAGCCAATGCTTGAAGTTCTATTATTTTCTTCCTGAACATTTCTATTATGTGGGCCTGTCATGTCAATGCAGATATTTTTCTTTTTGTTATTTGTTATTTGGACGAATCACTACTCTTTCAGGTATACGGTCCCAAACTACCTGACCAAATTGGCAGAAACTTTACTCATCTGAAAAGTTACTTGTCCTAAACACTACGACACCTTTTCTAACTCCTGTTCTATTCATGAAATCTTTTCTAAATCGTTTACTCACCAAACCAAGCTGCATCAGTAACTCCCAGATCAAGTTGTGGCAATGTCTCTGCAGAGAACCCAAGACACATTCCTGGGGCAATGCTTGGCAGTGCAATGACGAATGCAATCAAAGCCTGTCAAACAAATATTCAAATCTCAATTGATATTTCTGAATTTGGAAGAGTGAAAGTTTTAAAGAATGTAAGGTACATTCCTTTGTGGAACAAACAAATTTGTCGTTGAAACATATTTTTAGTTGATGAAAGAAATTAAAATATACTTATACCTAATTGAACAAGAAGGCGATTGGGGTTCAAAGAAAAGCTGGCTAATTGCTGTTTTATAAAATATATAATTTATAAAATAAAATGGCAAGGTGTTTAATAATGAAATGTTCAATTTGGAACTTCCAAAGAACTACTGGAAATTAAAAATAATCTCTGAGTTACAGTGTGTTTTGATGATAATACTCGTATACTCTTCATGAGGAATATTATTATTTTAGAAATTACTTATATTATACATGATATAAATTTTTTAATTTATCACTTTAGCGCATAAATTTTCTAGTTCAAGCTAAACTTACTCATTTTCTAGAAATTTATCTCTGAAATCTAGGACGTAGCCTATAATATAATTTATCTATACGCTATAGAGCAGAGCCTACGGCGGAAAATAATTTGAAAATTAATTCTACCCTAGCTACATAGCTCAAGAAAAGAAAACAATTGAGTGATGAAAAATCCTGTTTTAATAATCAAGGGACTAGCCTGAATCTACCACGCCTTTTTAATAATTACCTACGGTATATATTAATGCATCTGCCTGCTGACTGGACAAGCTAATCTCCCAATGAAAAAAAATACAATTATTGGCACATAATTCAGATTTTATCACTTGAAGGAGACTGAGTATCAATTTATTAATAATAAAAACTTTTAGAATGAATGACGAGTAGGCTACAACATAGAAATTTTAAGTATTAAATTCATCATCAGCCTACAGCCCTAAATAGCCTTCAAATAATCTAACATCTAGTAGCCTACTTTACAGAATTTTGATATCGCTTGTTAAAAAACAATAATTACTTCCCAAAAATTGTGTAAATATCATGACAGAAGACTTCAAATATATTTGTAAAATAGTTCTAATTTATTGGTGTCCAGCAGTTTACCCAGTTGAATGAAATCAGTTATATTTCAGTAATGAAGAAAATAATTTATACTCTTGTAAATATGTATCATTTAAGAATTCAATCAATCTGTAGAAATCAATTTTTTCAAGCTTTCTTATTATTGGTGAAGTATCCCATGATTGTAAAATCTTTTGAATATTTTTCTTCACTAGAATAATTTATTTTTAGTTACCTATATCATCATATTGAAATTCTTGATAAGTAACTTAAACTGTAGCGTACATCAGTTGGTCTACTCTCTTACAAAAGTAGGAGTTAAAGTAGTTGACTTGGACTATTAAAATTATTATTTATTTCAGTTTAGGCTACTCAGAGTTATAAAAAATTTGCAAGTTTTGAAAAATTGGTGAATGTATTTTACTTACATGCTTCTTGAGAGATGATTTCTTCTCTTCAAAATTGCCCTTTCCAGTGGATAGCAAAGGAGTCGCTGCCGACTCAGATGTAGACGCCATTTTTGTTCTTCGAGATGTTTTAATAGGACATTCCCTTCAATTTACTGACTGAAATGAAATAATTCACTCTAATTAAATTTGAGAATTGCATTGATAACTGCAATTGATCATTACAATAACATATTATTGTTACAATTGCTACTTATATCAAGTATTTTAAGCAAAGGTGATAAGTGGATGATGATGTTTAGGCTACATAGTGAATGAATGATGAATGTTTATAAAATACAAACTACAAAAAATAATAATGCTTGAATAGATGTAAATTGTATTGTATTGAAATTAATTTGTTCAGAAGTAAAATACAACCTGCAAACATTCACAGAAAAATAATGCTTGAATAGATGTAAATTGTGTTGTAATGAAATTAAATATACAAATAATAATATTCGTGTAACCTGGCTGGCTCAGGTCTGGTGTCAGAGTTTTCAGGTCGCTTCTGATCAATTTCAGGGCCTCTGACAAGACTTAACGACTGTTTTTAGGCAGCCGGAACCGACGGCTTAACGTGTCCACCCGAAACACGGGAAAGTGGCCTGAGAAAAATTTCTGGTCTGGCCTGGGTTTGAAATTTATTTGTTCAGAATTTTATAATAATAGAGTAGCTAATAACTACTAAATTCATTGTACCCTACATTGATGTATATTGAAATAATTAGGAAACCTTTAGAATGAAGAATTCTTTAAACTACATGATTTTTTTCTAATTAAAATATTATTGAATTTATTATATTATAAAATATTATTTTTAATGGTGATAATATTACCATTTGAATGAGAATAATCATTTTTAAATGAAGGAGATCAATCTATAAGGTAAAAAAATATTTCAATCTCAAGTATAATATTGTGACTATAATTATCTATTATTGGCTCCAGTATCACTGCACCTATCTACAATATAGAGGCCTCTTGATGCTTGAACAGTCGATGACTCAGAAAATGCATTTTGATAGATAAAATGTCGTTCTTTTATTACATAAACTTGTTTCTCATCCAACCAATGTAGGATTCTTCTTGGAGACAATCTAGCTCTTGATAGATCTAGTTTTTTTAAGTGATATACTTCCCAATAATATAGATTATTTTCATGCAGCCATGAATGTCAAATAATTATATTATTAATTTGTAAACTATTATTTAGTTAACTTAATTAGCAAGTAAAATTCATGCAGGCCTATTCCTTAGGCGAATTCTATCTAAGATTTGCATCCACTACTGGAGCATGCAGATTTGAAAGTGGCTTTCAGGGTCATGATTTCTGTCATAAATATCATGGTCACAATTGTCAAGTGTGTGAAAAAATGGCAGAGAACGCTACATAAAAAAAGTTCTTCAAATAAACCAGCCTACATCGCTTGGTCTTCCATAATCTTCACCTCAAAAGTGGTTACGTAACTCTTTATAATACATTGACTCCCAAACTCAAATGCTTGAAATACGTAGATTCTATGAATCAATTGTTGGTTTGCTTGGTGACAAGTGTTATACGTGAATATAAAATTATTTTAAAGTTCACAGTAATAAAAATGTCAGTACAAACTTTGAAATACGTTCAACCGGCTTAAACTAAAATAACTCTCAACGTCTATGCGGTTTTCGCAGTAAACTTTTGGTTACTTCAGCTTTCAAAGATGGAGTTTCAAATACACTAGAATGTCATTGGATGTTTCTTTACCTGATATTGGTGAATTGTCAAATTGAAGAAGCAATGATGTATGGTCGGCCCTAGCTAGCGAGCTGAGTCCTCACAACTGTAAGCCTTTAGTCTGCGTTGCAGGTTGCAGATCCAGACCCGTTACGTAAGCATGTGGATTCGGTTACATAACGTCTCCACCTCGGCCAGGCTTATAATGCCTATTCCAGATCCGACTTCTATGCTCAATAGTAGGGCTAAGGTGGTTAAATCGTTTTTCTAGTTGGGGGTTGAGAGGAATCACCGTGAAAAATGCTAGTATAATGATAAAAACCTTGATCATGAAACCCAAAGCGTGATAGAGGTCATTCACCTGAATCGAATCCAGGTCTTATAGCGTAGGGTACTCTTTTTTAAAATTTGAGGTTGATGATCGATCGTGCTGTTTATTTTTCAATATATCACTCTCCTGGCTTTTCCATAATCCCCCTCTTGTGAGAAGAATTGGAAATCCTTTTTTCTGATCAGTTTTTCCTGTTCAGTTGTATGAAAGAAGCTAGGATGAAAAACTCGAACTCAAAAAATAAAGTATGGTTTAGTTTCAAAGAAAGAAATCTTTTGTTTTTTGAATTTTTCTGTTTTCCGAATTCTTGGGAAATACCGTAGCTGAGCGGTTTCTCAAGCTCTCACTCTAGGCTTCATATCTGAGAACTAATTTTGGAATAGTTCATGAATATCAGAAAAATAGAAAATTTGAGATAGTTTAATTTTTTAATAGATCCATTTATAACAATTGCCATGAGAGAAAATTTGTCGATATGAATCAAGAGAGGAATTAATTTTTTACCGGTGTGAGATTATAATAATTGAGAATTGAGATTAATTTAAACATTTTAAAGTTCAAAAACTTCTATTTTTGAAATTTCAAAGATAATCTTGTATTATATCGCTGATTATTTTCTCGTCTTCATTCCAGACGTTCGATTCCAGACAATTCCAAGGAAATTTTTTCGGGTCTCTCTTAACTTTCGTACCTCTTGTAAAACCGACGGTCCACAGAGAGTATTAATGATTATTTATAAAAAATCAAGCTCTACTATACTTAGTACTGTACTAAATATTTGAATACTCATTTACAATTTACATTTTTACATAGTTCAATTCAAAAGTAATAAGGCTCTCTTTATAAAAATGGTTCTATTGATTGGATAGAACAAAACCTTGATTATCTTCAAGAATGGAATCTTTCGCATCAATATGACTGGATACAAGGATTCCAAGCAGTAGGGGCGTCCTGTTAGAAGTCTTTTGAAATTCCTTCAAGTACTATAACTACTTCGATTTCCTACTATATGTCCTCAATCAAGTACCACTCCTTCTCCATCCCCATTAGTGCTTTTTCAACCATGGGAACAAAAAGAAGTCGGGAGGAGTCAAGTCTGGACTGTAGGGAGAACAACTATATTAGTTCAAATTAAGCAAAAAAAGTAAAAGTCGGAGGACCCAGCTGAAAATTTGCAGATATGATCAGAAAATGGCGCTAAATAACATACTAAAAGTCTCCAAGAGTCCCCTGTAAGCTTCGGCCGCCATCTTGAAAAAACCGTAAAATTTACTTTCTAGGAATTGTTTTTTCGTAAATTGTGGCCGAACCAAGCGTCGGACGAGAAAATTTTATAGGACCTTTTTTATAGACAATAAAATTTGGAAAAGAATAAGACCAATTGCATTACTGTATCATTAATTGTTTTTTAAATACAATTTTTTTTTAATTTGGCAATTTTTTCATAGGATCGAGAATTTGAATTTTCTTTTACTTGAGAAGTTTGTAACTATAAATTGAACACCCGTCCATTCGTATTTCAAAATCCCTCTCGGCGAAATTCATTTCTCTTCCATTTGAGACCAATTTCACACTTCTTGTTCAATATTTTTTGTGCTACAGCTATTTTAGAAAATCCTAACACCCCCAACAACCCCAAAAATTGCATATTTTATCACAAAAATCTTAATGAAAAAGTTGGGATTTGCTTATACTTTTCGAATACTGTTTCTGAGACCCTAGGCTGTCATTAGCAATGTTCATCCGACCAAAAGCATCGTGGGATTCTTGGGGGTGGGTCAAAAGCATCCCCTATATTTTAAATTATGTATATTTATTCATAACTTTTAACGGTATACGTCGGATTTCATCGTGTGATAGCTCATCGTTTCCAGCTAATTGTGATGGTATGAATTCATATATTATGTATGTCAAATTTTATAAAGAATTTCAAATTTTAAGTTATAATGGTACTGTGTGTAATACCTCCTCGTTGAAAACACACCATTTTTACATTCAAGTGACTCCCAATCGGGAAGCTGTGGGCCCAAAAATCTGAAACTTACAATGAAATGTAGAGGAAATTTTCCTCTTCCAGATGAATGGTATCGGAATTCCGGGACTTCTTACTTGAGATTGTAAATAACCAGTTTTTATCATTGATTTTCAGTTAAAATTGCACCTTTTTCGAATATTATCGAAATTGCGGTAAGAGCAAGCAAATTTCATTATACCATTCAATAGAGGATGAATTTCTCTACATTTCAAGACCAAGAAAATAGCTTTACCTTTATTAGTAATCAAGTTATAATTTAATTAATTATTCAACATTTTTAAGCAATTGGAAAAGTGTATTTTTGGGCAGTGTTGCAATTAAATATTCATCAAAGGAATATGATATATCATATATGATACTAAAGAGGATATTTTTCTCAACAATTTAATGCCAAATTAATAATATTGAACAAGCTAGATCAATTTTTGAAATCAATTGTCCCCTTCAGCTCAATGAGTCGCTCCACTGATGTAATACGACTCGTTCAATAGGTTTTCCTCCTCTATACCGGTCTCAAGTGATTAGTCCCGGAATTCCGATACCAACCATCTGGAAGAGGAAATTTTCCTCTACATTAAATTGTTGAGAAAAATATCCTCTTTAGAATCATATATGATATATCATATTCCTTTGATGAATATTTAATTGCAACACTGCCCAAAAATACACTTTTCCAATTGCTTAAAAATGTTGAATAATTAATTAAATTATAACTTGATTACTAATAAAGGTAAAGCTATTTTCTTGGTCTTGAAATGTAGAGAAATTCATCCTCTATTGAATGGTATAATAAAATTTGCTTATTCTTACCGCAATTTCGATAATATTCGAAAAAAGTGCAATTTTAACTGAAAATAAATGATAAAAACTGGTTATTTACAATCTCAAGTAAGAAGTCCCGGAATTCCGATACCATCCATCTGGAAGAGGAAATTTTCCTCTACATTTCATTGTAAGTTTCAGATTTTTGGGCCCACAGCTTCCCGCTTGGGAGTCACTTGAATGTAAAAATGGTGTGTTTTCAACGAGGAGGTATTACACACAGTACCATTATAACCTAAAATTTGAAATTCTTTATAAAATTTGACATATAATATACGAATTCATACCACCACAATGAGTTGGAAACGATGAGCTATCACGCGATGGAATCCGACGTATACCGTTCAAAAGTTATGAATAAATATATATAATTTAAAATATAGGGGATGCTTTTGACCCACCCCCAAGAATCCCACGATAATTTTGGTTGGATGAACATTGCTAATGACAGCCTAGGGTCTCAGAAACAGTATTCAAAAAGTATAAGCAAATCCCAACTTTTAGTGCATTTCATTCGAAAAAATGCACTATTGGTCTTGCCCTGACAATCGAAAATTTATGATGTAATATATTTTTTACACGTTTCCAAGCCCCTAGAACACGAATTTGATGTCCGTTCAAATTCATATATCTCTATATATACATTAATATATTTATATATTTATATATTTATATATTTATATATTTATATATTTATATATTTATATATTTATATATTTATATATTTATATATTTATATATTTATATATTTATATATTTATATATTTATATATTTATATATGTACAGATTCTTGTGAACGCGATAACTCCCGAAGGGCTTGTCGGAGAGTGACCGAATTTTGCACAAAAATCAATAGAGCTAATATCTCGGTCAAGTTCGTTAACCAGCCAAATTGGTCCAACGGAAGGGGGTCAAATTTGGGGATGAAAGTTTGAAAAATCACTACAAATTGACTTGATCGTTTTGAAAATTGGTGTGTATAATACCCTTATTATGCCGTACAATTTGAGCCATGAACGAATAAATTCAATCAAAAATGGCGGAGGAAATGGCGAATAATATGCCAAAAATGGTGTTTTCATGGGTTTTTCGAAAACGGCACTTTTGAATTCACACCCTGAATAGCTCATTATAAGTCATATGATTTGAGCTATCATTGAATTGCATTTGAAATGCACTCTTTCCGACCGCCAGCTGCCGGAGAGAATTTTTTTATTAAGATTTCTGTGTTAAAATATGCAATTTTTGGGTTTTTTGGGGGTGTGAGGATTTTCTAAAATAGCTGTATCACAAAAAATATTGAACATAGAAGTGTGGAATTGGTCTCAAATGGAAGAGAAATGAATTTCGCCAAGAGGGATTTAGAAATACGAATGTACGGGTGCTCAATTTATAGTTACAAACTTCTCAAGTAAGAGAAATTTAAAATTCTCGATCCTTTGAAAAAATTGCCAAATTAAAAAAAAATGTATCTAAAAAACGGTTGATGATACAGAAATGCAATTGGTCTTATTATTTTACAAATTTCATTGTCTAAAAAAAGGTCCAGAAAACTTTCTCGTTCGACGCTTGGTTCGGCCACAATTCACGAAAAAACAATTCCTAGTACCGTAGGTAAATTTTATGATTTTTTCAAGATGGCGGTCGAAGCTCACAGGGGACTCTTGGGGACTTTTAGTATGTTATTCAGTGCCTTTTTCTGGTCATATCTGCAAATTTTCAGCTGGGTCGTCCGACTTTCACTTTTTTTGCTTAATTTGACTGGACTATATAGGAACCTTCACGACTACCGGTGCACCGGTACTCAACAATTGATACTATCAAGTTGCCGAGAACCGAGATATCTGACTTGATGATATGATGATGGCATGATATCATGACTTTTACATGCCCGAAATACGGGTAATTTAATGTGACATTATGACATTTGTAATGTCTCATGGATCATAAGTGACAACCCATCAGCTTTTCAGCGCTAAAATAATTATGAAACTGATGAAATATAAATACTCCCAACAAATTGGTTTTGAAATCAACTCATAGTGGATTGTAAATCCTTTTAGAGTCTAAATTTAGATCCTGCCTTGCGAATAAATTACTGATTTGTTATCAAATATCATCCATGTGATGAAAATGGATAAATAATGAAATACTAGAAATATAGGCTAATATTGAAGATTGAAGATTCTACTTTACTCTTCCAAGTCTTCTCTTCTCTCTCTCTCTCTCTTTCCTTCTTGTTTCTCCAATCATTACGCGCTGCTTCTATGGTACAAGGAGTCCCTCTATATCAGTCTCTATTCTAATGTGAATGATTCACGTTCAAATGAGCGTTTGTTCGAGTAATTTGCTTCAAGAGCTATAAATGTAAAATTAATTACGTCGGAAAGAATCAAATAAATCTATATGGAGCGGGCTTTATAACCCTTGTACTCAGATAATTCTTCTAAAGCTATTGATTTATGTGATGCATATAGGCCTATGCATTAACCAAGGATCTATGAGGATTTCCCTGTAATAATCAAGTAGTATATTGACGCTTGACTCACAATTCTAACCCTAGACCTCATAAAGACTGATAATTAGTTGAGTAGATAAACTGTACCTCAGTTTTATTATCATCCACTCCATCAATGTTTAGTTCTATCGCTCATCCATTCCCGTTATTTGCTATATAATTATTTCTTAACTGCTGTGTACATAATTTTTTTCAATCGAATTCAAAATGATCAAATCATTAAGTTTGCTCTATTGTATTTTTATTGTTACAGAGAATTCATAATAATACTGTATTGGCCTAGCTTTTGCAATTAAAATAGAACACGTCAATATGTACCTAATTTGGAAATTACTTGATTGTCAATAGTGGAGGAGTGGTTTCTGATCAACCATTAACTTGTGATTGGTGACCAACCTCAGAAGAGAAATTTATTATTGTAATTCAAGTATGAAAATTAGCTCTTTTTATTGATTAAGCACTGTATTTAACAAAATATTATAAACAAATTATATTTATAAGTATTTTTCAACTAGAACGATTGATCTCTGAAGATTGTAGAATATTTTGAGGATTTCAATCATTTGTTAGTTTTTTAAAACAGTATAAAGCGAATAATCACCGCAATCTATTACAATTACTAAACAACACACAGTACCAGTGTAATATCTATTTTCCTAGCATTAAATATTAGACTTTCTCATTTTTCAATTTCAGTTTCAAAGGAAATTTACTCGTCACGTGAGCAATGAGAAGGTCGTAGATTCTTCTTTCAAGTTCACAAGATTACAAAAGTTCACAATATTTATTGAACCAGGAATAAGATAAATTCTCTGTGCTCCCTACATTACATATTATGTAATACTCGTATACTAAATAAACTTAGTTTTACTAGTAAAACTAGAGCTCGGTGTTCTATATCTGCAATATCAGAGTTCAATGTAGAGTGGAGAAAAATACAGTAGCATTGGTTTTGTTACGCTGTCCGCCCGTGAGGATGAGATAAAATAATTGTATTTCATCATTGACACTGACAAAATATATATTTGTGTCAATGAAATTTCAGACGATCATTGAACTGCGCCCTGGTGGAGGCTATCATTTTCAAGATGTTCATCTCTAGTAGTTCTCCGTGTTGTCTTGATCGGACTCAAACTTGTATTACAATGTTTCTGTCTCTGGAAATGTCCGAAGTTGTCGCGGAATTGTAATGCAATATTCGTACTTTTTTGTTGATGTAGAAAGCCAGTGAAATATGATTCTAAAGAGATTGGTACGGCTTTGGCAGCAGTGAAGCCCCAGGCTGCCGCGCGGCTGGAGTTGGTCAAATTCTCCATAATCTGAAAATGCAGACTGGAGAACGGCAGCCTCTGCTCGACATTAAGGCAGCCGTCAAGAATTTTCAGGTAAGGGAAACTATTCAAAAATTTTCCAAAGTGACATGATAATAATACAGTTTTAATGTTCACGTATTTCATTTATTCCATGTACGGTCTGATTTTCCATGATTGTGAGTTTTCCTAAAACATTAGGATCACATCTCGTTAGGCGTGTCAGTTTTCCACTGAATTATGTAACTTCAAATAACCTCATTGTCATTTTTTATCGTGGAGAAGTGATATCCTGATTCAATTCAGTCTTAAATTTTCTCGCCGCAGAGTTTCAATAATAATTGAATTAAATTAATTTCATCTCGAGCGGTAATAACCAACTCCAAAAAAAATCCTATTGTTAAGTTTAAAGCAAGTATTCCTATTGATGAACTATGGATTTACTAGTTACTACAGAAGTCAACTATGCGCAATTCTCATCCAATCTAAATTGTCGAAATGGTGTGCTGTTTTAATCAATGGTGAATCCATTGAGTTAATGGAAAAATAATTTTATTCGATTGCTCTGAAGATGGAAGTGAATCATTTGCATAATTGACTGTATCGTGAATTGGAATTAGCACTAATTCACATTGGTATTGTTGAAGGGGAGAGTGTCAACGTATTTCGGTGACGTCCAGAACTCCCCTCTCTTACTTTTTTCAGGCGTTTTCGCTTGTACAGTACACAGTGCAGTACCGTACCGTACTTCACTTACTTTTTCCGTACTTTACTTTACCTTACTTTACTTAATATTCAGGAAAAATTAAAAATAGATATACTTAACTGATAAAATTACTTCAAAATTTCTGTACTTCAAATTTCTTACTGTACTTCAAAATTTCAATGATGATCTACCCATAATGAAGTTAATTAATAATCTTTTTATAATTACGTAATAATTGGATTAATTTCAGAGACAAAGTAATTAAAAATCGAAACTTTGGGTGAAATATAATATTATGTAGCTGCAAACTCTGTACTTTTTTCAAAATTAATATACGGTAAGAATTTTGTCATGACAACATCACGATTCGCTTCATTATTGTTCCCAACTGAAAGCTGACTATAATTAGGCCCACGGTATTATATATTGGAAGTCTGATACTTTTGAAATTAAAATTGTTCCAAGTTTCCTAGCAAGCACAACTTCATATAGGTTAGAGGATGGAAAACAAAACTCCTATAAGTGTTCAAGAATAAATCGTATTATTCCACCTGTGTTTCATAACTACTTGTGAAATATTATTTCCATAATTTTATCTCTCTTGATTCCAATGAGTAAATGAAGCCAAACAAGGTTTCACACAGTGACACTGTATCTATCAAAGAGCTATTCCTAGACGAACTCTACTCATCACTTATCAACGCTTATTAAAATTCATCGTCTCATCTTAATTTAGAAATCATTAATAGAAGCTTCGCGCACGCACGCTCTCACTCTTTCCAAAATATAAATTCGTTAATATGTCTCATCCCCAACGAATCGTGTAGTAGCAATTTTTCTTATTTTCATCTTGCCGCCAACAAACTTCTCCTTTAACAGCGAGACTGAACCCCCATGTGGCCCAATTCCGATAAAACGTGTCTTTTCATCTCTCCAAACATTTAGAATTAAACAACAGCATGATATGAAACTAAAGTATTCATAAGCTTTCAACATTGAAATTATTTAACACTAAGTAAATTTTTAAGTTGATATAAATTTCATAAAGAATTGGAAACAGATTGAGTCTCAACAAAGATAAGAGGTTGAAATATCGTAGACATAGAAAGTCTCATTTATTTGTCTCTCCACTTCAACATTGGCTTATTGCTATGATGGAGAGATCATTATTTGGCGGAGAGACTTTACGAGGGGGTTTGACCTTGCAACTTCGAACATACTGAACTTATCATGCTCCGAATTTCAACATTATATGTTCAGGGTGATCAACAAGCAAACCATGCTCATAAAAATCAGAAGTAAAACAAATACTCTCCTGTCCTAAAGACACAGATCTGACCGAAATGTGCTAAAACGCTCGACCGCCCGATGCGACCAGTGATAGCTCCATCAAATTACCTGTGACGGTTATTTATAGCCACCATCACTCTCTGTTTTCTGATTTGTTTACTCTCTTTTTAGTTCCACTATTGATTCATATCTCTATCTAAAGCAGACCATTAACTCCGGATCGCCTCAAAGAAGTCTGAATGAATTTTTAGCTTGCGGTCGAATAAAACATTTTGAAACGTAGATCTGATTACTTGAACCAATATAAGTCCCGTTTTATCAGCTAATAAGTTTCTCCACTCACTGAATCATAATGAGAATATTTACTACAATTACTCTACAATTTACAATCTGATACAGACGAATTATTCTGTTTAAAACAATTACACATTATTTTTACTTACTTATAGTCTTTAGTATCTATTCCGTGATTCAATTTCTTACCTACCTTCAACTTCCTGGAAATGAAATAAACTTTGAAAGAAGATAGAAGAAGAATAACCTTATAAATTTTAACGTTCCGAGAACGTAAAACAAGCAGAAAATTTAGTGAAACCAGGAGTGCAACTCTCATTGATCGAAATAAATTATTACATAAAAGAATCAATGCTCAATCGTAACATATCCTGCTATCTAATTTTCTAATCCCAAGTGATAAACTAAAAAGAAGAATTCATTAATTTCTTACAAGTTCCCCAAGCTTATTCTCCATGCCTCCATGTAGAATACTTGCCTGGCTTTGGGCCAATGCTAACCGCAAGCCTCGACTTCGTCAGAATTGCAATTGCATTACAAATGCATCAATTCAGAAAGGATGCCACACCTTGCTTAGCTATTTTATTATTCATTGCTACCTCTGTTACCGTTGATACACCTCTATTTGTTTATATAAATGAAAAAAACATTTATTAAGGTCCAGGGTGTGTAACAAACAGTAACAGTAGCATGCCGAGAATCTTGAACTTCCAAGTGCTGGATAGCTACCAAGGAATTAGTCTTTCTAATTTATTCAATCCTGTAGAATATTATTATTTCCTATTCAATAGAATCTTGGTATCTACATCTATTAAACTGATTCTTGTTCTATATAGGAACGTTAGATTGTGTAGATGTTATTGTAATAAAATCTAGCCAATTTTCATAGAATTGTGGTTGGAATTGTGATCCAAAAATATCCATACATAATTTTATTTCAATAATAATAGACAACAAAACTAACGCAGATGATAGATGAATAGCACAGAATTCTAAACAGAATTCGAAATCGTAGGCTTTAGTTTACGTTGGAAAGAAAAAGAGTTGTGGAGAAGCTTCACAATGGTGCACCGAGAATAGACTCCCGTTGAGTCTGTTTTCTATTTCAATTTAATTTCAGACTTGTAGTTGTAGTACAAATCATAGGCTAATTTTTCAAAGTTCAGGATTCTCCAGCATAAATCGAAGTTGTAGTACAGTAACCTCTTTGTATGTTTCCAAGTATAAACTTTCAGGGGGCGTTGCCTTGTTTGGTTTGGAAACATCTACTTTTATTCCTTTTTCCCTGGAAAGGCCATCGTTATCGTGACCCACGCCACAAAGCGTTTAGAGTTTAGAGCGAAGTATATACTGGCAGAGTATTTTATTCCTTTTTTATCAGAATGTCATGCTGGTTACCGTGCTTCAGACTACAAAGCGTTCAGTCACTAAACTCTAGTGCGAAGTACCTATAGTACTAGCGCCAAGTATCGCGAAGTATCTATAGTATTATAGTTCAAAGTATAGACTACAGTTGTGTCGCAGTAGCAGCCACGCGAAGTGTTTCCTTTCTGCAAGCAGATCGTAGAAACGGATGTGCTCAGTGAGTGACTCGACCGCTGCGTCTCGTCAGTCGATTTGTTGGCGGCGGTAGAGCAGTGAGGAGGACTGAGGAACAGCCAGCGGTCACCGTCCTGCTCACCTGCAGCCAGCAAGGTAAAGGTCAGTGAAGAGAATAAGTTCGTTCTACACCCGCACGGCAACATCTGCAGCCCTTTTGTTGAGCAAGGACGCAAGACGCCTTTTGTCGGTTGCCTCGGACTGTTGGCGTTCGATCGCCAACAAACCATTCAGAACGACGACGAAGGGGTGAGTTCGACAAATCAAGTCCTTAACAATAGAAAAATCCAATTAATCATTAGAAAAAATCAAGAAATTCCAATTTTATATGAACATTATTTTTGCTCTAGATTGAAAAAAATTAATAAATTAGAAAACTATGAACGAAGACACACACCAAGTGACAAGCATATTCACAATCAATCAATCATATTTATTCATCAAATGTAAAAATGACAATAGAATTCATCAACGAGAAAAATAATTCATTTTCTTATGACATCCAGTAACTTCAAGAGGAACAATAAAATATCGGTTCACAATAAAATTAATATAACAATAAAATATGTGACACAAATACACTTCGCACAGTATACTTTGCTTTAATCAATTCAAAATTAGAATACGATATTGTATGTTGGGGAGGAGCTGCAAACGTGTACTTTAGTTCCCTGCATAAATTACAGAAACATTTTATTAGGCTCATACTATTCAAAAGTCGAAGAGAGCATTCGTTTCCTTTGTTCAAAATATTACGTATTCTCCCTCTTCGTCATCTTTTTGTTTTTAAAGTCTTGAGAATCTTCTTTTTGCGAAGTGGAAACTATGGGTTTTTCAGACCCAGCTTTTCAGAAAGAAGAAGATTGGAACTAGTATCAAGACTACCTAGAATAAATGTTAGCTTTTTTCAAAATCTTTCTTATACCTTGGTCCTAAACTTTTCAACATTATACCAAATGCTGGTAGAAGAAGTAGAAATTTAAAAGAATTTTTATCACTAATAAAAGACTGGCTATTTCATCATCAAGAAGTTGAAAAATTTTTCCTTATTCTATTTTAGGAATTCATCACATGGGTACCTCAGCTATAATGTTTTTTTAGTTTTTTCAGTCAATTTCCAAATTTTATGTGCTACTTATACTTTTTTCCTCAGCTCAAATGTAATTAACTTAGTTTGATTATTGTTTCAATATTGCAAAATTTAGTAACACTTCACTTGTATATTTGTTATTTCTGAATAATATTTTATTGTTATTTTTGTATATATGAATGACTTTGTACCGCAATAGCCGCAGTATACTAAGCTTAAGTTCAAAATAGCAACTATATAATATTCAAATCATGTACTTATAATTCATGACACTGGCAGCGCCTATGTAAAATTGCTGCCAGTATAATTCTAAGAATAGTTATTGTGTAAAAGATTTTTGTTTGTACAAAAGGAGAATAAATTTCATTTTTCATTTTTTTCATATATTTTAGTCGAGTTTCAACGAAGGTGAATAATGGAAAGTTCAGGAATGAAGTTCTCTGCGAAAACCACAATGAAAGCTTGCAACAATGTACTCTCTCTACGCCAAATAATCTTTTTAAAAATCGAGTAAATCTTTCAAAAAAATGTTTCTATGACAAAAAATTCGAAAGGAGCTTTATTTATTTTCTAATCTAGTTTCGAAAATTTTGAATGTAGAGTTTAAAAACAAGTCTACTGCAAAACCCACTAACAAAAAGATCAATTAAATAATTTGATTGTTTCGTGAAAATCAGTACCAAATTTCAAGTGGCTTTTAATGGAACTATATCGTTTACAATAAGTTTTCCAAATAAGTACTGTATATGATGTGATTGGATAGGATGAGATTTATTGTGACAATTTCAATTGGAACAAAAATTTTCACCCTAAAAGAGATACGGTACCTGAATGAGTATTTTGTGATTAACAATTTTATTACGCTCTTTCTGTGCGTTACGTTGTAGGATTTGTTGAAAAAATCAACCACATAATTCAATCGTTTTGTGAGTTTATGACAGCCTGTAGCCTTATTTCGAAAGAAACTTTGAATTCTGATCTTCAAATGTACCCCTAATTACTCATCAATTGTATCAACACAATGATCATTACCACTTCCTGTGTAGGCTTTATTCCTAAATGTAATATAGAGGGGCTACTGCCTCGGTGGGAAAAACCAATGAACACAATTTTTCGTGACAATCAGTGAAGAAACAATAGTATATATTGTTCTTCTTTCGTGAATAGAGGAATAATCAATAGTTTACATCCTGGTTTTAAAACGGGTACCCTTTTAAAACGGTTCAAAAATGAGTATTAATGGATTGAAAGTACCGTATCTCATGCGCAGTTTCTGCGCATCAAGTTGGGGTTGCTGACACTGAGTCGCCTCGTGCAGATCATGCAGTAAGTTGGGCAGTTTTTGCAGTGGCAGTCTCGTGTGCCCGCCTGCCCAGGCGACCACCGCGTGATCACAACCTGTTGGACTACTTTCCGAAGAAGTTCTGCACTCCAAATGAATTCATTCACAAAAACTAAACAATAGGGTTGAATGTTGGCGGAAGCTCTTATATACTTTTAATTTTATTATACGTACTAGAATTTCTCTAGTTTCAGTTCTTTTTAATATTAAAGTTTACATGGATAGTCATTATTTGAGAAAATGACACGTGCAACATACGGGACCGATTTTTCCTATAAGATCCTCATTATTCCAATTGTAATGATTTAAAATGCTCTATCCCTCTCTTCCTTTGAATTTTTATCTTCCTGTGAATCGTTCAAAGATAATAATCATCGATCATTTTTCTTACCAATATAGTAATAATTTATTGATCTATATTGATTCAAATAAATTACACCTATAATGAAAAGAAAACTAAAAGCGTTCTACTTTGCTGTGAATTGGCACATTCTATTTTTGCTAGAATTTTCTTAATAGCTCAAGTGCTTTAAAGAATTAACTAAAGCTGAAGGACGATGTAATCACTATAATCCATAATGTGGACTTAGCTCCTTGATAATTATCCAGCTTGAACAATGAACTCGTAAATACAGCTCTGAACTCAGCAAAGCACATCGTTTACATAATTTTATTTTGAGTTGTTAACAACCCTGGACTGTACTTATCATACACATCAGAAAACACATTTCTGCTTCTTATTGTTGAAACCTCAATAAAAAAGTCGATACCGTATCTAATACGTCAGAAAAGTCTATACAAAAGTAATTCTACCATGAATTCACAATCTATCATTTGTGAAAAATGGGCTTCGAATGTCCTAGTTTTGAAGAACATTAATATATTATTATCTTATAGTTATTATCATCTGATCTTTAAATCTTTCCTTTTTTAAAAAGAAAAACATTTCCTTTTTTAATTATGCATTTAGTATTTTTAAATTATCAACTGATCTTTAAATCTCTGTAATCAATATTCAAGTTCTCTGTCACACATCCTACATTTCATATTCCCTTTACCTATATGTTCAAGCTTATTCTACCGACAGCGGTTTTCTTCGATTCTGTAGGCTTCTACTGCACTTTAATTTTCCTTTTTCACGTCTGTTCAACTGATTGAATTTTCCTCCCTCATTCAAGTGATTAAGTTTTCCTTCCTCATTCAACTGATTAAAATCTCATTAAATTTGAATTCCGAGTCATTTGTGAAAAATGGGCTTCGAATGTCCTAGTTTTGAAGAACATTAATATATTATTATCTTAGTATAATGTGCACTTTATACTCTCTAGCTGTTTATCTCGGTCCATTATTTCTATAGAAGACTTCAGTCATTGCGATATGACTCACTCAATCATACTAGGACTCTATAAACACATCTAGGATAATTGTCTTTATAGAGCCCAAATTACAAAATTATTGAATGATGATTTTTCAAAGAATCATTTGAATAATATCATAAAGTGTCATGGTAGAATGAATTTTACATTGATTAGAAATATACCTCCATTAAAGATAGATCATTAGGCGTAATAAAAAAAAAAATGTTATGGAGTGCAGCACCTATTCAACTATGAATGCCTCAGTAGGCCTACCGTATGACAAACATGTATTTTCTCCCATTATCATGATGAAAAATATTATTTGATTTGCTGACAGCAATATAAATGTGAAAATCTTGTTTATTTGGAGATTAATTTCCATTATTGGTAAACAAATTTCAGAATTTTTCTTTGAATTGAAAGTAATATTAAATTCTAGATTTGCACTCAAGTATGGTATCCACATAAATTCCACTTGAATTTTGTTATACTATTAATATAGGAGATTATAATATACTTGGAGATTGGTTCTCTTTCTTGTATTGAAAATAATAGTTATGGAATAAATTATCACTTTTGTGTTGCTGGAGCAAATATACAAGACGGATGTAATCTATACCTTAGCTAATTTTATAAACTATCTGAAAAGGATATTCATATTAGATAAATTAATTCACGAGCACAAATAATTTTGTATCATGGACAAAATAGATATTACTCATTAGTGGAGAACTGGATCTTCACCTAGAGTTGAAACCCAAACCTGGAAACTAGCTATAGTAGATTACATAAAAGAGTGATCAAACGTATGCGAAAAATTTTGCAATCCAGCTTTCAACATGAGTTGTGAAAGTTTGGTGAATTTCTGGTTGGTGAAATGCTCCTTTCAAATACCAAGTACATTTTTTATGAAGTAGAATGCTGAATTATTTTTAGTTATTTCATTTATTCTTAATTCATTAAAATATATACATGATCAAATTAAAATGATTTAGGAGTTAAAAAAACAGGCTTTGCCCTCTCTAGTTACTCTAGTTACTTTAAACAGTACACTATTTGTAGTATTATTCAATATATACACTACAGGTATTTATAGCGTGTATTATACATAGATATATACCTTACACGTTACTGATATCGAATAACGAATAAATCAGTGCATTCATAATGTTCTTCTAAAAACAAGTGATTTGGTAAGGCTTTACAAAATTGTTTCTCACAAAGATTAGAACTCTGGCCATAATAATGTTGATAGTTTTATTCTACATTTTTCTATTATTCTCTAAATACGGAATTGAAGCACACGTGCATGTAATACTAACAAAACACATTCAAATGAATCTCGTTAATAAATTTACATTCAAAGTAAATTTGATCGTAGAAATTTTCTTTTATTTAATGGTCCAAATCTAATAAGGCCTAAAAATAAGCTAGGTACATATTTTTCTGATAAACCATTTTTTACTCACAACAGTGTAAGCTGATGTGTGGTTGATAAGATCTGATATTTACAGAACCACCAAAGTCCAATCTTCCAAACCGTTATAACAATAACTATTAATATTTCTCAAGCAATACGGTATACATTGATCAATCCATTAAATTTTTAAATAATTCCGTACACTCATAATTGATTGAATAAATCTTATCTCTGGCTCGTGTAGGCCTATTTTTATTTACAAAATGAATCTTGGACTTGAGTCTATAACCTGGTAGTGTGATGGCAATATTTACAGAAAGTTTATCAGTATGACTTCTCCACAATTTGATAGAGTACGTTTATAGTAGAGTTGGGAATTTTAAATAGAAACTAAAATAGTTTTCTCAGTATGTTTCATTTTGTGTTAATCGAGGGTTTTTTATTTAATGACACTAAAACATTTAGGGGAAATTTGAATGTAATATATGATATATAAAACAAATAACTGTAAACTTGACATTATTTCTGGACTCCAACATTGTAATGGATTGAGCTGAGAGAGATGATGAGACTATGAGAGCGAGATACGTCTTCGAGATAGCTTGTGTGCATTTTTGATCGTTTTTTAATCCTTTGTCCGACACTCGACTTCAAGGTTGAACAGGTACGTAGACGCCTGATGGAAGCTTAATGTAAATTGCATTCGGACTGGTTGCTTGGATGAATTCCAAAAGCCTCCACGCTTCTATTCCAATAAGGCATCATTTCGAAAAATTGTAGATTACCAATAAATTGGAAACTGCGTCTACACCAGCAGTTACCATTTACTCTCTGAATCATGTATTTTTATGATCTCATCATTTTCTCCGTTTATGATTCACATATCTTATACCTTCGCATTATTCAATTCGGTACTAGTAAGAGATCATCACTTGTTGCACTGACAAGCTGCGTTGAAGTGGAGGGGTGACAGACCTACCGGCTACCGTAACCTAAGGCACTATAATAAAGGTAACCTAAGGCACTACTACTGACTAAAGGTATTTTATAGTGCCCTACCGTAACCAGGGCTCCATAAACACCAGGTAGATGACGTCACTAAAGACCACAAAACCACGCATGCGTGTGACACTAATTGCTTTTTTTATACATCCTTGCGGTCAAAAGTATTGTTAACCAATATAGAACCCTTTTGGTTCTCTATCTTTATACATGCAACAATACAACGATTGTCATTTAAATAATAATTATTGCTCTCCAATTCTCTAGAATTCATACTGTTTTCAATCATAAAAGCTTATTACACCAGCGGCGGTACTTCAAATAATTTTCTCTTTTCAAATAATTGAAATTATCATATCAATATTTTTCATGTTATATTTATCTCTTTAAAAAAATCTTTAAACAATAGTCTGACATAACTTACAGTCGTTTAAAGAATACACACTTTTTGTATTTTATGTGTAAAAAATGATTATGCATTGTATAAGTCTAATACATTGTTATTGTATTCGTTCAGTAATTAGCCTATATTTTAAGGAATAAAATTAAGTGAATGACTATCTCAGAGTGATGCAAATTATAATACCTGTTTTTTGTTTACTTTTTCCCATAACGCATCGAATTTAATTATTATTTGTATTTCGAGGTGTTACAACCCAGAGAAAATGTTTTTCAGAGCGGGAGAGAACTATAGAGACTGTATACTTTTCTCCTCCTCGATGAGGTATACACACTACAATTAATGTAGGTACGGTATATGAGCTAACAGAATTTTTTTATCTCCTCTTTTGATGAATCTGAAATGTCTGATCCAGAATTGATATTGATTCAACTGCAGAAAAAGCAATTTTTCATTATTACCTTCCGTAGGTACTTTATTAAAAAATTCCATGATAGAATGAACTTGAAAAAACTTCGGCTGTAGAACCTTATCAGTTACTGGCCCTGAATATTGTTCCGGGCTGAATGGATTCGATTTTTTGCGCTTTCTACTCTCCCATCTTATCAATAAAAGTTTGAAACACGTCATTAGCATCTCACTTTTTGCTTAGAATGTGGAAGAAGCGTGATCAAATTTTTCTGAGCTGCTTGTATTCGATTGAAACCATTTCTAGTCCATTTTGATCACCGTAGGCTCACGGTCTCAGCCACAAGTGCATGAGTGTTACAATTCAATTGGTTATCCACTTGTGAATACTAGTAAGTACGTTTATTGCACATTGACACAAGTACATTGTAATAATTACTATCCCAGAAACTATTGGATACGTTGACACAATTGCAATTTCATACACAAAATTCAGTGCACGAGTGAATTAGGCTATCTAGAGTCTAGTAGATTAGGCTACACACTTCCAAATCTAAGAGGTTTCAGACATCTTTGAGTGTCTGTCAAAGTTGATGTTGATTTTTTGTGTATGTTTTTTACCTTTTCTTGCACTGTCATACGTTATCTCCCTTACTGTTTTTATTATTATCACTCTCACTCTCACTCTCAATCATTATATTTCCACGATTAGCTTCTCATTTTTCTCTCTCAGTCTCTGATATAGTCTATCATGCAAATGATAGTTTTTTTTATATAAAGGATACCTCACAAATACGTTTTGCTACAAATAAAGCGAAGAATTCACATAAATTTTATGGATTTTACCAACCAATTTCGAATCCTGGCTTCGGCCTTTTTTGTATTTTTCTCTTTACTTCAATCATACACAATTGTATGAGACCAATCTTCTATATTCATCGTTCATTTGAAACATCGCTGGTTTAGGGTGATATTTATAAATCTATACGAAAGTAATTTTTGTCTTAATTATTTCTGAAAGAAATTTTTAATTCAAACTTGAATTCTAATTCACTAAATCAATCTCAAACAAAATACATTATTAAATTGGGTGAATTGTTTGTATTTTTTTATAGTCAGTGGTACCAACATTTCATAATAATATCTTGAGATTTTGTTTTACACTCTGAAAGTTATCCATCACACGTACAGGTCTTTCAGCTTCAGGTCATACAGGTCTTTCTGTGCTGTATGAATTATTTGCAAAAAAAATAATAAAAGAACGCTGAAAAACCAGTCTACTATGTTTCGTGTTTGTTACGGAAAAAAGCACATGTGCATCAATTACCATAATCATTTTCCTCTATCGGAGCTATTCTTCTATTTTTTTATTTCATAAAAGCTTGTTTAGTATTGGTACCCATATGTAGAGGTGAGTCTTTCACCACGTGAAAAATTTGCTAAAAATATTATGCGACAAATAAAAACAATGTCAGTGAATAAAATACTTCTAAGTGATATCATTTTCAATGAGACATTGCTCTCACCTTTTTTTATTAAGTGTGCTATATCTATTCAGCAAAATATGCTCCTGAAATTATCTTATCTTAGTCGTTTGAAAAGTCACATTCATTGTCGCATTGCAAGTATATTGGGATTTTGATTCTTAATTGCACCAATCCACGTGATTAATAAACTGTATTGTTCTTATTTTCAACGATTAAATTCTTTACTTCGTAATAAACTAAACAATGTACTGATACTTTTTTACTACTGCTGGGTTCAATTCACTACAAAGGTCAATTATTACTATTACTTTTATCTAATGATGAATCTCTGTCACAATAAAAAACAATATCTTTTCTAGAACATTACGATTGAAACACAATAAGGCTACATCAATTAATTTTGAACACAAACACAGTCATCAAACTCAAAAATTTATTTGCAAAAAATACGACTTTTATATTCATATTTTATGTTTATGAGAGTACATATATGGTCGTGATTTTAGTGAAATAGGCTACTGTATTTACGGTACTGTACATTCACTACATAAATTTTTGATTTTGAATTGCAATATTATGTGTTGATTTTCTATGTAAGTTATTCTAATAGTTTATTTCTGTTATAGTTCGGTATACTATCTTTTCTTAATATCTGTACTGAAAACTATTATTAATTATTTATTCAATTATAATTAACAAACTCCTGCAATTGAAACATAATAATTGGTAGAACAACACATAATGTGTAGGCTTAGCCTTGAGGTAATTTTTTAGAATTTAATATAGCTTCAACAATAATATGATGTGTAGTTACAATGAAATATATTATATTGAGAATATTGTAGGCTATATATACTGTATAACATACAATTCAAGGAGTAGAGTTATAATTGAAAATTGATAAATGAAAAAAATATTTCACTATTTATACATTATTCACATAACTAATGGAAAGTCACTGTCAATTTTTTTAATAAACTTAGTATTATTTATAACACCGGAAGTTCATGTTCTATGTCACTGTATGAATATGGGCTTGACTAATAAATTTTTTACTTGATTATCGTAGCAATATTACACTGTCAGTACGGTATGCCGTGAGCATGAAATATGACTGTGATGATTCTGAAGGATTCCACAAAAATATATTATTAAAACAACAATAATTTTATTCAAATTAAGACACATTATATATACTGGACATGTTATTTGAAACATGTAAATCTGTGTCGCTCTTTTAAACTCGAGAAAATTTTTACAAATCATCAATACTATTTTATAATGATGCTATAGCTAAGTTGTCTTAATTTTATTTTTGTAGGAAGACGGTACAACACTAAATATGGATTCCAAAAGAAGTCGAGAAGAATCTGTAAAGGGCACAATCATTCAGGTGAGATTTTAAACTCTACTTCTCTTACTTGAATTCTCAAAAAACATGAAAAGAGTAGTTTCACTATGGTGGGGTACCTATTAGAGTCTTCATGACTAATATAATCTTTTCAAGTTCTTTCTTCTCCTATAATTCGATTCTCCATCATTACTCGATTAGAATAATAATCATTATAAAGAATTATTTAAATCCACTAAACAGCATGTAAGCCTCTCCCTTCAAATGTATTTTAATGACCCAACATTATAAAGATAATATTTATTATTGAGATTGAGAAATGTATTTTTCTTTTATTATTTTTGTTCTCTTTTCCACAACACCATATATTATCAAATAAGCTATCTTAATATATATAATATACAGAATAATAATATATATCAATATATATAGAATAGGGTGGAGTGAAAAATGAAAATTTTTGATAATCGTGATGGAATACCCGGGAGTAGTTGCCAAATTAGGAGTAAATGAGACCCTCAAAATTTGGGTTCTTAGAATTAACATCTTCAGGTGCCCCAAAGGCATCAAAGTTTGAAAAATTTAGCAAAAATTGAACTTTTTTTTTTTAAATTTTGTTGAAAATTTTACTTCTCAGAATTGGGATGAAATATGAATTTTAGTTCAGTTTAAGGTCTCAATTGATCACCAAAAAAATCTCAACTCTCTGAATTTATATTGAAAGGGGCCCCAAAAAGGTTGAAAATATTGATATTTTGTTCAAAATTGAAAAATTTCAAAGGTCTTTGAACGTTTTCAAACTGGGTTTTGGAGTTGAAAATGTGATAGCAGTAGCGTAGCCAGGGGTGGTCCAGAGGGTCCGGAGAGAAATGGATTTGCATCAACTAGTTGACGAGTGGTTTAGAGGGATACCAGAATGATGTGAAATTCTGGATCCCTGTTTCTTACTTTGATGTTCCTACCAAAGGTTTTGTTAATTGGCAATTAGAACATCTAAAATTGGACATCCAACGGGCAGAAGGAGTATTGCCAAAGAAAAACGATAGTCCAGACTGCATTTTCTGCAGTGACAATATGTCAACCAGAATTATTACTCCTTGTGGGCACCACATAGCATTTTTTATTATTGTTGCCAAGTATTTATTTAATTGTATTTAAATTTTTGTTAAAGTAAATAGGAATAAGAATAAGAATGTAATACCTGCAATGCTATAGGAAATTTCAGTCAAAAATATAATACAAGCCTTCATGTTTTAAATTATACTGTAAAATGTACGTACATAGTACAATATAGAAAAAGTAATTCAATAAAGTTCAAGCTGGTCTTGTTTACTGTTTGGATGTGACATAGAAAAAAGAGTATATTACATTGATAATATCACTCTTCAAATTAAAATATATTCCACTGGTATAGTTGAAAGAAATGTCCTTAAGTTCATTTCTTACTTTGTATTTTCAATAGTTTCATGACCAATTGTATTCAGAAAAGAGTTTTTTATTGTGCCCCAAAATATAGAGCTGTCTCTACCAGAACAGCAAGATCTTGTTCAAGAGAATGTGAAAAAGCTCATTGCTGGGGGTTGGAATGGTTGCGAAGTGTATAAAGCAGTAGCGTAGACAGGGGGGGTCCAGGGGGTCCGGACCCCTACCCCCTGAATGAGAGACGAGGGCATCTCTCATTGATTCAGTTTCTCATAGATTCAACTATCATTGAATATGAAATTGATACAGTCCACATAGAGTGTTCATAAGTGTTCACTGAACTTCTCAGGCTGATTCCTTATACATCAGAATAATGAAAAAATTTCTATTTAAGAACATGGGTTCCAGTAGCGTAGCTAGATGGGAGGGGGTCCAGGGGGTCCAACTTCCACTCAGTTTTCCCACTTGGAGCAAACTTTTGTCTTACTTCTTTGTCAACTGACCAAGTGGTGTCCAAAAAGTGCAGATTGTTTAGGGTTAAATTGCATAAAGCCTGCATCTGTATTATTAATTTATCTTAGAAAATGGAGCTCTATAATGATGTAGAGCTTAAAAATCTTGTACTGAAAATACTCCCTGAACTTATCAAGTGATGTTAAGAAAAGCTCATTGCTGGGGGTTGAAATGGTTGAAGTGAATATTGCATAAAGTTAATAATCTAAATAATACTCTGGATGATCAATTATTCACTAGTAATCTTCAAAGACAGAGCTTTAAAACGCTACTTTGGACACAAAAAATCGCACACATAACAGAACTCTTGATGCTCAGGAACAACAGATGCTCAAAATATTCCGATTGTTGAGTTTTGAGCTGTATAAAGGGTGAATCTTAATTATTAATTTCTCTTTGACAATTTTGTTACAATGCTATTTTGGACACAAAAATTTGCCTAAAAGTTCCCTGAACTAACCAGATTAAATAATGTTGAGGATTGAACCATATAAGGTAAATTTATTTATTTATCTATTTCATGTACAAAAATCTAAAGCAGGCAAAAAAAATCTAAAGCAAAAATAAAAAGCAGGCTATCGCCCAAAACCTCTTCTATCCCCAATTTCGTATTAATGAAAAAAGAGCTCTAAAACGGTATTTTGTACTACATAATTTTAAAATTTTCCCGGGGGTGACCCCCCGGACCCCCCTTTCTTTGGGGGGGAAGTCCCACCAAACCTCCCCTCCCTCATTGGCTTTGGACCTCCCCCCCCCCCGAAATCGAATCCTGGCTACGCCACTGTGTGATAGAATTCCATATTAACGGCAATTTTTAATGTGCTTCATATGCAATACAGCTTGATAACAATTGATTGAAAGGAACAAATAAATGTTTGCAATTGGTCCTTTTTCAAGACATGTGACCTGGCACATCAGGGAAGTGAAATAGAATGACAACCTTTCAAGCAGTGAATATTATCAACTTTACATTAATATGTATTATTAGTTGGTATGGAACTATGAATAATTGTGAATTCAATGGCAGAATCATTCATAACATTCAAATAAACCAAGAAATCAATGCTTTTATTGGTTCAGATGCCAGCTAAAGTCAAATAATTACCATTACGTTACTAATATTAATATTCGCCCTCTTTCATCAGTATCAAATAAATGGATACCTTATACATGTTGATAAGTTGAAGCCAGTTATAGTTGAAGCTCAATTAATTAAATAGATAGGCCATTACACATCTTGTTTGACCCATATATCTTTATATAAATATTGCAGAGGCAATATTGAAACGAAAACATTCGCGTTATAAATAAATCGGAACTTGGCCGGAAACCATAATTTTCTTTGAGAAGCGTAGCCTAAAAGGTAAAACCGACAGCTGAAGTCATTCATAACCTGTTGGACACATTTTCTTGTCATTTCTCTGCATGACTATCAAGGGCGTAGCTACGCAGGATTTTTTCCAGGGGGGGGGGCAAGCCATTTTCCTCCCTCCACCCCTCTCTTCCTAGGCCCCCCCTTATAGAAAGAGGGGGGGTCAGTCATAATATTGTTCAGTTCAATACATTCTATCATGAAAATTGAGAATAAAAATAAATTAAACATAATATTGCAAATAATTTGGATGACTTGTGATTTAAGTGATTAAATTTCTATGGAGTTATAAGTGAGATTAGGTCTTTTGTACTAACAAGCCCCACATTTTGTTTCAAATAATTTCATCACAAAGTTTGATTGTGATTCAATTTCTCTGTTCACTGAGTGTTTAAAGCAAGTTCAATCTTTCAGGTGTTTGTAATTCCTGAAACAGTATTTCCCCTCTTGGGAAGCATTGCATATTAAGAGTCTTTCCTCGAAATTGTTCAAAAATTGTTCAAATACCCAAATCTATAAGCATGGTACAAAGTTATAATAGGTAGTCTAACTGAAATATTGAATAATAATCTGCTCCAAACACTTTGGATACAAATAGAAGTACCCTAACTAATTCAAAAACTAGTTTTAGATAAATAAATTTATCAACATTTTATAACTAGGCTATAAAGAGTGCTTCAAAACTCCCTATCAATAATCCAATGCATTGTTCCTGGGTAAGAAACATATCTAAATATTATTTTGAAACTGTTCCAAAATTCTCAATTGCTCACACATCCAAATGCCCGAATCTATGTTTTCACATTCCTCTATAAATTTTATAATTTTTTGGGGGCCTTAAGAGAGTATTAAAGTGGTCAATCCTTATGAAAAATTAGCTGAGAAATTCAATAAAACCAGTTTGGTGGTTATTGATATAATGATCAAAATATAAGCGGAGAGAACTCAATTTTTCAACTTCTAAGGGATGGAAATAGTATCCCTTTTTGTTGACTGGTTCCATCCATTGAATATTGATTTTTCCAGGTCTGTTTATTCTGCCTCAATGATAATGTGTTGAGTACCTGTCTTATTTAAACATTCCAAATTTTATCTTCTTTTACTGCTTTAAAAAATTGAATTTTAGCCACTTGTAACTTTCTCTATTCTTTGTTTCTCGGTACCTACCCAGGTTTCAGAGTCATAAATAGGAGAGCTAAGATGGCCATCACTTGTAATCATATGTAAAATTTCAAATTGGTCTCTCCTGGCTTTATTCTTCAAAGACCTGTTGATTGTCTCACAAATAGCTAGAATTCTATTTATTTCAGAAGAAATATTCAGTTACTTTCTCGAGACAAACAATTAAACAATCCTTCAAAAGCAATCTATTCAAAACTGCCTTCATTGTCTGTTTTGTCTCCTTGAAATCCTGATTTGTGAGATTTGGGTGCGTCCTAGAAGAGACGGCAACCGAGCTGATTCATCAAAATTTCATTCTCTACAATTTTGATATTTTGATATTTGATATTTAAGCCTCCCATGACCTCCTATTAAAGGGGTATTGAGGATTTGTCAATATAAATTCTAAAAGGTTAATAAGGTGAAAGCGTTGCTCAATTACTGTTGAAATACTCATTAAACTCATTTACAGAATAAAAACAAAATTTAAGTAGCTCTTTTCTCAATTCGGTTCTAAATTTTTTGAATTCTAGATTTTTAAGATGGTCAGGCAAGGCATTGAAAAGATTGATACCTAAACTCTTAGCCCCTCTAGCGAAAAGAGTTGTTCGATGATGTTCATCTCTAAGATGATGACGTCTTCTTGTTTCATAGAGATGAACCATAGATCCTCTGTTCAATTCGTTCTCGTTCTTCTTTATTAAGCAAATACACTCGAAAATAAAAAGGCTCGGAAGAGGAAGGATTCCAAGCTCTTTGAAGTATGGCCGGCAGCTTGTTCTCACTGTCTCACCTACCATAACTCTAATAGCCCATTTCTGAGCTCTAAATATTTGGATGGATTCTGTGGAGTTCCCCCAGAATGCCACTCCATATGAGAGAAGGGAGTGAAACAATATTACTTGATTCGAAATACCAGTCAACAATAAGGTATCTCAAACTTCGGACAGTTTCAAAATACAGGGTTCGCCAATGAAGTGGGACGATTTGAATAAGCAACAGGTTGTTTAAGAAATTGTATTTTTGTAGTTTTTTTTCATCATAAATAGAAAGTAGAAATTTAGCCATTTAGTGTACAATAAGTGAAAAATCATTTTTTGAATTTATCATCTTCCAAATGTCCTCCATTGGAATCTATGCACTTTTGCAGCCGGGCCTGGAAGTTTTCCTCGACATTTCGCAGCATAGGCCTATTGAGTGGTAACTGGTATTCCTCCAATCTCATCTCGAATCCGTTGTTTTAGAGCTGGGATAGTTCTGGGTGGATCGCTTTGATAAACACTCGTTTTTAAGTAGCCCCATAGAAAATGGTCATAAGTTGATAAATCTGGAGAGCGAGAGGGCCAGGGATATCCCCGTTTCGAGAAATGACGCGGCTTGGAAACAAAACATTTACAGCATTCATGGCAACTATCGCAGTTTGGCTTGTTGTCCTATTTGTTTGTTCATTCAATGAAAAACGGGCGATTTCTGGTGTAAGAAAGTTATGAATCATTTCGATGTAACGCACAAAGTTAAAAGTGACAGCAAATTTACCCGTTTCTTTCAGGCCCAGCTGCAAAAGTGCATAGATTCCAATGGAGGACATTTGGAAGGTGTTATATTCAAAAAAATTATTTTTGACTTATTGTAAACTAAATGGCTACATTTCTACTTTCTATTTATGATGAAAAAATTACAAAAATACAATTTCTTGAACAACCTGTTGCTTACTCAAATCGTCCCACTTCATTGGCGAACCCTGTATTTAGAAACTGTAGTATGTTTCTCACCCAGATCTAAAATATTGGTAGGGAGTTCTGAAACACTATTGTATGGCTATTCAGCTCCAAAAAATTAGCTGCTACAATTACCTTCAACTCTTCAATTTTTTTCATTCAAATACATTATACCACAGCTATAACTTCGCAGTAATGAATTCTAGGTCATGAAACTCCATTGAAGATTAAAAATGTTTTTTTTTTTTTAATTCTCTGGAGTAACATTTGAGCATATAGAGAGTTAGCAAGTAAAACAGAAAGATTTGAATAAGTCACCAACTCTTCAAGAAAAAAAATCAATTTCATCATTTATTAGTCATGATTATGAAGAAAAAATGTACTTCTAAATGTATTCTATTGGACAATAATAGAAAATATTAATTTCTGAATATAAAATTTGCGAATCGTCCTTCATTGCAAGGCATAGAGCATGTTGTTGGACAGATTTGCGTGAACTTTGGAGTATTGTCTGTTGAACAAAAGAAATATTTTGAAGGGTTCGAAGGTTTTCGTACTCTCATCTAGTTTTTTAGATATTTCTTCAGTTTTTTCAAAGATGTTTAAACATACACGTCTGAAAATGAGGTGATGATGCAAATCTCTAAAAACATGAGAAATTGATGTTTAGAATTGAACAATTGATTTCTAGAAAAAATACTTTAGTTCTCTCATTGTACAGTGGATCGCTGTATTTTTCCACATTAGTAACTTCTTCAAATTTTTCCGTTTCATTGACTAACCCTACAAAGGATGGAAAAGTGACAGAGATAAAAAAGCGTATTCTCATCTGAGAATCTTACTTCCAATGGGTCAAGATGAGGAATTATTAATTATCTTCTCCAGTATTAAATTGGAGACTCAGATATGGAAGTTTTACCCCTGTGAGTCTGTGACTTCGCAATCTTCAACCTATACAATATTGAGTTGTGAATTTATTTCATTATATGATAATAATAATTGATTTTTATTTTATTATATAAATTATTTTTTTATCCAATTCATTTTATTTTTTAATGTATTGAAAACAAAAATTTTCTCAACTTCTAGGGGGGCATCTGCCCCCCTGTCCCTGCCTGCGTACGCCCATGATGACTATGGTAGACTTTACTAGTTGTTCGCGCCAGAATAGGACATTATCTGGGAAGGTCATCCTGATTTAAATCTTATGCTGATTGCCAGTGATATGTCAAAAAATTTTAATGAAAAAGTGATAATGGTTCCAGCCAAAAACGAAATTTTCTTGTAAAGCAAGCGAGCAGTAGGCCCACGAACTTTATAGGAATATGAGGAATTTAAAACTCCTCTAATTTTAATGAGATTTATTTCATTTGAATCAATCATGAATAGGTACCGTGTTATGAAAACATAATTGTTCAAAGCACAGCAGAAAATCTTCAAACTATTGAGATGTTAGTTACCTATATAATAGAAATAATCTATAAGAAAAATATATTATCTATAAGAAAGATATCGTAATTCACTCAATAATCATTAATTAATGGAATATAGGATAATGTATATAATTTTTTAATAAAAGTGAAATAAGTGAAGTTATCAAGTAGGGCAAATTAAGTTTTATTCAGTTTCCCTATCAACTTAAGATGTTGGGCTTCTTTTTCGCTCTAGAGCTTGGGCTTTTTTTTTAATCTGGAGATTCATGCTCAAGTGATTGCTAAAGGCGCGAAACAAAAGCGATTTTTTATGAGTTCAGTAGCCTATATAAACGTTTTTCTATGTAGAGTAAAGAATTTTAAACCTGACACAGAAAATAATTATTTACCAAGGTCCACGGCTAAATATAATAAATGTATATGGTAGGCCTACACTGTAGATACGTTATGATTGTCAATTTCTCTATTAGTATTTTATTATTATTGATAAATTTTTTTATTTATTTACAGATTGGCCTTTGTATAATTGGTAACCTAGCGCAAGTTTCATCAGGAATGAGCATGGGCTTCTCTGGTGTAGCACTCACTTACATGTCAGAGCCAGGAGATATAAACGCCTCCAAAGAAGAAGCTTCCTGGATTGGTGAGTGAATTCATTTTAACTCACGTGAAATAATAGGCTATAGTTAATTTGATCAAATAGTCAGAGCTCGCTTGACAGTCCATGACACCCGAAAATATGAACTTTATCAATTTAGTTGAAATTAGATCTTTATGAGGAACCCCCAATACAAATTATTGTCTCTTGTCAGGGATATTTTTTGATCCTCTTAGATTAGTCTGGATTCAATCGTCAGTTGAAATTTGTATTCCATCTATAATTTGATGTCCTGCTGTAATTTATATTTCAAGTTATTTCATAAAGTGCTATGAAATGAATTAATTATTCAATTGAAAGTTCAAATAAAAATTGTTCTATTGTATAGAACAAACAATATTATTCTTCAATGATAAAAAGTAGTTCATGAATGTGATCTTAGAAAGACTTAGTAATAAAATCATATTTTTTATTCTTCTGAATTAGGTACACAAAAAATGAATAAATTATAGATTTTGCACCAACGCATGCTATATAAAGTTTCATTTTCAGGAATGTTTGAAGACGATTTTTCATGTTTTAAAGTTTTAACCAAAAACCCATTATTATTATTATTATTATTTTTAATGGTGTTTTTATTTATCTTGGTTTTTCTTATTTCTTGCAGCTAGTCTAGCAGCAATTACAGTGCCAATCGGTTGTTTGATCAGTGGGCCTATACTTGATCGATGGGGAAGAAAGTTTGGCATTCTGTTTGTGAATCTGCCATTCTTCATAGGCTGGCTACTAATTGCCGTGCAGCCAAACCTCTACAGAATCTACTTGGGCCGAGCGCTGACTGGATTCGGCACCGGGCTGGCCAGTACACCCGCCACTATCTACTTTGCTGAGGTGGCCACCAGCTCTCTCAGAGGATTCTTGATCAGTGGAACCTCTATCGCCATCTCTGTCGGGGTCCTCGTCGTCTACATTCTCGGCTACATATTACAGGTTACTTCTAAACCGGAATATGAATAAATTTTTCCCTTCAACCAAAATATAATTATTCTGGAATAAGATCAAGGCATGGTTTTCATTTTTACTACTAATATTACTTTCTCATATTAAAAAGTATTTTTAAACGCCAAGTTGGCTCAGTGTATAGCCTCAATACCTGGATTTTTCTAAAAAATTGACTAGGCCTACATTTAATTGAAAAGCTATCACCTAAAATACACGTAAAACATTTCAAACTCAGACACATCATTGTTATATTACTGGTAATGAATAGAACTTGGCTGAGCCCTCAGTGGAAAGCACTCCTCTCATAGTTTTTTTTTCTATACAGTACCATTCATTATTCAATGCTTTTTTTAGAACAAAAACCATGCACTTAGTTCATAAAAAATCCTAGAAGTGCCACCAAGTAGGCTACGCTTTTTGTCTACTTTCTTACTTTTTCAAGATTCTTTCTAAAAAATAAAATATATTATAAAAAAATTATATTTAATAATTATTATATATATTTAAATAATTATATTCAATAATTATATTATAAAAAAATTATCGCGGAACGTACATAATAAAAATAAAGCTACCCAACTACATAAGTATTCGAAAATTGGCCAAGCAGTAAAAAACTACAATATATAGCTAATCTATATTATATAACATTAATTTAATCATTTCCGATAAACTCCCTATCTTACTGATGAACAGTGGGTTGCGCTGGGTTTCAGGAAAACTGGAAGGGCATCGCGTTCTTCTGCGCGCTGTTCCCGGTGGTGGCAGCCCTGCTTGTGGCCGTGATGCTGCCCGAGAGTCCCACCTGGCTGCTGTCCAAGGGTCGCCAGGATGACGCCTGTCTTTCGCTCAAACTCATCAGGGGCGCTTCGTCCGCCAACGAGATCCAGGACGAACTGGACTCGATGACCGACAAACAGAAGTCGAATCGAAGGAACGCGTCCACCTTCTTCGAAACACTGTCCAACTTCAAGTACCCCCAAGTCTACAAACCCTTCTTCATCATGAACATGTTCTTCTTCTTCCAACAGTTCAGTGGAGTTTTCGTCGTCATTTTCTACGCGGTAAGTACATTATTCCTTTCTTTTATAATATTATAATTCCAATAATAATATATCATCGTAGATATACTATTCTAGTTATAGAATAATATAGTTAGTCTATGATATCATCTTTAAATAATACAAAAATATTTATTCCAATTTATAGGTAGGCTACCTGTGATAGGTAATCATCTAATCATCTAATTTTACCCTCAAGTTTCATTGTTCTTCCTCAAATAAATAATAATATAAATTCTCTTCTGAAATTTGTTACATGCCTGTTATCAGTAAGGTAGACTACTTTTACACAATCTTTAGTTCCTGATTTCGTTTTTCAAGTAAGTTATACAGCTTGTGTAATTGTGTATCTACTTTATAAAAAATATAGAATAGGCTTACTGTTTCTAAAAATGAAATCAATCTATATTATTGAACTAATTGGCATAAAGTATTACATACCTTATTCAAATTTGTTCAGTAAGATTTTTTATTCCATTTATAAATAAAATATTGAATAACTCAATTCTCTCCATAACATATTTTTGGTTCTTCATATTGAAGGATATGTGGCTTTGAAAGGAGAAAATCATAATTATATATGTTCATGATTTTCATAACTTATGTAGGCTACATTCTAAAACTTATTCAACATTTCTCTAAAATGATGAGATCTTAATTCTAATAGTAGTACGGTACTGTACTGAATATAGTAAGCCTGCTCAATAACATTTCTCACTTTTACAGCAGGTCATATTTTTAATTTTATCAGTCCAATCAGTATCTCAATATATATTCATTGATTATCTAGTAAATAGGCTACCGTATATTGAGTTTTATCAGAAAATCCTGTTGAATGTTTTTATAATTAATCACTCTTTAATTTTTATCTATAAGTTAAACCAGTTGAGAAAGCAATTGGATAGTTGAGTCTTAGAACTCTGAATACCAGGTGCTTGTATGTGCATCAAAAATGAAATAAATGAATTGTTAACAATATTAAATTTAAAGCATAGCATGATATCAAATACTAACAGGATTATAATAATAATAATACTTTATTCAGGGTACCTATCTAATCTTACTCTTTGAATATGTTGCAGGTTGAAGTGGTGCGTAACTCAGGCATCGACGTGGACCCTTTCCTGGTGTCGATTATGATCGGTCTGATTCGTCTGGTCTTCACCATAATGGCGGCCTGGTCGTCGAAGCACTACGGCCGGCGTCCGACCGCCATTGTGTCCGGTGCTGGCATGACCGCGGCGCTCTTCTTTCTCATCGTCCACCTCTACAGCAACACGGCGCCGCCTCTGCCCGCTCACAAACCGCATTTCGCCTCAACACATAACCTCACTTCTGTACACAATCTCACTTATGCACACACTTCCCCCCATACCCACGCCTCCAGCCTCCTCGAACTGAACTCAACGCTCGCCGATGAAATCGACTCAAACTCGACCTCCTTTGTTGCAAACGCCACCCGACTACTGGTTCCTGGTAATGAAGCCAGTGAAGAGGTCGTTGTCGCCTGGTCGCCTCTGATTGCTCTGCTGGTCTACGTTTTGGCTAGCACCATAGGCTTCCTCACACTGCCGTGGGCCATGATTGGAGAAGTGTATCCTGCCGAAATACGTGGTGTGAGTAGATCATTTGCTTTTGAAAACCTAATATTTTGTAATGAATAATACTGTATAGGATTCCACCATTAGATAAATCATTATTAATAAATTATCAGGTAACTTGACCATAATTGTTTCATTCCTCAGATAACAGTTCTAATAATGATGGTTTAAATTATAAAATCTGATACTTCACGATGTGAATGCTTTATATTCATTTTCTTTTTAATATTTCACTTTTTCATAATATACATAATAGATACAGTATTCCAAAATAAATTGATCCAATCCAATTATTCAATCATCATCATAAAGTCATGAAGAATGAAGAGCATGTAGAGTATGCTTAAGGTGACCAGATTTTGAGGTACTGAAAACGGGACGGCCACAAAACCGGCTTGGGGGGGGGGAAGGGGTGTTGTTTTGCTCATTTATACAGAATTTTTCCAAAACAGACCAACAAACTTCGTGATGTGATAACTTGCCACAAAATTATAATAATGAAAATTTGAAGAATAATGTAAAATCCTCTACCATTATTATCAATCAATCAATTTTATTGACAAATAAATTATTACAATTTTCGGTCCCGCTATACCCGTAGGTTTTTCAGCAGGTGCCAATTTCAATACAAAAAATCACAGTTTGAAAAAATAAAAAATTGAAAATTAAAAAGAAAAATCTTATTGTCTTAATTATTAATGCTTTACAAAAATGAAATAAGAAAATTATAGTAATTATTGCTGAGAAGCAAAAAGATTAGGAAACATTAATGAAATAATGAGGAATAGTACCATGATAAGAAGTTAAAAGAAAAAGTAAAAGATAGATAAAGAAGGAAATAAATAAATAAAATATACTATAGGCCTATGTAATTATAAAAGCTAAATTATGAGTCGTTCAGGCTGGCGGCAGTGATTATTCAATGAAAAGAATTTTGTACCAGCAAATATTATAAATAAATAAGATAAATTAAAGGAAATGTTCATCAGACGCTTACAAATTATTGAATTATAATTAAAGTAATAATAATAATATTAAAATTTAAGACTGTCCATTTATGAATTTTACTATAATTTATTCACTTTGGGATTTTACTAGATTGAAAGCGAATTAGATTGATAATTACTTAGATCATTACATCCATTTTTGAGTAGTCTCTTATGTTAGCAGGTACCTAATCTGTTAAATATGAAAGGCAGTACATAGAAAAGAGATCTTCTTCCGTAAATATGATTGAATCTTGGAATTTGGTAAATTACGGGTGACCTAAAATTGTAGTGGGCAAGAGGAGCTAAGAATCTATAATGGAAACTGTTTTTAAAAAATAATATTATTTTGAAAGTGTAAAAATTTTTTGGTGTCAGAGTTTGATAAAAAAATTGTAAGATTTGAAGGTTGTTCAGATTTAAATTTAGATTAGGTATTCTAGAGGTTATAACTTTGAGAATCCTGAATTGTATTTTTTCAACCCTAAATAATAGGTAATTGGCTGCACAACCCCATGATTCAACTCCATATCTGATTATGGATTATATTAATGACTTATAATTTAGGTATAGACTGGGTAATCAACTGGGATATTTCTATGTAAATAATATATTTTTGCGCTCAATGCCTGGAGTTTCTTTGATAAATAGTCAACTTGAGAATGCCATCTCAGGCTACTATCGATCATTATACCAAGGTAACGTGTTTGACTAACCAAAGATAGGGATGGACAGTCACTACAATTTTCAAAAGAGTTATTGGAGAGGCAATTACAATTATGAACATGGATTGATGGAGCTTCTTCACATCTCAGTAATAAAGCATTTTGTCAACTACCACTCCATTCCCCCATTCCACTCTTTGTTCCATCTTGTTTCAATACGATTTGTTGTCATTTATAGTTTAAAAATACGAAAACTTCGGAGTAAAAGGTAGAAATCATAACTGAGTCTTCAAAATATAAAACTTGGAAGAGCGAAAAAACTCTAAAATGCTAAAACGGGACAAATGAGCGTCCCGAGAGGTTTGGTGGGGACAACGGGACAAGTCTCCAAAAAACGGGACTGTCCCGGCGAAAACGGGACGTCTGGTCACCTTAAGTATGCTACAAGTACGTACATGAAAAATAGCTTTTTCTGTTCAAGAGACTCTTTGTTAAAGAGAATATTAGTTACATGTTCTCCACCATTTTTAATTTTTTTATTCCTATGTTGGTTAAGGTCTAGGCTAATGTGAACTTGAAAGTTTAATGTCAATGAAAAATCGTTCAATTAGAAAATATTATAAATTATTTTACTGGTCATAAATGATCTGGGGGATTATAAGAACATTTGAATATTTTATATTACCGGTATCTTCATTTTATAATATGAGGAGTATCTGAGGGATTATGCGTCAATTGATAATAATAAGTTTTCAATGATCAAACTGCAAATGGGAAAATCCACGTTGGAATTTCATAAATGAATAATTTATAATTAGTTGCTGACGAGTCTTTAAATACGTATATTATTGTGTTGCAGGTGGCCAGTGGGATGACAACTTGTGTTGCGTACATAGCCAGTTTCATCACAGTCAAAGGATATCCAATCGTTTTAGATGTCCTCCATCAATCTGGGGTGTTTTTCGTATTCGGAATTACAGCGCTTTTTGGTACTATTTTCATTTACATGTTTCTCCCAGAAACTCAGGGAAAGTCTCTCAGAGAGGTTGAAGAATACTTTACAAAAACAGGTGAGTTTAAAGATGTTGGGTTCATATTTAATTAAACTTCTCAAACTCCTTTCATGTTCAATCCATTAACTATTTCGACCAGTGATGATATTTTTCAAGAAAAGGTCATGCTGGTAGTTCATTTCTAAGTAAATATCTTTCCGCAGAAAAAGTTTTGCAGAAGCATTTAAATAATACAACCATTTGAATATTTTTAAATAATTTAGGTAATTAAGTAAAAACAAAGGTTGTTAGATCCACAAAGTTTATTATTTATTTAAAAAACCATACTTAAGTTTCAATGCTCATCATCAGTGGAAAACTAAATTACTAATTTTCACTCTCAACTTCACAACCTCACTAAAATGGAAATGAAATGAAAATACTCTTTATTAGGCGGAGTTAGGACTAGGAAGTCCTTTCTACCACTCAACCTTAAAATGGGTTATTGAGTAAAAAGTAATTAAAGAAAAGTATTTTTTATTATTGATATGAGCATAAAAATACATATAATACTCTATGCTAAATTTTAATAAAGTATGAATATTTTATAAATTATTTATTCCAATAAAATCTATTGTTCATTGCGATCTCATTGTTAAGTGATCATTAGGTTTTTCCATGAAGAAGCTCTTATTTATAATAAATGGCTCAAAGTGGTCTTTTGGTAAAGAATATACATATTTGCTGTAGTAAACTTTATATTTGTCGATTCTATTTATGATTTATTAAGTTAATTCTAGTAGAGGAAATATTTTAGTTGAGTACCTTCTTTTCACAGTGATTATAGTATAGTCACTGAACTTCTTTATAAAAAAGTAATTTTTATATTTTGTTTACAGCTAAAAACAAGAACTTTTCTGTGGATCAAGAGACTGATGGCATGGTATCTTCAAATAGGAAGCCAATAGTTATACAGAAAGCGCAGAATAAATAAATTGACTTCCATTTAATATATTTTAACATTACATGTACGGTATCTTAGTTTAGCCTCGCGATGTTTGTAAATATTTTGACATTTATTAAAATCAATCTGTTTTTTTAAGATTTCGAATAAATTATGTTTTTCTATAATTAATTATAATTATTTCCCTAATAGTCTTTAATCTTGGATGAATACACCGAAAAATTTTGGCTTGTAATTACTGTATTTAATAGTAATACCATAAGTCATTGCTTACTCTCAACTCACATTGATGTATTTTCTGCTACTTGATACATTAATATCGGGGCACCGAGCCGAAGCTGCAGCCACTCATCAGATATCTATATACGAGTCGCATTAAAAAAAGGAAAACATTTCGAATAATCAAGTTAAAACATACAGTATTAGGCCTATACAGAGATGGATTCCAAATATTTCTTCGACAACTAGTATTTAACCACTATTGATTAATATATTATTAAAAGAAATTACCAATATTAATTCTTCATAATTTATTAAGACTTCCGTTCAGCGAATATTGGTAACTAAATAAATAGGAAGGTAATTCAAGAAAAGCTGCTATTCATAGCCACCTATTAATTTAATTGTCAATATTCGCTGTATGGAAGTCTTCTTTTTTTATTTTTTCTGAGGGTGATGCCCTCATGGGCTTCTAGGCCTGTGGGTGGGTAATGAGAGGGATGATGATAAGAGATGACGATAAATTTTTAGGCAGTCGGGGCCGAAGGCTTATCGTCTCCTTTGTTTTTAAGTGAATGTGCTGTGGTCAAAAACTGTTCGCTGGCTGATGATGGAACCTTGGAACCTTTGGTTATCAGACCGGCGCGTTATGCGTTATCACTTACTCCAACGAGCCTAATCAATTCAAGCCAGAGTCAGAGCCACCAAGTCTGACTACTATAATAGCATTAATTATTATTTGTTAATCAATGAAAATAATTGAATTATAAGTTAGTTCTCAGTTGTCGAAAAAGTAATAGAGTCTATAAATTTATAGCCTATATATATTTTTTGCAACATTATCATGCTCTTTTTTCACTTGTAAGTTATCTGCATTTATACATATTGTTGACACACACTCTTGTAGCATATTGGACCTTCCACAACCAATTAAAGCGAGGAATGAAACAATTTCATTATTTCATATTGGGAGGTATTATTTTTGCCTTGCTTGAAAATCATTCAGTTTGGTTCCGACGTAAATGGGCATTAATAAAAGATTTCTGATCTTATTTTTGAAAACTTTTAAAAAGTTAGTAAGGTCAGTGTAGGAAAAATAAGCTCTGCATGAAAATTTGATTTTTTCCAATCATTGAATAGCTGTTGGGCATATATTTCGGTGATATATTTATAGACACAATAACTTGTCCTTGTCAAATGATTAGTAAAGCAATGATTGAACAATGGGATTTTTGGAGCCGAGCTCTTTCAATATTTTCATCGATAATTCTGTATTGTCTATATAATTTAGTTGACTTGATTTGTAGAATTATTAGAAGACAAAATCAAATTTTTTGTGATTGGAGGATTGGTCAATAAGTTTGTGATACCAAAGAAGAAAGAGCTATTAATATTGTAGTATCGGTTACCGAACTCCACTCTGAAGCTGCGGCCGCACTGCTGGATGTTGAATAGTGATTATTAGATGCAGGCCCGCGGTTTGCATTGTGGACCGATAATGCGCTGTGGACCCGGGCCCACCGGGCCTATATATAAACGTGGCTCTGATTAGATGGTAGAATAAGATGGATAGATTAGATTATAGATGGTATCGTATGGATCGTAGATGATTATCAACATATTTTTTATAGAAACATAATTTCTATTACTATTGATGTCTGTTCAATAAATATAAGTTACCATCTAGGCCTACCCTCTATGTAACTATTCAGCAGAGTGATCAAAGCTTATTAAGAGAGGGCGATATGAAGAATGTTTATATTAGACTTTATTTCCAATTGGGCCTGAGAATATTATGATAACTATTAATATTGAAGAGCTTGAATTCAAGTTGGAGAATTCATAACGGTACATTAATTTATAAATCTATTTCGGATTTTTAAATTTAAGTGCAATGGAATAATATTATAAAGGAATATGAAGTTCAACAAAATCATTATAGTCGGCGCAATCTAAGTTGACGAAAACCCCCTCCACCCGAGAAATAGCTACGTTGTCATTTTGCGTGAAATTGAAACTTCTCCTAACGCAAACACATTCAACTGAATGTTAAAAGTGACAGCGTAGCTTCGGAAAAATCACGTGGTGTTGTAAAACTCACTGTTTTTATGATAAACCAGCTGTTCGCAGCTCAAATATACAAGTCGATTAGCTTCAATAACTCCAATCTTCAACATACAATGATTCATGCATATACCGCTCTCCTTACTTTGAAACTCTTGAGAGGCCAAATTACGATTTTCCGACTATTTTCGACATCAAAAAATAATAATTCCAATTTTTTTTGAACAACTTTCTCGCTTTCACCACCCACTTATCTTCTCAAACAAAAAAGTTTCTAGATCATCGAAAATTTCATGTTTTCTGATGGAGTTGACTCGACATTGAAAAACATATTCATTAATTGAAACATAATTATTGGTCGGATATACAAAATTCAGAAACCATTAGAAAGCTCGAAAAAATCAAATTTCCTTTGAATCCTTCTACTCAGGAACTTTTTTAATACTACTGGCATATCAAGGATAAAATTCTGCGTCTAGATATGGGGTTCAATCGCGAATTTGAAGATGTTCCAATTTTTCACAATCTGGCAACGTAGCTATTTCTCGGGTGGAGGGGGTTTTCGTCAACTTAGATTGCGCCGACTATAAATCAAGGATCTCAAATAAAGAAAAAAAATTTCGAATAATAAAAGAGTTTGGAAGATTGTACAGATTGGTAAATTTAATTTTTGATTAATAGAAATATGAGTTGATTAACTTCCAGCCTTCAGTAGTTTATATATCATTTTAAGAGAAAAAAATTCAAATATTTGATGAGCATTTTATATTCATTGAGAATGGCCGATAGAGCATCACGGTCCTATTATACGTTATTTTCATTTCAAATTTCGCTGAGATCGTTTGTGTCGTTTTCTAGACCCATGGTTATAATTACATACAACACAAAATAGCATAACTAGCATAATACAACGAAATAAAATTATTCACATACTCATTTACTTACATAACTTAATAGAACATGATTGCCTTTGATGACACGGTACGCTACCGTAAACTTTTAAAATGTCGCGGTATTACACAGCCACTTCAACCAACATAATAACTCAAAATACTGCCAGCTCATCAACAACTTTAAACCTTCAATTCGTTTATTATAAAATTGTAATTTTGAAAGTATGAATTAGAAAATCATTTTTATTTTAAATTCTGAATGATTTTCCATTTTTCACCCGTATGCCCCTGGCCAACAACCTTGAACAACAGCTGACGAGCTGAACGCTTGTTTGCATTCCTGGCTTTCGTCGATGTCTTGATCCTCGTTGTTATTCAATCTTTCTTTGCTTTTCGCCTTTGGTTTGCAACTTTGCATTCTCATTTTCAAGATACTGTACGACAATACGACTACGGCAGTGCGCGACTGCGATTTCTTCTTCATAATCTTCATTCCTTCTTCTTTCTTTGTGCGTGTGGCTAGTTTGACAGAGTTGTTTACGAATTTGGATTAGGCCTACTTATTTCCCATTTCTAGCATGGAGTACAATACGTGAAAACTTTCCTGACGAAACCATGATCAAGAATGTTTGCTATGGATAAAAGTAAAAGGTACAGTAATGAATATTACTATTCTTATAAGGTTTTATTTACTAATTAATGCAAAGCAGCCTAGACAAGGGTTAATTTTATTAATAAATGTGTAAGTAAACCATAACATATTGTAGCTTGGAGAATTACAATTTTATCATTTTGAACATACCATATAAATTTGAATTACCATCTATTGGTTACTTGTACTTGAGCCTAAAAATTCAGAATTTTCAAAGTGAAAAGTGTTTTTAAAGTAGAAATTATAATGTAAAATTTAATAATCTTTGATTCACCATGTAAGTTAAACATCATCATTCACTCACTCTTCATCACCTTTGCTTAAAATACTTGCTATCAAGTCGCAATTATAATAATAATAGTAGTAGTACAGAAACCCTTATATTTCAATGCTATTATTGGTAACGTACGATACTAACTGAATTGTGGAGTCTAACATTTCACATTAGTACTTTGTGCCGAATTTTATAAAGAACTTTAACATTCAAAACTTATTAATTATAATTTTTACTGCTCATTTGCAGTAGTTTTCTTGCTTGGATTATCTATATTTACGGTAACGTGTCAAGGAAATTAAGTTATAGTTATACAACATTGAATAGAATAGATTACCACCAGCATCAGAAAATCAAATGGACTAGCCTAATTAACTAATACAGTAGGTAAGTTATCTAGTATCAAAAAATAGATGTTGGTTCACGTCAAAAGCCTATCACACAAAAGCAAATTGATCCTTTTTTCGTTATGAATTTATGTAATTTTATGAAGATTGGTAAGTATTTCTTGAGGCGATTACAATAAATACGTACATCTTGCGTTTAATTGCATCTCAGTACATCTAGAAGCTTTTCCAGATCGTGTAACGTGACTGTAGAATTAAAAATATATTTTTCCAATTTTTTACTTGTTGAGTTGAGCCATTGATCCATCAATCTGGTAATTAAAATTGATCATTCAAAAACTGGTTTACCACTGAAACCTCTTCTTTGGTTCATGCATGGCATTATATTTTTTATATTCATTTAATACCATCAGACCGATAATATTATTTAATAATCTAAGATCAATATTTTCTATTCGTATACAGCAATGACTATGGTACCTGATTGGGAAACCCCTAAGTTAATCTCAATCTCTCAATCTGATACGCATTCGCGCTGCGCCCTAACTTCGCCCTTCCAGGTAATTAAATAAAGGCAGCCATTCTATTCTATTCCATTCCATTGAATATCGATATTCACGTCTAACCCACGTATGGAAATATGTATAGTCTGGCCAAGCAAAGAAGGCATTCTGGTAAGATGGGAAAATAACTTCAGCTCGGTCAATATTGGTTCAAATTGTATAAGTTTTGTCCCAAATTGAAGAGTAGATTGTCTCCTAGAATTTGAGACTAAATTTATAATTTTTGAACCAATATTGACCGAGCTGGAGTCGTTTTCCCATTTTGACAGAATGTCTTCTTTGCTTGTACAGACTATTCAAATATTCGAAACTAAATAAACAATAGAACCCAGGAGAAATTGTGATGGCTAAAAAGCGTGCAGTTTATAAAAGAAAGTTCAAGAATTACTGAATGGACCAAGGAAAATATTTTTTTTATTGATGTTCTTCATTAAACCACTTCCAGTAATATAAAATTTGCTTGTTTTTTTACAGAGAAGATAGATAAAAATTCCATAACAGTAGAGTTACAATTGAAACTGTTGTTGAAACTACATATTTCTAACTACAACTACTAATGGCTGTTGTGATTGAAACTACTATTGGTGACTTCACCATCGACTTATTTACTGAAGAAAGGCCCCAAAGTAAGTACAATTTGCACAGTGTACCCTTTCCCTCATACAATATTTCATATAGTTTAGCTTATTGAATTATAGCTGCTCTCAGTTCCAAGATGTTTACTTTCAATTTTGAATTTCTAGAGATAACTTATATACTTCAATTTCAATTTTAACTGGGTTGGTATTCTCACTTGAAATTTCTAACAAGAATGAGTACAATCTATTGAATTCTTAAATTAATTCGTATATTTTAATATGAGATAATGGGATAACGCGAGATAAGGTTTTTGTTAGTTTTATAAGCTTATATTTTAAATAAAAATAACCGCGATATTATTATTTTGAAATTATTGCTAATACGTCAATTGAAAATTTAATATTTGAATCGATCATATTCATTTCAATTGCATCCTCTATCAATACTTTTTATCGAATTTCTAGACAAAAACGTCTTTTTAGATTAATGCTCAATATTGGTGAATGAAAATTTGTAAAGTAAGTTTAAATGGGAAAAGATCATGATTCAATCAATTTTAGTAACCTTCGTATTTCCCTTAGCCTAGTGCTCTTATCGAGCTGATAAATTATGAATTAATTATTCTTAAATGCAATATGGAGCTCATCCAATATTCTTCGTTATCGAAGTATAGCGATAAGTATAGGCTAATTCATCTTAATTATTAAGATTTGCATTTTAATATTTCATGTAATATGATGAAATATTCTTTATTCTTTCTCTTTGCAAGAAATCTTTTAATAAATTTTGTTTCGCGACTCTATGTCGACTCGATTTCTATGTTAGAAATAATTATTCTACCTTATCGCAATTCAAAGAGTGAAACTTGGAACAATCTGTTCACCAGAAACTGATAGGATACTAATTGACCAACAATTTTGAATGCTCCCAGAAATTCTACAGTTAACCCTTCAAAAGCAACAATTTCATTTTTATTTACTTTAATATCCTATCAACTTGATCATACGTTAATTTTATCTGTTTTACAGCATGCAAGAACTTTTTGAAGCTGTGCAAAATAAAGTATTACAACTTTTGCCTCTTCCATTCCATCCAACCGAACTTCTTGGCACAAACAGGTGACCCTTCAGGGCTGGGTACCGGAGGTGAATCCGTTTTTGGGTAAGATTGTAATTTTTATTATATTTTGTTGAACTTCTATGCTATACATTTGTATTTCCACTCAAATTCGGTATCAATTTAATAGACTGACTAGATCCGTATTTCCGAACCAAACTTTGGAAAATATATCTAGATTATTATTTCCTCTGATCATGTTTTACTTTGATATTTGATTTATAAAAATTGAAGGTATATAACAGATCAAGATAGGGAATAGTACTATACTTTACGTACTAGAAACTAGGAATCCTTGAACTGCCTTCAGCGAACGTGCATTCAGTTATAGTGAATTGATTATAATGGTTCGTGACAATACATTATTTTCATTATAAAACGGTTCATATGTCATGCTCGTCACTTCCTCATTCAAGTTTCACTCATATCAATTTCTTCAGCCTTGGACCAGATTTCACGTCCAATTTTATCGTTTCTTGATTGGTTCCTTATTCTGTTTCCTTATATTGTTCAATTCAGGTAACTTATTAGTGATTCGAAAATGCAAAGAAAACTGTATAAATACTTCTGAAGGCATCAAACATTGCAACATTGGCTCTCAGACTCATATAGCCTACATAAATCTCTAATGAAAATAAAACCCATATTTTCAATCTATTTTAGAATACTATGAATTTCTTTAAAATTACTTTGAATAAAATTCTTTACGTTGGACTTTCATTCAAAGAATAAGGACCTGAGTTCATTATTCTATCTAGAGAATAGTAGATACTAATTATCTCCTTATAAGTTCATGAAGCGTTGATCATTGTGCATACAGTTGTAAAAGTAGCTTTTAAAAATGACTACTTATTGATACAACGAGCCATGTTTGCATGCTGCTTATTGTCGTTTATCTTTTGTTCTTGTAATTAAAGAATGAATGATTGTCCAAATAGTAGGCCAAGACTGAATAAATAGTGATTCTATTCGAAGAGGTGGATTTTGATTTTTTATCTTGATATAAATATGTCAGAAGCAAACAAAGTTTCATCACATATTGTCTTTTCAATTGCTTCCACACTAACAATAATTATATCTCCAATCTATGTATCTGTGTCATCAACCTTCATTGTTCACATTAAAATTTAATCAGGGTATTCCGACTTAGAATTTGTTTTCCATTACATTATCTAGATGAGATAATTTTTTCATATCTTTGTTTTCGTATGTGATATTAATTTTTTCAGTGAATAACAATGCTAGATTGAGACGTTCTACATGATTTGTGGTGAATTAACCTATCTCGTGAAATCTGAGGTAACTTGAATTCCTTCTCAGGAATGATTAAAAGAGTAATTATAACCTAATTTTTCTTTCTTTGATATCATTCATATTACCACCCCAATTAAACTTTATGCTGGTCCAGCATGTTGAGCTATCTCTATTACTTTGAAGTTTCTTAGCTGTACAGAGACAATTATCATTAAGCTTATTTAATATTATATATATTTTCTATTTTCAGGATAGTGTATGGAGAAAACGCGAGGTATTATGAAGGTGAAAAAATGCCGAAGATAAAACACACCAAGCCTGGTTTACTGTCAATGGTGAACTGTGGCAACAATATGTAAGTATTAAAATCTAAAATATTCAATTGACTATTTCAATCTCTCTATCAATTTACTTGATTATCTCAATATTTATCTACATATTTATCTTAATTGTTGCATTACACTCTAACCGATTAACTGCATGTTATCCAGAGGTGTTCTGCATCTTCACTCGGCTGTGAAGACTGGCTTATGGTTGAGAGGATCGACGTGCTAACCACACGTTACCTCTATCCTGGTTGATGATTATTCGCCTGCTGTATTTTCTGTCCGGGCTGGGAGGGCATTCTGGCGGGGTGGGGGTGGCCTCGGCTCGGTCGGTGTTGTTTCGGGGGCTGTGGGTTCTTTTGAGAATTTATGGCTTTTCGGCCGGTATTGGCCGGGCTGGAGTCGTTTTCCCGTCTTGCCGTAGTGTCTTCTTTGCTTGGATGGACTGTATAGTTTAGTGAATATGAAACTGGCAACCAGCTGGTAGGCCTAGGCCCTTCATAGGGCTATTGCGCCATTGACAAACAAACAAACATCTTAATATTCATCACTATAACAATATTACTTACAACCCTATCATTATTGTAATATTGATGTGAAATTGAATGTATTCTTCCAATTCAAGGAAGACCATCTACTTACCTTTGTAATTTTAATCTAATTTCAAGCTTTGTAAACCGACGAGATCTTTTAAGAATTGGTTGTGTCATTTGGTCTTCAACTTTGAAAAGATACCTCTGACCAAACTACCTTGAATATTGCGTATTGAACAACTTTTTTTGATAAATTTTTCAATTACTACCAATAACTCTATCTTGCTTGTTTGTAAAAATCTATAAACTTAACATTCTTATTTGTTGGATATTTAATTTATTCCTACAGGTTGGGATCGCAATTTTTCGTGACGCTTGGCAGTGAGCTGCAATCTCTGGATGAGCATTGCGTTTTTGCTGAGATCGCTGAAGGTATGGACATACTATTGAAATTGAATGAAACTATCTGTGATACTCAACATCGGCCTTATCAAGACATTAGGTATGTATTCCTATTTCAGTATTTGCTGTCTCATTAAATACTATATTTATAAAGTAGAACATTCTAATTGTCATTTAAATTACCATTCATTTAAAAAGATTTACTTTATTAATGCTGTTGGTTTTTTTAAAATTTGTATTGTACATTTTTAAAATGTTTGCCGTTTGTGATATGTCAGCTTTCAGACAAAAGGATAATTCTGCACCAGCAATCCCATTGAACAACTTGGAATTTAGTTTTCGAGCATGTGGTTAGCCAAATATTAATGTACCACCAAATATAAGGGTTACGGTTAGCAGCATGTATTTGAATGTACCATGTACATGTTTTCAATGTTTTTTTCTGTACTGTCGGATTTTTTATATTCATAAACTACAAGGCTTGTTCTTTTGAATATTTTGTAGGATAACTCACACCGTCATCTTACATGATCCATTCGAAGATCTATCTGGACTTGTTATTCCTGATGCATCACCTCAACAAAGTCTGCAGGCACTGGATGTAAGTAGATTGTCTATTTTAGCCCAAATAATGCATAATATACAGATTTAATGAATATCGATTATTGTATTAAAATAATACGTATTTCGGCTGTTATGATTATTCACTCGATAGCTCTAAACCATTTGTATTGAAATGATATTGATTTTCAAATTTTTATTTCTATCATTTTATTTAAATACTTTCTATTCTGCCGGTACCACCTTGGTTGATTAAATGCGTAAAAACTCAACATTTTATCATTATTTTACTTTCAAACTCTTAATAAACTAAGGCCTGTAGGCCTGATAAGAATAATTTTCAGCATGACAAGCGTCGTGTTTATATTAAAATTCAAATTTTGAGTGTGATAGACATTGTTAGAGACAATAATATCTTTGACCATTTGGATTATACTTTGAAAGTTGATTTCTCTTGTTAATTACCTGCTCATTAGATGACCTGTTTGTCTTCGATTTTATTCATCATTAGTTGTGGCTATTAGAAACCCCATTAGATAATGATTTCTTATCTAACACTGTACTTTAAATAAATATTGACCTTGAGTCGAATTATTATATGAATGAAGTTGAAAGATTGCAATTGAGAATAAATTTGTGAGTTTAATAAATATATAATGCGTTTGTTCTTCTATGACTTTAGTTTTGGTACTCGACGAAGCAATTTAAAATAGGAGATTGTGCCAGAGCCAGGTGAAATGGGAACCGAATTTAATTCTAGATTAGCAATATTAAACTAGAGAAACGGGGTTTGAGTTTATTGTCTAAATGCATCAGAAACTTATTTTTTCATATTTAAGTTTTTCTTTTGTTACACTTTCTGAGTTTTTATGGTATTTACAGCTCAAAAATATTCAGGATTATACTCATTCTTGAAAAGTATAACATTTTCTGTTACATTAGGATTAGACTATATTATTAAAGATCATGCATTATGACCTACTATAAAGCCTTCAAGCCTCAATGGAACAGGTAAGTTAATTGTATCCGAATCGAACAATTAAGTTAATAGTGAAGAGATGATTAATTTAAATTTCTCAATTTATTCAGCATTCTGATAGCTTTATGATAATCAGTCATAATTTTATCAAGAGGACGCTAAAGTGTACATGATACAGGGTGATTCAGGTAAGTCAGATCTCAAATGGTGAATGGATGATGAAATGTTATTCTTTCAAAGTCATACAACACACATTCATATCATAACTAATTTTTTTACCATTGAAAAAGCTTCATTTAGCATCACAAAAGATGTTGAGATTGCCTTGCAAACACATACAGTATGTCTCAACGACTCATATTTCTGATTTTCGGCAGCCGAAACACAAGTATGAAAATGACTTAGCACATGCCCATTCAAGTGAAAAAAACACTTGATGAGACCCCGCACCGTGTGATGTGTGATGAAGGTTTTAGTGGACAAAAGCTTTTTTTTAATGATGCGACTCTGCTCGTTCCCAAACATGGTGAAGGACTGAGTTCATCTCGCTCGCTGCCAGACGCCAGCGTTTGTGGTGTTTGTATTAAGTGGGATACGTTATTGAAGGTCAAAATCTAAAAAAAAATTCAAAAAGAAATCTTCATAAATATCCAACCGAGCAGCAAACAATTGAGCTTCTGACACATATGAACTGCCCTGTACTATAATATTCCGAATTCTATATTACTCATTTACAGATCTTGATTTATGTTGAATATTCCATTTAATCTACTATTGATTTGTTTGTAACTTCAATCAGTGCTGTAATTTTACCAATAAACTGTTATTTTTGTAATCAATCAGAACGGTCGTATCGGAGCCGACGAAGAGATCGATGACACGGCCGGGCTGACGGCGGTCGAAGTGGAGGAGATGAAGAAGGAGCGGGAGGCGAAGGCCAGGGCCACCATACTCGAGATAGTCGGCGATCTGCCCGACGCCGAGATGGCACCGCCCGAAAATGTCCTCTTCGTCTGCAAACTGAATCCGGTCACCAATGACGACGATCTGGAAATCATATTTAGTCGATTCGGAAAAGTTAAGAGGTGAGCTACTGTCTCTCTTGATTGAGCTGCGTGTCCACGGTTCAATTCTCTTTCAAAACGATACGCAAAATTATATTTGTATCAAAATTTAAGAAAAAGACAAGATATTGTCGAACCACAGATCGGGGTTCCGGTTTCGGTTGTTACATTATTATCAATCTCTGGTAAACAACAAATCCCCGGTATTAGAACATCGAACTGAAAAGTCTTCCACCATTATTGATATTTTTTATTTTCGATTTTTCAATTTGACCTGCGTATCATTCTGGGTATCTTTGCGAAAGGAGATTGAACTGTGAATTCACGGCTTAACTTGTATTAGAAGGTAGTAATTTTGCTCTTATCAGCTACAATATCTTCATAAGGAGATAACTTTTCCGATTCTAAATTACAGTGAACATATCAAGAACTTTCACCATGTTTCCTATTGACGAAGCATGGTTATGTGGAACACCTTTTGGTCTCTCCACCAAATAAAGCCATACGCTAATAATAATAATATTTTCGTAAGACAGCCAATTTTCCTTGCCATATTGCTATTCACTAACTACTATGAAAAGATTTTTCTAATGCCTAAAAAAATGTGCTAGTTTAGTTGGTTTCTTGACCCTACTTTTCTCATTTCCCAATGTAGCTGCTTACAATTTGCAAAAGGGTTCAACTTTTCTTCATTTTCTAAATACTTTCTTGCTCCAAAGATACTAGGAATAATACATTTTTGTATTCCAGTATATGAGGGTTGCACTAAAGAGAGTATTCAGTCTCTGTAGGCTGCACCAACCAGTAACAACTATGATGAACCAGCTGACATACTCAGCATTGTGTTTATCAGGGCTTAAAATTGATGGGTACCACTCAGCTCAATAATAAATTATTTTAAAGAGTGAATTATTAATTAAGCCTTCTGTCATTCATTGATCACATATAATTATGAGGCACAAAACTGTTGAGATTTGGGCTTTGATCTTCGGCTGTTTTCATGCTCTCAAGGCTATTTCGCCTTAATTTATCGTGAGATTTAGGCAAGGTAGAAGTATAAATTAGTGGTCGAGCATATGTTGTTGACAATACAGTTTTACAAACAAGTATTTTAGTTCCATTGCTTTACACAAGGTTATTATTCACCTATTCTATTGATTCATTCGAGCATGTGTTGACATAACAGTATCATAATACTGTATCATATAGACAAGGTAGAAGTATAAATTATTGGTAGTTGAGCATATGTTGTTGACAATACAATATTACAAACAAGTATTTTAGATCCTTGGCTCTCCTCAAGTTTCTTATTCACATTCCTTTTATTCATTTACTATCATGAAGAGAACCATCCGTCACCACATAAGATCATTAATATTGTTGGAATGAGAAATTAGAAATGTAAAATTACTTATTAATCCCAACAGTAATTACTCCACTTGGAGTTGAGAAATGTGTATGAAAATATTTTCAAATACGATTATCTTGGACTCTCATTCCGTTTCTTCAGTTTCAATGAGTTAATTTTATTTTCATCTCTCAATTGTATATCACTTGAAAGGTTAAAATTCACACTTAGGGCTACTTCAAATTAAAAATAAAAATCGAGTAAATTTTAAAATATTAGATTTTTTAAAGGGTACTTGATTTTTTTATTAATTCACTTGAAAGGTTAATTCAGATGTGAAGCCCGGCTAATTAATTGATTTATTGTTCTGTGCATGCTCAATTTCATCCAATCTTTCTTTATACATTCAAGTAGTTACTGACTTGGTATGTTTGAGTAGTGATTGTAGTTTTGATTTTAATTGAAAATAAACATACACTGATGTATTTGTAATCAGGTTCACTACATGTTGGTGGCAACTAGACGTCATCGTTCAGTGCATCTGAGACGATTGGCGTGGTTGGTGGTCAAGCTCGGCTCTGATCGGAGATCCGCCAATCTCCGATTGTGGACCGTTTTCTTCTACGGTTGAGTTCATCGTTGAACGTTGAGGATCTGTTCATCTCATCTGTGCCCGGTCTCAGTGACCCTTCCCCACTGAACAACGCAAATTCGAACCCTCCCCCACCCACCCCCAACGCAGCGATCATGGAAGATTATTCTGGACTCTTCACCTACACCAGGCAGCGATTTTGATTTCCCCGACCACTTTTGTGATGAACTTTAGGTGTTCTCTGAAACAACTGTCAACCAATCATCCCACCTCACAAATGAGTACCAGGATACAGCCTCAGGATAAGTATCCTCAGTAAAGAAGTCCTTCAACCAACATATGACTTCGAGATTTTCTTCAATTTGAACCTGGTGAACCTAACCTAAAGTTGAGGACCCGAGCATCATCATCATTCCAACAACACGAAGAAGAATTAAGTTCATCAAGACTAGCAGCAGCATTCAACGAAACCAACTAAGAAGATCAACCAGGACGATTGAGTAAAGGATTGATCAACCAGGACGATTGAGCAGAAGATTGACTAAACGAGTTGGGAAGAGTATTGATTTGACTACTGCAGTTGAATGGTGTGTTGCTTAGAATAATAATCATTTTAATATTATCTCGTAAGGCTTCAATGTCCCTCCTGCTATGTAATCCGTGCTTACAAAGTGTAGTGTAACTTCGTTAGATAATCTTTGGTATAGCTCTATTAAAAAAAACAAAAGAAAACAAAATCAATATACAGTACTTGACTTAATTATTCACATATTCTCTAGTAACAATAATGAAGCTTTAAGGGAGATGCATGGGGTACTTATAGCCGTTGATAGTTTATTTGTACCACAGTAAAATTTTAAAATTAATCTGTTCCACAATATAAACTATTAGTGGTTCCTCTAGCTATTTGAAAGGATTCTCTAACCAGTTAACTTATTGGTATTTTTACAGTCTCTGAAAGAAGTCAACAAATTTGTGCACCTAAAACCATTTTATCCATGCTGTGAGGTCTCGATATGGCTCTAAGCTAAAGCTTTAGTGATAAGTTGAAACTATGAATTTCATTTTATTCAATAACTACTATTTGTCATGAGAATGAATAATGAAAGCAGTAGGCCTATTATCACTTGGAGATTCGTTTAATAAATTGTCTGTATCTTTAATTTATCATGCATTTCATTCGCCAAATAAGTTTAATTTAGTGGTGTAATCAAGAAACAAATGCTGCTTGAAGGTGCTTCGAAAGATCAGTGTATAAAACTCACCAAAAATATATACTTTGAATTGGGAAAAAGCCTGAGCTTGGTCAGAATTAAACAAAACAATATTCTGTTGTCCGATTTTTGTTCAACGTCAGAATTAAACAAAACAATACTCTGTTCGTTGAACAAAAATCGGACAACAGAATATTGTTTTGTTTAATTTTGACCAAGCTCAGGCTTTTTCCCAATTGAAAGTATATATTTGAATTACGAACAGAGTTTCGTTCTGCTCTGTGAACAAAGTAAAGAATATGTTGTTTACGCCACGTTTTTCTGCTCAAGAAAGTCAATCATTCATGAGAAATTGGAATTAAGAACACTTGAGGAATAAGTTTACCTTATAATAACACTGGAATAAATAGTCTAGTAAGCTACTTTAATAACAAATGTTTGTACAAACAAAAAATAATTTTTTGTCAATGAAAATTTCTCATTGTAAAATGACATGGAGGAAGTTTATTTGGATCTCAACACGTTGAACAATAGATTTAGCAAATTGTATATAAACGTTCACCATTTAATCGAAAGGGAAATTCTGTCCACACGAAGTATGCCGTACGCATTTATGCTAGGCCACGGGTATACGGGACTGACAAAAAGGCAGTCAAATGTTTATTACATTCCGAACATTATATATTATATCCTACGTATAATTTGGAAGAATTTAAAATAATTATTTCCTTCAATAACTTAGTCATGTATTTTATGTGATGGAAAACTTATTACATGAATTCAATATGAATACAATTGAGTTATTAGCTAACGTGAATATAAATATGAACGGTAATAATTTTTGAAAATATATTTGTTGTACCATAATATACATGAACTATATTATTCTCAACACTCAATATAGTCTCTTGACATATCTTGACTCTTGGTGACATAAAGTAAACTCCAATTTATAACACAGGGACTTGGCTCTTAATAGCGTAGGTCTTGATATTTGATATTTTTTTCAAGCTTCCTGTGACCTTTCATTAAAGGGGTATTGAGGATTTGTCAATTTAAATTCCAAGGTCATTATGGTTTGTAAAAGAGTTGCTCAATTGCGATGAGGGAAATACTCATTGAACTCGTTCACGGAATAAAAACAAAATTTAAGTAGCTCTTATTTCAAATCAGTTCTGAGACATTCTTGTTAGTGAGACATGTGCTGAAATAGCATAAAAACCTACTACATAAATATGAAATCATAAATATATTATATTATCTTTCAATGCAATTTTAATAAAGCATTAAGTAATTTAATGTCTTACGAATCGGGCTTAAATCTTTCAAATCGATGAACATTTCCGACTGAGTGGGAATTTTCCAGTCTATTCGTGCTCTGAGATGCTGTTCAATGCTAAAAATATTGATCTTGCTTCCCATTACGAAATACTTACACTTTATGATAAATGAAGACCTTTATTCCTTAATAAATAAGGGGTTTCATCAGACTGAGGACATTTCTCTTCGCTGTGGCAAAAAAGTTACCAAGTTATTTGAAATATCCACTGTCAATTACAAGACTTTATTTATATGAAGTAGTATAAAATACAATTTTACTACAGTCTGGTCAAGCAAAGAAGACAAGACATTCTAGCAAGATGATAAAATGGCTTCAGCTTGGTCAATATTAGTTAAAAAATTATAGATTTGGTTTCAAATTGTAGAGCAGAATGTTTTCTAATAATACCAAATACCAAATGTATTATTTTTGAACCAATATTGATCGAGCTGAAGTCATTTTCCCATCTTGCCAGAATGTCTTCTTTGCTCGACTATACTATAATTGACGTCCAGTTGAGATGGTTTTCTATTCATTCATGTATTTTTATATTTAGTGTTGATTCCAAAAGTAAGACTCTAACTTGATCATTTTGATTTATTGTTGCAGTTGTGAAGTGATCAGAGACCAGGAAACAGGAGACTCGTTGCAGTACGCTTTTGTGGAGTTCGAGGACAAGAAGGCCTGCGAAGAAGCCTACTTCAAAATGGACAACGTGCTCATCGACGACCGCCGAATCCACGTCGACTTCAGCCAGAGTGTCGCCAAGATGCGGTGGAGAGGCAAGGGCAGAGGCGTCGAACACTTCGACAAGGTATAACTTGACCATAAATACATTTATTTGGCCAAAAATAAAATAAGTTATAAATAAGGAAAATTACTCTTGTGTTGTGTTCTAAGCATATGTGTGGGTAATGTGAGGGGTGATGATAACTGCTTTTTAGGCAGTCGGGACCGACGTATTCTCCGAAAGACGGAAAATTTTAAATATTTACTATGGTTTGGGTGTCTTTTGCAACTTTTACGCTTGAGCAAGAATCGTGTGAGTGTTAACTACCATAACTTGACGTTCAGTATCCTGTGGATCCATTTCATTAGAAATTTTAAATATATAAAACCTACCTTTACATAATGTGTAAAACGTAAACTTTCTCTCTATCGGAGTGGAGTGATTTTTGAGAGAAATCTTCATTGTAACCGAGCTTACAAATTATATGATTTTTCAAAGCCTCTTGATCGTATCATCCTTTTTTTAAATAGATGTTCAGTCGCCAGTTGCTTATTTTTTTGGGCTTACCATTTTGTTTTGTTTTTTATTTTAAATAATTATCAAAGTACCCTTTTTCAATTACTTTTTTAATGCATTACATGTTTCGAGTATTTACAGTCACTTTCAAATGCGAATATAGTCGAAACATGTAATGCATTGAAAAAATCATTGAAGAGGGAGGGTACTTTGATAATTATTTAAAATAAAAAACAGTGATAAAAGTAGCCCTGAGATAAAGGAAACAATTCAAGTCTGTATTAATAAAAAGTAACCATAAGAATCGAAAAAGTTGAGGTTTAAACATTATGATGAGGTGTTATTAGATGTGTTATAAAATTCTGTTTGTGTATTTTCTTGAAGAAAACTTGATCATAGAGCCTTATTGATTATTATTATTATTCAAGTTTTCATTTTTACTCATCTATCCCAATTTATCATAACTTGTAATGTCCAAGAAAACTATTCTTCAATTTGATTTTTAATGTTTTGCAGGGCAATCGTAAAGAGAATGACAGACAAACCCGGAAGGACGATTCAAGAAGAGATTCAAAGTCCGATCCAAGAAGAGAATCAAAGTCCGATTCAAGAAGAGAGTCCAAGCCTGATCCAAGAAAAGAGTTGAAATCTGATTCAAGAAAAGTGTCAAAGTACGATCCAAGAAAAGAGCCAAAGTCCGATTCAAGAGATGAATCAAAGTCTGATTCAAGAAAAGATCCAAAGATCGAATCAAGAAGAGAATCAAAGCCTGATTCAAGAAATTCTGATTCCAGAATAAGAGACAGAAAGGACGTTTGTAAAGAAGATAGCTATGATTCTAGTAGACAACGTAAAAAGAATAATTTTGAAGGTAAAACTACTGATGATACACGAAGAAAAGAAATCGATAAACGGGAGGATATTTCGAGAAATGGTAAAGATCTTAGAGATGAAAAGAGAAATAGGGGAAGGGATGACACCAGTAGAGTTGATAGAACAGATATGAGAAAGGAAAGCTATAATAGGGAAAAAAGAGAAAATATGAGAATGGAGGGCAACAATAGAAATGAAAGAAGACATATGAGAATGGAAGGTAATAGTAGAGATGAGAGAAGAGAAATGAGAATAGATGACAACATTGTAGAAGCTAGGAGAGATTTTCGAATGAGAGGCAGTAGTAGGGATGCAAGAAGAGACGGCAATATTAGAAATAGACATAATTTACAAATTGATGATGGTGATGATGATAGAAGAGTAAGAAGAGATGATGGAAGTTATGATGACACTCAGACTTCCAGAGACCCAGTCACGGGCAAGGAATGGTGTGAACCGTTTCGTGTTGTTGAATCACAACATTTTTATACTGGCAATGTCTGGGAAGAGCCCTATGGAGAAGTCGAATCCAGAAGAAACGATTACCATAAAAGAGAATTTTTTGAAACAGGCTCTCGAAGAATGAAAGACAGGTATGATGAAGGTGAACAGATGTACCTGAATGAAAATTTCAAATATAACAGTGGCCCTTCAGATGGATTTCGTTCCGAGGAGAGGATGGAATGGAATCATGAGAGGAGAGTTGAAAAAGTAGAAGTTAAACATTCTCGTAATGGATTGGACAAGAATGGAAAGCAGAGTAGTAGAGAGGTTAGACCAAGAGGCTCTTCATCTCACACTGCTTCGTCTACGTCTGCAAGCCGGTCTAGAAAAGAGCGCTCTTGTGATGACACGTCATCGCCCATGGCTAGAACCTCCTCCACTCGAAACAGTAGTGTTGCAATCGAACAAAATATCACCTCAGTAGCACCTGACACCGAATCACCAGCCAAAACTAAACACAAGAAAGCGTTGAAAAGAAAAGGCGAAGAAGAAAAACAAGTGAAACAGAAAAAGAAGAAAAAACATTCATCCAGCAGTGACAGTGATTCATCAGCCAGCAGTGATTCAAGTAACTCAGATTCATCGTCCAGCGACTCGGAATCAACTAGTCGCAAACGAAAGGGCAAAGTTAGAACAACGATTGCAAAAAAATATTACCACAAGGGTAAACTAGTGAAGATTGTGAAGAAGAAAAAAGACACTTCAACCGACTCTGACTCCGATGACGACAGCTCGGAATCTGATGGTAAAAAGAAGAAGCATAAGAAGAAGAGTCGAGCGAAAAAAATTGTCAAAATAATTGAAAAGAAGAAGAAGCGCAAACACGATTCGTCCGATGACAGCGATAGTGAATCGTCCTCCTCTTCCTCATCCTCCTCCTCGTCTTCATCGTCTTCTGAAGAATCAGACTCGGAGTCTGGTAGTCAAAAGAAGAAACGAAAAGTGGACGCCAAAAAGAAGCAGAAGAAAAAGAAAGAAAATAACGAGAAAAAGATTAAGAAAACTAAGAAAGACTCCGGCGAAGTAGTAAATTTAGAAAAGTCTATAAAGTCTACAAATTGAACATTGTATACTAGATTTGAAGTGGTTTTTTTATCAATAAATTTGATACTGTGTAGCCTTGTGATGTACGCTCACGATCATTATAATTATTGTAACCAAGGCGAGTGGAACCTACCCTTATGGGTAGCTCCCCACAACAGAAGTCATATGCATATTTTTTTATTATAATGCTCAAGGTTTGAATAGTTTCAGTTTTTCTGAAGTTAGTTATTGGTTGGTTGTACAAACTTCGATCATTGTTGAATACATAATACATTTAAGGATCTACTGGTCAATTACTTACAAATTGAACGAACTTCACAATCACAGTTGATTCTATCATAGATTGAGAGATACCGTATTATTTATTTACTACTACAAGCACTATACGTGCCTGTGGAATGGAAATTTATGGATTTTCATACATTAATTATTATTAATATCAGTGCTATTATTTATTTATTATTTTACTGAAATCTGACATTTCAAGGTTACACAGTACTCATTTTTTATTTTTCTACTTTGTGTATTTGAATTGTCAACATCCTTTTCCTTTTGCTTTAAATCTATAATTATATTTTAGTAGGCAATATCAGTGAATATTTATCATCAGTCACGGTGGTGAGGCCTAAGTTGTAGTTGGCACTAGAAATTGAGGTGCCCACTCATACTAAGTGGTACGGTACAGTGCCTTTACTTATTCCATGTGGATCATCTCGTAAATCAAACTGGGAACTAAAATTAATAATCCTCACTTCCAATGGAATGACACGTTATAGCATTTAATGTTACTCAAATTCATCTCTGCTCACTGGTGCTGGTGCAGTCAAGTGGGTTTGTTCACGGGTACATTAGAAGAAACGTTTTACGTGTTGCCATCGAAAGCCTGTCACTGACACATTATAGTGCAATAAATTAGTAACTTGGTTGTACCTTCCAGAATCCACTTAAAACTTTAATTCAATGTAACAGCCGTTGTTTGTAACGGCATGTGTCGTTCCCAAACCGACTGGTTGTCCGTCTGATCCAAGGAAGCCGGTACGGTGGATCGCTGCCGATCGTCATGGGGGACGTGTCGAGGGGCAGGCCACGGCACTTTACAACAACACCTCGCGCTGAATACAAAAGCCGATGATAGTTAAATTCACCACAACTTTTGCCAGTCGGCTTTGACGCCAGCAGACGTGGTTCAAGTTTGTGGGGGTGCTGCTTTAAACTTTTATAAATATTTCAAATTGTTTATATAATTAGAGTATTTCAATTCTATTTTGCTCGAAAACATTTTTTTTTTGTTTGAGACTAGTCCCTTTTTAAGATTTGAACTATAGAATTGAATTCTTTACTAATTTATGTAAATACTGACGAACCTTATTCCTTACTATTTTTTGTCAATACGGTAGGCTAACTACTACAAACGAAACCGTACTAGAAAATTATTTAGGCTATTGAATGAACATTTCTGATTTCATCTTTTTGAAAGCTTTTCATGTTAAAACGATGAAATTATGAACACCAAAAAGTTCTCTTTTAAAGAATGACCCATAGTGATGTAGAGTGGAAGGCTTTAATAAAAGCTTGGCATTTACTGAAGTATATCACAGTTGAAAAATTTGATATACTTCACTTTATATCAAGAAGAATAATCACTTTTTTAAAATGTACACATTATGTATATTATAAAAAGTAACGTTATAAAAAAATGTATCTTCATGGTTTTATAGAAACATAGATCTTTTGAATTTACCGGTAAGGAATAGCAATTAGCAATGCTACCATCTTGTGGTTTAAAAATTAGAGAAACAAGATTAATTCTTGCAGTTCAAAGGAATCATATCACATCTTCCTCATATCTGAGTTAAATACTCTGCATGAATATCGATAATTTTTATAATTATTATTACATTTTTTGATTATTCTTCTATTTTTAAATGATAAACTGATTGTGCAAAGTTGGCTATCCTGCTGACTTTCAAGACTGTCGGTTGTTAAGTTGAGAGAACACTGCAGAGAATTCAGTTGGCCGTGATTACTTATTCCGCTTGATTCTTTGTGTGAATTCGTGGGTTGGTTTCAGTCTAGTGAAGTTTCTGAAAGAAAAAGTGAAAATGTCAGAAGACACAAATCAGAATGGAACCGAAAATGGATCAGTTACAGAAATAGAACTAATAATCAAGGTGAGTCATCAATTTCAGTGTGAGCGAATTCTAGATGAAAGATAGGTACGGTAATTACCGCATTGCTCTCAAAGTATACACTTTTTAGCTGTCTAGGCTATTCGGTAAAAAAACTATGAATCAAACTTTCTTGTTCTAACGTATTTTATTATCAGAATATATCAAAATATAATCGAAATTCCCATTAGAATTTAGGGTGTAGACTCTAGCAAGGTGGGCCAGTAAACGACTCTTTAGCCGAATTGAGTAAAACTAAGAATTAAAAAACAGTTGAGTTATGTCTAATCTATTGTGCAGCAGTAAGTTACTCGCGTTGACATTTGTAATGAAAGTGAAAGGGTTTGCCTGCAAAATGACAGCTCACCATATAAAAACGTTTTGAGATAAATTATTAGACTTTTTATATAGATTTTCTACTGATATCAACTTTTTGAATTAGTTCAAATAAGTTATAACTAGCCTATTCCATTTTTAAGAAATTGGATTTAGTAATGACCAACTTTAAATTCATAATGACTTTGGGCCAATATATAGATTATGTAGTCCAATAAGTTACTTATAGTGACTATGTACTATATAATACTTATAATTCTGACTATAGTTAAGAATAGTTGAAAATATTCACAGTGGAGTGCAGTCCCTATTAAAAATAGAGAGGTATGCGTCGTGGAACTGGGAACTTTTAGTCAGGTGTCCAAGAAATATAAATCACTCATATGAATTTTAACATTTTCATATAAATCCAAATTATTATATGAGAAAACTATGAACAATAAGTTCATATTGAAAAGCCAAATATTCAACCAAACAGATTCAATGAAATTACTGAAACACCAACTGAGCTTTATAAGCAGTTGAATGTGGGAAAAGTATTCCCAGTAGTCTGGAATCTTGTTTGGCTGCTAGTAGTAAACAATGTAGGCATGTAGCTCATACTGGTACATTTATGCAAGCTTAATCAGAAAGAGAGAATCCTATTTATAGTGGATAAAAAATATGCATATGGCTTTCCACTCGCCTTGATCACAATCTGATCACCCATCCGAAATCAGTCAATAGTGTTTGTGACTTAACATCACAATCACTTAGTAACCGTTTCACTGAACAACCAGACACACCACAAATTTAGTGGATGAGTATTTTGAATGATAGCTGACTCTGAATCTCATGTTTTTACCCTAAGTAGACGAATGTGGAAGTAGGGGCGTGGGTTTCAAATCCTGTTTCTTCGTTGGCAGAGCATTCAAATTATTTTATGGTGTGTCTGTGAAGCTCACATCGCTCATATGAGATGAATTACCTAGAGATTTATCCTTGGCGGATTTATGTTGGAGGTTTCTACCACCATATACAGTACCTATTTGAAACAGCAATTTTAATTATTTAGATTGAAACCTGGCATTGGTATTGGTTATTTTACTCGTATTAAACCAAATTTTATGCAAAGCTTAGTTAAGATATGTTGACGATATGAAATTCAATTTTTGATGCAAAGGTGATTCAAAGGAGGAATCATTCATAAATTATTTACTATGCTTTCATTTATGTTTTTGGTACAATTGATCCCATTACATAGAAAATGTAATGTCATCAATAACAAGCTTCTTTTCAACTTCAGTTTATTTGATTTTTTGGATGCTGTTTGAAGAGCACATTACTGCAATTTAAGTCAATTTACTAGCTGATTACATGAATAGGAGATGGGTTCTAAGGATTAGTAAAGTATTAAGAAACTGCAGGCACAATCAAATCTTCAGTAAATAACTATTCATCATGAAATTCAGGGAGTGAGATAGACTGGGCTAAGCCCCTTCTCTCTCTTCCAAATATTTCTATGATTATGTGTTTGTATCTCATTAAATTAATGATTCACTAATTATGGCTCATTTGTGAACAATTTTGAAATACTTACTCTAGAGTACTGAACAGTCTTGGTTATGATCATTTTGATATAGGCTAGTATTTGATATAGTATTTATGAAAGTTAATCAAAACTAGATTCAATTATTCATCAAAGTTCTCATATAGGTATAATATTTCGTTACCATCCTCAATACTATTGAATAAAAGGATTGGAAGTTTCATTAGAAGTCTCATCATTTTATCTGATGCACAACTTTATACAATGCATTACTTAACTTGATTAATCAAAAATCATAAACTGATAATACTGTATAAATTTTAATACCCAATACTTTATCCACTGCATCGCTTATTTATTTTATATAATTAAAGAATAAATTGCCAGTTTATGTTGTTGAAGACAATAGTAAAATAACGGCTCATCAATGATAGCCTATGTAGTTTGTTAGAACTTTTTGTGGTTTGATGTGAGTATTTTGGTTGTGAAGAGTATCCAGCCACTCCCTAGCGTGGTCGTGGAGCCCGCATCATTGAATTTCGGTGCGGGGAGTGGCGATGCGTTCTCCATGAACGGCGACCCACAGCAAGAGTACTATGAGTTGGAGCAGACTGTAGTGGTGTGATGCCAGATCTCAGTCATGCACCGCTTGGTCGCCGCTCAAATTACATTGCCGTCGCTCTCAAGCCGGCAAAATTGCGGTGAACCGCATTGCGGGCCGATCTCTGAAATATTTCCGTACAGTTTTATATTGTGCACTTGCAGAACTCTTACCAATTCAGCTGAAGTAACCACTTCATTATTATTCAATCCTTAAAAAAATCTTGATATTCCAATGGATCTCCACCTCGCCCATTTTAATATTTTTTTATGGATCATTCAATGATATAAACATTGTTAAATTGAATCTCTGCCTGTAAATAAAAGAGTTTCTTTTATTATATTCAAGTATGAATACAGATGCAATCCAATCAAACAATATGATGTACTTCGAAATTATCTATTGCTCATAATACCGGTGCATAGTACAGTACGTACCTACATAATATATTTACTGTAAAATTGTCAGCTTCCTATAAATCTATTGAATCAACTTGATATGGGACTGTAACTACTGTAAAGCAATCTTTCTTCTTTCATTTTATCCTCGCCTACTCTGAATCAATTTGTACCGTCAAAAATCGTAATTTTTATACATCTTATCCTCACCGTATTATATTCAAGTTGAGAGCTATTTTCTCCCTTAAGTCTAAAGGCCCTCATCTTTTGAAACTCAGAAATTGAAAGCTATTTTATCCGTACGTCTAAAGGCCCTTATCTTTATCACTTTACCGTACCTGTACTTTACTTACAATTAGATTTTACATAGAAACTTGAGGGAAATTAGGAAATATTCTTCATTTTAAAACGAGTCATTCAGTTTCTTTCTGGCTTATGCATTAACTGTCATGATTATATGCTTCATTGTTCATTCTAGTATTCCCTGGCTGTCGCTCACGTTTTTTTTCTGTTGCACGCTTGAAAACTTTCGAAGTCTATAGAGATGATTGCAAATCGACAGTCGCTTGTTGAATGCTGGCAACTTTGTGTCATGTCGTGAGATTGTTGAAGTTGATGCTGGAGAGGGAAGGGGAGAGTGATCTCCTCTACTTTTTCTGTTCGCATTATGGCTGTCTCTTTTGGCCTTGGTTTTAGAACATATTTGCAACTACAATACAAGTGTTGCTAGACTTGAAACTGCATATCATTGAAAACATCTGGCAAATCCCGACTGTTTGTTTCACGTGTATTTTCTTTTTTATGAATTTTTAAATCACTATTGAAATTTTAACTGCATAATAATAAGAACAAATTTAAACTAAATTTATACCAGAGTAGAATAACATCATATGAGTGTTATTCTCTTTTAGTGTAATATCGTATGCAGTATTTTTCAGAAATGTAGGCTATTTGATTGTTGAATAATCGATTGCTATCTAAAGCCTGCCCGGGTTTTCAATCATTTTTGTGAAATCAACCATAGAAATTCAGGGCTGTAGTCGTTTTCCCGTCTTGCCTGGGTGTCTGCTTTGCTTGGGCGGACTGTATAGTGGAGTGAATATGAAACTGGCAACCAGCTGCTAGGCTCTGCATGGGCTGTTGAGTCATTGACAAACAAACAAACTATAAGTTTCTGATAAGCTTCAATTTCTAAATATGTGATAGATGAGAAATATCTTATATCTTCCAGGTTACTTTGCCAAACATGTCGCACAACCCAATACTTCATGATGAATGAAGTTGACTTTCTCATACCTAACCTTCAGGCTGATAATGTCATAATGCCAATTATACTTATCTGAAACGTGAACTCTCAGTTGATGAATCACTATTATTGACAGCTTGACTGTGTGAGCATTGTCTTGCAGCATTGTGTTGGGTGGCAATCATCTGTGATCGAACCACCGCTAAGCTGAGCGCTAAGTTGAGAGAAAGTTGTGGGCCTCCTCTTCCGCGCCGCACTTGCAATCTCTCCGTATTTATTTTATCCATCGGTTGAATAACAGCGACCGGTTCTTCCAACTCGCCCATCCCATATTTGAAATGCGATTCTGCAATAATGGCATGGTAGTGACGCACAAGGAAATCACTGTCCACATCTATCCTATACATGGTCGCCGGAAATCAAACCACTGTAATAAAAAGATGTCAGCATCGCGCCAGCTGGACCACTAAACTCACAATTCCAACGCCAACGCTTCCGATATCGGACTTGATGTTTATTATGCATTTTATTTTGTATTTTTGATACTTTCTTCATTTTAAATTTCTTAATAGTATTTCCTACAACCAGTGACATTCCTGTGTGTTTCTTGTCTGGTTTTTCTACGGTTCGGTCTACGCGGAAACTTCATTGATAAGATTGATCTACAGATACTTTATTCATTTATTTTTCTCTATTTATTCATTACAGTTCAGGTAAGAACTTAACTAAATGTGAGACAAAATGTCAACAAATAAACCAACAATATATAGTCTATCCAAGCAAAGAAGACCCTCTGGCAAGATGAGAAATTCTTACTCAGTATGCTGATCATAGTCTCTATAGTAATAGGCAAACTCATGTTCCCTCAATCATTTACAGTAAGCGATTTTCCTGTTTACCTATTCCATTCAATTCGATGATTTCTTAGGGGTATTGATGATGTAGAAGCTTAGAGGTATTTTCCCCAAACGGTATTCCAAAGAGAATTCTTGTTCTTGTATGTTGTATATTGAAGGAAAATACAATTCTATGACGTGGATGGTACATGATCAAAATTAAAATCAAAAGGCTTCTCAATTTATTTCAGGGATTTGTCATTCTAGACTCAATTCATGTTGTTTTTTGCTATCAATTCCATTTTCATGTATGTTTTCCTTGATCGAATGTAGAAAATATTTGAATGAGCTGTTCATATTATCAGATTATTATTTTTTCATGTTTTTAGTTGATGATTGATTCAATTGTTTCCTCAATTAACTTTTATTGTTGAAAGGAATTTGTCTCTTTAGAACCTACTCAATTCATCGGTACTCGACCACTTCTTTGAAATTTTCGACCTCACGGAATATGAGCACTGTGTAAATTATACATTCTCTGTTAACCAGTTTATAAATTATTATTGATGTGTTAATTAGTGAGAATGCATAGAAGTGTAGGAGGACGTCTTGAACTTTCGGTATAATTTAGAGTGGTCTCTTGTCTGTATATGACTTACCCTTGAACCCAATTACTGTAGGCTATATGAATACTGAACAGGGACCTTGTTTGTCTAACCGTGTGTTACTAAATAGTAGATTTTCAAGTAAATTACTTCTGTCATTTATTCAATGACTACTGAATTACTTATTCTTTATTACATGAAACATGTTTCATTGAGTTCTATATTTTTTTAGAATTTCTTATTAATCATAATCAAAATTATGTTTGGTGACGTGTAAGTGAATTGTAATTCTCTATAAAAACTGGATAAAAGCAGCTTTCATTGCGTTGTAACTTGTAAATTATTGGCGCTAAATTTAAATTTATTATGAAATTATAAACATGTAACATCTCAAATTTCCTACCTCAAATATACTTAATATACTGTATACAGTATGTCGTTTACCCAAATGATTTCCTTGTTGCTTTGTCTTATTTTCAATTAGTAATTTTGTGTGTCTCTAGTAACTTCCATTTCTTACTGTACTTGCTTTATTCTTCTCAACATCTGAATAGCGCAATGATGACCATCTTGAGACTATGCATTTGTATTTTAGTTGAACAGAATTATTTTTCAACTTGATGGAAATCAATTTTTATCCATAGCTCAATGTAATTTTAACAGTTAATTGTGCATTATGGACCTCTTTTAAGATTTGCGGCTCTATTAATTTCCAATCCTTCTTAGTTCTAGGTGAGCTAACTAATCATTTTTACTGTAAGTTAGCTCTAGATGATGCCAATGTTTTTACAACTGCATGCTCAGATGGAACCAACCCTGGATTGATGAGAATCGAGTAAGCTGCAGCACACTTTTTGTTGGACAGCTGTCGTCAGAATCCACCCTCTGAATTCAGTGCGCCAGGTGTCTGGCTCAGCCTGTGCTTCTATAATATGTCCAAGCAAAGAAGACATTCTGGCAAGATGGGGAAATTACTCTAACTCTATAAATATCTGTTCAAAATTAATTGAGTTGGTCTTAAATTGCAGGAAACTTATGCTCTACAATTTGAGACCAAATTTATAATTGTTAAACAGATATTGACCGAGCTGGAGTCATTTTCCCATCTTACCAGAAAGTCTTCTTTGCTTGGACAGACTATAGCTATGACTGGCCGGCCTTCTTTCAGCATTGGCATAGGCCAGCAGCCAACCAACCCACACTATAGACTATAAGCACAGTTGGCGACCGAGAAGCCGTTGGTTGGCCGTTGAATATTCTGGACTAAATTCCCAACTGAATTTTCTTCTAGTTGAGACAAGTCCCAAGCGACAGATGATACCGTCCTTTCGAAACTGGCCTACTCATTCTCTACTGTACCGCTAATAATAATTACAATCTCAGTGCAGTTGTCTTGCTACTAGACGTGTACTTTCTCAGGCAGCGCAGTGTTTGTTTATCGGCCTCTGACGAAACATTCTGTGGTTGGAAAATCCACAAACAACGTGCGACCACAATTTCATATTGCCAACTGCGCTTCTACTGATAGTGCAATGATTACTTAATTTCATGCTTTAAAATTTAGTGCTGTCATTGAACTTGGAATGGCTACATTTTTCATCACAGTAATTATTTTGTCTGCGACAATAATTTTCATGTGTTTTGTGTCATAACACAAAGGGGATATTCTTATTCAACACTGTAATTGATATTAATATTATATCTATTGAATCAGTCTGAAAATTTTATTGATTTTTATATTAGAGGAATAACCAATAGCTTTCCTAATATTTCATATAATTCAATAAATCCGTTAATTTTTCCATTTGAAAATGGTGCAAGAATCATGCATGAACAAATGATCACACCTTTTGTGTTATGTACGGTATGTATTTGTAATATACACTTATATGTATGAAATGAAAAAATCAAATACCCTTTTTTTAAATCTTTAAAAGTATTATTTTTCACAGACATGTTTCGAGCTTAAGCCCATTTTCCAGGGTTGCCCAGAGGGGGGTTCAGCAGCGCAAATGCGCTTCTGCGATTTTTGGGGGGAGATTCTATTTTTTAGCTCATTTTCTATTTGTTGGGGGGGATTTTTCATAATTAGCCCTGGAATTTTTTTGTGTTATATTCAAGCACTTGTAGAAGATTTTATTTCTCATATTCAATTTTCTAACATTGTTAGGGGATTGTATTTTTAGCTTTTATTTTTTAAATTGGGGGGGATTTTTCATGAATATCCCCAAAATGATTTTTCTTATATTCATTCAATATTCTTTTAAAATTTAGCTAGTCAATTTTCGGATGAGTTCCATTTTCAGTTAAGGCCTATCTTAAGTTTCGGGGAGTTTTTTTAAAAATTAAGCTCAAAATGTTTTTCATATTCAATCAATATTCAACACTCGTGAATTTTTTCCTATAATATCTTATTCGATTATCTGTTTATACTTCTCAAGTCTTGGTGGGATTTTTTTGATCAGCCCTCAATGGCTTTTTGTGTTTCATTCACTATTAACACTCATAAAAAATCACCCCGAAATAAAATTATTTCAAAATTAAATAATTATATTTTTAGGGGGAATTCTGTTTTCACCGTGTGTATTTTATGAGTTTGGATTTTTTTACAATAAGCCTGAGAATGTTTTTGTTTTATATATATATATATATATATATATATATATATATATATATATATATATATATATATATATATACCGGTGAAAAAACCTTATAATTATTACATTTCAATTGGTAACTTATTCTGTTTTCAGCTTATAGTTTTCAAGTTTTGGGGGGGGATTTTTATAATTAGCTTTGATTTTCTGTGTTATTTTCACTATCAAAACTTGTAATAGGTTTTCCTATTCAATTTTTATATTTTCAGGAGGGATTTCACTTTCCGCTTATATCTTCCATGTTGGGGGGAAGGAGATTTCATAATGATCCCTCAATTTTTTGGTGTTATATTCATACACTAATAACAATCATGGGGAAATGTCTTTATTTGATTATTTAAAGTAGAAAAATGAATTTTTTTTTCAAAGAAATAGGAGATCATGTTCTATGGCTTCCAAGATGGCCGCATTTCAACACAAATAATGGCAGCCTTTTCTTGGTACATAGAAATGTACTCAAGATAGTGAAATTCTTAGAATTCTATCAAATTTAACAAATTATATATGTATTTTAAACGCCTTCATGAGCTGAGAATAACAAACTATGGTTTGTCAAGATCAGTTAACTTTTACGAAAGTCACGGGTGTCCTTATTTTAGTTTATTATCCTTGAAGAGTCTCCTACTGGTAATGTCCTGAGCTCAGGATATGTTAGGTACTATATTAAAACATGATTTCAGAAAACTCTGGAACTAATTCATATTAGACTTATTTGGAATGATCAAGGGCGATTTTCTTATTGAATCTTATCTTTTTTTGGAGGTGAAAGTCTTTTCATTCATTTGTTTGTTTAACATCACCCTTAAACTTCCACCTCATTGTCTACTCAGAAACGTCTGTAAGCCCAAGTATTACCCACTCATCAACACTAGGGTATCTGAATGAATGAAAAGTGAATGGGTGAATAAAATTAATGTGTAAATTGGAAGGAAAATCCTCGAAATTTTATGTAATTGAAAAATATAATACAGTATGGAGAAACTTTTGAACTTGATGAAATAAATTTGTATGATGATTATATGTTTACTACAACCTACAACCAGGGCTTAATCTTGGCGATATCTAGTAATATTAGTAGTATCTTGGCGGTACGGAGAGTAAATCATTTCAATTTTCTAATAAAAATGATGGTAAAAACACACAACTAAAAGCTCTACAATTACTCTAAAAACGGGTTTTAGAGAGTTGAAATTTCATTTTTTTCCGAGGGAGGGCCCCCGGACCCCCCTCTAACCAACGTTCCTGCCTCCGTAATGGAACCTTTAATTTAACACATCAAGCACTGACTACATCAATAATTTTTCACACAAAAAAGAATTATACAAATGATTCACTATCTACTCCATTTTGTGACAGTTTCATATCAATAAATCATGATCGTATCTAATTCTAAACTTTGTCAATTTTAAAGATTCTATGAACCTTAATTTTAATTATGTCTGCTTGATGCTAATAGTTTGTTATCAACCTGAAAGTAAAATAAAACTATTGATGGAGACGCATTGAATCAATGGCAAAGTGAAAAATATAGCCTATCAATAAAAGATCCTTTGAAGGACTTCTTTAATTTTCGTACATCAAAAATTCATTTGAGAAGACTTAATTTTGTATGGGAAAATATATGTTTTCTTTTATATGTAGACTGTTGAACGCCTTTTCACTCTTGGGAATTCTTCAAAATTCTTCTCAATTATATTAGGATTATATTATTTGGTTCCAAATTCAAATGGGGGGTGGTGAAGCAGTTGAAAATGGGGGGATTTGCGCTTCTGTCCATGGGGGCAAAAAATGATGGGCACCTCTGCCATTTTCAATGTGACTAAGCTCGAAGCATGTCTGTTAAAAATAATACCTTTGAAGTTGAAAAAAGGTATTTGATTTTTTCATTTTATTTATCACTTATATGTATGTATCTTGTAACTTATAAGACTGTAAATTATTCTATTATAAGTGACTGTTGTCAACACCTAACACATCAACATTAGTATAGATGTATACTAATACATCTATGTATTAGTAGGTGTTGCTGTTGTCTTGGTACTCGATAAAGCTTGATGCGTAGGAACTTCTATCTGGAAATCATTTTTGGTTGAAAACTATCACCATAAATAAAACACTATTCATTGTTGAACCACAGCTCATGATGTAGCTCCATAGCACAACTTAGTGCAATAACCGATGTTGCAAAAAATCAAATTTGCTTAACATGTGGAGAGTTGAAACCTGTTGATTGTTCTGTCTTTTTAGTATTGGTTTTGTAACTCATAAATATTCTTTGCCAATTACTACAATGGCGAACACTTTTTTTACAGTTATTTTTCCCGAAAAGTGGGCGATTCTCATTATTCAAATATTTACACTGTGAACAGTCGGAAGTATTAGTCAACAGTTGGGAATAGAGGTGATATGAGTGTCGGTAGGGTGGAGAGATGGCGTGTGTTGGCCTCTCTCCGTTCGGCTCCGCTCTGCTCTCAACCAACGCACAAAGGCATGTCAAGGATAACGCATTGCTGTAAAATGCTGTCGGCCTCAAGCCTTGTACTCGACCGCTGTTATTTACGCTCTCCAGGTAGAACAAGAGCGCTTACAATAAACGTTTGCTCGGTGCTTGAGTCCAAGTACAGTGACCCATTTACTTATTGGCGAAACCCCTGTGTGGAAGCTGTGCAAGGTCGTTGCTGTGCTTGCAACACTACCAAGCAAGCAGCAGGAACCTTCGCAAACTCATCTCTCATCTATTCTTTCAGCAGCCGTCGTCATTTCCTTAAATAGATATCTATTGACATATTCATGAGTCATACCTTCATTGAATGGCATTCCTAGGTATTTCCTGATGACCTTTGCTGTTGATTCAAGTACTCTGCAGAAGCAATACTGAAGTTTTAATTTAATCGATGCTGCAGTATTAAAAACTAATATTTTATGGCAGTAACACAAATGTGTCATTTCGTTAGTTGTTGAGAAAAATGCAATTTTCATCAATGCGAAGATTGTTACTGTTACTGATGTTTCCTTCAATTCTAAATAGGTATTCAATTATATCCACTGTTTTCAACTATGTTTTTCAAAGTGCTAGAGCCTGTTTATGGAACTTGAGCGAGCCTTAAATTTTGTAAGTTCATCAATTATGAGAAAAAGACGAGCACAAACTGGACATATGGCTAATATGATAGCTTACCATGAAATGAATTCGAAAATCTAGTGTGTTAAGTTAGTACTATTTTTTCTTCAGAGATTTATCAGTTTTCACAGAACAGGACTCTTTGCCTAAAGCCCATTCTCATCAACTACTGGAGTAAGCTCTTGTTGACTTAATTCCGTTGAACATTGAGGTATAGTTTTGAGCAACTGATTGATTTCTTGATACTAATTTGTCATCTCTATTCATTCATTTTTAGAACTTGGAGGAGACCCTGAAATTTCTGAAAACTTTTGGAAATTTCAAAGTAGGAACTTACTGAAAGAAAATTGCACTACTACTAGTCTTCTCTACTGTTATTATACAGCTACGAGTCACATTCAAATGTGTGCTATCTTATTCACGTAATCTAGTTGGATGCGAGACCAAACAATGGGTATGGTAGGATATGAGTCCTACATGAAAAATTTGATGTAGAAAAATAGAGGACTTCCGTTGATACTCCTAGGCTTAGCACTAGCTGTAAAGTGAATTTAGCTACCAACATCATCCACTATCGGAAAATCTAAAACAAATTATTCAGTACTTTGAACAACAAAATCATTGTGACCTCCTTTCTTTTGAAAAATTTAACAAACTATAGTAATCATTCAAGAACATATTTTGCATTATCAGCATACATTATTTCACGAGTATTTCGTTTTCAGAGTTGAATTGATTGTTAAAAATGGATTATTTTCCCTTTTTTAAATAGAATATTAAAATAATTATTGATAGTTTTTCGGTAAATAAATGGGGTCAATAATTCTGTAATGTATTTCCATTTGTTAAAATTTTTCAAATCAGAGTTGTTGTTGAACAAACATGTTCGTATGTCCGCATTTCCCTTGAGCGTGGAATTTGGAAATACCTGCAGCCTGAACTATCTATCGAATTCCTTCCATGTATATCTTTGATTTCTGATACATTGCTTTGCAGAGCTTTTTCTTTCTAAGTTTTTCCGTATGTTGTATTTTGTCATTCCTTTGAAATGCGTTCCTCCCACAAATATGATTATTGTGATGATGAATGTAAGTAGCCTAAACGTTTGTATTATTTCCCTATCAGTGTTATTTATTCATTTCACTTAACGTTTGTAACTGATTTGAAAAATCTGGTGAGCCGTGAGCCCGTGAAACCTACATAATTAAAGGAAAAGTCTGTGTAATTACTGCCACCGTTGGAAATGGGTGGGCCAGCAGTGAAGTATTCAAATGAAATGACATAATTTGAATATGAAGTGCTTCACTTGAGGAATAGTGGAATAACAATCTTATCTTCAACTTGAAGCTCGAGAAAAGCATTCAAATGTTACTCAACAATCAAGCAGACAATTGAACTAAATTATGACTGAGAGATATGATTTGTATGCTCGATGTATACAAAAAGCTTGACATTAAAAAACTCAGTCTACTTCATACATTCATAAAATATTCCTACTCCTATCTATATCTACATCATGATTGTAGGAACTATTATTATTCTAGATTCTTACACACTGTCAAGTACTCTGAGTTTTATAAATTTCTAATTAACTAGAAAAACTTTGTTTTTTTTTTTACAAATACGTAGATACAAGAATTGTTGAAATTTATTAGATTCATAATGTATGTTACTCTAAACGGTCTAAAGTATTATCAATTCTAAAATTGAATGAGCAATTAGGTAGTCTTACTAAGAAATAATTGTGATGTAGACCTATGTAATATCCGTGTATGATTTGACAGCTAATTGACTTTTAATCTAAGTGGGCCAAGGGCTAAGATTTCTACTTTATGCTATTTATTGCACTAAACTGAAACAGCTTGCTAATTTATATGTTTAGTTGATATTTTTTAGCTACCTACGTCAATGGATATGGATTACAAAATGATTACTGCACTCCTATCAATTTTTCTAATATCAATTCAATTAAAATTGAAGTACAGTTCAATTTAGTATGCTTCTCATGGATGATCTATTACCCTCTTCTACATGAATTTATTCTTTTTTTCTATTTAAGAACTAATGGTTTTTTCATGCAAATTTATTGTAATATTATATTTGTTATTTCAAAATGTATCACTAATAATTGCCAGGCTTCGTTATCATGGTGATGGATTAATAATATTCAAGTAATATATGTTATGGTATATGTAGAGAAACCCTATCATCTGCAAATAAAGGTTTACGATTATTTTGAGCATTGTTGAACTTGAACTAGGTGATTGATACTATCTCAACGAGTTACTAGGTGCTATATAATACTAGGTTTACGAGTGTTTCCTTTATCTCAGGGCTACTTTTATCATTTTTTTTTTATTTTTCTAAAAAAAAAAATTGGGAAAGGGTACTTTGATAATTATTTAAAATAAAAAATAGGTATTGATATTTATGATAATAGATGTTGATGTATTTATCAATTCTTAACTTCCTCTCTACTATTGCAGTCTATTATTTTGATGCGAATGTATTTAATTATAAAATATTTATTCAGGTAGATTTATTCAGAATAGAATTTTGCCATGAAACCCATTCAAATATAATTTGTTTGTTCAATCAATGAGATTTAGTTTATGTACTGTGCTATAGAAATTGAAATACAGTATTTTATTTTATATTTAAGTATTATCTTGGTCGGTTGTTCCGCTTTTTTTATTGATTTTTTTTTAATTAGTCACTCCTTCCAAGTTAATTTCCATTTTAGCTAGATCTAAATATAACAAAGTAGCCTTCTGTAGTCTTCCTTTATAACTATAATTGTAAAATCTCAAACATTGTCTTTTCAGGACTATATTCTATATTTTTATTTAACATATTTTCTATGCAATTTCTAATAGCCTATAGTCTCCATTTTTAAATCTTTTTTACATTCGAACTATATATATATCACTTGTAAGCTTACTAATAATGATATTTTTTTAATTTCAGGTATGGAATCTCTTCAATTGTTGCCTTAGTGGCTGTCGTGAGTTACATCTCAGTATTCTCCCTATTACATAATCATATCAATAGTTCTCAATTACTATAATTTTGGCAAACTGCCATGCTCATAGAATAGTTGCTTGTTTTCATTAGCTTTCGTCTCCCTGGTGAATCCTCATTTCCCAACTGTGTAGAGCAATATTGTCTCCTAAATTTCTGTATTTCTTAAAAATAAATTAGTGTCAATTCCGACAACTATGATGATGAACTCCAAAGAAATTAAATATTGAAAACCCGTACTTGAAGTCTCAACTTGAGATTTCGAACTTTGAATGCTGTATGAAACTAATGGAGTTTCATGCTATAATTTATTTTCAACATCGTGCGCGTGTATTTGTTTTCAGCTCATCAAAAATTAGTCACCGATATGCATTACACTAATTCTATTTTTCAATTTTCTAGCTTGATGTATCATAATTCTAAAAATCGAGGATCTGTAGATATACAGATCTATGTGTATATGTATTGATGCGTCTATGTGTATTGATCTTTATCAATTTATTTTAAGCTAGAGTCGTTTCATGTGTCTTGGGCTATTTTGGAGGTATCTTTTGGCTGAAGTTTTTGAAAATGAAGATTTGATCTACCAATACTAGTACCGGTACTAATAAATACATTCCATAATTACTTGGGGGAAAAACCACAGACCAGATTCAAACAAGATTGGGTTTCTAGTAAAAATGATAAATGAGTCTATAAACATTACCTATAATGGTTTTGTCTATTGTAGTATTCTTTATTTATAGACTGTCAAACTGGCTCAGTATGTTACAATTTTCTCCTGGTTAACTGCTTTTGCAGATTATATCTTTGGGAGTTGTATGGTTGGGACCTGGAGTTTGCTGTCAGGACTTTCACAACACTAAATGAAAGGAGAGTCACAATTGCAGGCATTTCAACAGCAGCACAGAAGTGGGTCGACAATCCCTCATAGAAGAATAATGCCTTCTTCCACTAACTTCACTATTTTTTATTTTCAATTTTTGTTTTTTGTCAGTTGGAAAGACAGACTGACTATAAAACGTGATGACTGTTGAACCTGAAATCTGCAATTATTGCTCCCCATCCTACTATTTACAACATATTTATTTTAATCTCTTTCTCTTGTTTTTAACGAATTGAAAGGTGTGATTTTTATCACAAGATTTCTGCCGATAATTTTTCTCCTTCAGTGTTGGTTTTACTTGCATTTTCACAATGCAATCTCCTTTATGTAAATAAGGGTTATATGGACTGTAGTTTTTAATGGAAAAAGTGGAAAAACTATCTGAAACAAGATCATCTTCTTATCCCAGTTCATCTCAATATATTTTCAGGTATGGAAGTATTGGAACTATGAGGTTTGCATCATAACCATTCCACAATCTTGTACCTACATTACTTTCCAATAAGTTCTGGTGTTGCTTGTCCCCAAAATGCTAGCCAAAAGCAGTGCTAGCTGTGCAATATGTAATTTATGACGGTGGAGTGAACCGGCAATTGACTCACCGCTCACCGGTTGATCGCCGGTAATTGTCGGTCATCCATCGTTTATTGCTTTCTGCTCACTGGCCAGCCGGTGCAGATAATAGCGGTGGGGGGACAGTACTCACCAATTTGCTCCACTAATTATTAGCATCGGCCCTCAGTAATTGCCTTCACTGACTTGATCAGTCAGTCACTAACTTGTGTGGAATTATGTGGTTGTCATCGTGAATTACATGCAGTTTCTATTGTAAAAATAATGAAAGTTCACTTGGTTGTGACTAATTTTTCAAAATATAATTTGCTTTGAGTGTATGTAGTATGACATTACATTGTACTTTACTGGGGGCGCAGAATTTCACTTGAACATCCCTGACTATTGCTGCTATATTGCCCCGAGCCCTGTGTATTGCCGCTTCTAAATTATTTAGAAATTTCAATATTCTAAATCTTTTTGTATCCTCATTTGTTATTATTTCTATACTTGATTTGATACAAATGTAGGGGTTGGCACTTTTGAGTGGTTGTGGAGGTGATATTGTGGTAGTTATCCATATTGAATGAAAATACAAGATGTTGTCAAACCACTAATTTTTAAAAAATTCGAGATAACGTTTTCGGTTGTCACATCATTATCAATCACTGGTAAACTCCAGAGTTTGATCCACAGAGATAACTGAAACCGGTATCTCGCATTTTTAATAACTTAGTGGTTTGACAACATCTTGTCTTTTCATTTGTATGGGTTGGCTTTCTATCAACAGTCCTGTTTGGATTTGAATGTCAGTGTTTCTATGTTAAAGAAATTATAGTTAATATTGTATATTAATATACATAAATCAATTATATTATGTTACTATTCATAGTATTGGTTGACATTTAGTATTATTTAATATATTTTTATTTATATTCATCTATCTAATATAGTAATATATAATATTGATGACCGTCCAGCAGTGCGGAGTGTGCGGACACAAATTCAACAATGGTGAGCAAGAAATTCCCAATATTTCCCATATTGGACAATGCATGAGTCACCGTGGTTGATCTGTTGAAATGGAAAGTGACCCGGCCGTGGCGGGGCGGGTTCTCTGATGCCGCCTCCGGCAACCAAGCCGTGCCTGAAGGTCAAGGAGGCCGCCTGATGAAGAGGCGGGGGGCTATCATAGTGTAGGCCTGTGTTCGGCGCAAGGTCATGACCCCTCGTATATTCCATTACTCCTGTTCTACACCCGGTGAAAGCTAGGAGAAAGCTCTCTTCCTTCCTTCCTGTTCGGCTCTGTCTGCTTATAGCACCCACTACTACCGCAAATACTTCTTCCTTGTTATTTTGTTCAAAGTGGTATAATTCCTGCTAACTCTATTTGTGTTTTATCTAAGAGCGTTTCGTCCACTACAGCCTCATTTTCAATTTTGTTCTGTCTCAATTTCCTATCTATCGTACAATTAACTCCTGTCTAGTTTGTAATGTTCCAAATAAACTGTGCCGCCTTGAATTGGAATCATTTAGAATTTGAATTACCTACTTTGTTCACTTCATGGTACAATGGCTACTAGTGAGTTTGTTTTAATTTGCTGAAAAATTTTAAAGTGAATCCATAATATTGAAATCCTATGGTTTATCTTGTTCATTTCTGGAATTTAAAAGTGGACTTTTATCGAAATTCAAAATTGTTTGTGATAAAGTATTTTTGGAAGTGAGAAATTATCATATTAAGTGGAAGTGGACATTGTGGATAGACATATAACCTACATCTTAAACAGGCCCGGTCTGGCAGGGGTGGCAACCTGGCGATCGCCAGGGGGCCCCAAACTGGGAGATTAGAAAACCATTTCTCAAATGATTTGGTATTATTATTTTTTCAATCAATTCCAAAATTTGTATAGGCTATCACAATAGACGTTGCTCTAAATATATCATTTTTATTTATTTAAAACTATATAAAGTGCAAGAAATCGTTTTGCTGGCAGCAATCGGCACGGAAATCGAAGTATATTTGAGAGCTATCGCGAGGCAAGGTTATTAGAAAAATGACCTGTCTCTAATAACATTGATCGCGAGGTATACACTATCGCGATGGCGGAGGGGCCCCAAAGGGCTTTGGAAAGAACAAAAAACGTTTGAGTTTTTTGCGATTTTGTTTTACATTCTAGGATTTAATAGACGCACAAAACTGAGAACAGCCTACTACTTGACCTATACTATTTCAAACTACTTTATTTATGGAAGTTTAATAGGCTACAGCCCAAAAGGATGATCTGAATATTGTGAGTTCTTTGAAGCCAAAATTTGCCCCTACTTAATTATTATCAAAGTATGATTCTGTCGTTATTTCGTGTTTTTGTAACATTATGTTCACAGTTATATAGTTTAGGTTCTAGAAGTCCCTATAACAGGGCCCGCAAACTTTTTTCCAAAGAATAGTTTTGTCATTATCTAGTGTTTCAATACAAGATAATTCTGTTCACATTTAAAACCTTGTGCAGCACAAAACTAAGAATAACTCATTTTTATATCAAATTTTCATGTATTCTCAGCTAAGCGGTTTCACATACGGTATTGTATTTTGGTTTCTTTGGGGGCACAAGGTTTCTCCTTGACAGTTCCTTGTTAATCATCTAATGTCATCCACAACAGGCGATTTTCAATAAGATTAGGAATTATTATATATTTTTGGAGGGTTTCTCATCTATGGTTTGAATGGATAGATTGAAAATGTTCTTCGATTTTTCAAAATTTTCTTGTGGATGGCTTGTTTTCTACTAAACTATTCGAAGGGACATCTCCAGACCCTTTTCCGCTTTTTAAATATGGGAATGAAATATTTATAGAAAGAGTAGAAGCAGATTATAATGAGAAGTTATATATAAGCTACAATATCGTATCAAGAATTTAAACATGACAAAATATAAGTTATACTGTATAGGCCTGATAGCTCACACAGTTTGATGAAGTTTACAATTGCACAATTTATGAACTTCGCATTCCCCCACTGTAGCCTTCAAATTTTATATTCCTTCAATTATTGTCTTTGGGCTAAGGCCAATGTAGAAAATCCTGGGTTTGTGACCCAAATTTTCTCTTTATCGGAGTAATTATTGAATTGAGCGTGATCCATGATCCTGAGAAGTTTATTCATCTATTCCAAGGAAATTAGATTACAATCTAATTACCATGATCTATTCTTCTTGTTTAGGCCTATCGTCATATTTGTTGACGATTCATCTAGTGGGGAATTCCTTTCAATATGAGTGTTTCCAAATGAGAAAAATTAGGGAACTAAAAGACATTTCCATCAATATTAATTTTTCATCAAGAAACTATTCAACGCTCTTTTTGACCATAGGGTAATATAGTTATGTGAAAATTTTCCGGGGTGGACCCCTGGACCGATTATGTAGCGATTTTTCGTGAAACTCAATTTTGATTCTAAAGTGGTCACTGATTCAATAGTGGCCAGGCACTGATTCTATAGTGGCCACATGATGTTTTATGCTCATTGACAAGTCAATTTCTCAAGCTTCTTGTTGCAATTATTCAAGTAAGCTAATTTTTCATTCCAGACCTAGTTGGCCTACCCGTAAATCCGATACTGATGACACCTTTACCAAAGAATTTTTTTCTAATGAATGTCATTGAAACTTGTCTTAGAGACAAACCATCAATTTTCAGTTCACTTTTCTTAACTATAACAAGACTAAAAACTTCAGTTCATCCAACGACGTCTAAAGCAGTTCTGAGAGCAGCACTGAAACTGTATGCACACACTATCACCAGTAGGTTTTAAACTAATTCAAAAGGCTTCGTTCTCTTAAGCCTCCTGATAATATCTTGATTTTGGAGTAGTAGGCCTGCCTCGGGGTTGACATGATGATGGAGTCTGGACTCATGGCGTATAGCAAATCGTCTTATCTCACTAGACACAAACGGTATACGTAGATCTCTGTGCAAATCACTGTTTCTAATGTACCAAGGAGCGTTGACCATATTCCTCAATACTTTATTTTGAAATTTCTGTATCAAATTGACATTACTCTTACAGGCACAACCCCAGAGCTGAATCCCATACACCCAAATTGGTTTTAATATCTGGTTGTATAGAATTATCTTGTTCTTTAGAGATAAGCTGGATTGACGACCAAGAAACCAATACATTTGTCCATATTTAATATCAAGCTGTTTCCTTTTTATTTTTATATGTTCCTTCCACTTCAATTTGACATCTAATGTCATTCCTAGATATTTAGCGGTATTTTCACATGGAATTCTATGGCCATTCAGGCTGATATCAATTGTTTCTATTACTTTTTTGTTGGTGAAGTTTATTATTGATGATTTCGATTCATTTAGCTTTATCTTCCATTTCTTAGTCCATTGGCATAGTCGATCTGCAGCTACTTGGAGAGTGGTGGATGTTTCTTGTATAGTGGCGCCTGTAGTCAGAAGCGCAGTGTCGTCGGCAAATGTTGCAACAGTGATGCCATCACAATGTGGAATATCGCATGTGTACAAAAGGTACAAAATTGGCCCCATTACACTTCCTTGAGGTACTCCTGCCCCAATATCTTTCAAGTTTGAGTAGTCATCATTCTGCTTTACTCTGAATGTTCTATTTGTTATGTAAGACGAAATCAGTTCTACATATTTTTTTTGGCAAAAGTGAATCAAGTTTTTTTATCAGTCCTTCATGCCAAACTTTATCAAAGGCTTGGGCTACATCAAGGAAAATAGCAGAGCAAATTTTCTTCTCCTCCAAACACTTCTCTATAATATTGGTTATTCTGTGAATCTGTTCGATTGTAGAGTGCTTCCTCCTGAATCCAAACTGATGTGATGGTATGAGGTCTCTCTCCTCAATTATTGGAAGTAATCGTTTGAGAAAGAGTTTTTCAAACAACTTTGAAATGACAGGTAGTAATGATATTGGCCTATAGGATTTGAGTTCATGTGGTGGTTTTCCTGGTTTTTGTAACATTATTATTTCAGCGACTTTCCATGAATCAGGGACATGCTTTAATCTAAATGCTGCATTGAATAAATAAGTGAGCAGAGTTATTGCTTTTCTTGGCAATTTCTTCATAATATTCCCTGTAATTAGATCGAAACCAGGTGCTTTCCTTGTACTTAGATTGGTAAGGATTTCTTTTGATACTTCATTTACACTGACAGGCTGTATATCAGAAATATCTGTATTTTCCCTGGTCTCAATAACTTCGTTTGTAATTACATTGGGCTGAAAAGTTCTAGCTAAATATTCTGCAAATTCTTCCACTTTTTCACTGTCTTTACGAGCCCATGATCCATCTATCTTTCTCAGTGGTGGGATATGGGATGTTGACATTTTCAATTTTTTCGTGGTCTTCCAAAGTGCAAAGTCTGTCTCCTCATCTGCTGTCAAGTTTTGAAGATAGGTGTTGAAAGTTTCTTCTTTCCAGATTTTGATCTCCCTTCTCAATTGTTGAGTTTTATTGTTGAGAATTCTTTTATCTTCTGGATCACGTGAATGCTGCCATCTTCTTCTTGCTCTTCTTTTTTCAATTACTAGATCTTTTATTTCTCTTGGATAGTTGATTCCTGCTGTCTGATATGTACGTTCTTTTGTATTCTGCCAGGCTGCTTTTTGTATTAGCTTGAAAAACTTTTCTGCTTCTTCTTCTAACTGCTGTTTGCTTCTTAATTGAACATTTAGGTCAATTCCATCATCTAAAAACAACTGAAAGCTTCGCCAATCTGTAGTTTTATTGACAAGTGTGGGCTTAGCTTGTCTTTTTATTATTCTCTCGCTGAGCGTGAGAATTACAGCAGAATGATCTGAACTTAAGTCGAAATTTTCCTCAATATGAGTAAAATTGGTAGATATTCTCTTTGATATGAAAAAATCTAGGAGGTCAGGGATTTTATTTGTGTCTGTTGGCCAATAAGTCGGACTCATTGAAGAATGAAAAATGCATCCTAATTCATTGATAGCATCTCTTAATTCTCTTCCTTTTGTGGATGACAATCGGGAACCCCAGTCAATATGCTTAGCATTAAAATCTCCACCTAAAATGAATCTATCACCCAAGTGCTCTAATATCATTTTATATTGATTCTTTTTCAAATTGTATCTAGGAGGACAGTAGATTGCTCCAACTCTAAGATTTTGTGCGAGTGTTTCAATTCCTATTACTGTGACCTGTGCTTCTGGCAATTGTAGATTGCATTCTTCATAATGATTTATGTTGTCTTTAACTATTATTGCACTGCCCCCATGAGCTTTATTGTCCGGGTGTATTGTTTGATATATTCTATAGCCTTTTATTTTCAAACATGAATGAGTTGTTGAGTGAGTGAGTGTTGTTTACCAAAGAATGAGCAGAAATTCTGGAATTTGAACTTCTTGAATTTCCAAGTAGACCTCAGATTTGATTGTGGAAATCTATCCCTGATAATCTAATAGTATCGAAAAAGTACCAGGGTCAAAAAGTTTGGAACGCGAGTAGGCTACTCTTGCCTATTTCAGAAATAATCTGCTCGTGTAGAAAATATAATTTTCATACTGTAGTTTGAGCATATAGCGGGAATCATGATACATTCCTAAGTATGCTACAATATTAATCATTTGAAAATAATAGGCAAGTGAAGATGAACCCTACTGTGTGATTTGATGAACAAAGCAAATAAGTTTGAATAGAATTTGCAGGCGAGCAATAGTCAAATCAATCTAATAATGGTTAGAATAAAGTGCGTTGTGGAAAATAATAATTGAGGATATAAAATCAATCTTTGACAACTTTGGGGATTCCCTTCGGAGAGAATAGAACTAAGCTGATTCCCATTCAGTAATTGAAGTGTACTATTTTTAGCGTGTGAATGACAGTAGAGTGATTTGTAAGCTAAGTCATTGTTACAGATATATCTATAGTCAATGCTCGAAGTTCTATTATTTTCTTCCCGAACGTTTCTATTATGTGGGCCTGTCATGTCAATGCAGATATTCTTCTTTTTGTTATTTGTTATTTGGACGAATCACTACTCTTTCAGGTATACGGTCCCAAACTACCTGACCAAATTGGCGGAAACTTTACTCGTTTGAAAAGTTACTTGTCCTAAACACTACGACACCCCCTGGACCACCCTCCATCTGGTTATCCATTTCACTACAGCTATCAATATTTTTTTGGTACAAAATGCACACCTTGGATTATCAATGAAAATAATATTTCTAGACAATTATAAGTAAATTTTTTGGTGGATACAGTAATAGAATAGAAATAAATTAAGAGTACCAAGATAAGGAAAATAAATGGCCATCAATTGAAATAACTTTTTGTCCTGAAACCCCCTAATCTCAAGACCTACTCCCGCTTCTACCCTCTTTCCTAGAATAGGGATAGGGGCCCCTTGAGAGGTTTAGCAGAGGGCCTCAATGGTTCAAGTCCGCCCCTGCCTGAGTTATTTATATGTTTGATTTGACCTGCTAGAAATGAACTAGATCCGTACATAAATCTATCTATCTATAATTTTTTCAGTGACAAACTACCGGAATTGAAAATGTCACAAAACTCAACCAAAGTCCAGAACAATAAATTATATTTCTGTTAATAAGTAATTTAGTCAAGTACATGACAAAAATGTGGTCATAAATAATTATTACACTCAATGAAGTGTGGTGTACTGCAGGTTTAGGGTCAAATAACAAGCGAAAATACGATTTTTCTATACAATAGTATTAAAAAATTCCGGGTAGGACCCCTGGACCCTTGTCTTGGCGGGGGGTGGAAGGATCCATATCCCCAGGTGGGGCCCCCAGTTGATCAATCGCCAGGGGCCCCCAACCTTCCCAGATCGGCCCTGACTTAAACCTTCATCATCATCATTCATCATCCTTCATCATCCTTTGCTTAAAATACTTGGAAGCCAAGTCGCAATTGTAAAGAAAGGATGAAAGAATAAAAGAATGAAGATAAATATAAAAAAATTCGCTCCGGCAGCTGGCGGTCGGAAAGAGTGCATTTCAAATGCAATTCTATGATGGCTCAAATCATATGACTTATAATGAGCTATTCAGGGTATGAATTCAAAGGCGCCGTTTTCGAAAAACACAATTTTTGGCATTGAGTTATTCGCCATTTTCTCTGCCATTTTTGATTGGATTTTTTTCGTTGATGGCTCAAATTGTAGGGAATAATAAGGGTATTATACCCACCAATTTTCAAAACGATCACGTTATTGGTCGATTTGTAGTGATTTTTCAAAAATTTCATCCCCTAATTTCACCCCCTACCCTTGGACCAATTTGGCTGGTTAACGAACTTGACCGAGATATTAACACTAATGATTTTTGTGCAAAATTTGGTCGCTCTCCGACAAGCCCTTCGGGAGTTATCGTGTTAACAAAAACTGTACATATATAAATATATATATATATAAATATCGTGTTATCGTATAAATATCGTATATAAATATCGTTATCGTGTTAACAAAAACTGTACATATATATATATATATATATATATATATAGAGAGAGAGAGAGAGAGAGAGAGAGATATGAATTTGAACGGACATCAGATTCGTGTTCTAGGGGCTCGGAAACGTGTAAAAAATATATCACATCATAAATTTTCGATTGTCAGGGCAAGACCAATAGTGCATTTTTTCAAATGAAATGCACTAAAAGAAAAACATCAATATTAATCTATTCTTCTTTAGGTTTGGCTTAAGCCAGCTCCATACATGCGCTCCATACACCGAACACCTAGTCGCCGAATCACGACTAGTGTGGAGCGGAGTGTTCGCTATTTGGGAAATAGCGAACACGAATGTTTGTGTGTTCCGTCCATTGTCGGTCTTTTGGACACATCAAAGTGGACGAATGTTCGGCAAATAGCGAACTTTTTGCCCATCCACACATTCGCCTTCATGTTCGGATAATTTTGTTGTTTGTTGTTGGATGTAGATTGAGGTTAAGTCAATTGAGGAAAATGTTTCTTACGTGTTAATTCAATACATAATTTTTTTAGACGAGATCAATATTAAATTACAGTCTGTGGATGATTTTTAAGTGATATAATGAATTTTGATACTATGAAATTGAATTAAATTCAATTCAAATATTATATTGAAAATTAATGAATGTCCAATCCGTTTCAGGTTACTGAATTATAATCTTGATTCTTTAAATGTTTTAAAAATTCCTACAAACATTAATATTCAATCATTGCCAAGATTAAAGTTGAAATTAGTACTGTAGTGTTGGATTTTTGAAAGTTGAAATTTTCGACAGTATTTTGACATTATTGGCCTTGAAAATGTCACCTATTCGGTTGACGATTCGCTATTCCCAGTACGAATATGTGCTCTGAAACCACGCATGTGTGGAGATGTGTGTTCGTTAAGTTGGGAAATAGCAAGCAAAACTGTTCGCCAAATACCAAATGTTCGGTATTTCCCAAATACCGCATGTATGGAGGCGCCTTTATGTGGAGAAATTGCTCATATTTTCATTAATTTTAATGCATTACATTTTTGTTTCATGGAGGCATTTTTTGGAGGAGTAGTTTAACTATAACTGCTTAACTATCACGTTTTATCATATTTCTCATCTATGAGATGTTTCCATAGAAACCTTAACGGTATGAGGTGGACAATCTTTTTGTGAAGTTTATCCAGGGTTTTTTACAAATTTGAAATTTTTACTATTTTCACTTTTAAAAGAATGAAGGAAATTTAGCTATTGAAAAATTGTGCTTTTGAAAAGATTTTTATGCTATTTTTAAAATTTCTCTTCTTAATATTATGCTATAATTTACTAATAGGTCTACATTATTAATTATTAAACTTTTTATCAAACTTTATATAGCTCTAAAAATGAACTATACTTTTTTCTGCTGAGAGAATAACAAAAATATTATAATCAGCAATTTTATTCGGATATAGGAGGACCTATGCAGCACTACCAAACTTTTGCAGTTTATGATTTAATGCAATTCTCGCGTGAGAACTGATTTACTGCACTCTGTAATGACAGCGTGATAGGTCAACGGTGTGTTTGATAACTTGACGCCATTTAGTACAACTCATAATAATTATACTAGCTCAATTTATCGCACGCATAGACTCAACTATTTTTCATTTATTTTTAAATTCAACTCTATTTTTTAAATATTCAGTTTTGATGGCACCAGGTTAATAAATGTCAGTAGTATGAGTAGCCTTCATTTTAGTTGCTGCCCCATAGAATTCATAATATGTAATTAATTTTTTAATAATCCAAAGCAGACATCGTGTATTTCTAATCATATGCATACTTCAGGACGTATTTTAGGAATTTTACTCGCCAATGTCAATGTAAATTGTTGAGAAAGTTAAAAATATCATTCTATAAATATGTTGTTGAAAGCTTGAATTGTTAAACATAAATATGCACAAATGAATAATAAATTACTATTCTTAATTCATATGTTTCGATTAAATTTATAAAATTTTACATTGCAGCAATATGGTGCATAATTTGGAAAATGTACACAATGATGACTAGAAAGAGAAAAGTTTGGAATATCAAAGTGTACTTGTGTGGAGAAACATTTTGAATATGCACTTGTAGGGTACTTGATCACTTTATTTTTCCGCGTTTATAATGGACTACTATAAAATAACTAACTCTCTTGCTTAGCCTACTTAGTTCTTAGCAATGAAAGTTCACTTGAGCTTGAAAGTTTCACTCGCTAGATGACATTCCATTACGAAATGGTGCAGCTACAGCAGCTCACAGAGAAAAGACTGCTAAATTAACGTCTATTCAGCCAGGTTTCTTTACTGTTGGAAAAGTAGGCTAAGTATTTTGTCATTACATTGAAACGTCACCTTGTCATAATTGGAAATTGTTTGGATTACTTATCATTTGGAAAATATAATCTGTGGTAAAAGTTGAAAATCAACTCTATTACACCTCCTACCTGATGGACTTTATCAATTCTATTACTTCTGTGAATAATTGAATTGCAGAATTGTTTGAATATTCTTCAAAGCATTGCTGTACCCAGTGCATTTTTGTCATGTAGTATTACTTTTAGAAAGAAAGAATTTCTTCTTGTATCTATTTTTTATGTTGGAATCTTGGTTTATATCTGTATAACAAAGTAACGCAGAACTTTTAAAACAAAACAGAGCAAACAAAACTGTTCATCATATCCTTCAAAAATGTTTGCTGTAAACTGTTCACTATCTGAATCACTTTATGTCATTGGAACTGAAATTATACATTTGATGAAAGTTTTTGTACAATGTACATGTACTTCATCAATTTTTTTATACATCAGTTTTTTATACATAAATTTTCACACTCCAGCATGAACCAAGTGAAGATTTTATTCGTTATACTGTTCTTGACATTTGCATGCCACATGGTACATGGATGACTCCAATTTGTCTATGATACGGGCTTGCTGTGAGTGAGTCATAGCGTTGGATAAACCAATGATGAGTAGGCGAGACATACTCACTCTGATTTTATCATGGGGAAAAATGTCATACCGTATTCAGATAATTTGGGACGGAAGAGCTTGATAATTATGCTGTTGTTCATTTTCTACTGTTGGATATTTTTTAAATATCATAAAATCATGTTATGGTACTATATTAAGAGTTTCATTCCATCTTTGCATTACAGTACTAACTTCACGAGGAATTCTTGGATTATTCCAGTTTTTTTATATTTCCCAGGAATAATAGATTGACCCTGTTGTTTTATAATGCATAGTATACTCGTATAATCATGTAGGCCTATACTAGTTTAGTTTCTAACTTTATTGAAGGATTAATCGTGTAACGGTCCACCGCTTCTGAAATTAAACTTTCAGCTTCACTCAAGAGAAGAAAATGTACAAGATAGGTTGAATATAGTTGAAAAAAACTCAACTTTTTATTATTGTCACGTTTTATATAGTAGTAACCAGTAACAGTTCTTCCCTCTTATCGGAACGTTTTTTATTCAATCTTGGTTGAAATTTGAAAGTTCTACTTAGATTATATTTGTCATCAGCCACTTCATTTTTTATTCTCAAATTAATAATTGATGTATCATTCATGTAGAAATAATCTGTATAATTTATTATTTTATGGTTGATTCTTCATCTGTGCCTTCCTTTTCATTCATTTCCAATTAAGTTTAATAGGAAAATATTTATTTTGATACATTATTGTTACCCTTATCTACTTCCATCAACATTCAATTAATTTCGAAACACTTTCATAATTTCACTTTTTATAATTATCCATTGAAACCCCATCAAGAGAAACAGGGAACACTAAACATGTTTCAATTTAAAAATGTAAGTTTTCACCTTCACTTCTTGATAGATTTTACTAAGGATTTCTATTTTCTAACTCATTCATAATATTATAAGTATTGTATTGTATATTTGGAGCTATTGTTGTGAGTTTTCGAATATACAATTCATATATACATAACAATAATATCAAGAATAGGTCAGATTGATTCAACTCTAGTCTGATTCAAATCCATAATACTGTACGATCTGTAAACTTCAATGATTATTGTTGAGATTTAGTCGCATTATACGATTTTGAAGTGACTAAAAAATTCTCTATTCTTCATTTTAGCTTTTAAAATAGTTCTAGTTTAGTGACCTAAAAACCATCTTGAATTTCTTCTTTGAACCATTTTCTGAAAACATTTTTCCTCCATCATAATTATTCACTTTTTTTATTCTCTTTTATAGTGATTTCAGCCTAAGCTCTCTAAATTGCATCCAAAAAAATTGAATTGAAATATTGTATTGGTGTTCGACATTCGAGTCAATAAAGTTATATTCCTCAATTTATATGGTTGAAATTTGAAATATGATACACGGTGAATACTGAAACGTTTTACTTTTTATAATTCGACCGGAACATCAAATCATCATTATTGCTGGCTCAAGCGATGTCAATGTTTCACCAGCAATAAAAACGCCTCGATAGCTTTTTCAATTTTCGTCCTAGATTTAACAGAATTATTATTGTTATTTCTATATATATCTGCCTCCTAACAGGGTTGGAATCACCTGTTTTTATGTAGTGGAATAGTATGCATTCAATGAAACTCAGCTATTTTTTTTTTAAGATAGTCAGGCAGTTTTTGAAGGAAAACCATTGCTCCTTCTGACACGTACTGAATACATTGCTATCCACATAATACTGGCGACAGGTCAAGATGAGGATCCTGGTTGGAATATTAATTTTTATTCTACTGGAGAATAAATCTTAGAAAGCTTGAAATTCCTTCTCGGTTTTCCAGCCAGTGCCAACTATTTCCAGTGATTCATCTAATGATACCTTTTTTCTACTTTTCTCACATCAGCAGATTCCTAGTCAACATATCAAATCGACTTTGTTTTGGATTTACTATTGAAAGACTGTAGATTAGTAGTGATGATAATATCAATGACAAGATAATGTATCACAAAAATTTCACACATAAGAAAACCTATCTAGACAATCTATGGCAAGATGATTGAATTCATGTATTTAGTAATCTTCAATATGGTATTATTCATCCAAGCAAAGAAGGCCCTTCTTTGGCAACATGGCTGCCGTTCAATGCTGCCAGCAGTCAAAATGAAAATTGTTCTACTCTCAGCTCTCATCATCTGTCACAAACAAAATATTATTAAATATATTCAATAAAATATATAGCCTAATATGTTCTTAGATGAAATATATTTTCATTCGTGGAATCAATATGATTATGATTTCTTTTAAACAGTCACAATGTTTGCTTTGTTGAATCACCCTCCCGGAACCATATATTGCAAAAATGGTAGGTTGGCTGAAATGATTTTACACTAGAAATTTCAGACCTGCGCATGCGTAGTTACACTCTCAGTTTCCTCTGCCATCTTGAAAGAGGCTCTTCTGTACTTGGAGAGAAGGCTATGCTTCTGTGCTTGGATAGTAGGCTATTGATGCCAAGTAAAAACTGGCACAATTGGAATAAAGTAATCTTTTTTTAAAATTATTTGAAGCTGTAAAATGGGTTTTAACATATTATTTCTAATAATTATTTAGACCGCTCAATGTTCATGGAAAAATGATTTTAAAAATTAGTTTCCAAATATTTTATCATTTGAAATAGCCTGAAAATATCGAATACTAATTTTCAGACTCATTAAATTAATTTTGAAGCCTCAAAAGTAGTTTCTACTACTTAGAATACTGCAGCCCATACATAACACTGTATTTAGCAGAATATCCGTCGGTTGATATCTCAAAATTTATAATTATGAGGACTTGTCTAATAATATTTGAGTCTTGTTGAATTCTGAATTTGAAATTCAGATCCTTTGCAGCCGTGGACGGCTTTCTAATCTTGAATAGCTGGTTTCAAAGCCACAGTTGTGGATTTATTTATAATTTTTATTTCTAGTATTATTATAATTTTAAGACTCTGTTTGCTGTTTGCTTCTCAGTCCATTTGAGCAGGAATAAGATATTGCATCACTTATTAATTACCATTCTTATTTTCTTTGCAATCATATCTTCATCTAAAATTAAAGTAGAGTATTTTCGATCAAATCCCTGCATAAATGTATTGAATTATAGTCACAGAGCGACACACTGGCCCACCTATAACTTTGCAGCAGCTGGCTTTGGAGATATTATCCACAGAGGACTTGAAATCGCACACCAACGGCCACAGGACTCAATTAATATCAATTACTGATTTTCATTCAAAGCTAGGGGTTCTTACATTCGTAAATAAAATTATATTTGCGAATTTTTGCACCTACCACTTGAATGAGAATCATTCTTATTTCTATGTCCGTGATATTGGCGGCATTGGATTGATATTGGATCCATTCTACCGACAGCATCCGACGCTTTCATCGAACATTAAATTATTTCAGCTATATTTAAGCTCAATCATCGATTCAACCCCAATATCATTTGACATGATGGCTATGTATTCTCACATTTTCCAACTCTTTTTAACACATTTTCTATCACTCACAGCTATTTTTCATTCTGAAAAAACCAAGTCTCAATAATACAGAGTGGGGCAGAGTCGATTGACGAGTTTTGAAGGGTTATAAATAATGAACCGAACGACTTAGAAAAAAACGGTTCAGCTCATTCAGTTCAGTGTGAAATGTAGTTTTTATTGATAATATTTTTTTATATTATATCAGTTGAATGGCGGCCATCAATAGCGATAAACTAATGTAGCCGATTTTTGAAGTTTTCAACTCCATTTTGGCACAGTGCGATTGGTAGGGCCTGGATCTCTTCTCTAAATTCCTCTCTGAGTTCTTCTAAGGTGTGTAGGCAAGATTTGAAAACTTTATGATAGTCCCATAGAAAAAATCGCCTACACTTCGCATCGGGTGTTATTGAATAGTGATTTTTGAAGTTTAAATAGAATAGAATTTTTGAAGTTTACTTAAACTCTGAACTTTCACACTGAACTATTTCCACTCTGTATAACACAACTATTGAAATGCGCGCTGCGTGAGCTGCAGCCACGTCCTGCTGAAACCATGTTTCTCCCAAGTCTTGCTCCTCAGCAAGTTCTTCCTGGGGCGCAGAAACGTTTGTAACATTGCAACAACGCTCGAAGGTGATGGTGACGGTGATGGTCAACATGAGGGGGGACGTGAGGTGGCCGATACGCTGACCCGATCCGAAATGTATGCGATTTTTTCCATGGGACTACCTTAAAGATACATTTTACAAACCTTACCTTCACACCTTAAAAGGATTGAAAGAGAAATCGAGACGTATCCTACCAATAGCACTGTGCCAAAATGGGTTTGAAACTTCAAAAATCGGCTATATCAGTGTATCGCTGCTAATGGCCGCCATTTAACTGATGAAATTTTCAAAACTATTAACAATAAAAACTATATTTCACACTGAATTGAATGAGCCAAACCATTTTTTTCTAAGACGTTCGGTTCATTTTTTATAACCCTTCCAAACTTGTCAATCGGCTCCGCCCCACTCTGTATAATTGCCGGCCCGGTTGGCGCAGTGGGCTGGGGCGTCACAACCCTCAGTTTGCTAGCAGCTAGCACTGCCGCTGGTCAGGGTTCGAGACCCAGTAGGCATGGCTGTTCTTCACCTCATCATTCACCTTCGCACTCATTACCCACGCACAAGCTAAAATGCTTATGTGGGCATCATCCGCAACAAAAATAAATAAAATAATTTATTCAATTTGCATTATCTTTGCTTGGTATGATATACAAATAATATATAATTATGATATAATATATAATTCATGTATTCATGAATTTGAAGCAAATATTTCCAATGTTTACTCAACAAATACTAAATATTTTAAGGATTATGAAACATCAGAAACCATTTTTGAAACTCTTATTTGGACTTATCACCTTTCCATTTATGGAAAGATTACGTGGTGGCCGTCATGAAAATGTATTGAATCGCTGATTCTATTGAAGTTTATCACGAAAGAAAAGCCGATAACGTTGCCTATTTGCAACGTAACACAGTCATTGAAGGTGAATATAGGACAGGCTTTACTCAAGGACAAAGCTGCTATACTTTTGAAAAAAAGCTGCAAAAATGTTTTTCATTCAATGCTGAAAAAATAGGAATTTCAAAGAAAATTAAATTTCATGTCAAGAGATGTAATCAATTTGTTACTATCAAACTAAAAACTTGTATCCCAGTTGCCAGAAACTGATTTTTGTGTACCGAAGTAATAATATTATTTCCTTGTTCGGGTTATCAATTATTCATTTTTTTATATTCATAATCGCATTCATTCAATAATTTACAATGGAGAGTCCAACAGGATTTTTGCTACTAGGTGATCAATTATTGAGTCTTGAATTTGTTGAACTACAATGATGGATTAGAAAACTATGGCGTACAGAATCGTATTTTACCTCCAAATTGAAGAATATAGAATGCGTTTTGTTTTATATTTGATTCGATAAAGTTCTGCACTCACTTAATGAGATTTGGAACTTGGATTGCAATGAATTTTGATTATTTGGAAATACCGTAATACATTCTACTAAACTTTTTCAATTGAAAATTATAACTAAAAGTGAATAAATATTTATTTTTGGCATAGCTCGTACTCGGTTGTGCCTGTCACAAATTTGTTACTATGTGGTCGTTGATTTTACTGTCGCATTAAATACTGTAGCTATTTGTTGAAACTGGAATGAGAACAATAGGTTTGTGTCAGCTGCCAGGTGTTAGTGGGTCCGCCGTATTTGTCGCCAAGTGGGACAAATAGTGAAACAGAAGCAGAGGCAGAAGGTAAAATGAGGTGTTGATGATGGATTAATGCGTGCAGGCGTTTGCGTCGCCGTCCAACCGTGGGCGACGCAGCCACCGTCGCCGTCCACACTCTGTCAACAAAGCATCACACTTTCTCGGCTCTTTGTGGACGGTCTCATCCCATCCTCGCCGTAACCGATCATTGTCGAAAGCGTCCACTAATTGCCGTCTAATTGATGTTTCAACCAGCTCTGTTTCATTCTCCGAAGAACCAGCTGCTGTGACCAAAGTCAACTGGTGCCTCTCTGTTCTATGATTGTCTTAATTCCGTTTTACTACATACCGTGATCTATTTGAATCAATATAACTCAATTTTACTCAATTCATAACTTAAGATGATTCAATTTTCCCATTATTTCGAATTAGTTTTTTTTAAATTAATTTCATCTTGAAGCTAGAGTAAGTAATTCGATGATTGAGAATTTCTAAATAATAGGTGCGATGTTTCTGTTCACACATTAGTTGTTGAATAAATTAAATGAGTGGTTATAGAGAATACTATGATGTTGGACTTGGCTATTTTTAGCTCAGCTGGTTTCATCATATCAGGAGGTCAACCCTTGCTAAACGAAATATTCAAAGTCCTTTCTCTTTCATCTGTGTGTTGCTGGTACAGTGTGGAGACTTGGAGACTTGAAGCTGCAGAACAACTTTCACCATGCTCACCTCTGCTGGCGCGCTAAAATAAAAGATGATCTTTTGATTATCACTTCATGTGACATTTGTTGCCTCAGGTTTAGAATTGATACAAATGATATAACTGGAGCCATCATACATTCTCTGCTATTGTTCCTGTCTATAGTCGACCACAGATCATTGGAATTACCAAGGTCACGGGATTGCCGAGCCCTGTTGCCATTGTTGTCCACCCTCACCCAAACAAAACATCACTCCTTCTCTTTCACACACACTCTCTTACTACCTACCCCTAAGTACAAAGCGGCATCACTGGAGGGAGAAACAGGGAGTGGTGTCGGAAGAATTGCTCGTCCTTGGCCATTCCAATGATCTGTGGACGACTATAGTTTCAATTACTTAATAACATTCATACAATTATCATCAGAGATTGGATTAATTCGCTACTGGTAGACCGGGATCTGTAATAGTGCAGAATAGATCTGCAAAATTCTGAATAGAACTGTTTGGTCCTTGGTTGCAGATAAAAGTTTTCGCCATCATACCCATTAAATTACCTATGATCACAGGAATCATAGACGGCGTTACTCATCCTCCTTATTGGTCTCTAATTTAAAGTAAACTGTCTAGGCCTAGGAATACCATGCGTTCTATTATTCTATTAATATACATCGTATAGGGCAAGTACAGGCCCTGACGATTAATTAGATATTTTTTAATTTCAATCGATTTTTTTACCTTCACAATAAAGAAATAGTTGACGAAATATCAAGTGCATTCTAGTTATTCTAGCCATTCATGAGATCAAAATATCAATATGATTTTTAGTTGTTTTGAATTTAATAAATTTTTAGTTTTATTCATATAACTTACTACCTTCATTTGAAATGAATATTTCTTCAGACCATAAATCAGTATGGTCTGATTTATTATAATTATTTAATAATGAAATAACACATTCCGTATGCAGCCGAAAGTGAGCATTTTTCGGTTTGTCGATGACACACTTACATGTCATCATACAGTGAGAGACATATAGCGAACGCCGCCTTTGAACAGATTTGGTTTCCGGCGCTTGCTATATCAATATAGACTACTATTCCTCTTTTTCGCATACAGTGAACTCCACTTTTAACCAGGATACAGTGGCCTCCTGTTTTCGACAGGATTCCTCTATATACAGAGGAATCCACATACAGCCAATTCCGTGTTCCCTTATATCTATTATTTTCGAGCGGAAATTCTAGATTGATTGCTGTATTTTGGTGCTTATTCTACATGACTGCCATTTGTCATTTTATTAAAATAGCTGATAATTAAGCGAAGGTCGTATGTCAAATTACAGCGTTGATCAACGAATTATTTGGAGGACATTCACCATTGTAAATAAGTTTGAGATGCCTATTTGCCTTGGACGGTGTGACATTTTTGTTTACATTTATTATTATGCGTTCCTGACAGCTCATAGCTCATCAAATGTTCTTTTTTTTAACATTGCAAATTATTTCTCATATTGACATAATTTTCTACTCGTCATCAGGATTTTTACCATTAAGTGTTAAATTTTCTCAACTTTACTAGTATAGTAATACTAGAAATATCAAAAAATTCAACACAAGCTACCAACTGGTTCCTCAAAGTGTTGATATAACGTGATGTTCTCACTGTTTGTATCCATAAAGTTGGATGTATCATTGTTATTGTACTTGATTTTGGATAAATTATATATTGATAATAATTCATACAGAAACACTAATAATTTAATAGCATATCCTATACTTGATTATTATTTATTTTCATCTCTAGGTTTTGTCTATAATTTCTCCATGTGCAGTACTAATTTATCAAAACTTTTCTTGAGACTTTTTTAATAACGATTTTTTAATTGTTTCCTTCGCAGGCATCGACAATAGATGGCCGAAGGAAAGGAGCATGTCTGTTTTGTCAGGAGTACTTCATGGACCTCTATTTGCTAGCAGAACTCAAGACAATCAGTCTGAAAGTCACAACAGTCGACATGCAAAAACCACCGCCAGACTTTAGGTCAGAAGACAATATTTCATTCTTAAAATCTAATCACACAGGTTTAAATGAACTTTAGTATTTTACTAAGCTATTGTTTTCTGTTATGGAATTCCACAACTTTTCACAAAAATCTCTAAATAAGATTAAATGAAATGGTTATAGATTTATTGAAAATAGTGTTGATAATTGTAAATATTGTTGATAGTGTTGCTTTATTAAAGTGAACCATTTCATTTTGGAAACGATTCAGAATATGTTGTTGATTGTTGATAGATAGATATTGAAGATCATTGAAAATATTGTTGAGGGTGATGCTTACATGATCAGCTCCTAGTCCTGTGCGTGGGTAATGAGAGGGATGAGTGGTGGTGAGTGATGACTAGTTTTTAGGCATTTGGGATTGATGGCTTATCGGCTCCTCCGAAAGACCGTATTGATGTGATTGTGCTGTGGTCAAAGAATTGTTCCCTGGTCAAAAATCGAACTCGGAACCTCTGGTTATCTGACCGACGCGGTTTTTTACTAACTCCAACGAGCCACCCAAATGAAAAACATCTTGTTGAATTTCTATTTGATCATTTTGCGTATGTTTTCTATCTTTTATAATTAAAATCAAATAATCGCTAATTCGTCCACATATCTCTCTAGCAAACATTCAATTCATTATTGTTTTTTTTAATCTGCTCCTATCCCAATCAATAGAACCATTCTATAATAGATGACTTGGAAAACATATTTTGATCTATTAATATTCTATTATTGGCTCATCATCTTCACTTGTGTTTCTCTTTCTTTTTTTGTGAGAGGGAACACAGTTGCCCCTCTGGGATTAGGAACCACGATTTTCAAAGCGGATATAATAGCAGTTTCTGTTTCATAAAAAAGTGCTTGTAGGCCTACAGTGAAAACAGAGAGAGTATTTTAGTGATACAATCTGCATAGCTCGACCACATTTCGTTCTTGGCGTTTCGCCAGATTTATTCGTTTGAAAAGTGCAAACTTCTGTCCAGAATCCCATAATTCATAATGCATTAGACATGAGAAAAATAATATACCGATGATGCACATCCAAAACTGATCAATCTTAAAAAATGAAAATATTTGTTCCTAGTCCCATAACCATCTATCATTTCTAGTAGAATGATAGAAGGTTATGCTGGTTCTAAGTTTCATCTAATTTATATTGTTTATGAATTGATAGATAAAACAAAAGTGTGTTCTCTTTTCCTCTCTATCAAGGTATCAAGTTTAAATTCCTTCAAATTGAAGAAATACTGTTTTTTAATATGGGAGCATCTTAATTGATTAGCCAGAGAATTGCATTTTTGAAGCGATATGTCCACGTTCCAATTTATTTGAGAAAATAGTTGTAAATATAACATGGAGTCACCACTTAATAGACTAGCATTATTGGAAAGATTTGCTTAAAATACCTGAGCTACTGAATGCTAATTACATTATGAATAGGGGCTATCACCAGCAATGAAAACCCGGACTAATTTACTATTACTATTATAGAAAAGAAACTACTTGTTCCTAGCTAGAAAACTTGTTTAAAATTGTCTGTGGACATGTAGTATTCAACTTCTACTGGATTCCTGTTAGAGTAATTGTAGAATAATAACGTTGAATCGTTTTGATGATAGTGTATTGAGTTTTTCTCTTATCTTGTTTTTTTCTATTGTAGGACTAATTTTGAAGCGACACCGCCTCCGATCCTCATTGATAACGGACTAGCAGTATTGGAAAATGAAAAGATAGAACGACATATAATGAAGAACGTGCCTGGCGGTCATAATCTCTTTGTTCAAGATAAAGAAGTTGCCACACTAATTGAGAACTTGTACAGCGTAAGTTTCGTCATCACTTTGATAATTTTTTATTTGTTGGAATTTTTATGTTCACTTCCAGTAAAGTGCTATAATTCACTACGAGAATTTTGAAGAAAGCCAAGCCCTTTCAACAGTTTACACGAAGTTGAGATTTACTTGGGCTAATTCATACTTCAAATTCAACACTTGAGTATTCTCATTATCATAAGCAAATTGAATAATTTGGTATTTTGTATACGCTAATCCGTAAAATACATTTTCAAACTTCGAGTCTTGTATTCGCTAATCTCTATAACTTAGTACTGCTCATGCATAGAAGTACTGTACTATGTATTACTGAAGCCCTTGAATTAAAAACTATTAGTTTCTTGCTATGTGGTTCGTTCAAACAATGAAAGACTTGAATATAATATGCCACCGTTTATAGCCTAGAAAATTACTGATCAAATCTATTTTAATCTTTTCACACAATTTTTTTTTCTCGCTCAGTTGAATTCAACAAAAAAAATTTGGCAATTTTTTTGTCAAGTATGATTACGAAGTTTGTGCACTTCCATCCTGAGCTTACTCATAAACACGAATATTTATAAATTCCTAGAACTTGATGTGAAATGTATTTATCAGATCTTAATATTCTATTATAATTTGACTACATCTCAGACAATTCTAATGAATGAATCAATTTAGTAATTTATGTATTGATACTCGTATTTTTCACATTTTCTCATGCAAAGAAGAAGTTTTCAAAGTATTATTTAGATACATTAATACACATCTTCAAAATTCAACGCAAAGTTGTTGTAAGCATAGTTCCCATGTTGGCTGATGATTGGTTTCTTTTCAGAAATTAAAACTGATGCTGTTGAAGAAGGATGATGTGAGTACAAACAGTTTGATGTCACACCTGAGGAAGATCGACGAGCACCTGGGACGAAAGGACACGCGCTTCCTGACTGGCGACACCATGTGCTGCTTCGACTGTGAACTCATGCCTCGACTGCAGCATATCAGGGTTGCAGGTATAAACCGATAAAAATAATTAAAAATTGAAATTGGTATTATTTCCTTTCTGGCTGTAGCTTCTTGAGTACTAAGATGGAAACATTATTTCTGCAATTTTATTAAATTTTCTGTGCAGTTCTATATAGGTTTTGAATACGTTTTCAAGTACTGTGTAATAAAAAAATGGCAGTGTATAGTCTGCCAAACAAAGAAGTCATTCTGGCAAGATGGGAAAATGACTCTATCTCGGTCAATATAAAAAATTATAAATTTGTTCCAAATTGTAGGAAACATTCTGATCTTCAATTTAGACTAATGCCCGGTTTTCCCAAGCACAATCAAAATTGAGGGACCCTCAAGTTTACATTACCTATACTTATCATATAAAATGTCAGCTGTTCATCAAAATTTGAGGGACCCTAAACTTTGAGTGTGCTTGAAAAACCCCGGCATAAATATCTAAGTTTTGAACCAATATTGGCCGAGCTTGAGTCATTTTCCCATCTTGCCAGAATGTTTTCTCTACTTGGACAGACTAATCTTAATATGTTTATCACTCTCATAACAGTATTGCAGTATTCTTGAAATAATAAGGATTGTGATTCCTACATCAGCTTGTGCGTGTCTAGCCTAATGAAAAGGAAATTTATGAGGGTCGATTGAAGCTAAAGCTTTAGGTGGGTTACAAATCATCAATTCAAACAAACAAGCGATTATGATTCTCACGAATGATATTCAGCAGAAAATAGCCTTCCACTTGTTGATTAGTTATGAATATGATATTGTGGTAGTTATCCATATTAAATGAAGAGACAAGATGTTGACAAACTACTTACTTATTAAAAAAATCGAGATATCGGTTTCGGTTGCTGTACATCATTATCAATCACTGGTAAACTAAAAACCAAACTTTTTTTAGTTTACCTGCGATTGATTATGGTGTATAGCAACCGAAACCGGTATTTCGTTTTTTTTAATAAATCAGTGGTTTCACAACATCATGTCTTCTAATTTAAAATAATTTTCCTTAGGTCGTCCTTACTATGGAAGAAGCTAGAAGCAGTTGCACTTTTCTTATTCAGTCTCAGCTAATAGATTCATATTAAATGCACACTATAGATTTTCCAAGAATAACTTACTATTTTCATTTGCTCACATTTCCGATCAGTCTCAAAATATTCAAGGATCAATATATTCAATATTTTTCAACCTACTGAACAGGTTTTTATGGAGATTATTCCCCATAACATGATAATTCCCATGTCAATATTCTCAAAATGGGTATATCAATAATTTCACTTTCTTGTTTATTCTGGGTTCGAATCCCAGTGGCATGGCTGATTTTCACCTCATCAATCACCTTCGCACTCCATATCCATTACCCACGCTCAAGCTAAAATGCTTATGTGGGCTTCATCCTCAATAAATAAACTTAACTATAACTTACTTATCACTGTTATTACAATAAGTTTTCATTGGTTTCAGGAAAATACTTTAGGGAATTTGAAATACCTAGTGAGCTGAAGTACTTATGGCGGTACATGCTGCACATGTATCAGTTGCAAGCGTTCACGCAGAGCTGTCCTGCTGATCAAGACATCATCAATCACTACAAACTGCAACAGGTATTTCAGATTTGCATCAATATTTAGCATTATTATTTACTACAATACTCTACTTATACTTTATTAGAAATAAATTATCACAAACCATTTACTTCCCAACAGAAACAACTCCTACCAACTAATATCTTTCACAGCTTGTGATTTACTATGTCAAATTTCCATTATGTCCATTTGTAAAATTTTATATTAGATGATGTGTGAAGAGTAGTTCATCCACATGCACTCAACATCCCACATTGGAGTGTTAATTGAACGTATTTTCAATGCCTTACTTTGATTGATTAAACCTGTTCTCTTGAAAATATTCCATAATCAGCAAGGAGTATTGAAATCTATTTCAAAAATCTTCATTCTTCACAATTTTCGTGGAGTACTTACCAATTTAATTTTATATATTTTTGTTATTTAAGTTCGGTACCTCTGTCATGTGTCCAGGATTAGTTCATAAAGCTTTGCCGGCCCGGTTGGCGCAGTTGGCTGGGGCGTCACAACCTTCAGTCCGCTAGCACTGCCTGGTCAGGTTTCGAGACCTAGTAGGCATGGCTGCTTTTCACCTCATCAATCACCTTCGTTAACATTATCCATTACCCACGCACAAGCTAAAATGCTAATGTGGGAATCATCCGCAATTGAAAAAAAATCAGAACTTTGGGTCTTTGAGATGGAAAGTTAATTGAGATATATTTGGATACTTCCCAAATTCTTAAATTACTAGGCATTTTTTTCGTAACAATTTTTTTGCCGTCTGTAATGATTGTTCTTGATACTTTCACAAAGATTTCACAATATTGATACTATTTCGCCTTCCCTTGTCAATCCGGTACGTGCTTGAATATTCAAATAGCAATAAATTTTGCATAGTTACACTGAATTACTAAAAGATTTTGAAGTTGAAAGTACAATTTTGTTTGTTTTCGCAGGGTATGAAAATGAAGAAGCACGAGGAATTGGAGACACCCACCTTCACAACTTCCATTCCTATAGAGCCGTCCGACCTCACTGACTAACATTACCCCAAGTTGGCCTTCCACATTCAAACCTTCATCTTCTGTATAGATATTTTTCTATCTAGAATTGACATTCATTCTCACAATTATTTATAAAAAAGATATTTATCTATAAATATTATTCGTTCTTTGTTACCATTTAATGAAAACTTTCGACTGAGTTAAGCTGAGAATAATTCTTCCATTTTGCTTGAGCAGAATTCAATACTTGATTAGCTATAGCTATTTTATACGATTCTTCATTTCTAATATTTGCAATAGTTGTCAACGAAATAACTACTAGACTTACTCCATATTAACATTATGGACTGATTCATAAAATATAATATATTTAATCAGAAATAATATAGTTTGTTACAATGTATAATCGTATCTAAAATTACTACGCATTTGCCTATGAATATTTGTATTCAAAAATCTAATTTTGATATTGGAATTAGACTGAAACTAGCACACAGAATGTGTTGCTGAATTCGAAGGATATTTCATATTTAATGAGCTTAATCTTGCTGCTCTAATGATAATAAATTAACTACCACATTATTGACTACTGAAATACCATCACTATTCGAATGTATTTCAATACGTTTTGAATTCTAATGATGCGACATCTCCCTAAATTTTTTAAAGATAATGTGGAATCTCTTTCTTGGTGTTCTAAATATTCATTTAATCAAAATATTATTATTCCCTGTAAATTAACTGTGTTGCATTTATTCGTTCACTAAGTTTGTTCTAAATTCTTGAATTGATTACTCTGAAAATACAAATAAGTTGATTATTTCAGTTGATATTGTGCAAATACTTTCCACTTGTATACATTCTCGTATGATGATGAAGAACTCAGTTCAACTTCTTAAGCCATTTATGAAGAAATAAAATTTTTCTCGTGAATTTGATTTTTCCAAAATGTATAAATTCTGTGTTATAATGTCAATTTTCATTGATGCATTTTCTATTATTTTTCTTTCTTAATGTTACTTATTTTCATGAGATTTCAGATGATAATTATTATTGTATTGGAATCGTCATGCTCTTTATAATTGTACAATTTCTCTATCATTCTGTTTATCAACCTTGTTCTTGAAACAAGAAGGAAATTGTGTTCAACACTATAACATCAACTTTTAATTTCTTCCTACTCTCAAGTGCATTCCTAGCCATTCTGTTCATTTTTGGCTTTACATTGTATTACTTATGAGTTTGCTTTTGTTGAAATTAATTCTTTTATAATAATATAATATTAATATTTCGTACTTTTATTTCATTGTCTTTTATTTTTGATAATAATATATCATTTACAGTACAAAATTAATGCGATTTAATTCTTTCAGTTTTCTTGATTCACTGAAGGATATAGTCCATTGATTTATAAAATTTTGTAAATATTCTGTTCAATGAATCTGTTCATTAAAATCCGCCAATGTCAATAATTTAAATTTAATTTTAAATTGGAAGATCAAATAATAAAAACTTAGAACATCCTAGTTTAAATTATGTTCCAGGCATATCATGTGTCATAAATTGAGATTGAGTATTATTCGAGTGAGAAATGTTGAAAACTGAATTGTTTTTTGGCTCGTTCTTGTAATTAGTTCAATGGTTACAAAGGTTGTGTTGGCCTGGAGGTTTGGAACTGGAAATCGGCAATGAAATTCAATCTTTATAATCGAATAGATTTGTTGTGAGCTAACAATATTGTAAAATGCTATGAGATATTTAATTTCTTACGATATTTATAAATATATTTTCAAGTAGTTGATTAAAAATCAAGAATGTTATTACTTATTGTTTCATTAGATATTATTACCTATTTCAATTAGATATTATTGTAGAGGAGAAATACATTAGGTTATTTTGTAAGCACGGTACCTTTTTATGTATTGATTTTATTGGAACATAACATGTTTCGCACTCTTCTAAAGCCTCGTTTCTTTCACCTTACTAGTCGCGGACTCTTGTCGGGCACAATGTGCTTGACAAAAGTAGCTGGGCATTGATCACACTGTTTCCATTCAGGGTAGAAAAGTGCCACGACAAGCTAATGAATGACAGACTAGGGCTCTATAAAAGGGCTCCTTTTTATAGAGCCCTATGACAGACAAGCCTAATGTGTATGACGTCTATCAAGCAAGTTAGAACCTGTGAAAGTACACCCTATGTAAATGTATAACAAATTGAATGATTAAACAGAAAATTTAATCATTAACAATCCAATATTATTATAAAAAGTTGAAATTAAAATAGTTTTTGAGTCGGGCACTTGTCGACCACATGTGTGAGTGCGATTTTATAATAGCTGATTTTCGGTTGTCATGGTAAAATTTGTAACAAGCTAAAATTTGTCGTGCTCTAAATTTTTTCGAAATTCAATATTTTTCGGTAGTGAATGGTGATTTGAGTGATATTCCTCGTGCTTTGGACTCTCTTGATTTGGAAGAACATTCAAATCTCAGTGTATCCTATCAAGAAATACCATGATTTCCCATTGACGGAAATCAAGGTTATGGTGCCGGTGGAACTTCCTTTTGGGACTCCCCACCGAATAAGGCATACGAATGAATGAATGAATGAATAGCTGACGCCGTAAAGTTGGGCGGCTTCGCCTGCTCCTTGTGTGCTCCTACAGTTGAGGTTGTCCTATGCCTATAGACTGTCTAAGCAAAAAAGACTGAAAAGATGAGAAAATGACTTCAGCTCGGTCAATATTGGTTGAAAAAAATATTGATTATGTCTCAAATTGTAGATCAGAGCGTTTCCTACGATTGAGACCAAATCAATAATTTTTTAATCAGTATTGACCGAGCTGGAGTAATTTTCTCATCTTGCCAGAGGATCTCCTTTTAGTCTGGGTGCCAATGGGGGTAACCTTTTTTTGTGGTATGTCGTTGATTTTTTGATCGATTATGATAGATTTTGATGTGTAGATTCCGAATCCGAGTGATGCCAAGCTGTAAAAGTTTGAGCAAATTTTGTAATTCAAGATGACGGCCAAAATTTCGGTTCCATTTCTAGTCTACCACGATTTCCGTCAGAACGAAAAAAATCATTCTTGTCTTTTTTTTAGTAAATTAAATTTCCAAGAGAATGGTATCAGATTCATGTCTCTATCCTTATTAGGAACGGAGTTATGATTTTTCAAAAAAGAGGCTAATTTTCAAGAAAAATGAGAATTTGAGTATTTTTAGATTTTGCTTGCTTAGATCTTCTGACGTATTCATTTGAATCGTGTAAATCAAAATCCCTCTGGGGATAATTTTGTCCTCTAAAATTTAATATTTAGAATCAAATTGTGACTTTCCATCTCGATCATTGACTTTTTCATCTCTATCTTGTATAGTTTTCGAACTAGGGCAGTAAAAAGATATCCTTGTGTCTAAAAAAACCTATTTATGGGAAAAGTGGTCTCCAAAAAAATTTATACGTGCTTGTATTGAGATTTTATTTGATAATAATGTATTCTAGATCAATTTCCAGCAGATAAGCCTCTTACCGACCTGAATTTTGGTTATGTTCAATAGTAAGGACCCTTCAAGGATCTCAATCTGATACCTCTAACTATTGTTAAAGTAATCGGATCTCAAAAATTCATAGCTCATTCTTCTCAGCTCATCTAGGCGGTCTAAATTCATATATCATATGTCGAATTTGGTCAAAATTGTCAAAATTCATTACTGAGGCAAAATTGACTTTTTCATCATATACCAAAAAAGTTGCTAATTTTGCTTACAAATGAGTATATCTACCAAGTCCTTTGAGGTAAAAAATTTAAATTATCATGAAAATGTAGGGAAATTCTTCCTTTTAATCCCCCATGAATAACTTCTATGTCATCACTCATATAAGATTGTTACATCAACTTGAATGAATACTAGAATTCCATACATTCATTTTTTTAATGGCTTGTCAGGCAATCAATAAATTGTAAATGAACTTTGCAATAAGATATTAACACGTTTTTAGAATCAAATTGTGAGCAATGATTAGCTCTAAATGTTCAATACTGTCAGGAACCTTTTCAACATGAACCAAACTTGATTTGGAGACCATTGATTACCAGACAAGCCATTGAAAAATGAATGTATGGAATATCAGTATGTTTTTAAGTTGATATAACTATCTTAAATGCGTGACGTAATACCTTAAATTCATATACAGGGTGTTTCAGGAGGAATGTGCAATACTTCTCAGGCTGATTCCTCACACCAAGTAGACAAAAAAGTTCCATGGGACCATCCCCCAAAAACGCTTTGTTACCGAGATAACAATGGCGGAAAATTGAGATTTTTCAAAATATATTAATTTTTCTAATTTTTTAGAGGCTTTAGTGAGGTTCTGAAATAATCAATTCCTATGTAAAATTAGCTGAGGAATTCAATGAAACCAGTTCCAAGTTTGTAACTTTAACGGTTATTGAGATAATTGGGAAAAATATGCTAGAAAACGCCATTTTTCAACAATAAGGTTTACAACTGGATAAGGAATCATAAAATTGTATTTTTTATTAATGGAAGTTGAAGAGAGTTGGATTCTAAAGAAAAATTTAAATGGCGGCAATTGTGTAAATCTTACCCAAATCTCAGAAATGGCGATCAAAAATAAAAAAATTGACAAAATGTAGCACAAGTGATAAATTTGTGTTTAGTAGCGATTTTGCAAGAACACCACTCCACCTTCATTAGTTACAAAGTTACAGATGAATACATCATTAAAAATAAGTAAAAATTGGAATAACTTATTTTACAGGAATGTTTTCATCGAAGTTTCATTCAAGAAATTCAGCGAATCATATATAGTATCAAAGAGTACATTTTTCTCTACAATTTGAGACCAAATTCACATCTTTGAACAATTACACAATTAGCTAGATCCATTTTTCAAACCGACTGTCGAGCTCAGAGCTCAATCTGAGAGGCGCTCCTTACACCATGAATGATACATTGAAACGCTTCGCTAAGCTAAAGAAGACGACGATTGGTTTTAAAAATATACGTAGCTCATTAAATAATTGTTCAAAAAATATTAATTTGGTCTCAAATTGTAGAAAAAAATGTGATCTTTAATATCATAAAGGATTCATCATGATTTTACAACGATTTCCTCATGATAATATTGTTGGAAAATCAGCGTTTTCAATTGTTGAAAAATTACACATAATTCATTCTATTGTAACTCGGTAACTATTGGCGATAGAGTTATGCTCTTGGTCTAGAAATGTAGAGTGATTTATCCTCTAAAAGATGGTATATGAAAATTTCTTGTTCAATGCTTATTGTTAGAGAAATTTCAATAGAATTCAAAAAATGAGCGAATTTATCAGAAAACATGTGATAAAAACCGGTTGTGTACCTTCTTATGTCAAAGGTCTCGCAATTCTCATAGTAACCATTTGAAAGAGGAAGATTTTCTCTACATTTCTTGGTAGTTTCAGATTTTTCGGTTCACAACTTTCCGATTGGGAGCATTGAAATGTGATAAATTGGAATTTTCAATGTGCAGGTATTATTATTCAAGAGTATCATTTAAATCTGAATTCTGGAGTTTTTCACCGAATTTCGATTATAATATATGAATTTATACCGCCGTGATGAGTAGAAATTGATGAGCTATTGAACGATAGAATCCGACGTACCAATCAAAAGTTATGGGGGAATATAAATGATTTTTTTTTTCTGGAACTTAAAAGTGGACTTTTATCGAAATTCAAAATTGTTTGTGATAAAATATTTTTGGAAGTGAGAAATTATAATTTTAAGTGAAAGTGGACATTGTAGATAGACATATAACCTACATCTTAAACCTTCATCATTCATCATCACTCATTCATCCTTTGCTTAAAATACTTGGAAACCAAGTCGCAATTGTAAAGAAAGAATAAAGAATTAAAAATAAAGGGATGCTTTTGACCAACCCCCATGAATCCTGTGATAGTCTTGGTCGTGTAAACGATTTTCATAAGAGTCTAGGGTCTCAAGAAACGAAATCTAGAAGTATGAGCCAATCCGAAAATTTTTAATATTTTTTTTATACGATAAAATGTAATTTTAGGGGATTTTGGGGATGTAAGGGGTTTTTAAAATCGCAGTAGCACATGAACCACTGAACATAGAAGGGTGAATTTGGTCTCAAATTGAAGAGAAATGAATTTTGCCGAGAGGGATTTTGAAATACGGATGCAAGAGTTTCCAATTCAAAGTTACAAACTTTTAAAGTAACGGAATAATTCCTGTGAAAAAATATGGAGTTTTCAAAAAATTGTAACTTGGAAACGGTTGACGATACAGAGTTGTGATTGGTCTCAATCTCTTCCAAATTTTGTTCTCTAGAAAAAACATGCATGAAATTTTTTTGTCCGACGCTTGGTTCGGCTACAATTCACAAAAAACTGAAATTTTGCACCTTTCACCCCCCCTCCCCCAAAAACCCGACGCTCATAGGGGTGTAACTTTTTACCAAACAATAAAGGGGTTGTATAGAACAAGTTGGCGTAGGAATCGTCTTTTCTCTTTGGATGTTGAGGTTCGAGTCTAATTGCACTGTACTATTCAGTTTAAATGGGGCATTTCAAATTTTTTCTTCAGGCAACCTTAATGCACTGAATTTATCAAAGGAATTTACATTCGAGCCACCTCTGGTTAAAGTTATAATAACTAGTAGTTCTGCGAACGGTAGACCTCACGAAGTCACCCATGTTCCCTGCAACCTGAAAGCACTGTCTGCTGAAAAAATCCTGCGTACGCCCTTGCACGGTACGTTCAGATTGAGAATCGATTCCGAAAGTCGGCGCGAGGAAGCCAGCAATGCAGTGGCCACAGTCACGCTTTATTTTTTTCGGCATCAGTCCGTCACTATGGCCACAGCTGGTGCTACATACAGACCATTTCATCAAAATTGAATACATGCAAATAAATATTGCATGCCACACCAATCCTTCATTTGAACTTGAAAAGCTCAGCTGTATCCAAGTTCATAATTAATCACCTCCACCATAGCTTCCTTTAATGTTAAAGAAGGCTATGCCACAACATTTTTTCCAATTTCTTTGGCATTAAAGGTATAGCGATTGTATAATCATGCACGGTTTTTCCAAGCAGCCTCAGACTTCAGGGACCCTGAAACTTAAACGAATCGTCAATAGAACAGATGACATTTTTATAACATTGGAGACTTGACGGATCGTCAAAATAAGGCAACTATTTTATAATTATAAAGGCAACTCTATAATTATTGTAATTATGCGTTATTGCATTATGCGAAACCGTCAGACGGTCGGCTGCAGTCGAACAGCTGTAGCCAATCACAGCTCTTATTGTTAACCTGCGGTCGACCGTCTGACCGTTTTGCATGAAGAAAAACTTACCTTAATATTCAACTGAAATATCTCAGCTGACTTCAATGAAAGTATATCATCTGAAGTAGAAATGTTTGAAAATTTTTCTATTATGAATGTCATAATATCACATGTTTTAGTGATATCAACATAAATATACTATCAAATCATTTATGGAGTATACCTATATCAGAGAATAGTTTAATCCTTTTTCCCTCTTTTCGTCTTTAATATGAAAATTGTCAAAAAAAACCTTACATATACATTGACGCGCGGTTTCAAGAGGAACATCCCTGTCAAATTTCATTAGACTGTATTGCCGCGTTCAGTCGTAAATGCAGAACATACATGCATACATACATACATACAAACAAATGCAAAATCGTCGACTTGAATCTTAGACCTCACTTATATGTTCAATCAATTATGAACATATATTGGCAAGTGCTCTCTGCTCTTTAAGAAATAGCCGCGATTCAGATTTTATTCTTATATATTATTCATGAGTATACAAAATACATAGGTGTCTCTGAAATAGATAGTCAAACTTCGTAAGGTGTTTCCTACCCTTTCCTTAAATCAGATTTATAAGAGTATAGAAACGTACCTATTGATCACTCAAGTATACTCTCATGAGGCCGCCACAAAATTATAAAATTGAAATTTTGACAAAAGTAAAGCTTGCCCTCCTAGAAAAATTGGAGATCCGGCTCGGTATGCCAGTGTTAGGCCTACCGGTATAATTTTCATTAATTTCAAAACAATATAAAGAGTAGGCCTTTGATGTCGTTTCTATTTAAATAATTATTAGGGAAATGACTCAAATGAATTCAAGTTTGTTATGCGATTTCGCATAATCAAAACCTTCTATCATTCTAGAGAAATGATAGATGATTAAAGCAAAATCCTATATCAGAATGCATAATCCAAAAATCTGGCATAAAATATCATAAGTATGGAGGCTAGCTATCAGAAGTATACCTATGGAGGCGGTAAAATATGATCTGCGTATATTGTTATGGAACGTGTTACACAAATGACCACAGTGTGAGAATAATAATAAATCAGTATATTCCAGGGCCGTAGACAGACAGGTTTTCTCGGGTCATTTGCCCGGGGCCCGGGCCCATAAATTCCTTGCAGGGGCCCGGAAAAATTGGGTTAAAAAATGTTTCAATCATCATACAGGTTCATAATAGAAAAATAAATGATAAAATCAAACACTCTTTTAAAAAACTTTAAAATTATTAAAACACAGACTTGTTTCGGCACATTATTTTAATAATTTTAAAGTTTTTTAAAAGGGTGTTTGATTTTCATTTATTTCTCAATTATTTTAAATAGCCATAAGTTTTAAAGCCCATTATATTAAAGTTATATTACATTACATTGAAGCCCATAAATTATTAGCCCATGAAAATGATCATTTAAAGAAAATTAGAATTGAATAGGACTTGATTTCTTGAACTGGACTACCTACATTTCAAAACTCCATGGATTGAAAGAATATTATATTTATTTACCTATTTATTCAGGCTCAGTCAGTCCGTCCTGAGTGGTAACCTGGCAGTCGCCAAGGGCCCATGAGCTCAGGTCCCAGAGAGCTAATAGGCCTATAGCTCTCTTTTCCCGGTTTGTAGTTGTTATAATTATATTGTAATACTAACCAGGGCTTGATTTCAGGGGGAACGCGTGGGATCAGCGCTCCCATGCCTTTTTCCCCAGGAAAAAAAATTTAGAAACAACAATAATTTTTAATGTTATTTTTGTCAGTCACTAATTCTAAAATTTTTAAAAATTTTGTTTTCAATTAGAGCATGATATTGCTTGTTATTTCAACGCAATGCAATTTTATTCTGAATCATGTTCTATTCTTAAACTGGATGTTTTTAGGCCTATGTAGATTATATAGTGTTGTTGGAATGGTGAAAACCATTCCTGGTCCAAAAGAGCTCTATGATTTTTATTCGTTCTTTAAAATTTTATTATTAGTTTTGTAAAACACAGCTACAAAACACACTACACACTACACACTACAAAGATTTGCTAAGAACGCTCCAATTCAAGTGTGATTTAATAAAATTTCCGTGGGTGAAGACCCCGGACTCTCCCCATGAGCCAGTTCACCCACCGCTCCCATACCGGTACCTCTTTTCTACAGAAATCAAGCACTGATACTAACACCACTGTACTTCCATAAGCTCACTCTCTGTAGGTACAACTTCTAAATTTATGTTCAAGAATCTTCCATGTTCAATTTTTGCAAAGAAGACCCTCTGGCAAGATGAGAAAATTACTCCAGCTCGGTCAATATTGGTTTAAAAATATTGATTTGGTATCAAATTGTAGATAAGAATGTTCCATACGATTGAGACCAAATCAATAATTTTTGAACCAATATTGACCGAGCTGGAATTATTTTCTCATCTTTCCAGAGTGTCTTTTTTGCTTGGGCATACTATGTCATATTTTCCCAACCCTTTTAGAATAGGACCTATAAAATGGGAACATTTTATATAAATCTGCTATATGAGGGTGTCAGGTGATTATGCCCGGGGCCCGTAATTCCTGCCTACGACCCTGATATTGCCTCTGTACTCTAATCTTTAATACACTCAAATAAATGTTTTAAAAGCCATTGATGTTACAGATATGAAGGTCAGACATTTCTTACAAATATTGCCAATCCTACTGTGATAACAATAATAAAAAGAGAAAAATCAAGAAAAACTGCAATTGCTCAGGAAAAATTTTCAATCTGTATCTATGCGTTCTTATATTCAAGTTTCAAAATTTAAAATCTGATATTTAATACTGTGCGTTTCGGACACCAACCTAGCCCTGTCACGTCACAGAGAAGAGAAGTTAAAATTGAAAAGTTAAATCCTTTTTGGGAAGGCGACATTTGATAATGATTGATAATGTCGTTTGAGTATTGGTACAGTTTGTCGGTAGTACACTTTTGTAGCATCCCAATTTGGAAATGTGGAAATCAAATCATAATTTAATAAGCATTTTTGTATTGTTCTTTCGATAAATTGTATAAATTTATTTTCTCCATTAATTGTTTGCAATTACATTAAATTTAAAGAAAATTAATTTTGTCTTCCCCCACCACCTACTCGAAAACAAGCATCATCTCTATCGTCATAGCTGGCAGGCTTCCATTCCAGGCTAGCTTCCGCCATTTTCTATCTTCAAGTCGAGGAAATCGTATGGAAGGGAAACGTCTATGATGATGTTCTTTGTGTTTATGTAATTATTTTTCGATTAATTGTTCGGTTGAAGTATTTTATCCATTATGGGTTCTCAGAAACCTGAAAATAATGTGTCACACAACAAGACAGTGACTAAACCTTACGGACAAATAGTGCTTTCTTTGAAGAATTGCTTGTTACCTGAATTGAAGCTTTCGCCCACACCATCTAAATTGGATGGCTTGGATACAGAGACCGAAACTGATCTTAGAATTCTCGGATGTGAAATGATTCAAACTGGTGGAATTCTTTTGAGATTACCTCAGGTGAGATTTTAATATTGTTTTCTTTCAATTCCATACCCTTGAGCTTTCACCCTTCCTTATTTTCTATGAATCATAGTTTCCTCGTGATGAAACGTTTCACAACGTTTTCTCTGCAAATTTGCATTTAAGTGAAATTGAAGCTTAAATTTCTGTTTCGTATATCTAACAATAGTTTCTGTGTTGGAAAATTTAATAACAGAATCATAAACACTTTATAAATAATAAGTTGAAGAAGGTGACTTACTAAACAGAAGATTAATTAATTGAAATAATGCTTAAGTTATATGCATTTCAATAAGCGTTCCAGTGCGTAGTCAAAACTATATCAAATGTAATTTGGTTCTGTTTCTCTTTTTTTGGTGATATTTTTTATTTCATAATCTATTCTTGAGAATTTTCAATATTGACAAAATAGAGGTTAGTGCTAGAGTGTCGTTCAGTGGCCCAGTTGGCTGGAGCCAGAAATCCAGTTCCAATCGAGTCAGCATGTCATTCTAATTATATGGTAAAACGGAGACGGTTCAATATTTAGAGGGTAGTTTAACTTGATCTAAAATAAAATTGAATGCCATCAATTCAAAACACTCCTAACTGCACGATCTAAAGTCTTAAGTTTAGCCTACATAATATTTAACATGTCAACTTGACCTAACTTGGTATAGATAAAAATGCTCATCAGGTTTTGTAGATTGTACCCTACCTTACAAAAAACAAAAGTAAAAGTCAGATCCTGCACTGATCAAGCCTCGTTTCCATTAAAAGTCGCTTGGTTACATGCCCAAGATGTTATAGAAACACGTTTTTGCAAGGAGCAATGCAATTAAAAAATCAGGTGTCGTTCCTCTACAGTCTACACAACTCCGTCTTTCTATTGTATCATAGGCACGATTCAGACAGAAACGAAATTTGACTGGGACATGTAGTGTATGGGACATAGAGCATTTACACAGAAGGGACGTGGAATAGTACAGTGCAATTAGACTCGAACCTCAACATCCAAAGAGAAAAGACGATTCCTACGCCAACTTGTTCTATACAACCCCTTTATTGTTTGGTAAAAAGTTACATCCCTATGAGCGTCGGGTTTTGGGGGGGGAAAGGTGCAAAATTTCAGTTTTTTGTGAATTGTAGCCGAACTAAGCGTCGGACAAAAAAAATTCATGCATGTTTTTTCTAGAGAACAAAACTTGGAAGAGATTGAGACCAATCACAACTCTGTATCGTCAACCGTTTCCAAGTTACAATTTTTTGAAAACTCCATATTTTTTCACAGGAATTATTCCGTTACTTTATAAGTTTGTAACTTTGAATTGGAAACTCTTGCATCCGTATTTCAAAATCCCTCTCGGCAAAATTCATTTCTCTTCAATTTGAGACCAAATTCACCCTTCTATGTTCAGTGGTTCATGTACTACTGCGATTTTAAAAACCCCTTACATCCCCAAAATCCCCTAAAATTACATTTTATCGTATAAAAAAAATATTAAAAATTTTCGGATTGGCTCATACTTCTAGATTTCGTTTCTTGAGACCCTAGACTCTCATGAAAATCGTTTACACAACCAAGACTATCATAGGATTCATGGGGGTTGGTCAAAAGCATCCCTTTATTTTTAATCATTTATATTCCCCCATAACTTTTGATTGGTACGTCGGATTCTATCGTTCAATAGCTCATCAATTTCTACTCATCACGGCGGTATAAATTCATATATTATAATCGAAATTCGGTGAAAAACTCCAGAATTCAGATTTAAATGATACTCTTGAATAATAATACCTGCACATTGAAAATTCCAATTTATCACATTTCAATGCTCCCAATCGGAAAGTTGTGAACCGAAAAATCTGAAACTACCAAGAAATGTAGAGAAAATCTTCCTCTTTCAAATGGTTACTATGAGAATTGCGAGACCTTTGACATAAGAAGGTACACAACCGGTTTTTATCACATGTTTTCTGATAAATTCGCTCATTTTTTGAATTCTATTGAAATTTCTCTAACAATAAGCATTGAACAAGAAATTTTCATATACCATCTTTTAGAGGATAAATCACTCTACATTTCTAGACCAAGAGCATAACTCTATCGCCAATAGTTACCGAGTTACAATAGAATGAATTATGTGTAATTTTTCAACAATTGAAAACGCTGATTTTCCAACAATATTATCATGAGGAAATCGTTGTAAATCCTTTATGATATTAAAGATCACATTTTTTTCTACAATTTGAGACCAAATTCATATTTTTTGAACAATTATTTAATGAGCTACGTATATTTTTAAAACCAATCGTCGTCTTCTTTAGCTTAGCGAAGCGTTTCAATGTATCATTCATAGTGTAAGGAGCGCCTCTCAGATTGAGCTCTGAGCTCGACAGTCGGTTTGAAAAATGGATCTAGCTAATTGTGTAATTGTTCAAAAAATGTGAGTTTGGTCTCAAATTGTAGAGAAAAATGTACTCTTTGATACTATATATGATTCGCTGAATTTCTTGAATGAAACTTCGATGAAAACATTCCTGTAAAATAAGTTATTTCAATTTTTACTCATTTTTAATGATGTATTCATCTGTAACTTTGTAACTAATGAAGGTAGATTGATGTTCTTGGTCTGAAAATGTAGAGAATTTTGCCCTCTATAATGATTTCATAATCATGAGCCAATGCGAAAATTTTTAATATTTTTTTTAAACGATAAAATTTAATTTTAGGTGATTTTGGGGATGTAAGGGTTTTTTAAAATCGCTGTAGGACATGAACCACTGAACATAGAAGGGTGAATTTGGAACTTGGAAACGGTTGATGATACAGAGTTGTGATTGGTCTCAATCTCTTCCAAATTTTGTTCTCGAGAAAAAACATGCATGAAATTTTTTTGTCCGATGCTTGGTTCGGCTACAATTCACAAAAAACTGAAATTTTGCACCTTTCACCCCCCCTCCCCCAAAAACCCGACGCTCATAGGGGTGTAACTTTTTACCAAACAATAAAGGGGTTGTATAGTACAAGTTGGCGTAGGAATCGTCTTTTCTCTTTGGATGTTGAGGTTCGGCCTTTTTTTGAACTAATTGCACCGTACTAGAATGGACGGGGCGCGGTTTATGATGATTATGTGATTGTAATAGATCATCTGTTTGAACGAAATGTATTAAATAAATGGACTAATGCATACAGAGACGTCGTCACTACTATTTAAAAGCTCACTAAGTTATTAAATTCAATTTTTCTCATTTTGAACATTATTGAAGTTTTCGACAGCACTTTTCTACAGATCTTGGAGATATCCGTGATATAAGACATATCCTAGAATCAAGACGCATGTGTCCATGCGATTTTTGTAGCCTAATACCGTAATTGAAAAATCTCAGTATTGGATGTTTATCAAAAGATCACCTGGTAGTAGCAATTTCCTTATTAGCAGATTATGGATTTATCTTTTAGCCAATATTGTGACTGGACCTTTAAGCCTCGTTTCTATTACTACAAAAAATAGCTCAAAGGTTCGTAACTGACTCCCTTTACCATATTACTACTTGATTTATTATTATTTTTACAATGATATTTAATTATAATTCACTAAATTTTTACTAGAATTTAGTATCACAATATTGAAAAAAATATCATTGCTGTTGTTCTCTTTTTAGGGGTTGATGTGTACGATGTTCCTTTCTTAATCAATTTTCTATTGTTGGTGTGGTTTTTTTTTCTTGGTAAAAGTAGCAAATTTCCTATTTAGTTTCAGCAGTGAGTGTTATAAGTTTTTATATTGTTATTTTGAACACAATTTGATATTATTTTTTGCATTTCAGGTTGCCATGGCAACTGGTCAAGTCCTTTTTCAAAGATTCTATTATTCAAAATCTTTTGTAAGACACCCTATGGAAACAACTGCTATGGGGTGCTTGTACCTGGCTTCCAAAATTGAGGAAGCCCCCAGACGAATAAGGGACGTAATGAATGTGTTTCATCACATAAAACAAGTCAAGAATCAAAAGTGAGTACCATTTTATTCATCTCCTTATATTTTTGATACTCTAGCAGAGTGAAAACTTCTGGCCTTAGTGGTTGAAACACTTAATCTGCTGATAGAAGCTTATTATAATTATGCGAAACTTGAATATTGTGGCTGATTATCACAAAGCTTAAGTGTTGATTTTGGTTGTCACTTATCACCTATCTTTGTTTCTATTTAGAACATTCTAGCCCTTAAGTTTTCACTCTGTTAAGATTTCACTTACTCATTAATTATTATGTGCTTTTCAAATTCAGTGTGAATGATTATTTATTTTTGACAGATTAAAGTGTTAGATAAATATTGATTGAAAAATTGCTGTTCTCAATAGGTGAGTTCTCATTTTGTTGAATTTATATTTTTTACAAATACAGTACTATGAATCTGAGGTTAGTGTGTTTCAAACCTGAAAGATTTTATAGGTCGATAGACCGGAATATAGAGTCCTCTACTAGTCGTGCTCAAAGCACTGTGATCTATAAGAATAATAGCCTATGTCTTGTTCATATAAAATTCATGTAAGTCTCACTAAGTCACTAGGTCCATAACATGTGCTATACAACAGAGGGAATTCTAGTCAGAATTGATTAAACTATGATTTTACCTATACTTAATCTGCTTCATTTTTTATTTGAGCACTTTGACCTTGTCTCGAATTGAAGATAAATCACAGATTAGTCTTGCTTCTATGTTTAAACGGTTGATTCAATTTATGTGAAATTCCATGATTTCTTTCATAAATTCTCTTGTGAGATCATTAAAATTGTCGTTTCCTACTTTTGTTGAAATCCATAGTTCAATAAACTTCCCAGTGGTTTATTCTTCTCTTGCAAGTTTTTGGCACAATGCACAATTGTGGGCCTTTTGTTTTGAAAATAGTGTTTCTTGATGAACTTTTACACTTTTGAAGACCGCGTTGTCACTACACTGTCATTATCACGACTTGAGCACTGGTCTTATGTTATTTTTAGATTGCCTTCGATATGCTATCCATTGATTATTAAAATGTCTTCGGAAATGTTTTATAAACGTAATAAATCGAGCTTCTAGGATTCTTCCCATGGTTCATGGGATTACATGGATTTTCATCCATTTATCACTAATTTAGTTGAATAAGTGCTATGATATTAAGTTGTGAGAAATGGATGTAAATCATAGCTTCCATTTTTATTGGCAACATTTTCAAATCAAATTAACTCACTACTGTGTTTTAATGACTGTATTTACAGATTAGTTTTGTGTTGTAAATGATTTTCTTATTTGCAGTTTATTGGCTCAATATGAATGCTCATTTCTCTTGGTATAACATGAACGTTAATTTCAGTTGTTTTCAAGTGTGTCTAGTAATTACTGTGTATTCTTGTATCTTATTTATATAAGTGTTTGCGAATCTATGTGACATGAAGCTTGAACAAATAACAAATGATAAGATTTTAGACAGTATTTGGCTGATTTCGAAATACTTGCTCAAAGGTATTTTTGACCTTCCGTTTTCACAGATGATTTGCACAGCCGCCACGCCATGTGGGCTGAGTCTGCCTGGTATCGGCAGGTATCGGCATAATCGGGTTTGGGGAGAAGGAACGACAACTCCAACCCATGCCGGGAGCGTTTATTATTATGCTCTACTTCGTCCATTCTCTCATTACAACCCCACTTCAACCTAATATTTATTTTCTAAGCATTTTTGAAAAATATTTCATCCCAAGAGAGAGGTGACGAGAATGACACAGGACGAAGGCAAGCAAATCAGTGCGTATCATTAATGGAATGAAAAATCCACTGTCTTATGCTTCTTTTATAGTTGATTATTGATAATCAGTGTTGAAAAAAGTTTCATCTGTCATTCCAACTATGTTGCAATTGAACATGTTTCTGAATACACATTTTTGTTCAGTTGGTAACAACTGAGTGAATATGGTGACAGAAAACATAATATATTATTAGTTTCTTTTTATTGGTTTATTTGAACAATGTGCATAAATTTCGGCAGATCCTAATTTTCCAAGTTGTATTATCCAGTCTTTATACATTGAACCCTTCGAGATGAAACTAAAAAAAGGAGCTATCGTCTATTCAAGTTTTACTAGATCAATTCATTTTCACATTTGCCTTTCATAATTCAATTTCGATTCCTCTACGGTTATTTGTTGATGACTATTATTGAGCTCGAATTTTAGTTTTCAAATAACCTGCAATTATATGTCTGAAGAAACAATTTTATCCGAACTTCAGACAGAATTTACCAATTTTAGTATGGTAGGATTTCGTTGATGTGACTGAGCTGCCGTTGTCCGTATCAAGTTCTCAAAATAGAGAGAAAAACTGTTCCTAAAATACCCTAAGTTACTTTATATAATATATTCAACATATAACCAATATTAATAATTCTTTTTATATTCATTATATTTAAATTTTTACTTATTCAATTAGTTGCTATTTTGACTATCCGCAGCAATCGGTAGCACCTTGGTTACATCGACGAAAAAAACGTTCTACTAGAGAGATAATTTGAAAAAAAATCAATGATTGAAAGCATTACTATTATTTGGAGCTATATTTGTCGGATCAGCTTGCACTATGCACATTGTACATGTCATTTTATAGAGACTTTTTTAAACCCTCTTATTTTATTTTTCTTCATGTTGTTGTGTGACTAGTGAAGTGAGTGATAAAAAATGTTGCAACATTGTACTTACACGTCAAAGGTAAACTGTATACCATTGAATGAAATCAAACAATTGTCATTCTGAACTGTATTTGCTGAATAATTACTATTGCCATTCTGAACTTGGAATTGAAGTGTCGAGCTTCTTGTGAATTGATAGTTTGAAATCAGAAATGACTGTTGCAAGCCGGGAAGCGATGTTTTGTGTTTTGTTTCTTGAGTATCAGCTCAGGTACATTTGGATCGGAGCAAGGACAAGGATTGTGAGGCCGATTTCAAGCTATTCGTAAATGAAATGCATCATGGTTTGTCAAACTTCCCGGTGATATCGTTGCAAGGAAGCATTGGATTGTAAGTTCACTCAGTCTGAATTTGAATTTCGATTCATCGTGTATGTATGGTAACAGGTTTAATTGCAAATTATTATTTTTTAAGTAGACTAGTATAAAATCATGGTATTGTGGTATTAAAAGTGGTTGAATAATCACCAAGATTGATTTACTGAGACTAAGGAAAAGTAAATTCATTAATTTTTCAAATGGTTTTGATGTATTCGTATCTCATGACGTAATTCACGTAATAACAATTTAACACATGATAATTTTTGAAAGCTTGTTTTCTTCAATAGAACTATCTTTTTATAATAATTTTAATTCGAATTTCATTTGATCTATTCCAGTACAGTATATGGTTTATGTATAAACTTAGAAGAGCTCTTTGAGTTGTAGTTTTATTTATTTTCGAGAACTATGGCTTCAAACGTCTAAAAGAGTGAATGACAAGAGTACCTCTAAGATGTGAGTTTTTTGTGAATTTTATCATTTTTTAAAGCTCTAATCCATGCACATGTTTTATTTTTGTCATCCAATCTATCTTAAATCATACTTAATTATCATTATTATTATTAGCGTATGGCTTTATTTGGTGGAGAGACCAAAAGGTGTTCCACCTCGCCGACATAACCATGTTTCACCTAATGAATTATGCTTGATGATGTGCATATCTTTTCATAATTTTGTTGGAATAGACCTGATTGGAAAGTGGCCTTCAACTGGTTATACTCTTGATTCAGCCTGTTGATGATGAAATTGACGTGTCGCTAATCAGAATATATATTGTGAGTATCTCTGTGTTGGTATTTAAATTTTGTGACATAATTTCTGTTTACTTCCATTCGTTCATAGCACATATCGTATCATTTTTGTATCTGTGATCTGTAATTGTGCTGTAAAACTGTTACCTCTAATCTATGAGACATTCCTTATGTTGAATGTAAGGGACTTTCCAATTAGATCCAGATTTAAATTGACAAATTTTATACCCAGAAATCATTCGTTCAATTCTATTTGATATATTCTGTCCTGAGAACAATATTGAGTTCGACACAATTTCATTATTGCAAAAAACTTAAAATTCTATATGGAAGGAATGTTTGAGAAGAGGTCCTAGTAAAACATTTTGCACTTATAAATGCTGTTCTCAGCATCGTAATACCTATTATAATTTATTGAATGATATGACATTTTAGATTTTTTTTTAAAGAAATTACTTGGATTTTCTAAATATTATGTTCTGTCAAGTAGTAGGTAATTTTATTAAAATGAATAATGGACTATTTATATATTCATTTAAAGATGGAATTTTTGGCGAACCAGGTGGAACTGGCTAGCAGAGCTTGAGAAGTTGACTGAACTCTGTCACTGGGTGAAATGATACAAGCTGACGGATTGTGAGTAGCTTAATATTCGTCATGAACAAGGTATTTTCCATGTCGGTCTGTTTCCTTTAATTCAAATCATTGAATTAATCGTATTTCTATAAATAATTCACTTCACCTTTAAATGAATTATAAGAAACAGTAAATATTGAATTAAAACTTATCAATCTGACAAAGGTCGTTGAACTTTTACCACAATACCATGATAATAGTTCTTAGAATATTATTAAATCTCTTGAGATTTTATAAATTTGTAATCATTGTTTTTAAGAGAATCGAATTGTTCAATTTATATTAATTGAAGCTCAGCTTTGTAAATAGTTGTTTTATATTGTGAATCGAATACGAATATTCTTGGCTTTTGTAATAGAAGCAAATTTTAGACACTTGTTTGCATACTTGTACATGAACCATTAGTGAGTGATTTGCCTCGATTTACTTGGATTATTCCCCACATTGACTGGATTAATGGACATACAATAATTGAAGGATTAGGAAGCAACCAGGGAATCTTCGCTTTGTATTGATGGATGGATGTACTAATTGTTCAATTTTACAGGGTGGACCACCTACCAATTGGTTCACTAATGTATTCTGTAAGCCGTGAGAACTTTTTAATAGGAACTCAAATCAAGTGCAACTCAGTTTCTCTTGGAAGTGCTGCTCTGGATTATCAAAAAACTGGTATGAATTTGGTCGATGAAGGTGTTGAAGTGAAATCTCCGTTGGTTTTTTAACAACTGAACTCGTAAGTGGGTGATCGCTTCTGGAGGTAATAAGTAATACAATGATGTGCTCTTCAATTTTATATTTTATAATTGTAATGATAATTTTTGTGCCCATTTTTTATTATTATTATTTTTAAATTATAGCCCACTTCGAAACAATCTGGTTCTAATTACCATTTGTTAATTTGTTGAATAGATCAGTGGTTTGATCGCGTCTTTTGATGTCAATTATCTTGAAAGTTTGTTATGGAAATGTTGTCTGCTAACAGTCTTGCCATTTTTGTTGATGTAATTCTGATTTTCCAAAAAGTCATTTACAATGATACTTCCATTTAAAATAATTCAACTGATTGAGTTTCCATTGAAAGCTGTTATCAGTCTCTTAACTACTATTGTTAAATTCAAATGAAGTGTTTCAAGAATTTGAAACAGTCGATTGGGTAATTGTTTTTCAAGTTTTCTAATAGGAATTGAAATAATTGCAATTTTTTATAATACTTTATTAATTATAGAATATTTTTATATTGCATTTCTTATGCTGTTTGTGTAGACTAACCTGAATTTGATCTTGATGAACCAATTGCTTTGTATTTTGTTTTCTTATATTTTTTCGAACCATATTAAGCATTTTATGAGCCAATTTACTGCATTTGAGAGTCATTTTACTGTATAAATAATGATTTTGTGTTTGATTGTTCAATGGTCCTCATAGGGTTAATTTTTGGTTGCAGACCGATCCAGCCAATGCTAATCGATCAACACTACATTGCATTGAAAAATCAAGTCATCAAGGCCGAACGCAGAGTCCTCAAGGAGCTCGGATTTTGTGTACACGTCAAGCATCCTCATAAGGTTGGTAATGCTCATTATTCATTTGAAATTGTCTAATAATGTATTTTTCCAGAGTGCCAACTATCTCATCGATTGAATGTTCTATTACAATATTTTGTCACTTACTGACAGTTGTTACTTTGAATTTTCATAAATGCTATTGAAAGGTAATTTTATTTTTCTTTCATTTAGACTTATCTTTTCATTAAGTCAACATTTATTTAACAGAATTTCTTTATTCTAATTTTTTTCAGATCATTGTAATGTACCTGCAAGTATTAGGCTACGAAAAGCATCAAGCGATCATGCAGCTATCATGGTAAGTGACTGTAACCTTATTATTTTTTAAGTGAGGTATCATGTTGATATAGTGAGAAGTATTTTATTATACTATTGTTAGTATTATAGGGGAATTCACTTGACCAGTTGAGTCGTGGTATTTGTTGAATCGAATCAGGCATTAAAGTATAGTGGAGCCGCGAACAGAAGAGCCTTTGGCAACATGGATGCCATTCACTGCTGCCAGCAGTCGAAATGAAAATTGTTCTACTCTCACCATCTGTCACAATTGAAACATTATTGAATATATTTAATAAAATATATAATATATTCTTGAATTGAATATATTTCTATTTGTGGAATCAATATGATTATGATTTCCCTGCAACACAATATTTCATAATATTATTACAGTATGGTACTTCTGTGCGGGGTCTGTGCTCTCTGGTGGTGAAAATTATACTCTGATTTGTAAACATTCATGTTTAGTTTTTGTGGCTAAACACCGCTCATGGCCAACAGATTGTTATGAAAACAAACTGGGAAAGGATTGAAATTGAATAAAAATATAATTACCATTTGCAGTAGACCATAATAGGCTAGGTACTAATATTCATTCATACATTTATTCATATTATGCTTATTTGAAAACCATCCAATATTCCAACAAACTGCTAACAATCACCTATTTGAGATTACCGTAAAGCTCAGTAAATAATTATGAAAAATGTCTCGAGGGAATGTTTTTGTAGTCAGCTGATTTATGAGACACGGCCCTGTTCTGTAGATTATGTTCGGTAGGTCATGGCGAAGACTACCAAATCATATTGGCAGTTGCAATGTGTGCTTTGTTGATTCAGCCTCTTGGAACTATAATTTAGTGTAAAAGCGTTAGGTTGGCTGAAGTGATTATTCCCCAGAAATTATAGTTCTGCGCATGCGTAGTTACACTCTCACTTCCCTCCGCCATCTTGCCAAATCCTCTTCTATTCGCGGCACCAATATATTAACGCATTGTCTTAACAAATAACAGGAAACCACGATTTAACTTGTCAAGTTAATACCCTATTATTTTATTATATTTCAGTAAGTGTCTTGATCTAGTAAATTTTTAATGCGGTCATTTTGACAGCACCTGGGCTGTTGTGTGACAGAAATAGTACCTGTGTACTATTTACCTCTAACTTTAATGATATCAAGTTATAAATCACATTCAAAACTTTGATAGTCCTTCCTTAATCATTATTATTAATATCATGTTAAAAATTTAATTAATTGCCATGTCAAGACTGCAAGGTTTATTGTAATCTTAAGCTACAAGGAGTATTTTTTGAGTTTCAACCTGTTGCCTCCCATGCAGAGATTGTAAATTACTATATATTCTCAAACCCTACTTGAATCTGTTCAATTTTATTCAAAAGAAAGTGACTTACTGTTGTATTGAATTGTATATCCAGGAACTACATGAACGACGCGCTGCGAAGTGACGTGTTTGTGAGATACGACCCGGAAACAGTGGCTTGTGCGTGCATCTACCTGTCGGCGCGTAGGCTGCGCATCACCCTACCCAAGCGGCCACCCTGGTTCAGTCTGTTCCGCATTTCAGAAGAACACATTCTCGACGTTTGCAGACGAATAGTGCGGCTCTACCAACGGCCAAAGGTGAGCAACGCTTTAGTCAACTTGTTTAACAATCCACTGAGCTAGAATGTTCATCATTGCATTTGTTACAATATTTAAAATTAAATCTATTACAGTTCTTACAAGTTCTCTATCAAAATGTTTTTTTATTTCTACCACTTGAAATTCACAAGACGATTCACCTTTCGTGTGTGATTTTCCGTATGTTTTTCCAAAATGCGTTTGGAATCTACCAATTTAAAATTCAACTACAAATGTTATGGACATCTATTATTGAAATTATATCTATCAATATTTAGTATCGGTGTATGCTACCTGGGTGCAAGCGAATTTCTGCAGCCAATTTTCATTGTCTAGAATTGAGTGCAGAGAGCGCGGCTGACCTGTTGTTGAGGCGTTGCAGCTTCCAGTCGGTAGCTGCATCCAGGTACGAGGTCTCGAGTCAGTGAAATGGAATTCATAAATAGTAAATTGTTGTCTACCAAAACGACGATCGTCCAAAATCAGATGTCTTTCCCAGTATCTGAAAAGTCTTTAAGCACATTATTGCATTTTACTTTTTCATTCTTCTTTAATTTGATAACTTTTTCTTTACTGAATGATAGCTTTCATTAGTTTCGCAGCAGTGAACACATGATGTTGAGTTGTTTTGTGAATTTGTTTTTCGTTTTACAGGTCAATACCGAGGAATTGGAAAGAAAAGTTGAAGAACTCAAGAAGGAATATCAGGAAGCCAGGCTACGTGCACGAGGACAAGTTTCAGGAAACAATACGCCTAATTCTGGAGCATCTCCTTCGGCGTAAGTACTCGCCATATTTTTATGAATAAATTTAGGAATTGATCATTTCTACCAATTTAATGGATACGTTTCATGATCAACATAATCTATTAAGTATAAACTAATGAAAGAGCAGTTTTTGGCATAAGCCTCTTGCATTCACCTATGTGTAGCATTGATAAATTATGATTGATATGTTGATCACACAAAGGAAACTATAGCATCCCAATCACAGAAAAATAAGGATTTAAAATTAACTTAATAATTTTGTGGTGGCCTCATGAGGATACTTGAGTGATTAAATATTATGTAACATAAGCTGAGAAATCCAATGGAACCAGCTAGAAGTTTGTAAGTTGAATGATTATTGATATAATGGGCAACATATGATAAAGAACTCATTTCTTAACTTTAAATGGATAAAAATTGTATGTAAGAAACATCTCATGAAGTTTGTCGGTCTATTTCAGAAACACTGTGTAACCGCATTTATTCATAAAAAAATATAAAAGTTTAATCATCAATGTCATATTTCTCACATAATAGAGTATTTTCAAACTAGAGTGTGTGTGAATTGATCTTCATTGTCTTTCATTTTATAATTTCATTTGTAATTTTTCTATATTTTTCAGAAGGAACAACCATGTTGAAAAGCACCAAAGAAGTAGGTCGAGAACCCGATCAAGAACTCCAAGATCTCATTCACCTCAGTCTAGGTCAAGATCCCATTCAAGGTCTAGAAGTCGATCACCTAAGCATAAAAGAGCCAAGAAGCACAGGTAAATTGATGTTACTTAGTTCAATTTCTATTTAGTCCTGTACAGTACCGTAATAAAAATAAACATTTGGTATGCATATTTACCCAGTGGAGTTTTTTTGGCACCTCTGCCGTTTGCTTTATGAATCTATGATTATCTTATAATTATATTTTTTGTAAAAATTGTTCCGTCTTTGATTTCTGATTTAGGTTTTAACGAAATAATAAATATGTTTTATGTAGATCTATTTAATATTACTCAAGTTCAGTACTATCAAGTTTTTTTGGGTTACTCGTTAATTTATCAATATCATTAGCATGTATTATCCTTGCATTTAATTGCTGTTGGAAGGCCTGCAACTCAATTATAAATGCTATTGATGTGAAATATTCTGTAGTTTTTCGTAAAATTCTCTTTTTTTATAAATTTGCACGTTTTTTAAGTACTATCTCTTGACGAATATTTTGTAATACAGTTTTACTTTATCACTGTTGTCATGCTTGTTCCCCAAAGATCCCTTTTTTTATTGTTTTAAAACTATTATCTTTTTTTTAGCCGAGCACGATCCCGGTCCCGATCCCGTTCCCGCTCTGTAGAAAGAAGAATTAAGAAATCACACAAATCCAGACGTTCTAGTTACACCCCTAGTCCTTCGCCAACCTACACATACTCCCGGAAACGATCTAGGTATGTTACAACCCATTATTTATATTTTTCCTTGTAAAGATGCTATTCTTTAAACTTATCAATTCAAGCTGTTAACTAATTTACAATATAGATGGTAATCTCGTCCTGTCCCCAAACCGGTGGATTGTGGTACAGTCAAGATAAAGACTCACGAAACGTCGACAGCCCCAAAAGTAAGTGAAATAGTTTGTACTAACCTTGGACTGACGAGATAGAGGACTGTAGTGGAGAATAGGTACAAGTTTAACCCAATGTACTTCGTTGTGATACTCCAGCTTTAATTGGTGTTAGTCCGAGTAGCTATTCCTTGTTACACTTTTTTATAATCTATCTGATTGGTAGGATTTTTGTAATGTGGTATATTGCAGTGGGAGAATATACCGTAATTTCTTATTCAGATTCTCATGTCATGCCACAATTAATTTATCAAATGCGTGAGAACATTTTTATCAACTTATTTTATGTTGTCTTCTAATTATTTTACAATATTTATTGATGATTTTTTGTATTTTTTTTTTCAGGGACAAGTCACGTTCCAGATACAGGTCCCGCTCTCGCAGTCCCAGCGTCTATGATAAATACTACAGTGATAAGAAATCGCGTTTAAAGCATAGAGACTCGTATGAAACTAGTAGTGAAAATAGAGTACGGAGCAGACATTGATTTGGGAACATCTTTAGTTTTAATTCTCGTGGTATGATTTTGATTCTCTTATAATGTGTCCGGTTCTCCTGCCCTATTACCAAAGTACTGAACTATTATTATACCAGACAAATATATTGATATTGAATTCAAGTATTACTAGACACAGTGATATTGAGCATTTACTGAAAATTTGTGTGAAGAAAACTTTATTAGGGTGGTTTTATACACTGCATATTTTTCAACTGTCCACACATGTCATGAGGTTTCACTGTTATTTACATTGACAACACATAAGATAAACTCAGTCTAGTTTCTTGGTGCGAATTTGACTTCTGTAATTTTGATTTGGAATTGATAGTATCTAAAAGTTGCTTGATCTTTAAATTACCTCAATTTTCTCAGTTGCCATACTTTTACATTATCAAACAACTTATTCTTCTATCATTCAAGTTTTTTGTATGAAATTTTTCGTTTATGAGCTGTTCCAAATACCATACCTCAGTGTTAAGATAGTCTATTGAATTATTCGATTCCTCACAACGTACAGTTTTTTTATCCGGTAACAAAGGTGTTTCTCCTACACTGAGTAGGTTGACACTTCTCTAAATTAACTTTTTATAATTTTCATCCGAAGATCCAGATTCTTTGTTTTCTTCAGTGATAATAACTTCGAAATTGATCAGAAAATTGGTTGAATTAATAGAAATTCAACTACCCTACTCATTTTATGGCAAGATGACAGCTAAGAAAACGCTATAATATTTGGATCGTACTCTTGTGATAATGTTGATTTATCTTAAAAAGTTTAGAACTGACATTTCTTACTGATATTGATATAATATCTAAAAGTCATACACTGGATTATCAAATTTATATTGTTTCAATAAGCTTGATGCTTGAGTAATTTTAATTTTGACGAGAAATTTTTGTTTAAGATGTATTTGATAGTACAGTATTGGTGTTTATTTATTGTATCCACTTAAATCTTAGAAAAGTATCTCTTTCGTTAATTTCTTAGTTTATATTTGGGTTAAATTTTTAAAATACCACTATTATTAATTTCTATCATGTTGATAGATGTTACTGAATTTATCATTGTCATTTTCAAATTTTGAGTTCCATTCTTTTGTTTTGTTAATATGCAATCAATGATGTTGGTACCGTTACATGAATAAGCAAGCCTAATTTTTCTAATCGATACAATTTCAACTACGTACATTACAGTTTCCATTCCTGCTCTTTCCTATTTTTCAATATTTTATTTATTTATCTTGATTATCAGGTGAACTTTGTAAATAAATTTTACAAAAATCAATGTACCACAATTTTTAGATGTAAATAGTTACTTGGAATAAAGCATGAGAGTAAACTGATTATGTTTATAGATTAATTTTATATTTAATTATAGAGAATTGAATAATAATTGTGACTTATTTTTTGAAAATTACAACATTTTGCAATGAAATTATGTTTTTGGTCACTGTATCTTCATTTACCATTAACCAAAATTTAGGTTTCTTGTAATCCCTGTTGAAACGATCAGGCTGATTTCACTCAATGAGTCAATCAAGTGTTCAATTTCTTACATCTCGAAACCATTCAATTGCTAACACTCAGATATGGAAACAAATATTCCAAAGAAGATTCGGTAGGCAAAATATTACTCTTATGGATAGGAAAAGATGTTGATATATTAGCGTTTTGTTCGAATAATTCCAATATTATCATTCTCCGTGAATGTTCTGCTTCTTGAACAAGAAGGTTTTTATTGATGAGTTGGCTGACACGAATTTGCAGATACTCGGAATAACAACAAATTCAAAATAGAAAATCAAAAGTTTTAAGCCTCAAATTAGTCGAAAATTTGTAAGTTCTTCCAAAGCGTATTCGATCTAGTGTAAGATGAGCGATGAGCCCCGATTTGGGGGATGGGGAAAGGAAATTTCCCCTTAGCAACCACCCCACCCCCTTCACCGTGAATCTGCATGATTTAACAACGCCGCTGCTATTTTGCGGGTGGAATGGCTCAATCGCCAACTTATGTTACGCAAACTATAGAATACGTACTCTAGTATCCGTGGTAGAGACTAGTTATTTTTGTCACACTCTAATAATGGGCAAATTCAGGTGTACAACAAACAAAAATCATCCTTCTCTGTGGTACACACATAGTTCGCTTTGATAAGGCGTAGGCTGACCTGAGTATAAATCACCTCATTGCTGGTTTTAAAAATGATAGGAGTGTAGTTTCAACGAATTTCCCAATTATTCTTCTTCTTTGCCTCTTCCCCCTGTGCTGTCAAAGCGTTGGGGTGAATTTCCCAACTAATGCCATATATTATTGATGATTATTCATACAACTTTTGCTACAGCGAATATTGACATCTGATTGAATGGCTACAGGGCCGGATCTACCAATTTTTCTAGTGGGTTGCAATCTCTACTTTTTGCGCCCTTCAACCCCCCACCACCAAACATAAGACTTACCGAATTCGATTGATTACAAAAATGCATACGAGACGTATACAAGATTCATTCAATAAATATCGAGACTGGTTTACTGAAGTTTCGACAGATAAGTAGAGGTGGCTCCAACTGGTCGGGCTCAGTTGACGGGTTACCGTTCAGGAGCACTGTGGTTTGGCCTCCTAAGTCCATTCGTTAATGCAGGAGGTCGATTTTTGCACCGAGTGTTTTTGAGAACGCGTCGCAGCTGTTTAGAAGCCAAAGTCAGAGTAAAACCCCTGCACTCACAGCGGCCTTTTCACTCATAGGAGTAGGAAAAAAGTCAGCTGAATTGTTTAGGGGGTTGATATGACTTGGCGCAGAATTTTGCCAGTAGATGCTGCACAACAATCTCATTGTGGCACGGCGCCACAGTTGGCAAATTCCTCACGATTTTTCTCATCGCTAAATGATCCCTTTCGATAGTGTGGATGATTTCCATTACTAGACCGTTCTTCTCACTGATGGGGCCGACTATTGTACGCCTGCCAGAGTCCAAAACTTCTTCCGTTTTCACCAACTAAGCCTTAGCTCAAGGGTTTGACAGGCGTCCAACGCAAAACTCGACTTCAGCGAGTTCTTGGCCTTCCTGAAACATTTTATGTCAATGAAAAACTCTTGCGCGACTTAAGGAGTCTTCCTCGTATGCCTCTTTAACAAGGAAAAAGGTCTTCGACGCGGATTTTTCATGTTTGTAGCAGAATTTCACACAGCATGGCTTTGCTTGATAAAATTATAAGCTCTATGGTGGTGCTGCGACGCGAGGCAAAAACACTCGGCGCGGAAATCGACCTCCTGCCTCAACGATTGCTCGCAGGTGACTGATCCAGAGTGATTCTTATTCGTAAAGACCTCATCTATCGATCCTCACCGGTAGAATCCCCCTATAAAGCTCGGCTGACGCTACAGCGAACCAGTCTCGATACTTATTGAGTGGAGTATGTACGTCGCTAATCTATACAAGGTTGAAATAAAAATTGAGTCGAATCAGATTTGAAGACTTTTTAATTATATAGACTACAATTGCCATTGAACATTTTCATACATTGCAAACATGAAAAAGGAAAAGACCGTCAAACTTTGTGAGGTGTTTCCTCACATCGGAATTATGAAAGAAGTTCCAGTAAACATGAGATCTAAAATTCTTTGTTAACAAGATAAATTCACATTTTTCTTCAAAATGTCATATTCTATAATTTAATCAATGGCGGACTAATGAGAGTATGCTACTTGAGTGAGATATTAGGTTTGGATGCGTTTTAGACCAGAATGTCTTTATTATAGTATCAAATTCTCTACAGTCTATAATATTAGATAGTTATAATACGAGTCAACTAGTATTTGATTTATCTCATTTGATATTTCTATCCCTTTGGAGTTGACAAATTGAGTTTTTTAGTACCTACATTTCCCGATTATCTCAATAATAATCAAAGTTAAAACCCTCTCTTCACTGGTAACATTGGATTATTTGCTCATTCCACATAAGAATTGATCATTTGTGAGGCTGCCATAAATTATAAAATAGAATTTTCAAGGAAAAATGTGACATCTTTCGCCATTCTCATCTCGGTACGGTAACACACATTTTAGGGTCCATGTTTACTGAAAATATATTTTATTTATTTTGATGTAAGAAAACTCATCACAAAGGTTTTTGGTCTATTTCAGAAACGTTATGTTTACTCATGAATAACATGAATAAAAAGCAATAAAAAGTAGATGAAGGTATAAAAATCCACATTATGCTGTCATATTTATATTTAGAAGTTGAAATACCATCACATATTTCAAAATTACGTCAAGAATGACCACATCATATAATCCATTTTTAGTCTAGATAAAGTAGGCTACAGTTATTAGGTACCTTATTGAGAAAATGAACAAGATGAATGTGTAGCCTACCGTACGGTGTAAAATTTTTGAAACATCCTTACTAATAACAGTCTCAATTTTAATTTACAAGTCGGTATAAAACATGCACAATGTTCATTTGTCCAAAGATACAGGTAGGCTACAATTAATAAATTTCTCTTGATTTTTCATTGAGCATTTTGCCTACTCTCTCATTGATGAGGTCATTTGGTGGTGCAGGCGCCATTCTCTCACTCATTGTTATCATCACAAAGTCCAAACTCATCAGATCTGGAACAGTTTTAACAATGTAGTTTCTGTAGTATGGAGTTGCATCAATAGGATTTCCGTGTAATGTCAGTGTTCTCAGAGTCGGTATGACACCAAGCATAAATGCCACCATTTTGATATCTTTGATTCTATTGCCATGCAGATAGAGAATTCTCAGAGAGGGAAACCTTTTCAAGTCCTGAAACAGGTTAAACGAATCAATGGGCTACAATAATAAGTTATCATATATGATTTCATACAGATTCGGGCTTCATAAAGTAGTTTATAGACCTATTTCTTCTTTATGAAACATCTATTTCATGTCCGGAAACGCAAGTTTATGGAGTAAAAAATCATTAGGCCTTATAGTTGAAAGAGTTTTCACGATTTTCTTTTTTTTACGTTATTAGAAGTTTATAATCATCAAAAGGTTCCTTCCTTTTCAGTCTTCTTGATGTTGTAGAGTTGTCAGCGAGGTTTATATATTTATTTATTTATTGTAGATTTTTGAATTAGACATTGCGAGGATTTAGAGCTTGATCATTAAATTATATTTCATAAATAAATTTTCAATGTTGATACATATCAATAAAAATGTTTCAACATGTTACATGTATTCTATAATAAAATTTTCAATCTGATGAAATTGAAAGTATGTTGGGTAACTTATACAGCACAGGTAGCTCACCTTACTGAGGACTTCAATTCTGTTGAAGGATAAGTCAAGCCAGGTTAATTTGGAAGGATATTCCAGTAATGAATTCACAGTTTTATACAGGCCATCGATTGAGACGATTCTATTGTTATTTAACCAAATTGAAGCTGTAAAAAACTTCTCGTTTGATCCTCTACGCGGAATATATTTTGTTCTCGACCCTCTAGGCTTTTCTTTCAGTAGATCTATTATGAAAGTATAGGTTTTTTAAGCATTTAATATAAATCAATTTTTCTACTTTACAATCAATTAAGTCTATCATCACTGTATGCAAGAATTTCAAATGCATATACATTGCAGAAAATATATAGGCTAATAGGCTACCTAGTAAAAATAGGCATATTAAAACAATTTCCAAAATGTAAATGTGAAGTCAGCCTAAATTACACTCAATAATTATGTTACACTAATATTGAAAAATTTATCAATGCAACTTACACTTAACAAAATTATTTATTTGCTGGCCCTGGCATCTAATTATATATATTTAGCAAAGAATGAATCAATTGATAAGTACAGTACCTATTTGCTCGTGTACGGTACGACGCGCACATTTTTTTCTGAAAATCCCATTGCGAAATTTGTAGGTGCGCGTCTTATATATGCGGTGTTTTCATGGAGACACGAATATCGGTAAGTACACTTGACTTGGACAGTTTGTCAACGATGGTAACGGATCTACCGTGGGTCTGTTAACTACCTTAATGTTTGTTAGATTTATGCTCATAAATTCTAACCATTGTAATTCACGTTTTATCAATAATTAATGAAATATTTTGGTTATGAATAACCATTAAACGGTGTTTTAAAAAGAGCTCTCCTATTGCAGTCTGTATAAGCAAAGAGGACATTCAGACGAGATGGGAAAATGACTCCAGCTCGGTCAATATTCATTAAAAAATATAAATTTCGTCTCAAATTGAAGAAAACTTTCTGATCTACAATTTGATACCAAATTTATATTTTTTTTAATCAATATTGACCGGGTTGGAGTCACATTTCCATCTTATAAGAATGTCTTCTTTGCTTGCACAGACTATCTTAATTTTGTTTTTTCTTAAAAACTGACTCTTGTTTTTGGGGTGCGCGTCGTAAGCGAACAAATACGGTAATGTTTTCTCATATAAGGATTTGATCAATCATGAATACCTTCAGTCAAAGAGTCCAATTTTTTGAAAGAATAGTCTAAAGGTGGGATCTGCTTCAATTCATGACCAGTATATTTCAGGTCGGATTTGGCCATTATTAGCCTGAAAACAATTTTTTATCAATATAACTACCGGTAAAAAATAGGCCACTTAATGTAAGACTAGTCTATAAGAAAAGGCTTCTAAAATCATAAATAGACTATTGAAAAATACTTTCAATTAAAAATTTATTTTAATTTACTTTCTGACTATACATTTGAAAATAGTGATATCAATGGAAAATCCAACGGTTTTAGTTTTAATGAGAGCTACCAATAATCTAGGTGAAGCATATTTAAGAAAATATATTATATTTTTAAACAAGAACATCAAAGTAAATAGTTCATAATAATATCAGTTATTTTGAAACTTTTTAAAATTCAATTAAGTTTATCAAATATTTTATGCAACCAATGAATTAATGTACAGAATATTTTAAATAGATATAAATAATACAATATTGAAGAATTCAACTCACTAAATTTTGGTTATATGATTAAAAATTTTAGAAGCTCCGACTTTCACATGAGATTTAAAAACAATTATTTGAAGTAGTCGCGCCAACTATAAAAAACAAACTAACTTACAAGTCCCTCAGCCATTTCAAGACAAACTGCTATGAAATTTCGGAAGCTACTCTCTACAAAAATTAGACACATTTTTATGTGTTTTACATTGATCCTGAGGACAATTTAGAAGAATTTAATTTTTACATTATTATTATTATTTTTAATAATACAAATAAATCAAGAGCTACTACATGTGAGCTACTTCTGTCATAATCATATGGAACTTAAGCATACCGGTATCCTATTATATTAAGCGAGTAATTTCTGTATGTATGTATGTATATGTATGTTTGTGGAACTACGGATCTAGAAAACGGCTCTAACGATTTCCTCGAAATTTGAAATGTAATATAACCGTGATGGAAAAATAAGATTGCACCAGGTCTCATGTCTGGGAAAACTCTCTGGCAGGATTAATAAAAGAATAAAATCCTATTATATTAAGTGAGTAATTTCTGTATGTATGTATGTATGTTTGTATGTGGAACCACGGATCTAGAAAACGGCTCTAACGATTTTCTTGAAATTTGAAATGTAATATAACCGTGATGGAAAAATAAGATTGCACCAGGTCTCATGTCCGGGAAAACTCTCTGGCAGGATTAATACAAGAATAAAATATTCCTTATTCAGGCATTATCCCAAGTACTGCGTATAATGGCTGTTATCGTTAGCTGACCAATGCTATCCAGCTGGAGTGAATTGAGTTACATTCAAGTCTATAACACATGTTAATAACTATCAAAAAATTGTGAGAGGTGATCATATCAATTTTGGTTTTATTTTTTACAAGGAGGTTCCTTGATTTTTTACAATAACATATTTATGTAATTCAACAGTTCAGCCGCAGCTTCAGAGCGAAGCTCGGTACCAGATATTATTCCTTATTCAGGCATAATCCCAAGTACTGCATATAATGGCTGTTATCGTTAGCTGACCAATGCTATCCAGCTGGAGTGAATGGAGTTACATTCAAGTCTATAACACATTTTCATGACTGTCAAAAAATTGTGAGAGGTGATCATATCAATTTTGAATTTATTTTTTACAAGGAGGTTTCTTGATTTTCTACAATAACATATTTATGTAATTCAGCAACAGTTCGGCCGCAGCTTCAGAGCAAAGCTCGGTACCAGATATTATAAGCCTAATACTGTATTATATAAATGTACGCATATTATTATCCCACATAGCACACAAAGTATCTGATACATATTAAGTACATATCAATGTAACCCTTAAAGTATGTATTACAAAGTATGTATTACAAAATATGTATCTCAAACGTAGCTGATACATATTTTTTGAGGCAGAATTGATACGTATCTCTCCTGATACTTCCCGATACGTATCAGATACATATCCGCTAAACCTACCCACAATGCATTAGTAACTGTGCCTCTGCTTGTGTGCTCTTTCTGAACTGAAATTTCCTGTTGTGAGAAGTGATGAAATGTAAGCTGATGTGATCGTGGAGACAAAACCAGAATAGGACTTTTAAAAGGATGAAAATTGTTTATTTGAATGTAATATTATAATATATCACTTATTATATAAATCTGTGTTCCATTTATGAATTGATTTGAATCTGATCCAATGCCAAAGTCGATTGTGTAGGCTATTGATTGCATTCAGTATTTTGAGGTTAAGTAACTTATATTTCTTATGCATCTTTTTATGTCTTTCCAAATGGGATTAACTTGATTATTATTATTTTATTTCAACAATTACAAATATCAATATTATCATTTGATAATATTTATATCATTGATGAACAAAGTATTTTGGCAATTCTCTTTTTCGTGCATTTCATTTGAAAAAATGCACTAGGTATATTGGTCTTGCCCTGACAATCAAAAATTTATGATGTGATATATTTTTTACACATTTCCGAGCCCCCAGAACACGAATCTGATATCTGTTCAAATTCATATATCTCTATATACAGGGTGTTTCAGGAGGAATGTGCAATACTTCTCAGGCTGATTCCTTACACCAAAAGTAGACAAAAAAGTTTCATGGGACCAACCCCCAAAAACGCTTTGTTACTGAGATAACAATGGCGGAAAATTTAGATTTTTTAAAATATATTAATTTTTCTAATTTTTTAGAGGCTTTCGTGAGGTTCTAAAATAATCAATTCCTATGTAAAATTGGCTGAGAAATTCAATGAAACCAGTTCCAAGTTTGTAACTTCAACGGTTATCAAGATAAATGGAAAAATATGCTAGAAAACGCCATTTTTCAACAATAAGGGTTATAACTGGATAAGGAATCACAAAATTCTATTTTTTATTAATGGAAGTTGGAGAGAGTCAGATTATGAGGAAAAAATTGAATGGCGGCGATTGTGTAAATCTTACCCAAATCTCAGAAATAGCGATCAAAAATCGCAAAATTGACAAAATATAGCACAAGTGATAAATTTGTGTTTAGTAGTGATTTTGCGATTTTTGATCGCTGTTTATGAGATTTGGGTAAAATTTACACAACCGCCGCCATTCAACTTTTTCTTCAGAATGCAACTCTCTTCAACCCATTAATAAAAAATACAATTTTACGATTCCTTATTCAGTTGTAACCCTTATTGTTGAAAAATGTTGATTTTTTTAGCATATTTTTTCAATTATCTCAATAACCGTTGAAGTTACAAACTTGGAACTGGTTCCATTGAATTCCTCAGCTAATTTTACATAGGAATTGATTATTTTAGACCCTGAGTGAAGCCTCTAAACAATTAGAAAAATTAATATATTTTGAAAAATCTCTATTTCCGCTCAGTAACAAAGCGTTTTTGGGGGTTGGTCCCATGGAACTTTTTTGTCTACTTGGTGTAAGGAATCAGCCTGAGAAGTATTGCACATTCCTCCTGAAACACCCTGTATATATTATATTTATATATGTACCGATTCTTGTTAACACGATAACTCCCGAAGGGCTTGTTGGAGAGCGACCAAATTTTGCACAAAAATTAGTGTTAATATCTAGGTCAAGTTGGTTAACCAGCCAAATTGCTCCAAGGGTAGGGTGTGAAATTAGGGGATGAAAATTTCGAAAAATCACTACAAATCGACCAATAACGTGATCGTTTTGAAAATTGGTGTGTATAATACCCTTATTATTCCCTACAATTTGAGCCATCAACGGAAAAAATCCAATCAAAAATGGCGGAGAAAATCGCAAATAATACAATGTCAAAAATTGAGTTTTTAAAGGGTTTTTCGAATAGATCATTATAAGTCATATGATTTAAGCCATCATAGAATTGCATTTGAAATGCACTCTTTCCAACCGCCAGCTGCCGGAGCAAATTTTTTTTGTTAGTTACATATCAGATGTATATCCAAGACATGAGGGTGATACATATTGGATACATATAATCAATACCTGAATAATATTTATCTCAAAAGCAGACATTTTCATGTATCAGATAGGTACTAGATACGTAAATTTACATATCCAATACATACTATAAGTATCGATGGAACATATCTACTATGTATCTGATATATTCATGTGCTATGTGGTATATATATACGGTATATTGAGAAAAATCTAATAACCATGGATTAAGACTCTTAATGAGACCTTTGATGAAATTAAAAATGTATTTTTTATTACCTGGCAGCTCTAATTACCTCTGTATTAAATTTAATTTTTTATTCAAGTTGTAGTGTCTAGAATCTGAAACTAGCCTCATGTAACAAGATATGGTCTGAAAAGTATTAAAATTCATATCAATTACAAAATTTAATGTGACAAAAGTAACGTATCAATACCTATTATTCAACTTACACTATTATTCTATTATACTAACTTACTTGATACTCTAGTAATTCCATTTTTAATCTGGAATAGTTGAATACTATGTATTCACGATGAAGGCTGGATCATGAATGTTTTGTCATTTATAGAGAGTGAGAGGTACCTAATAGAAGACTGACAAGTCTTCTGTCTACAAATCATAATACTGATAAGAGCAGAAATAATCTAAGTGGACTGTTTCTATGGAGACTATTCAAATAAATGTCCTATTAGGCATATAATGTCGTTTGTTCCCTGCCACAAGACAATAAACTTTCCAACTGGGTTAACAATATTTGTGGTTTATGAGAGTAGTGGGAAATTTGTTTGGAACTTGTACGACAAGCCCTTAATCGCCTTCCACCTCTCAGCCCAAAATGCATTTTGTTCCTCGCTCATCTCTCCTTGCTGGAAATTTGATGACACAACGTCATGAATTGACTGACATTCCCTCCCTCTATTACATTGATTCGTTTTCCGAAGTTCTCAACTATTATTATTTGGCTCAATCTACCCTATCCATTGGGATATTTATATGACAAGCGGGACAAGAATAGGTTTGGTAATTTCATAAATGAGTTCAACTGTCGTTTATTATAGTTATAGATTCTAAATTCCAATAACATTTAACAGATTCAACTCTCGACCAGGATTCATCAATATCAAGTTATCTAGATCATATTTAATATTAACATAATCTTCTCTTGATTATAGCAATTAAGAAGTATCGATTGAAAGAGATTCAAACACGAAATTCCAAAAATATATACATTGTATTTGTTATTTATAGATTGTATCATTTATTATATATTAAATTTCACAATAGAAAATTAGAATCAAATTTGATAAATTTGTGAACGCTATTATGAATAGATAGTAGAAATATTAGATGCGAAGATAAAATACGAGTATATGGTATGATGAAAAAATTACAATTTATAGCAAAAGATAAATAATCAATATATTTGAATGATAGTTTCTCAAAAAGCATATACGGTACAATATTTTTATTTACATCAATTCAATCGAAACATACAAATATGAGAACAAAATTATAAATCAAAAGTATGTCACTGTGAATTACAATTGGAGATTGGAATTTCAATTTAATCTAAAAAATTAAATACACTAAAAAAGTATACACACCAATAACAAAACTTTTTTCTTAGGGCACTGTAGGCTATTTATCAAAACTTTCAATTAATGAAGATCAGAATACCGAAACATGTTATGCAAAATAAAAATATTTGAAAAAGGTACTCTGATCTTCATTAATTGAAAGTTTCGACACCAATAACATAATGAGATCAATATACTTGAATTGGGTTCCTAAAAACGTACGGTATAGTCTGTGATATTATTGTGTTTTAAACACTTTATGTAGCTGTAACTGTGCTGTATTTACAATACAAAACATATAAAAAGGTATTCAGTTCAATTAGCATTCTATATAGTGCAATTCATAATTCTATATAATATTTCGATTCTGAAATGAACTTCAATCATTTAGCCTAATTAATTCTCGATTAAATGATGGAATGAGAGCGGTGTCATAAACATTCCTGAATTTTGTGTGGTATTTGTATTATTATTTTTTATACTTTAAGATTCTGAAAATAGAATTTACTTTGCGATTTTAAGAAATTACAACAAATATTATTGTTCTATATAATTTTCAAGTGAAGTATATTATAAGTTATAATGTACTCATTGTTTTTTGAGGCAATAAAATTAGATTTGATTATTCAACAAGTGTTCTTGGGTCTGCTGTCAAGTACCAATGACAACTCACGATTTTTCCCAGATTTGAGCCAATCTATAATATTGTTCTATCAAAAACTGATGGGAAATGCTTCCAAAATAAATTCAGCAGGGATTGAGGATACTCTCACTCAAAACTCATTGCAATTCTGAAGATCTTCTACACATCAATAACTAATTGGTACATTAGAAATGAGATTGAACATTGTGGCTTCGACTAAAAAAATAAGAAACTTGTATCACACGGCATTGTGCTAAGGAAGTGGTAAACTTGGTGAAAACAGATAAACGCTTGTTCAAACAAGTCAAAACTTTGCCGTCTAAGGTTCGCGAAATGATTTCCCTCATGCATGGAAAAAGATTCAGAACGATTGTGGGATTTTCAAGTAACTCAGTTGATTCAAAAAACTCAAAAAATGACTTTTTGTTTAGTTGCCCAGTTTTACACCCTCCGCTCCCAGAAACAGCTGATGCAGCGGCAGCAGCAGACAACGAGCGACACAACTGCAAGCAGCGCAAGTGGCAAGTGTCAGCTGCTAAAACGTCACACGGCCATTCCGATGTCCATTCTGGTCGGATGGACGCTAGTCTGGAGGCTGTTGCTCTATACCTGCAGCGGCTGCAGAACGCGCAGGGCACAGCTAGACACATAGTCAGTCATCGCAATGCAGAGCAGCTGCAGCAGCATTGTGCAGCCCGTAGCTAACATCACCAAGCCCCTCTTTAATTAGCCACAGTTATTGAACGAGCAAAAGCGAGTTCTTACTTTTGACTCAAGGCCGAAGTCGTTGTCCGTCTGTTCGTTCGTTTGTTTGTTTGTTTGTATGTTCGACAATAACTTTCGAACGCCTCAATCAAATTCAAATTCAGAACATATATTCTTCATACTTTTATACAGGTCAAGTTCGTTGGACAATTAAATCGACCGACTCCTTCATCCTTTTTCAGGAGAAAAAAGGATAAGCTCTCAGCAACAATATATCTATATATACTCCGGCATCTATTTAATTTCAACACAATAATCACGGCTGGAAAATGTCATAAGGAACTTGAATAATTTTTTTTGAGAATCCATCTGATTACAGTGGAACAGCTGATTGAATATTAGCGGCAAATTTGAAAATATTATCATGAGAAATAATAATGTTCTCAAATCAATAAATTTTTTCATGTGAAGTCATATGTTAATATTGATTTCAAATTTTAAACATGTGATAGGAGTCTATTTATTTGAACAGCTGACAAAAGGCGGCAAATTTGAATTATTTTACCATTGGTTATTTTTCAAGTTTTCTTGTTGTAGGAAGTTTGTTGTTACATTTGATTTCCATGCTTTAATAAGTAAGACTAATAAATAAGTCAGCCGTGCTTCTCTATGAGATTTGAAGAATGATATTAAGGAGATCTCTAATAATTTATACGATTTATCCGAATGGAAATACTGAACTAAAAAAAAATCCATTCTTGAACGAATCTCTACAATGTTTGCTTTCAATTTGGTACACTAAATAATTTACAAATTCTGTTTAGAACAAGAGGCGGTCAATATGACTCTACAGAGTATTCCGAAGAGAACTAACTCAAGTACTATCATGGTGTTCTTCGAGCTGAAAGAAAACAGAACCAACATATTATTGGCTAAACACCAAATTCTCCTTAGTTTTCCTCTAATCCGCCCTTCTGTTATTTTAAGACTTTTCATCATACCTAGATAATGGATAGACTCTACACGAAGTTTCAATAGTATGTATGGTTTTCAGACAAAATAAGGGAAAGTTATTACATCCATATTTGTAAATTTGTTAGAATTGTTCACTGAACAATGTTCAGTTAATAAGTCTACTCTGAATTCTTGCAGTCAAGTCGTCTTGAACAAGTAGGCCTACGTTTCTATTGGTGCATTGGCGGCAGAAGAGTTGCGGATAATGCTGTATCAAAATATGATCAAACGATTGATCAAAATATAACGTACATAACTATATCCTCACAAAAAGGAATCATTCATCAGTATTCAACAAATCTAGGTATTGTATTAGTATGATTTGTGGTTCATATTTTCAAATAATTAAAGCCATAAGTTGACTTTGAGGGTTCTCACGCGAGTTCTTCAGCCCATGGGGCTTACTAGTTAATTACTAAGCAAAGTTACTCACCAATTTTGTTGATTCACCGTTTCTCAATGCGAAACAATGTGAGTCCGATTTGGTGCACGAGATTTGATAAGTATCTTAACGGCATATCCCAGGTGAAATCGCGTTCGCGCTGCCCATCGTTGGAGCACTCTCCCCAGTCAGCAAACCGTTGATCGTCACCTGAATACTTCATCCGACATTCCTTGAACGCATCAACTCGCAGATTAGGCAGTGCTTCAGTCGATATGTGAGGGTAGAACACTTCCTCAATAGAATGACTAAGATTGAGCTTGAAGGCTGCTACCTGGAAATCCTCCGTCAAACTTGATGGCAGAGCGAAGAATATCTTGTATTTCAGTCTTTTCTCCTCCCACCTTTGATCACATTCGTCTAACAGAGTTTTGATATTTGAAGCAACTACACTCATATTTTGTGAAGATCCTTGTTCGTATAGGAAAAAATCTTTTGCTTGTGTATACCTGAAAAACAAAGAATAATATGATTGACAAACTTTGGTCAAGGTTTTACTAGATTGATAGGATTCATGATACCACCAGTTAAGTTGTGAATGCGAAACAGTAATGGAGAATAATGCGATGTAATAAATTAATTATATTACAATCTTATAGGATCAAAGAATGAATATAGAATAACTGATAAAGTTAACTATAAAGCGTATTAGATTTTTCATTTTTAGACAATTGTCTGATTTTCAGAATAATTAAGAACTACAGTATTTGGAAGAGTTAGTATTCTTCTAGATAATAACAAAATTTATTATGAAAAAATAATTCTGAATATTCACTCAGTGATAAATGTGCAATATTAACTTAAGAATGACCAATAAAATGTTGGTAATCAACAGTTAGAAACTGCATAAGTGGCATAAACAGTAAATATTCAGGAAGGACGGGAAATTCACCTACCTCAGTCCTTCTTTGGTTTTCAACTGCCTGGAATGATCTCTGATGAGCAATGTCGATAGAGGCATTGAGTAAACGTGGCTGGTAACAACGTGTATTGATGTGAGTCTTGATTTTGTTTGCATTTCATTAGCCAGATGCCGCAAAAGAGGGTACATTCCAGCTTGATGCAGAAATCCGTAAAAAATTACACATACTATGTTGATCAGATACCATACAGAGAGTATGGAGTCTTTGATGTTTAGTTTGACGTCCTTTCTCAAGAAAACTTTGAAACCATTATCTTCTTTCTGAATGACATTTGCTGGATCATAGACGTTGCGAATCTTTTGCGAGTGTAGAAATACCATTGCCATCGTGCAAGGAATCAGGAAGCGCGGCTCTTGGTGAGGGAATAACGACAAAATGAAAACCGGAAAGAAGATGGACAGTATCATGAGTCCAATAAGGCTTTGGATTCTGGGCAGGTCACTCCACTTCTTTGTTAGAATCCTGGAAAAGAGTACAAGATTGAATCAACCAATGAAAATTATCTCCGAATTAAAATAATATTATCTACAGTATTCATTTTATGAATAAATGATGAGAATTCTCCATACAGAATTGAAAGTAAAAAAATCTCATAATGGTACAACTTATATTCCTCAATGTATAGTCTGTCCAAGCAAAGAAGACCCTCTGGCAAGATGGGAAAATGACTCCATCTTGGTCAATATTTGTTCAAGAATTATAAATGTGGTCTTAATAGTAGATCAAATTGTTTCCTACAATTTTAGATCAAATTGATAATTTTTTAACCAATATTGACCGAGCTTGAATCATTTTCCCATCTTGCCAGAGGGTCTTCTTCGCTTGAACAGACTATACCAGTAAGGGTGAAAACATAGCCTAGTGAAGATGCATCATAGTGTTGCGGAGAGCGTAGCTGAGAGTTTAATAAAATTCATGTAGTAGCATCAAAGCATACTAATCCGGTAACGGTCTTATATGTTTTGGCGCGTTTACCTTCATGCAATTCATTCAACCCCCTTAGCTACGCTCTATGCTACAATCTATAGTCGTTTTGAAATTACTTTTGATTTGGAGGGATCTGGGGAGACGCAACTTGTGGGGATTGAGCTGGCACAGTGTTGCCGTTGCCTCATTGATACGACAATTTACTCGAATGCCTCAATTCACGCACTAGACACAGACAAGCTGATCTAGTAGTTCCTCCTTGCTCGAAGAATTTGTAAAAATGCACCTGTGCGTATGGGAGTGGAAAGATGACAACAGCGCGTGTAGCCTTTTCTCGTTTCTATTGGCTCAGCTGACTCTCTCTCTCCCATTGAAGAGAGGACTCCCCTCCAGCCGGAATTAAAAGTTAAATCAATTCAACTATAGAGTCACCACTCTCATCATCCTAATATTGATAATTGGGTCAAATTTTTGGGCTGAGAAGTTGTTGAACTTCTTCAATAACTCAAATATTGGGGTACTTTCGATCATTGCTGTAATTTCCTGACTTCACAATGAGTGATAATCATATTTTCACCAATCGAATGCGTATCTTGGAGGCTTTCAAAACAATGTGGAGCTTCATGGCAACGTCATGGCTTTAGGCCCATATTTATTTTGTTCCAAGGACATTTGTAAGCTAGTACAACAATTGTTTCAATCACCACGTCTGTTTCGTTGAAAAGTAAGCATAAGTGAAGGTAATTAACTTTTAGTAATAATAGGATTGACCTACATTCACAGCCTAGCGGAGGTTGGTAGAAAAATCACCAACGTATTTGTACACGGTTGAATGTCGTGAATAAATAGGTAAAAATGTCTGCCATTAATGCTAAGCTCTGTCAACGCAGTCTGAAAGCGGTCTGCAAGCGGTCGCTCTCGAATCGATATGCTCTTGAAGATCGCTTGAATACTATTCTATTTCTGATTCAGCTGAGCATCAATAATAGACATTCGCTATCCTCTAACTTAGCTGGAATCTACTTAGAAGTTGCTAGAGGTTAGCTAGAAGTTGAAATGAATTGAATGACAGCGTTCATTTTCTTGGAGATGGCGCAGCCGGCCCTGCCTTCAACTCAACTATTAAATTTTAAGGACCGTATCGACAGTGCGAGGCATGTGCCGCGAATGCCTCACGGTATAGTCTGATCAAGCAAAGAAGACCATCTGGCAAGATGAGAAAATTACTCCAGCTCGGTCAATATCGCTTCAAACATTATTGATCTGGTCTCAATTATAGGAAACATTTTGATCTTCAATTTAAGACCAAATCAATAATTTTTGAACCAATATTGACCAAGCTCGAGACTGGACTAAGACTCTTCTTTGCTTGAACAGACTATACCTTGAGGCATTCCCGGCACATGCCTCGCACTGTCGATACGGGTCTTTAGTTAGATGCGATGATACCTAATACTTTCAAACCAATGCAATCAAGTTAACACATTTTTCGATTAAATTCATTCGGAATAGCATTTTTATATTGTGAGGTAGCTTACTGGTACTACTATTTGAAGCATACATTGATGATTTATTACAAATTCAACTTTTTTCTGATCAGTTCATACCAATCTGGAATTGAATATATTTACATTACAATAATAAAAAAGAAACATTTTTAGACCGATTATCAACTTACCTTACCAAAATGAAGACAAACGACTCCATGCCAGCTACTCCGAGCACATTGTACAGCAAAGGAATGTTGACCAGTAGGTGCGTGTAGTTGCTATGCAGTCCATGCTGAGCCAAATTCTCTGTTTTCATGTTATATCTCACAAAGTTGTATGGTGTAACAACGAAATTCCTGTCGAGTTTGATGTCTTGGTTGAGAATTTCGGCCAGGGTCAAGTAGCCGAAGTAGATGGAGTCGATGGCCACCAACAGAACAGTGGCGGGAATGGCGGAGATGGCGAGCGCGAAGCAGCGCTGATTGAATTCGGTGAAGCCGACGTACTTGGAGCCGAGTCCTCTATGCAGCCAGAAGAAGATCGGCGCGCAGGCGAACGCCAAGAACGTAGGCCGGTTGAACACACCCACCACTGTCACCGAAGCTATTAAAATGCATTTACTCATCGAGTGTCCAGGCAACGACATTCGCACTCTGTGAATCTTTATTCTGTCCCTCCAATTGTCAGCTGCTGTATACCGATCTCTCAGGAACTCGTCTTTTGATATCACCTAGAAAAAGATATATTGCACTATATTAGAAACATTGGTACAATAAGCTTAAAGAAAAAGTGAAAAAATAGAATAGATTTATTGTATCACAACTAAAGTACATGAAGCATAGCTTAGTAGTATGTCACATGTCAAAGCTTCAAAATTCTCAACGATTTTCAACACCAACATCTTTCAATGACAATTTTGTGTTACAACTTACATCAAACTATCCAATGCTATCAAGCACTGCGCATTTTCAGTAGTTCAAGAGATTTAAAATTGAATCATCCAATTAATGAAGATAAATTAAAGTTGAAGATCAACTTAGAAAGCTTGTGTGAACTGTTTGTGGATTTATCACTCTATCCACCAGGATGTAGGCTTTTAATATGAATAACTACCACAATATCACCTTCACAACTACTCAAAAAGTGAATTAATTAGGTTGTATACTATAAAAAACACTTAGTTGTGATTACCGAGTCAGAATGGAACATGCAATCAGCGACCAAGTAGATCAAAACAGAGACGAGAGCCATTTCAATGGAGTTGGAGAAGGTTCGTGTGCCATAGACCAATACCACGTAAGAGCTGGCCAGCGTCAATAAACGAGTCCTGTAGTTCTGGTTGTACAGGCAGCAAATCCTGAAATCCAATCACATTCATCAATGGTTTTTGAGTTCAGTAAATAATTGATCTTGGAATTATTGAATTAAGTAACTTAATACTGTTGTCACCTCAACCAAAGAATAGTGGTTTAAATATCAAATGGGTGGTTTATTCATTTCAAATTGTCAAATTCCACTGAGTCTGAAAAGACCCATAGTGGTACATAAACAAGAATATTACTGTAAAGTTATAAGCATTTAACTTATAATATAGCCTCTGCACATTGAACTAAATTATATTATCAAGTAAACAAGGGAAAATAGAAAGTTGAACAACAGTGAAAATAACATAAGCCAGAAATATAGGGAAGAGAATAATAAAAAAAGTCATGCAGTTCAAGATAGTTTATGAATTCAAATCCTTATGAATATCATGGTACAATAAAGAAGATACACAAACCCTCCTCAATAATTTATCTCCACACAGCCGCAGTTTCAATTCTACCTCTCCCCATACCCAGCTGTAAGAGTTAGGTGCCTGTGCACTTTTAAAAGGGATACAGAGGTTGTTAGTATAAAATCCAGTGACGGAGTAGGTGTTGAGTTTATAGTAGAATTTTGTAATTTGGCGGATGTCAGATGATGGCGGATGATCAGCTCTGTCAGGACAGTCTGTGAAAGCATAGCTGGGGTGGATGAACTGATACGGTACAGATCGTATATAGAGCATTACAAGAGCTGCAACCCACTAGCGACCCCAGCTGCACCGATTCATTCTCTCAAACCGTCCTGATAAAGCTGAGCTTACGTCAAGCAGAGCGTATGACAAAGCATAAGTCATTTAAAATTCGCCAAATTCAAAAAAACCTACACCACACTAAGAGGATAGTAGAGTAGATATTTTAAAAATAATAGTTTGAAATTATAGTGTAATGAACTGTAGATTATTTTGTTTTTTTATATTTTAAATAAGAATCACATTACCCTTTTTAATTATTTTCATTTGTGCATAACATGTTTCGAATCATCAGGCATTTTCAAATGCAAATTCATGTTTCGACTCATCAGAGTCAAATTAATTGCATTTGATTGCATAAATTATGAGTCAAAACATGTTATGCATAAATAAAAATAATTAAAAAGGGTACCTACTGAGATTCTTATTTTAAATAAAAAACAGTGATAAAGTAGCCCTATGATAAAGGAAATATTGTAGATTAATTACCTGTAAAGGCTGTAATCAGTGAGAAATGACAGCATACAACAAACGAGTCGAGGTAGAACCAACACAGTATATGGTGTGACAAACCCATATCCAAACCAAAACGAATGGAATATGGAGATTGTTCTCAAAAATATCAATGGTACGCCAACAACCATGAATGGAGTTGTTATGCTTCTAACTGGAAATGTCGAGTTGAACTCCCATGGTGGATTCGATTCCACGCCCAGTGCACTACCTGTAATGAAATTTTGTTTCCATTATTCAATACGTACCACGGTACGGTATGTAAAAAACTATTCATGGTGGTCAATACAAAATAATTTTTCGCGTAATATTTACTGGGATTGATCACCGACGTGCAGTCCCTTTTTTAGTAAGGAAAATATTTAATTGCACTATCTGACAATTTTTTATGACATTATACTATGTAAAAGTGAATGATGTAAATGTTTTAATTACATTTCGAGAATGTTATTAAAATAAATATTTTATCCACACCAAGCGTGATATTTTCATACCTCACTTATTTAAACCAATTTTTAATTTGTTTATTATTCTATTCATCATTATTCTATTTAATTAGTTATCAATATTATTTTCATTACTGAGTTGATGCAGATCTCAATATGCATCTGGTCGATGATAATAGGGGTAATATAAAGTAGCGTATATTACCTACGAAGATAGGTAGATTTTCCACTTTTTGAGTGGTTGTAGAGGTGATATTGTGGTAGTCATCCTTATCAAATGAAAAGACAAGATATTGCCAAACCACTGATTTATAAAACTCTTAGTTTAAACTAAAGTTTAGCAGATGCTTTAAAGATTAATAATGTTGCAGCAACCGAAACCGGTATCTCGATTTTTAATAAATCAGACAATATCTTGTATTTTCATTTAATATAGATTTTCCAGGCTTGATTAGGCTACACACTCAGCTCAGCTATTCTCGTGAGAAACCATGATTTAATATAAAAATGAAAAAAGTTTCATTAAATTATACAATACGGGTATTATACATTATGTTATTAAAACATAATTATTACAATATTACTGATATTTATATAATACGAATTAATTGAGATAAGAATGTTAATCTTGATAGGTGAAAACAAAACAAACCCACGAAAAATTATTTTAAATGAAACCATCATTTTTCAGGAAGTAGACTACAAAAGAAGAGTAGGCACCTAACTGAGAATTTTAGATTGAAAGTTTAATTTTCAAGTTTCTTGCTAAAGGTCGGCGCAACCGCTCAAGTGTCAATCAAATCATACTTTCACGTTTTCTATCAATTTTAAGAGTAGGCTAGTAATAAAGCTCAAAAATACATTGCTCAAACATTTGCTCAAAAATTAGAAAATTAATTTATAAATTTGTTCAGTTGAGAAATGTCCTACCTATTTATCAATTAAAAATGGTATTCTTGGCATTGATACAGTCAATTATCTGTTATGGCATTGTTTCCTGGGGAAGCTGTGGGAGTTCAATTTTGCAACCTCTCATAATTCTTCATAAAAGAATAATAAAAATAAGTTTAAAAAAACCTATAAGATATCCAACTGAAGTATTGTACAAAGAATTTGGCGTTTTTAGTGTTAATACCCTATTCAAAATAAATCTTTTGAAGTTTGTGTATTTAAGACGTTCAGTTTCCAGTTATGGAAGAACATGTATATTCCACTCGTCGTAATCTCTCTAATAAATTAAAAGAACCTTTCACAAGAAGTAGAGTGGCCTCCTTACATGTATTTGCTAAGGGACCACGACTTTTCAATAAACTGCAATCAGATATATCAGATGCAACCAGTTATAATTTGTTTAAAAATAAACTAAATCGCTTCTATGATGAGAAAGTTCAATAGTAGTGTGATATTGATTTTGGAAAATTTTTTTTGTCTCTATTCAATTGAAAAAAGAAAAAAATTATTTCAGAAAAATAGAAAATTTATTTTTAATATTAAATATTCAGATTTTATCTTGTAAAAGCGCACCTATTATTGTATAGAATGTACTGTTATGTTTGCTACCTCAAAATTTTCATTGTATTATTATATTAAGTGACTCTTTTAGAGACCGAGCCATCCCCCATCACAGGTTCAACCTAAAGAGGGATGCACTATAGTTTCCTTTTTTCTGTTACATGTGAGATTCTATTATTTTATGTTCAATTATTATACTTAATGTATGTATACAGATTTAATGTATGTCAAAATGTATGTAAAAATGCAGTGAAATAAACGAATTATTATTTATTATTATAATACTTGAACGATTCCTCAATAAGTCATGGTGTTTTCAAAAAGTTTGTATATTATTAAAGAATTTTATTTTCTCAAGTAATATTTTTCTGTATTATTTATTTTATGAATGGCCGATTATTATTCACATAATTAACTAACTATATTGTCATAATGGAATCGTTAATGAAATATTATGCTTACCAGCAACCACCTCTATTGACTGGAAGAACTCATCTGGATGCACGTAGCCACTCTGAGGAAGAAGAGTAAGTGCCACTCTAACAGCGGCCAACAGCCAATACGAAGCCAAGCTCAAATTCACAACCTCGGTACTCGATTCGTCACAACTGTCCACTTTCGGATCTTGTGAACGTTTCTTCGAGTCACCATCATTCTCATTCTGCTTCATATTTAGCAGATCTGATGTGCAGACTGATTATTGAGATGATTTGTCTGCTTCCAACCTGGTTGATAGAAAATGATTTACTCTTCCTTTGTGTAAGAGAGGAGCTAGTGAATGAAATAGAGAATTCTACAGAAATTTACTGTTGTGCAACTTCACAATCATTTTACTGTTCTATTAATTCACCTCGAAAATGTTTCAATTTGGTTCACTCTTGACAATAAGCCACAAGCAAAATATTGACATTTCTATATTTTATCATGGACGCAAGATCCACGAGTAGATTGATTCATGTACTGGAAACCTTCTTCTTCTGTCTCTCAGCGTCGGGTGAACTGAAATCCTCCATTCCTTAATATATTTGAGAAATTTAATGTATATAAATGATCATCTATATTTATCTGGTACAGATGAGTAAGGTACTATTTGTCTGTTATGATGGAAAAACAGTTATAGTTAACTTATTTATTAGGGTTTGGTATCCTATACTTGAGCATGGAGGCAAAGACCTCTCCATCTTTCAATTTTCCGACCTATTGTGCTCCTATTCAGCACATTTCCCAAAGTTCAATGCAATTCCTAATATTTTTTTAATTTTAATGGGGCATATCTCATAAAGAACTTTATAAGTCCAATAATGCAGGAGAAAACTTTTCACATTCTATTGGTATTAAAATTAGTTTTGTAGTAAGCTTATTATAGTACAAGGTGCGGCAGGAACGATTAAGCAGTTTGTTTCCATTGTCACATCAGCTGTGATAAAGTTACAAATTTCCACATGGTCTGTTTTTGTTTCTTAGTTAACCCCATTTCAGTAGCCAACATGATTTGGACCGGTGCTCATCGTGGTTTTGCCGTTCGCGCTTATTATGAGAACAATAAATCTGTGATCGCTACACAACGAGCTTTTCGACGACAGTTCAACATTCCACGCAACAACGCCGTTCCGAATGCAAACACAATTCGGTCATGGATTCGGCAGATGGAGGAAACTGGTAGTACACTGAAAACAAATACACATTGTCGTCGCAAGTCCATTAGAACGCCAGAAAATGTGCAGAGGGTAAGAACAGCATTCGAACAATCACCGGAACGCTCTGCTCGACGACATTCTCTTGCATTGGGGATTTCAGACCGCAGTTTAAGAAGGATTTTACATTTCGATTTAAAGTTTCATCCTTTTAAAATAATGATTGCTCAAGAATTACGCCCAGTAGACTACGCCAACCGACAAAATTTGTGTGAGCAAATGCTTGCTCAAATCCCTCCACATGCAGCTTTTTTTAGTAGTGACGAGGCACATTTTCATCTTAGTGGGTGCGTGAATAAGCAAAATTTTCGCTACTGGGCTGAAGAAAACCCTCGAATTATTCATGAAAGACCTCAACATTCTCCTTAAGTGACGGTGTGGTGTGCCATATCACAATTTGGCGTGGTTGGCCCCTACTTTTTTGAGGAGGAAGAAGTGACCGTGACAGTGAATTCCCAACGTTATGTTTCGATGTTGAGAAACTTTCTGCAACCCAAATTAGAAGAGATGGTTGAAGAACACGGGCTGGCGGATTTGTGGTTCCAACAAGATGGAGCTACTGCTCACACAGCTCGAATTTCACTAGACGTTTTGAGAGAGATGTTTCCGGGACGCCTAGTCTCTTTGAGAGATGATGTTGGGTGGCCTGCGCGGTCACCAGATCTGAGCATTTGCGACTTTTTTCTTTGGGGATATCTGAAGGAAAGGGTTTTCAAAGGCCGCCCTCACACTCTAGCAATGTTGAAACAGCGGATTATTGACGAAGTGAATGCCATTCCCCGTGATATGTGTGCAAGAGCTGCTGAAAACTTCAGAGATCGCCTTCAACAATGTATTGATGCTAACGGTCGCCATCTTCAGGACATAATTTTCAAAAACTAAGTAATATAAAATGGTATATTGAACCGCTTCAGAAAATAAAAACATGTTTCCATTATATATCCTGAGTCACTTTTTATTACTCCTAAAAAATGCTTAATCGTAGCTGCCGCACCCTGTACTTATATACATGTAGCTTTTTCTGCTTTACAAAACTTGCGAGTTGTTTTATTAAACAAGTCCCAGTTCTTTAATGAATGTTATTTAATTTTCGCGGTTTGTTTTCCAAATAAGGCCTCATCTACACAGAATCGATCTCTGGTGGGTGTTTCAAAATCAGGTCGATAATTAATTTCTTACATACATGTATTTTGACACTTCTCAGTTTTCTCTATACAAACAAATAGTTCATTACACACCCAAGAGGTCGGCGACACGTCTCTTCAGTATGTATCAGTTGATTTGTTTGTAAAGAGCAAGCGAATATAAATTTTTATCCTTGTCACGTTCTGCCCGTATGGATTGGACAAACTCATTATAGATAACTTGATGGAAAACATATTCATGGTTAACGTTGAATGTTATCTATAATATTAAATCTAGTCTTTCAATGTTGCAGTGAACTACCTTCAGCTCCAATTCGCACAAAACAGACCTCATACAGGGCACATGTAACTTTATTCTCTGTAGACTGGCGACATGTCTCTTTTTGGACTTTTCGCTTGAATAGAGGATACCGTCTAGTTGGGTGCTTCGTCGGGGCCCGTTTTGTGTGAATTGGGCCTGCGGTAGGGTTTTTCAATCTTCTTTTATAGAGAAAATAGTCATCCACGTCCAAGAAGGTTGACAATTGTGCTTAAGGCTCTTCCTTGAAAAGTCAACCAATTGTTACTTCTAACTATATGAATCTTATAAACCCATCTAAGTATATAAAATTGAATTGTATAACAAATTGCTATTTACACATTTTCTCTTCTTTCATAAGTTTGTGGGTTGCTCGAAAGTGAACGGCTATTTGTTTAAAGAATTTTTAATATTGATAGTTTAAAAATAGATGTTTATATCAACATAGGTATAGATACATCCCTATCTCATCACCATAGGACAATCTTCTCAGTTGCCTCCTACTCTTTAACATAAATGTGTCATCCAAAGCTAAACAAAGCAGTGAAGGTAGAATATAGCATTATTTCATAATAATAACCTTATTAGTACAATAATTCAAGGACGTTAACAATTTTGAACATTAGTTAAAGTTAACTAAAGAACGATTCCCAATATTTTACAGAGTAGAGAAGTTTTATTTTGTGCCATTACAGAGATTAAACACTGAATAAGCCTTTCTGAGCTTTGTTACCATTAAAAAAATCTATCAAAAAATTAAATTTAATATATTTTTTAGTTGCAGCATTAAAAATTTCCGCATTTATTCCTAGCATAAATATTTGTAATGCAAATAAGGCTTTAGTTGCAAGAGCAGGCAATGCATGATTCGATCCCAAGTGCTCAACATCTGAGTCCATCAAAACTCTTTTTAGGAGTCTAAAAATGTAAAAACACAACAAGTGAGATTACAAAATACCTTTATTATAGAAATAATAATGTAAAATTGAATCAATAAAAGCTTCCAAGAGGAAAATATTTGTAAATGGAGAAATGGTTAACAATTTTCAAATATTCACACATAACTATCGAAAATATAATCTAGGAATGGGCATGTCGTTTTTAAATTAATGAAATAGCTACTAATATATGTTCTTAAATTTAATTAAACACCTCTTATGGGCCAAGAATGCAAATCGTATCCTAGACTACAATATTGTTCTATTCAGCCGATCATTCATCTCAAGTCTTGACATAGAGTTTTTTTACAACACTTATCTATTATTAAACATTGTAATGAACGGAATAAAATATTATTTAAATGAATAATTGGATTTTATATTTTTTATAAAGCGATAGAGAGAGGGAGATCCGTTCTCACATTACTTATGGAGTTTAAAAATTCAGTCAAATAAATAAGAAGTTATAAATAATGTAGCTATTGAAATAAATAAGCTACGAAAAATTATTATCGAGAATATTGGAATTAGATTAAACACACAATCTGTAATAACATTATTCAAGAGCAATTATGCAAGATTTTATGGTTAATAGAAATCAACCAAATAAAAGCAGCTTGGAACGAATAGAAAGAATCATTCTCAGAAAATATAAAAAAAACACTATGAATCACACGAGTTATTTTTTATAACTAATACTGGAGTTAATTAGATTTATAGTCAACCGAATAGAAACATACTCTCAGACTATGGTTACGTCATAATCCTTCACAGTAATATAGTAGTCGCGACTCAAAATAAAAAAGGAGGGGTATAATATAATTTTATTGAGCCCATAATCTGCCTCCAAATAGTATGTGTTTAATCAACAACTGTTCTGCCTCTACGAATTGATCTCAAATCGAAACCAGTATTTGGAGTATTCTCTTCCATTACTTCATCAGGGTCATCTGGATCATCTTCGTCTCCCAAATTCGGTGTTGAAAGAGACAGAGCATTTTGGTTAGCAATCATTTGAGAAGGGTAGACAGACTTCTTCTTACATGAGAGAAGATGTTTGGCAAGTTTATCTCCAGATGAAGCTTCAAAGCCACAGCAACAGTACATCGGTTTGTTCAGACGAGTGACTCTCGTGAATGGCTTCAGGCCCACTTGCTTTCCACCTGCAGGCTCTAAACGTAAGTCATGGAATGCAGTGATGTGATCGATTATCGCATTGTAACAGTTTGTGACAAATTTGCACTGTTTGCACTTCAATTCTCCAGGAAAATGGCTTTCCTCCTTGAAACTGCTTTCACATTCTAAGCAAGTTGGAGTTTCCTCAGGAATAATGAATTGAATAGTTTCCAAATCTTTTGATTTCAAGAAGAGACTTTCGTTTGGCGCCGGATCTCTAATTAGTTTTAGAGGCTCCTCTGTACATTGGTTTGAAGACTTGGGTCTTGGCATCAGAGCACCATCGACAGGCGCTGGAAATCTTAGCACATTTGCGAGTTCTTTACAAGATGAATGATCAGAGTTTTGATGATCTACAAGCAATCCTTTCTGCACAAACCACAAAACACATTTGTTACACTTCTTAGAAAGAACCTTCCTTCTATGCTTCTGAATATGATTCAAGAAGAAATACTGGTTTTGATTGATAATTTTCCCCTTGTAGGCCAAATCAACTGCTTTCAGACAGAATGGGCACATGAGAGTTTTCCCATTGTGGTGAGCATTGTAAAAGTGGTCTACCACTGCTGTATGCTGTGAAGTCCTGAAGTGACATATCTGACACTTGTAAGGTAGTTCCAACTCCTTATGAGATCGATGCATGTGAAGAATCAGTGCTGTGCGATCTCTGAACTTTTCTTCACAAATCAAACACATCAAACCTGTCTTATTCTTGAACCGGAAATGAGTCTCTGATAGATGACTCTCTAGCCAATAATCTGTTACAAAAGTCCTGAGACAATAGCGGCACATTGGAGTTTTACTGGAATCTTTATTATCAGAGTTTTCGTGAAAAGCATGACTAATAAGATGCTTCATCATAGCAATTACATCATTACAGTTATATGGACAAATAACACAATTCATGCTTGGTAATTCACCGCCTTCTTCAACCTCCTTTAAAGCAGGTAAAGTACCGTAATAGAAGCTTTCGAGTGCAATGGGGTCGGAAGGTTTTGTTAGATCAATTAAAGGCCCTTTGACAACTACAGGTTCTTCTGCAGGTCGTTTTCGGCCAATAATTCTGCTTGCTTCTGCACTAGCAGTATCACCTGCTTTCTGAAGCTTTGAAGAGACCAACTCCAATTCAGATACATCCATTGTTTCATCAGAAGCACAATTAATTTTCCAATTAGAATATTTCCAATTTTTGAAAGGATTTAATGCAATCCTCTGGAGTCTTGACAATAGCAAATCCCCTGATGACAGTTTTGTCTGTTCAGCAAGATGCTCCACTAAGCTGTCAAAGGCTTTGGCTGATACATATCCAAACTGTTCCCTCCAAATAAGTTCATCCAAAAATTGCTGTATCATCTGTCTTGATAGAAAAGCTAGAGTATTTTGAAACATTCTAGGAACGGCTTTTTTAAGATACTCCATTACATTTATATTAGAGTTTTTCATTATTTTTTTATTTTGGTCCAGATTCGAAGACTGTATAATATTTTTGTATCCCATTGACAGCAACGTACTCTTATCAATTGTAAAGTCTGTTAGAATTATGCTATTCTTATGAACCCACTGCTCCATTGGTGCTAAAACAGTTTTAAACTTTTTCTTCGAGTTTTTATCAAGATCTGGAGTTGGCTCAATAGCTTGCAATCTCATCAATTTGGTTTCAGTTTCCATCATGCCCAATACCTCAATTTTCACTTGGCGGCCAGCTCCATTTGATGTGGTAGTACCCAGGCTGATGACGCCAACCTCCACCTTCACATTGTCACCACCCAATTTTTGATACTTCTCATGTACAGCAGCTGTACAGACGGCTCTCAAACTTGTGAAGAACGTTTTGATGAAAAAACTATTTACTTTCACCCAAGCTACAATGTTCATTACACTGGTCTGGCAAGCCCAATGATAAATCAATTTTAGAAGTATATTTGGGGGATAAGGCGCACCTTCAAATATAGATCCTTTAAACACTGATATGTTTTGCTTACAACAATCACTAAGCCAAACATAACCACCACTGTGAGGATATTTGCTGGCATCTGAATACATGCCAAGTTTCAAATTCAAAGGTTTGAAGTCATCATCGACGTGTGTTGAACAGACTTGTTGACTCTTCACCAGACCCTGTTGTAAAAGCCACTCTGTGAATTTTGCAGGCGTGTACAGCAGCACTTGCTTCACTTTATTATCAACTAAAGTTCTTTCATGGCAGGCAATCTTCATTTCTTGTGGAGTCATTCTCTTGATTTGCAATGATGGTCTAGCAATGACAATCAGAGAAGGATACGTTTTGTCAGTAAGTTTGCTACCGGTCGGAACTTCTTTTGGATTATTAGAAGGTTTTGGTTTGGATGCAACACTTGCACTTTGCACGTTCTTGTTTGCAGAAGAAGAGGAAGCAACCGTGTAAGTTCGAGGTGGGGCAATTGGCTTGCATCCTACAGGAAGAGTATTTGAGCTGGAAGAAGGAGATGCATAGTTTTTCACCACAGAACCTGTATTCTGAGTAGGAACAACGATGGTCAATGCACTCTGTGTTGGATTTCCTTGCGGTACTGGATGAGAAATTGTTGTTGAATACTGGCCCGCTGTAATTGGAGATTTCTGCAAGTGGGTCGGATCAATTAAAAACCCCATACCTGACACATACTTTGGAAACTGAGTCAAATACAATGGTTCTGGAATATCCGAAAATCCTTTCAGCTTCAATTTCTTCTGTAATGATGTCCAAAGAGTCTGATAGTCGTTTTCAGGACGAGAATAGGCGGATACTTGAGCAGGACTCAACTCCTCTTCATCACATTCCATATAAGCAATGACATTTGAGGACTTCTCAGAAATAGCAGGAGATTTGGTGGGCTGCATCTCGACTAACATGATGTTTGGAATATTCTTCTGCCAAGCGGCCTGAGCCTCAGCTACCAGCTGCCGCTGAAAACATTCAAGACAGCTTTTAATAGCTGTATTCATATGCTTCAATGACATGCTATTTGTTCATTCCAATATAATTCAAAATGTAGCGACCATCAAACGTGAAGGTGTTATAATCCTCATTGGAAGGACGGCGTACTTTCATGAAATTCATTGAATCATTATACCAATAGAAAAACCTACTAGGCCAATATTTCTACCATTAAGAATTCATTATTGTTCAATTCACGAATCTATTAATTCCAAGATGACATAAAAAGCTTCAATATTGCACAACCAACACTAAATTTGATTATTAATAGGTTCAAGAAGAAGTTAATGGACAAACAGAATGAATTAATTATACTGTACATTAATTGACAGTAAATTATAAAGTTCAATACAAAATGTGATTATTCTTGTGCTGACACATATTGTGTTTTTTGTTAATTAATGTGATTAATTAGATAGCTGGCACATTATTAGGCTAGATGTTTCCAATAGATTTTTTATTTGACGGTCATCTAGATCCCAGTTTAGGCTACCAGTGGTTGATTGTCAGTCGATTTATTAAAATAATTGACATAAAGAATAAATGACAATAATGCAACCAAAAACTCACTGGAACTACTATTTTCAAGAATAATTTAACAAATAAGCGTTATAGTCTGGGTGCCAATGAGGGTAACCTTTTTTTGTGGTATGTCGTTGATTTTTTGACTGATTATGATAGATTTTGATGTGTAGATTTCGAATCCGAGTGATGCCAAGCTGTAAAAGTTCAGCATTTTTTGTAATTCAAGATGGCCGCCAAAATTTCGGTTCCATTTCTAGTCTATCACGATTTCCGTCAAAACGAAGCGTCGGACAGAAAAAATCATCGTTATATTTTTTTTAGTAAATTGAAGAGAATGGTACCAAATTCAGTCTTCTATCTTTATTGGAGAACGAGTTATGATTTTTCAAAAAAGAGGTTAATTTACGAAAAAACGAGAATTCGAGTATTTCCAGTTTTTGTTCGCTTAGATCATCTGACGTACGGTATCCATTTGAATCGAGTGACTCGAAATCCCTTTGGGGATAATTTTGTCCTCTACAATTTAAGACCAAGTAGACATTTCTATCTTGTATAGTTTTTGAACTAGGGCAGTGGAAAGATATCCTTGTACCTCCAAACCCCTTATTTTTGGGGAAAATGGTCTACAAAAAAATTATTACGAGCTTGTATTGAAATTTTCTCTGGTAATAATGTCTTTTAGTTCAGATTCTAGCAGATAAGCCACTTACCGACCTGAATTTTCGTCATGTTCGAAAGTAAGGACCCTTCAAGGATACCTCTAACTATTTGTAAAACTCATCGGATTCAATAATCTATAGCTCATTCTTCTTAGCTCATCGGATCTATTAAATGATGTATATGATGGAAAAGTCGATATTCTCTCAGAAATTATTTTTATTAATTTTGACCAAATTCAACATATTATATATGAATTTAGACCGCCTTGATGAGCTAAAAAGAATGAGCTATAGATTATTGAGATCCGATGACTTTTACAATAGTTAGAGTTATCCTTAGATTGAGATCCTTGAATGGTCCTTACTAAGCAAACAAAAACTAAAAATACTCAAATTCTCGTTTTTCCGTAAATTAACCTCTTTTTTGAAAAATCATAGCTCGGTCTCCAATAAAGATAGAAGACTGAATTTGGTACCATTCCCTTGGAAATTCAATTTACCAGAAAAAAGATAAGAATAATTTTTTCTGTACTACGCTTCGTTGTGACGGAAATTGTGATAGACTAGAAATGGAACAGACATTTTTGCGGCCATCTTGAATTATAAAAAATGCTCAACTGTTAAGCGCCCCATACACACACGAGAGTTGATCCGCCGGCGGGATCCGAAAGGAGTTGATCCGTCAGTGTGTTGGCGTTTTAATTGCTTTTAATTGCCTCTCGGTCCAGGTCACGCCGCCAGGCACGGCGAGAGCTTGCTGGGCGGCTTGCCTGGACTCGGATCAATCAAGGCCAAACTTTCCACCAAATTCCAAATCGACTAATAATAGAGATAGCAGAATTTTGATTGCAGATTCGTTTTCTGCGACCTAGAGTTTAGCCATAAGGTCCTGATTGTGAAAAAATTTTGAAAAATATTCATATTTAAGAAAATTTATCAGCTCATTGAATCACTATTATTTGAATAGAACACAGTTTAAATTATCAATTCATCTTTTATGGCAATAATTATTCTTTTCATTCAACTATTGAAAAAGAAAATCAATTTTATAAAAGTGGAATAGATAATTTTAAACTGTGTTTTATTTTATCACATCATCAGCCTGGATTCTTCACTATATTATTTGATTTTTTATCTACAGGACTACCACAGTATAACCTTGATTCTATTATCTATCAGCCTATATTATTCTGATATAAATATAACAATTTGTTGTTCAATTTCCTGAAACTCACTTGAGAGAGTCGGGCTGTATGTGACCCAAGGCCAATGAACTATAATTCTATGCCCCAAGGAGACTCTCTTCATTGGAAAACTATTTTTGTTTCTGAATCAACATTGTTATGAACCCTCCCGTGAATGGGCTGCAAAAATCTTTTGTCAATGACAACCTTTTATTCTCAAACACAACCTCAACTTTTTCAAACGAAACTTCAAAATGACACCTCGTGTGCATCTAGCAGTTGTTGAGAGTCAGCCGTCAACTGCAGTTCTACAATCTTCTAAAATAGTTTCGTGTACTCTAGTTCCTAGTTTTGTTTATAGTTTAGTTTTCATTTTTATTGTTGCTTCAGCCAAACCAGAGTTCTGTCCTCAGAATAACAGGAAACTATGCTAGTTTCAATGGGTATCCCTTGATTTCTACTTTTGAGCTGGATTTTTAAAAGCCAGCCTGGATTTTTAAAGCCAGACTGGATTTGATAATAATTAAAAAAGGGAACTGAATCCAAATCTGGAATCAGAATTTGACTATATGGTTATTGTTATTAAATAGCGTTTTCAAGGGATTGGTGAAGAAATACGTGAGCGGGTAATTCCTTATATTAGTGTCTTTCATATAGAGTTTATAGAGGTAAGTTTATTTTAAACATGAATATTTTCCAAATTTTTTCACAATCAGGACCTTATGGCTAAAATTGAGGTCACTGAAAACGAATCTGCAATCAGAATTTTTCTATTATTAGTCGATTTGGATTTTGGGGATAAGTTTGGCCTTGAATGACTTGACAGGCGGGATCCAAGCCGCTTTGGGCATGTGTGTGGTGAATTTCTCCAAGTCTGAGCTCGTTAATTGCTGCTCGGGAAAATGCCCATAGGAAAATGCCCGTGTGTGTATGCTCAGCTTTACAGCTTGGCATCACTCGGATTCGGAATCTACACATCAAAATCTATCATAATCAATAAAAAAATCAACGACATACGACAAAAAAAGGTTACCCCCTTATTTCGCATTCGGCACCCAGACTATTACCATGTACTATCACTTACCTAAGATTTCAGATATCAAGCATAGCAATCAGCTGCCTGCCGTTTGGACGATCCACTGGTAACGCATCAACATGACAAATTAACGGAATCTGTGCAATAAAAAAAATAATTATGAGTTATTCAACCATATTCAAGTGGAATTTGAAATAACTTATTTCATAGTCTACACGCGCTGAAAATGAAATTTATCATTTAATAAGTTTATAACTTAGTAAATACTACCTAATGACTTCCACTTTTACAACAGTACTCACGATTTTGTTGCTTGTCGGACGCGTTTCGTGGCACTGAGACACATAGTATCTAGTTACTCCTTGTACGCTGAAGATGTGGCTCAGTGCCAAGAAACCATGTAACAAGTAACATTCGGAAGCAGTTTGCCCCAGTGGCAGAGAGCGTCTAATCGGTGAGATTAGATAAGCGACGTGCCTCTGCCAGCACCGTTGTACTGGTGACCGGTTCCTCTGAATTCAATTTCAGGTATGCTATGGGAGTGCAGCATTGCGCTACTTCAATAGACTGCCTGCAAAAGTGAAGCAGTTGGATTTGCACGATTTTGAGAAAGTGGTGACCAGATTTATGAGAGTCAGGGCCTACTATGAAGTGCGCGAATACATGAGTGATGACCTGAGTCAGATGTTTACAAATTAGTCATTTTCTGCCATCTTGATCTTGACTTCAGTATTTGATTGTTGTTTTTATTCTATAATGACGCCATCGATCCCACAGAAGTGGGTAATGGATGAAGAAGGAGGTATATAAGGTATATAAGGTACAATAAGGTACCGAATTTCTGTCTCTTGCTCTACTAGCAACAATGTAACTGATAAAACATTTAGGTAGCACCAATAACTGGTTCACAGCATTTATTTCAAAAGTAGAGGAAAATGTATAGGAGAATTCTATTTCTCACTATAAATAAAATGACATTTCATGTCACAACTTTGTATTTATTTCAACCTTTCACATTGAGTTTATCTTAAAAACTAAGTTGTTATTTATTTATTATTCAAAAGTTGTTTATTACACATGTCATTATCAATCCATATGTAATGATTGATCAACTGATATAACATCCTACATCTCGGCCATCCTGAAAAGAGAGGCTTGGGCTCAAATAACAAAATAACTCAACAAATAACTGATCGACCCCCGACACGTTCCACATCGTCAGTCAGATGTATGTTCATCAGATTTGAACACCCGTACGCATTAGGAACAAGGATAATGTTTCCTTCTTCTTTTTCTCCTTCCCCTCCTCCTCCCTCTTCTTCGCCTCAAATCCTCCTCATTTTTGACTTTCGCTTGCTCCTCAGAGAGTGGAAACGGTCTTCCTCTTCTGTCTATCCTATGCAAATCCGCCATATGCCTGTGATACTGTTTGGGTGTGCCGTAGGTTCTGTAGATTTTGACTTTTGCACACTCAGGACACACAAGGACTTCATCGTCCGTCTGCTCATCTAGAGGCCTTTGGAATTCTTTTGGCAATACAAGATCGGACTCTAAAGCAGCCGATTCATCGTCACTGACCTTTTCCTCCAGCTCCATGTCGCCAAGCTTAGTTGGAACTTTTTCTGGTTCATAGTTTCCAATACATTTTTCAGGTTTTTCACGCGTACTACAATTTTTGATATGATCAAGGCTTGTTTGTGAATTCTCTATTACCTTTATTTGAAATATTCGAAAAATTTGTGGCTTCTTTATAAAATAAACTTCCTCTTCTATTTTCAGGTCTGCTTGAGAATTATATCTTTGCCTACAACAATACTATACTCCAATAAATAGTCAGGAATAACTAAAACATTTGATAAGTAACTGGCACCGTCAATATCAATTGATAACTGAAGGCATCCTTGAACTTTTTCACATCTTCCATGAAATCCTCTCAACACAATGTCAGATTTTGAAATTGAGTGAATTGGTATTCCTAGGCGAGAAACAGCCAACTCTCGTATTAAAGTTACTTATCTAGGTTACAGTGTTGTATTCTTAATTTGTTTTTGAAGAATAAATGATTTTGACTTGACTTTTTTTGACTTCACTCCCTGTATCTATAGTAGGTAGAAATGAACTTTATATCATTTATCAAAACCTCCTTTTCCATACGATCCCTATTCGCATGTCCGTTGGTCTTAATCATATACTCTTCCTCGTTCTTCGATTTATTAAAGTTCTTTGATTTGGTAACACGTATTGTATTGACCTTTTTCATTGTACCTTCTTCAATTGTACAATTATTTGCTGTGTGACCGTGACCATGAAATCTAAAGCATTTAATAAAGCTTTTGTTTCGTTCACAATCCTGGGATTTATGCCCAAATTCATTACAGGTATAACACTTGATATTATTTAAACTGATATTTTTTCTAGAATCGTCTGAGTGCTTTACAAAAATTTTCTTGTCCTGGTTGTTGTTAAATTTATCTTTTTTGGTATCATTCTTCAGGTGGCGCCTGGCAGCTTCGTATTCATCTAGTTTGTTTACAAACTCATCAACTTTCTTGAGTTTTGGGAGATCATCAATTAAATGTTCTTTTAACTCTGATGGTAACCTTCTTTTCACTTGATCGACCACCATGAGCTCTTTGAGGTCCTCGTAATTCAATACATCCAATCCTTGAATCCACTCATTGAACAAATCATTCAAATTCAAAGCATAATCTCTCCACGTAGCTGATTCTTCTTTCCGGAGTGAGCAAAATTTTTGTCGAAACTGTTCTGGGCTCAGTTTGAATCTTTTTAATAACATCATCTTGATGTGGTCGTGAGTGATTAGATTTCCAATTTCTAGAGGTAGTAACCCAAGTAGATACGAAACCCATTTTTCCTTAGGTACATTCACTCTACTGATTTGTTTCTCAAACGTTAATAGGTACACGCTAATATCTACACTTGAATTGTATCATTAGTTTCATCAGGTCTCTTCTTTCGTCGTTTTGAAAGGCATTATTGTTACTATTAATTTTGGCTTCAATTTCCAGTTTCTTCAACTCAAACTCTCTTAACTTGAGTATACCATTACCATTTCCCCTGAATATATAGACTAATAAGTTTTGTCTACATGTGAAATTTTAAAAACTGGTAATCCACATGCCCATGATCCATAGATGGCAGGGCAGCGTCAAAAACCAACAGCAGTCATATAATATCGAATTGGGCCCCCGGCTAAAGTGAAGTTTACCGGCCACCCTTCCAAAAGTCAAATTCCTGGTTGCAATCAATTAAGTATGGCCTACTGATGACAAAATAAAAAAAATTAGCCGTCGCTGTCCAGTAATTTTCAAGTAAATCAAGTTTAAAGTTTGGTCTGTGGAAGCTAGAAAATTGGCTCACATGTACACTAATTCTTATTTTAGAAGTTCTAAAGTGCATCCAAACTGTACAAAACAGTACTAATTATGAGTCTAAGATTTATTTATGACTAAAGGTTAGGTTAGCTGAAGCTTATGTTAGGTTAGTTGGAGCTTAGGTTAGGTTAGTTGATGCTTAGGTTAGGTTAGCTGATGCTTAGATTAGGTTAGCTGAAGCTACGGTTAGGTTAGCTGTAGCTTAGGTTAGGTTAGCTGTAGCTTAGGTTAGGTTAGCTGAACATTGTGATTGGTTAGTTTAACCTCAGGTTAAGTTGATTTGAGCTCAGATTAGGTTAGTTGAAGCTCAGGTTAGGTTAGTTGAAGCTCAGTTAAGGTTCAATTATAGCAACTGTAGACCAAACTTTGAACTTCATTAAGACGGTTTGACAATTCCCCGGTCACCAGACTGCGGAGAAGATGGAGCAAGTAACAAGTAAGTAAGTAACGGCTAATTTTTTTTATTTTGTCATCAGTAGGCCATACTAAATCGATTGCAACCAGAAATTTGACTTTCAGAAGGGTGGCCGGTAAACTTCACTTTAACCCCCATAAACTCTTGGACTACATCAACTTGAGAAGTAAAATTTTGAGATTGATGCATCCGTTTTTTCTTCTCAACGATTAATTAGATATAAAATACGGTAAGTTGAAAATATACTTACAGAAACAGTATTTTCTCTACGTGGATAAACGTTGCTGACCATGGGCATTCGACGGCTCGGTTTTCAACCTAGCCACCCGTACAGTCAACTAACCTATAAGTTGAGTCACTTCAAATAAATTGAATTTACTTGGAATTATTGATTGGATCGTCGAAGAACCTGGTTATACAAAAACGGTAAAATTGAAAACCGCGATTCCATTTTCAATTTCACTTCACACTCACACCACCTTTCCCTTGCACCTTCCACTCTTCCAGCTTCCTCCGCCGCCGCCGCTGATCGTGAATTGAATCGCTATCGCTGTCGTCAACAGTGTTGCCAATAGCTATGGCCGAAATTACCCGTAAAAATTGACGGAATTCCCCGCAATTACCCGAAATAATCAGTCAAAATCACCGGAAATATTATGTCTTTTTTTTGTTGAAGAAAAGAACATGATTACCTATTTAATGTTACTCCTACAGACAAGTAGACTTGAATAATATTTGGCAACTGTAGCGCTATGAGTCAGTGGCGGATCCAAGGGCGGCAGTTGCCCCCCCCGGGGATAACATGTTACCAAGATAACAATGGCAGAAAATTTATATATTTGAATGAATATTAATTTTTCTAATTTTTGAGGCTTTATTTAGGTTCTAAAATTATCAAATCAGCTGCAGAATTAAAGCTGACAACTAGTGCTACCGTCCTGTTCAGTCCGCTAGTGCTACCCGGTCCTGGGTTCGAATCCCACCAGAGGCATGGTTGTTTATGCACCTCATAAATCACCCTCACACACTCCATTACCCATGCACAAGTGAATTTAAATACTTATATGGGCATCATCCACAGCAAAAAAAAAAATCATCATTCACAAATGAAAATTTTCAACTTTGGTAAGTATACAAAATACCAGAATCATCACACAAAATAATAATATTACTGAAAAACTCTTCTTGTAAGAGTGGAATACTATAAAATATCATTAGCAATAAAAATGAAATTTATTATAAAAAATACACGGAAAATCCCTGGAAAATTTGAAAAATAACAGAATCATCTCCAATTCCTTGGATTCTGGGTAATTCCCCGGAAATTGGCAACGCTGGTCGTCAAAAGCTCAAAACAAAATGACCTATGAAGCATAATCAATGTTGCCAACACCGTTATTGCAAAATTCCTAGATTCAAGAAAATTTAACCCTAGATATCCAATAAAAGATCCCCATACTTATCGTCATAATATTTTCTATCACATATCTGATTATATAGAAAGAGATGAAAATTCTATCATCTAGAATATCATTGTGTTATATTACCGTATGTAAAATGGGTTGGGTAAATTCACTATTTCGACAACTTGCTGTTTCAGCCAAAACACCGAACTGTCGCCAGGGAGGTGACTCGCTATTTTTCTGTGACGGGTGACTCGCTGTTTTTGTGTGATCGCGCTGCCTGTCGGCAACTCGCTATTTTCCCCGCTATAGTCCCCGGACTAGCGCCCACTCCATACAAGACCGTGTCAAAGATTACCGACGAAAAACCCGCTAATTATTAAGTGGGTCAAGAAAGTGAGTGGGACATAATCGAGTGAGTAGCCCAGTCAAATGGTACGTCCAGACGGGTGTTTTAGGAAAGCAGTGCGAAAGTTTTTTTCTCGACGGTTTCATATGTATTTTAGGACGCTGATCTCGAATATAATATTTGCATACTCCTCAGAGGACGGCTTCACCCCCAAAATTCCAAAAAACCATTAAATTTTGTGATTTTTTTGAGTTTTTCTTTTTTTTGTGAAAACTAGTCAGTTTATCAAAAAATGTGTTCCAGTACAAATTGAAGAAAACAAATTTAGCTACAAAATGAGTGGTCACATTTGAAGTTTGGATCAATGACTGCCAAGCTACAAACCGTCAAAAAAGCGGTAGTTTTTGAGCTTTTATGGAAAAAGTCAGAATTGCTCACTTCAACTTGCTACAACTTGAAACCAGATGAGATATGTAGAAAATTCACATATGAGGTGAAAGTACAATCCATTCTGAACAAGTTCCACCTTTTATTTTTCAATTTACCTATAGGGTGGGGGGAACAGTCACAAAATAAAAATTCTATGACATTCAACAAAAACTGTCTATTCTATGGTATCACCTTTTCAAGCCTATCTGAAGCAATATATCGACGTTTTCGGCTATTATGTTTTGAAAATGACTTTTGTTATACATTTATACATTAGTTTTTGCAATATTAATTGAGTCTGGTAGTCAACTACCATCTCCTACCCCTCTCTTTCACCACTTTCCAACATCCCTATTTACGTCTATCTATTCATGTACGGTACTGTATTATTGATTATTATGGCAAATGCTCATCACAAGAAGCCATATGGATTTAGTTTTTGAAGTATAAAGTATTCTGGGGAAGCAATTCAATGACTTTTTGTACACATGATTTAGCATCCAATAGCATGGTTAATAAAGTTATAGGCTATTTGAAAATAAAAATCCAAGTGGTTATTTTTTATAACTTGATGTTACCTGATTATTACCTGATGTCTTTATTAATAAAATTATTTATTTATTTGCATGCATTCAATATTTCTCAACATGCTAACAAACAATGGAAGCTTGTTGTGGAAATACACAAAAATTTTGCCCAAAATTCATCCAATAGGCTTATTTTTTTGAGATTTTTCAAGTTTATATTTATTTTCCTTTATAATTTGCTACTGAATAATTATTTTAAACAATCAGAGCACATTTGAGACCAAAAAAAGGTACGTCAAATACTGTATTTACAAAGTTGAACCACTCATAGAGGAAATGACTCCAGCTTGGTCAATATTGTTTGAAAATTATTGATTTTGTCTCAATCGTAGGAAACCTTCAATTTGAGCCCAATCAATATTTTTTTAACCAATATTGACCAAGCTGGAGTCATTTTCTCATCTTTCCTTATTTTATCAAAATAAACACTCACTTGAGAAAACATTCACTTAAAGGTCGTTGCTCATATTTTATATTCTCATTTCATAGCATTACATGGTAATGGAATGAGTCACTTTCACCATCAGCTAGGTTTAGCTAGGCTTAAAATACCGGAATCAAATTTTCGAGTCCACACGCTTCAAAAACTTTTGGACAAAAAGAAAGCTCGCTCCGCTCAATTTGCGGCTGCCTCCGCATGCGCTTACCTAGTTTATTAGGCTAATACGGTACAACTAAGTTGATACAATGATCTATATGTCAGCATCTGACATACCTTTTTTGGTCTCAAATGTGCTCTGATTGTTTAAAATAATTATTCAGTAGCAAATTATAAAGGAAAATAAATATAAACTTGAAAAATCTCAAAAAAATAAGCCTATTGGATGAATTTTGGGCAAAATTTTTGTGTATTTCCACAACAAGCTTCCATTGTTTGTTAGCATGTTGAGAAATATTGAATGCATGCAAATAAATAAATAATTTTATTAATAAAGACATCAGGTAAAAAACCCATTTTGCCTCCTTCAACAGTACAATATAGTTATTTGTGTATCAGTATGCATAGAGTGATTTTGTTGCATCAAGAGAAACACTCATGCACAAGCTGCAGGCCGTATCACATATTAAGTTTTTCCAAACTACCATATTGAATGTGAAAGGTTGAAATTAAAATTAAAATAGTCATATCTCAGTTATTTATCATTGAATCCTGACAAATCAGGCACCATTTTATTCAGAACTAGCCGGCAGGCTTGCTTTGCTTGCCTTCTCCGCCTAGCCAGAGGGCTCCGCCAGTTTCAAATTAACTCTACTATACAGCACGTCCAAGCCAAGAAGACACCCCGGCACGACAGGAAAACGGCCCAGCCCAGCCCAAAAGCCATAAATTCTCAATCAGAACTCACAGTCCCCGAATCAACACTGGCCGAGCCGAAGCCGCCCCCTCCACCCCGCCAGAATTCCCGGCCGGCCGGACAGACCATACAGCAAGCAAATAATCATCAACCAGGATAGAGGTAACGTGTGGTTAGCACGTTGATCCTCTCAACCATAAGCCAGTCTCCGCAACCTCCATATAATATATAGGTACCTAATAATACAAACTATATAGTGGACCATATATTGATGGTCTAATTGATCTCTCAATTACAGATTACTCATTACTGTGATGACATACGGTAACTTGAGGGAAGAGATGTGAAAAGAGGTCACGTTCGTGTACAAAACTGGGAATGATAGATAGGCCTACTTCTCGAAAAAATATATTCGATGTCAAGAATTAGCAGAATTTAAGCCTATTATTTTCTAAGCCTGTAATTTAAGCCTATTACCAGACTTTCTAGCCTACTTAGCATACATGGCTTATCAACAATTAATTGGAAATATAAGATATATGCCAAACTTGCGTTAAAACATTAGAAATTTTGTCTCAAATTATAGATCACAATAATTCATCATATTCATAATTCTTGAACCAATATTGACCGAGCTGGAGTCATTATGGATCACAATGTTTCCTATAGTTTGAAATCAAGTTCATAATTCTCAAACCAATATTCACCGAGTTTTTATAGATCACAATGTTCCCCACAATAATTTGAAATCAAATTCATGATTCTCGAACCAATATTGACCGAGCTGCATAGACTTGCGTCGAAGTATATCAGGTATCAGACTAGCGTCAAAGTTTGCATGCCCCTCCTAGACAGATGAGTTTTATTGAAGGCGGACTGTGGCACAAAACAGCCAGTTGCCTGACCTGGCCTGCCGAGCTGCAACAGCCAAAACGTAATTTCGCTATTTCTCAAAAAACACGCTTTTGTCTAAACAGCGAGTCACCTCCCCAGCGACAGTTCGGTGTTTTTGGATAAACAGCGAGTTGTCGAAATAGTGAGTTGCCCCGTCCCTGTAAAATATTAACAACAATGCTGAGAAGCAGATAAAGGTAGGATTTGGTTGGTGCGAAACGTAACGATCGTCGCAACGGTAAAAATGGCGGACTGCTTATGTGTAAAATCATAGGACCGATTTCGTTCATGCGTACCACCAACGACCACGACCAACTGCCGCATCCGATGACGACCGTACTCCTCCAGAAGCAGTGTTGCGGCGACCAGTCGCAGTGGATTCTAACCTCAAATATTTTGGAGACTTGGAGAAGATGTAGTAAGTTATAATTGAGATGACCAGGAGGGAAATATTGATAATTATGAGGTATATTAATATCAAAGTTAATGAAATTTTGATTCAAATAGTACCAAAATGGAGTAATTTTTATTTTTCACTAGTAGATCTGGATATCATGAAGACAGATAATTGTGACTGGGTCGTGCCAACGAAAATGGTTCAGCCGCAGCCGTATGCGTACATTGCGGCTGACGGTTGTTATGTTCCACACCAACCAAATCGTACCTTTAAAAGGTGAAGGTTGGGCGGGCGGAATTTTCGGCTATAACTTTCTTCCAACTGCTAAAGTGAAACATGATAAAAATTGATTTTTAATTATATTATTGAATAGGACTATAATATTCAATTATTATAATTCATTGCCCCTAGTTTTGTTTTCCTTCAAAGGAGGACTTCACTTATCTCCTTAGTGTTAAAAAATGCCTAGAATATAGCAAAAATCCCTAGAAGTGGCAGCACTGATCAACGACAGATATTGTCACTTTCTCATTTTGGCGCAGGTTGCTTTGTCAGCGTCTGAAATAAGTGCTTTTCTTGGGCCGATTTTTCTGTATTGATTTCCATTTAATATGAAAAATTTCTCCGAAGAAGACTTTCCATTGGAAAGTTGTGATGAAAGAAAATAGTATTCCCCAAGTTGAAATCCATAAATCTATTCTATCGAATGGCATTCAAAATTGGGCTCTTGATTAATACTCCTTGTAAAAATAGCTTTTAAATCACAAATCTATTTTTATCTCTAGAAAAATATTTGGTTACTTTTATATTTTGATTGATATATTTGATCATTTCTTTGACCTATTTTGACAAATTGTAAAATTCTCATATAGAACGTGGCTCGCGAAAACCCAGTTGTCGCCATAACGCCATTGAGCTGTCAGTTTGATCCGTGAACGGGTGTATTACAAATGTGATAGTTTTGCAAATCTAGTTTTATAAGTTATCGTGTTCAATAATTCCGAAATGTCGTCTGGAGATTTTGGAAACCCTTTAAGAAAGTTTAAACTTGTCTTTTTAGGTGAACAAAGTGGTAAGTCATGATAACTACACACCCATTTAGGCTATGTTACCAATTAAAAATTTCATAGCCCTTTATAGTTTACATTAGCTAACTCAGGTTCGTTAATTTGGATCTTTTATCAATCTATTCCTGTATCAAAATTATCAATTTTTTTAAAATGATGTCTGTTGAAATTTCCAAGTTACCTATTCTTATAATGGTCAGTACCTCTTTAGGCATGTCCACCTAGACCCTACATTACTGCAAACTGCAATTAATTTGTTTTTTAAAATGTATCTTAAAAAATGCATCACTCATTTTAATGCGGTTAAGTTTAGCCATAAATATTGCCTCATTTATAACATAAACTTTCCTGACTGTTCTTAGATTGTATTCTCAAGTAACTAGAGGCGATTCTGTTATTGTACGTGGAGCTGATGCTTGACAGTCTTAGTTACTTTTATTTTTGGTACGCTACAGCCTGAGCCTTATGATTCTGCTCTGACAAATCTCTTTTCCAATTCAAAGTCAACTTTTCCCTTCTTATGAGCGTCCTAGTTGAGCAAGATAAATTGCACAAGCAAAATTTATTAGCTTTTTTCTTGAATGTAATCAACTGATTGATTTTTGTTTTGGTTTACTTCTGGTTGGCTCTCTACGAATTGAAGACTCTTTCATGCGTTTTTGAATTATTTGTAGACTAGTATCTTGAGAAGTCTGCTTTATCAAAAGGCCATTCTTATGATTACCATACCAGTAGACGTGAATATGTTGCTCTTACTCTGCCATACCCATGCCTGAACATGTCAGATGTCACACACCAGCTGTCCATTTTGCACCCTGAATATTTGAAAGTCTCCCACTGTTCATTCTTGTAGATTAATAAATTTTTCTTCCTTCTTTATTTCCCAAGTGGGAAGAATATAACAAGTTTCATCAGTCTTTTTGTAATGCAATATTATTATAAGTTGAATGTAAAAATATGATGTGCAAATGTTAAGAAATTAATCATTTTTCTAATTTCATACGATGAAATCTATTAGGTTGAAATGCTGCCCATGGTTTGTTGAGTAAACAAATGAACCGTGTAGCAAAATACACTGAAATAAATTTTATCAGAAAGCTCTAAGCTATTTAGCTAGAATAACTTGAGTTAACTTAATTGATAAGCAGAGTATCCTTTCTTACTATGTGAATATGTTGAAACAATTTTTTAGTTATTAACCAATAAAGAAGGCTAAACCAATGGGTCATACCTTCTCTAATCACTTGTATCAATTTAAGTTGGAATAGAATAGCTTATTAGTCTCTTACTAGGTGCTATATTAATGTTCAAATTTAAAAAAAACTCAATTGAAAAGGGTACTGTGATTAACATTTAAAATAAAAAACAGTAATAAAGTAGCCCTAAGATATAGGAAACATTAATTTTTCTATTGTATTGAGAAATTATATCAATATTAAGTCTTGAGTAATGATATTATTATAATGGACCATGTGATCCATTCATCAAAAAAGTCGATTTTGAGTTTGAATGATCCAATGTTTCAATAGTTTTTATGTCTTTTATTTTTTTCAGTTGGAAAGACGTCTCTAATCACAAGATTTATGTATGACAGCTTTGACAACACATACCAGGTGAGAAACATCTTCAAATAGCTATTTATTAGAATTTCTGTAGAAAACACATTGATTGAGATTTCTGTTGATCATTTTCAGCATCATCGTAACTCTTGGTATTCCTTCTCCTATTTAATTAGCATTTTATATTGAGATCAGCCGACCAGGTTGGCGCAGTGGGCTGGGGCGTCACAACCTTCAGTCCGCTAGCACTGCCTGGTCAGGGTTTGAGACCCGGTAGGCATGGCTGTTTTTCACCTCATCAATCACCTTCGCACTCATTATCCATTACCCACGCCCAAGCTAAAATTCTTATATGGGCATCATCCACAGCAATAAAAAAACAAGATAATATGAATCGCATTGAAATCAAGATTTGTTTTTTTACTTTTAATAGATCATTGTTTCTTCATTCTTGAATAAATGTTATTTGGGAATTATACCAAAAATAAGAAAGTAATAAATTACTAATAAGACTACTTATTTACTTGACCCCACTACGCTACTTTACTGCAGAAAAGTAATCCAGTCCCATTCTGGCCTAACAAATGAATTAAGAATCAATTATACATCTTTTTTCCCATGTAATCATTGAATCAGGTCTCGTTCTATAGTGAGCCATGTGTCCTTTCGGACGCGCACTTGTATTCCGTTGATCAGTCGATAGATAACTTTTTGCGTAAACCACATTATTTGGTTGTGGGAGTATTGAAGCAGTCAAGTAATACATTTCCTGCATTGTCTTTTCCTCCTTGTATTTGATGCACTACTAATTTCCGTAATTTTCTATTCAGTGGAGCATTGTAACTTGACGAGACTCTGCACGGCAGTTCTTGTTGCAGCTCTGCATAGCAATTTTGATATTACTAATTTTTGCAAGTCAATTTGACTTTTCCCCCGGTCCATTGACTACGGCGAAGACCTGAAATTGAACTCGTTCCAAATACTTGGTGAACAGAGTATAGAGTGGGTTTAAATTTTTATGATTGAATTACAGTTATATTGAGCAGCTCTACGTACTAGCACGAGAAGTAAAACACGTTAAAATAATACAATATTAAAATTCATGTCAATGAACTACCTACTATTCTAAATATAAATTGAATAATAGAAAATTTTATAGTCAAATTTAAATAGTAGAACTACTCTGTTAATAATGTTCCACAAATCTCATGCATCAAAGCGCCTCAAGCGCCGAAGTAATCTCGATTATTCTTGCAATAATTATTAGGAAAATTTTATTTTATAAATCAATGCACTGAGTTTACTGATTCATAAGTATTGTTCATATTGGACTGATTACAAAATTATATCATTTCTCCAACATGCTTTAAGAATCTTGAAAAAATTCAAATAGAAAGGTTGATCCAATGATTAATTTACAATTCAGTTCATCAAACTTTGCTCTAATTCATGATTTGAAATCCAATCTAAATGAAAGCATTGTGTTGATTCCCCTCATTCATGACTCCATGATTTAATTTTATGCATTTGATCCATTGGCTCAGAAAAAGATCGTAGGTAAAATTTGTATCATCAATGACTGCAGTGATTGATAGTTGGGGTAATTTAATGAGTATCGATAAAAAATAATGTTTGTTGATGTTCAATTTTAAATTGAAAGTATCAGCAGCCCAAAATGAAACAAGTGCCCATATTTTTCACTGTACAGCACTTTACCTATCTCTTGGGCACGAGCAGTTCGTACCCACGAAACAGGTGAAGTGCTCGTATCTTTCACTGTACAGCACTTCACCTGTTTCGTGGGCACGAGCCGCCAGTGTCAAATACTTAGAAATTCCATTCATGAAAAAATAGTAGGATAATAGACTAAATATTAAGGAATACTGACTGCAATGTTCTTAATAATAAGAATTTATGATGATGATAATAATAATAGTCTTAATCTATTTGATACCTATTAGCTTAATGGGTTTGTTTGCACAATTCCATTTCTTGTGAAATCGAATTTAATGATGAAATTTAAATTTATTGAGTTATAATCATCGAATCGATCATGTCTATTCGTAGAAATTATTAGTAGTGATCATAGTCTAATTTTTTGTACCTATAGCTTATTGCAACCCAGTACACCACTAAAGTTGGTTTTATAGATTGTTAGATATCATGTCTTTATTTACTTTTGGTGTAAGTGATGTGGATGAAGTTGAGGCATTTCTTTCACTTGCCCCACAATTAATCGTCTTGTATACGATTACAAGACAGGATAATACACGTACACCTTCATTATGCAGTGATATGCATGAATGGAACATAATCCTTGTGATACCGTTCTATAAATATAACTCAAATAGGTTAATCCATTTAGGCTACTCTTAATGCAATGCGAAGAAACCCATAAAACTTCTCAGAGTTGAATAACAAAATTATTGGATCAATACTGATCTTTACATTGAGCGTTTAAATTGGAATAAGGATTTTTTCTCAAACAAGACGTATCCAACTAATTATAGACTTTATAGAAGATTGCGCAATATTCAAATACGGAGCCTATACTATTTTCAAATATCTATTTTAATTTTATTGTTCAAGTGCTAATTTCACAAGTACAACTTGATATTACCTACCATTATTAGGTACTACAATGGAATGAGTGTGGTCATTGTCTTTGGGCTATAGTTTTTTTTACTTCGTAAGTGTATTACTAAAATAAAAATATAAAATATATTATTGAAAGAAAAATATAAACAACTGGTCTATAATAGAAATGATATATTAAAACTTAATAATTCAAATCAAAGTAGCCTACCCTTTTTTAAAATATTTTTATTTTTCAAGTCTTATTTACACTTGGAAATAGCTCTAGAACGCCGAAACATGTGAAAAATGAAAATATTTTAACAAAGGGTACTTTGATTTGTATTATTCTAAAGTTTCAATAAATACAGTAGCCCTAAGAGGAAATATATAAGTATTAGAAATGATATATTTATCCCTTTTGCAAGTAAACTAATGCAAGATATGGATTTTTTCAGGCAACTATTGGAATTGATTTTCTGTCAAAAACTATGTACTTAGAAGATAGAACGGTAAGCTTCATTATTACTACATTTATTTAATATGAATATACATTTATACTAAACTTACCCTTGGTTACAATGTTACATCATGAATTTTCAAATTTAACTCAATCGGAAAAAATATTCTCAGTTGTAGACCGTCATGTTACAAGCCAGATTGTTTCTCTTAAAAGGCTCCCAGCATTTTCTCCATATTCGTTTTGAAAAGAACGTACTTTTGCAATTAAATATGTAATGCATAATTGTATAAGTATATATAAGCTACTGTATAGAATGGGGGTGGCGTAGCTGAGTGGGTTAAATGCTGGCGTCGCAACCCAAAGATCCCGGGTTCAGTCCCAGGTCAGACCAGAAATTTTTCTCAGGCCACTTTCCGTGTTTCGGATGGACACATTAAGCCGTCGGTCCCGGCTGCCTAAAAACAGTCGTTAAGTCATGTCAGAGGCCCTGAAACTGATCAGGAACTACCTGAAAACTCTGACACCAGACCTGAGCCAGCCAGGTTACATGAATATTTATATACTGTATAGAATTATCTGAACCCGGCCAATAGCCAACGAAAAGTTGAACTGCTGTTAATTATATAATATTCAATCTTCACTTGCTACTCATACTCAATTTCTAGTATTCTCTAATCAATCACTTGAAACATCACTAATACATTCTTTTACCCTAGTAATCAATAAATTGGCTTGGACGGGCTTCATGGGCTGTTGAGCCAGACATACTTACATACAATCAATCAATTGAAAATCCAATAAAGCCTACAAATTTGTCTAATGATTAGGCTACTTTCATCTTCATCTTCTTTTTAATTGACGAAACATATTCAGTGTTTTTTCATTAATGTATGTTATTGGAATGGTAATGATCACCTTTTCGATTATTAGAGCGTTGAAGAGCCATTAATATCCGTAGTTAAAATTTGATGAATTTTCTGTGGAAAGTGGACAATTTTTTCCGTTTCAAACTAACTATTGACCAGCATGATCTATTGCACCTATAACTCAAATGACCTCTTAGCACCGGCGGCTCGTGCCCACGAAACAGGTGAAGTGCTCGTATCTTTCACTGTACAACACTGTTGTGTGAAAATTTTTGTACAGTGAAAGATACGAGCACTTCACCTGTTTCGTGGGCACGAGCCACCAGTGCCTCTTAGAGGTTGAATCCTTCCAAATAAACAAATACTTTACAGTTTTGATTTGCCTAGCTTACTAATTTACTTTTTATCTTAGTACAGCAATAAATTTTCTTCGAATTTGATATTACAGTGGCTCTTAAGAGCCAGGCTAGTTCCTCGAGTTTTATCTGACATGCCAACTAAACTGATGGTTGGCGAATCATTGTTATTAATCTTCAGCTGTTAGGATAGACTGTGAGTGGTCTGTCAGAGCTTATCAAATCGAGAGCAAACTCAACAAACTGTTGTGCTCTTTTACGCTTTTAGACTTTCCTTACAGAGCTGAGCGTTAATAAGAGGAATCCTCCAACCGCCTCTTATGTTGGCGTCTGCTATACTCAGAGGCAATTAATTGGCGCCATTCAATTGCTTTAAGAACGGATCACCGTGGGAATTGTTGATTGTTTTACCAGAATATTCCACTCTACTGGTTTGGAAGATTGTAAATTTAAAAGAGAATTTTCAGTTGTAAGAGAAAATAATTATGAGAAGAAAAAGTTAGCATTTAGCGAGCATGATAAGAATCTTCAGTAATTGAGGCGTAAAAATACTGAAGTTATTACTGCTGTACATGGAACAGGGTCAAATCACTTTTATGAGCCAGTCTGGTGCCAATTGAATGCATACGGACTTGAATCAATAGTTCTTTCACCGAGTTTGTTACTCCGTAAGCTTATCATTGCCATTCAGTTGTAGCCTACTACAGCTATCATTGTGTCGGCCTCACATCAGCTGTTATTTTTTTAATTTTCATTTCTTCATAAAATCATAGAGGAATGATATAAGTAACTATTATTACTTCAACTTTTATTTCTCTATGATAAGATCTTGTATGATCTCGTTCGATTTTCCCAGATAACCATCCCTGAAGTACCATTTATTTTATTAGAATAGCAATGATTGCTTTCTAATATTGCTTATTGTATTTTATGTATTGTCACAATACAATTCCTGATTATAATAGGCTACTAGAAATAATTCGTAGCTGAGAGAAAATATTATTCTCTGTGATTTGGATAAAACAAAATTGAACTTTATCTTCTCCTTTAATATTGAATAGAATAGTGAAATTATTACTTTAAATTAATGAAATCAACCATTCTACAATGGTAAAAGTATTTAGTCGGAGTTAGTTATGAATACTCCTCTTGATATGAATTTTTCAATTACACTTTTCAAGCTATATTTACTTAGTATCATAGAATATCATAGAATTTTATGATAAATAGTTGGATGGTTTATGAATTTACATTCATAATTAATGCTCACTCGAGATTTGTTTTGTTTTAGTGGTTTGAGATGATTTCAATGTAGTTTTTATTATTGCAGAAATCTCTACCCTCAATTTCTTGAATATTTTATAAATTAATTTTCTTTTGAATTCTATTTCACAGTCAAATATGAATTCGAAAATTGGAACTCTAGTTTACGTTTTATTCATGATTTCTAAACGTTCGAAATTTTCTATTTTGAGTAATAATGTTCATATCATAATAATGCACGTATAATTCTATTAACATTTTGTGCAAATCACACCCAGATATTACACTTGATATTATAAAAATTGAGACATAGTACCATACTACCTTGAATCTGTGTACCTTGAAACATTTTTCTATGAGTTCAACATTTTGTTATGTTGAGATGTGTAAGTGTACACGAAGCCATGGTACTTTAATTAAATCAGGATAAAATTAAGTAGAATTGAAAATTTCAATATTTTTGTTATTTTGAATTTCTTGAATATAATAATTTTATGAATTTATTCTCTTTTGTATTCTATTCAACAGTCAAATTTGAATTCGAAAATAGAAACTCTAGTTAACGTTTTATTGATGATTAATCGAAATAATTATTGTTGTAGGTGAGGCTCCAGTTGTGGGATACAGCAGGTCAAGAGCGATTTAGAAGTTTGATTCCTTCATATATTCGAGACTCAACGGTTGCAGTAGTTGTCTACGATATAACAAGTTAGTATAAATATTTTATGTTTACAGTTGCAAAAAGTAATTTTTCAAGACACATCTATCCAAAATTACATCTCCATTCTATGCAAATACTGCATTTAATCAATGAAGTTTTCATTTTTATTTAAAACCAGTACAGATAAAGTTGACTTCATATAGCAATAGCAGTCAGCTAAAGCACATAGGTTTTTCAGATTTCTTGAATCCTTAATTTTCGGAGTTCAATATTAAAACAGTTGGTAATATCCAACAATGATTACCTAACTCTTGTTATTATTGTAGTTTTTTATTCAATTGATATGATTCTATTCCTGGAAGCCTGAAGACATAAGCTATTTAATTTTATTCGCAATTTATTTCTAGAAGTAAATTTGAAATCATATCATATCAAACTATATTTGCGAATTCTAATCGTTTATCGATCTATCCTTTTTTATTGAATTGTTCCTACTTTTGATAGTATTTTTTGTTGAATTGTAGATGCGAATTCATTCCACCAGACGTCGAAGTGGATCGACGACGTGCGAACAGAGCGAGGGAGCGATGTGATAATAATGCTAGTGGGTAACAAAACTGATTTGTCCGATAAGCGACAAGTTTCGACTGAGGAAGGCGACCACAAGGCTAAAGAACTGAATGTTATGTTTATAGAGACCAGCGCTAAGGCTGGCTACAATGTTAAACAGGTAATGCTTATACTCAATCACTTTCAAATTGGTTGTAGAAGTTGTTAAACAGTCTAGTGTTGAAAATCCATTTATTATTCACAATTTTGGCTTTTAAAATCGAATTCAATCACAAGCTCCTGTTGAACCAAAATATTGAAAAATATTAATTCGCTCTAGTTAGGGCTCTATAAAAAGGGGGTAGACGCACGGTCCGCCATTTTGTGGTCAACTTCTAGCGCCAGGTTTGAATTCATTCAATTCGACAGTCAAACATATGATTAATGATAAAAATCATGTTAGAAAAAATTAATGACTTCACAGAGCATTGAATTTCCAGTTTGGCAATTTTTAAGTCAAAATGTTAACCTTGATTCATCTTCCTGAATCTGGTAAATTTGTATTTTTTAATTTCAGTTTTATGATAAAAATGGTTATATTTTTTGAATTTTGATGCTAATCAATATGAACTATTTTATATGACAAATTAACCTCCAAGATTTCAAAACAATAACTTAATTCATTTGCTCAACTTGATAAACATATTTTGATCGTCTCTATCATCAAAAATATTTATATGAATCCAAACCTGGCGCTAAAAGTTGACCACAGAATGGCGGACCGTGCGACTACCCCCTTTTTATAGAGCCCTAGTTCTAGTTGAAACAATATACGTTCATTTTTTCGAAATCGATAACTTTCTATCTGATCAAACTCTTACTATACCCTATTCACGATCACTTGAGACGAAATGAACAAATTTTTTGCGCGTGTGTGCGGGTAAAGGGAGGTATTACTTCATACGACGGTCGGCCGCAGTCGAACAGCTGTAGTCAATCACAATTCTTGACTTTTTCTCAAGCTCAACCAAAAATAGCTACCTGGAAAAATTTTCTTTATTTCGTCTCAAGTGATCGTGAATAGGGTATAGTAAGTTTTGTTTTAGAAACTTACTGAATGTATTTATTGTGTAAGTGGACCTTATGTATGTGTGTCAAGTCACAAAACAAATAACATGAAAAACTAATTTTCTTTGTCTAAATTGAAATTTAGTACATTATCATCCCTGATAGATGAAAACTGTTGTTAAAATCTTTTGTTAGATGTAATTTCAATACTGTATTGTATTAACTATTTGTACTGTATTGACTATTTGAATCCATCGAGGTTCATGGTTTGAATCTACTGTACTATGGGAAAAATTCACTTAGTGGATCCACATCTTTATCATCTTTTATCAATGATGTTTGATTAGATGGCACCTAAAATTCCTCCCTCAATGATATTTACACCTATATATTATTCACAGCTCTTGTGAATAGAAAGTGGCATCTTGGTGTATTCCACTTGAAATTGTAATATATTGCACTGGCGGCTCGTGCCCACGAAACAGGTGAAGTTCTGTACAGTAAAAGATACGGGCACTTCACCTGTTTCGTGTGTACGAGCCGCCAGTGATATACAGTATTGATAATATGATATTATTTTTACTATGTGAGGTTTATGAATTATTGATGATGGAGATAGTTTGTACAGTGCTTTGAACTCAATCCTAATGATAAAATTACAAAAATTGAAGTATTAATCGATAATTGTGCAAGGCAGTTCATGAAAATCATCATAATCACAAATTCAATCTTTCTTACTGAATAAACCATGAACAATCAAGAATCTTATTGAATAATCAAGATCAATCTTCCTTATTGAAAAATCTTTATCACATTTTTTTTTACTAGTACAGAAATCCAATAAACAGGAATTGCTGTTTTGGAGTAGCATCGCTGTAATTTAATTACTTTTATTGATTCCCTGAGTTTGGATTTTATTGAGTATGTTTTAGATTTTAAAATTTGAATAAATATTCTACCATTTAATTTGAAATTGTCCAAAATCTTTTTTTTGTAATTAAAATCTATATGGATCTGTTTGAAGTCAGAACCTCAAACAAATTTTTACATAAGTTAACGAATTGGACTATTATCGAGCCTCACCTTGTAACAGATATGAAATGCACTGACTTTAATGTGTCATAACATTCAGGGATTCATTGACAGGTGAAAATGTATACTTTGCCCTTCAGCTGTCATACTGTTGAGCTGTATCCTAGCGTTGAGCCGTAATTATTGTAAAACCAACCTAATTTATTACTCACATCCTCACCATCGTTATCCAGTATTATCTTTCAAGTATTTATTTTGTTCTTATCTGCTCCTAATAAAATAATATTTTTTCAAGAACTGTTAATTAAGGAATCACAATTTTTATTGAAACCATTGTATTATATTTAAAAAAATGTTGTTAGTGAACGTACTATAGTTGAGCTCAATCTTTAATAATTAAAAGTGTCAATTTCTACTTTATCAGTTATCAAAAATAAAATCTAATCCATTTTTGTGAAACTTTTTGTAACTAGTTTGTGAAACTATCTTCATCTCTTCTATTCGCCGATAAAAGTATTTCTGGATAACTTTGTTGAATTGACATGTAAATAAATATAAAACACGGTTTATTTGTCCAAGATCCCATTACTTCATTCAATTTTTTGTTTTTATTTCAGCTCTTCAGACGTGTAGCAGCTGCCCTTCCAGGAATGGATTCAACAGAAAATAAACCACCTGAAGACAGTATCCTTTTGAATTATATTGAAAACATTTCTAGTCATTTACATAGTGTTCGGTACTATTATTTTGAGCATTTTCATAGATATATTAATATAGGTCTATGATTATTTGATGCAAATACTCGATTTTATCATTTAAAATACAAACGGATAAAGTAGCATACTCAACTGAATGAAATAGTTCTTTATTTCAAAACAGTTGTATATGCTCAGTATAGAGAAAGCTGTTTGTTTTAGTCTTCTTGTTTTAACAACTTTGATCGATAGGGAACTCTGTGAAACTGTTATTTTTTATTTGGTGTGTAACCTCAATATACTCGTAATCATACCACTTGGAATTTCAAACTGATATTATCTATGTTTTATTGACTGAAATATATATCGCGCTATAGAATGGCAAAAAAATCATGTTGAGACTATGAAGAAACTAAATCTTCCTCAAATGAGTTCATCTGATTGAGTGGTAAATCCAAAAATAATGAATTCTTGTCATATAATTTCATTTTGGTTTAGGAAAATATTTATTAAATTTTCTAGTTATTTTACATTGATATTCACATTCCTTCATCATAAATTAACCCCTGCAGAATGATTATGAATAAACCTGACATGAATAATCAATACATCGCGTGGTTTTGCAACTTTAAGGGCAGCATGTATCAGTTTCTCCATAGGGTTGAATGATTTTAGTGGGGAATCTAACATAATGTACACCACCCTGTTTCAAATTTCGCCATCATACAGGTTGTCTATTGGGTTTATATTAGAGCTGCTATTTATTATTACTCTCTTTTGACTTGATGCAGACGGTATTGAAAGCAGCAACATTTCTTAATATTTGTAAAATTCAATTTTTCTCATTTTTGAAAAGCTCAAAATCTTTACAACCAGGAATTATGAATGAGGTGAGTTATGCACGATGCTGTAAATTTGCTGATGTATTTCTATGTTTTTGACTTGCTCGTTTCTAATCACACAGTTTGCTTTTTCATATTTTGTTTTTCCTCAAATATGAGTTCACTGCTTTAATTCTATGTGAATAACCTTTTGCTTTCACTGGAATGAAATAGAAAAACTATTCTTATTTTTATGACGTCTCAATTCTCATTATGAAATATTTATCATTATACCACTAAATAATTATTATAATTGTATAAATATTATTTGTTGCATCGTTTGCACGTCAGCTTTATGCACTTTCAGTGTTGCCTGTTTTCTCCTTACGACTTTTTCAACTACAAAAATAATCCATCCTAATAGGAAATAAGAAAATCATTAAACTTGTTATTTAGGACTTGCAAGTCTAAGCATCGCGGCAATCACCATTTCTATTCCTGAGAAGAGATCTAAGAATAATCAATCTATTCTAAAACATCATACGGAGATGATAATCCAGGTTAAAGCCAATTAAGCATTAAAAACATTATTTAATATAAATGAAAAGGGTTGTTTGATGTAACAAATTCATAAATTTAGGCTCTATACTTTTCAAATAATATTCCTTATGGATGTTAGGGATGTATTATTTGCTTTGATTTGTGTATCAATGCTGCTTTCCTAGAAAAAATTTCATTCAAAAGCTTTAGTCGAGATGGGTTTGAAAACTGATCATTTAAAAATACCATAATTTGAATGATAATGTTGGCAGCTTTAATAAAGTATTATGCAATAATCTAATCCTAATGGTTCTATTCATCTTCTTGTTGTTCTTAATTTTAGTCTCAAGTTGATTATTCAATGCTTTATTTTTCTTCTGTTTTGCTTTCATTGTTATTCGTTTGTTTTCCTTAACTGGAACTTTTCTTTTCGAAACTGCAGTGCAAGAAGTGATTCTGAAAGAAACACCCAATGACGTTGAGAATCAAGAAAGCAGTTGCTCTTGCTGAAGGTGGAATCTGTGTACTATATTGGTCACTTATCATCCAACATCCAACCATCATAAACTGTGCTCTGTTGACTTGTCTTCAGACGTGTCAGTTTTTTATCACTAGATACATTGGCGAAGCGTTCTATGTGAATTATATTGTGAAGAAAGGTTGTGGTGCAACAAACTCCTAATTCATTTCCAAGTTACTAATAATGATACATGCTAATGTCAAGTTTCTAAGAAATGATAGAATAATAATAATAATAATTCCATGCAATATTTGTTACTTAACTTTCTATTTTGGTACTCCCTTAATGCATATAAGTAGTTCAGGAATGAATGGCTTGTAATCAATTTTATATGAGTAAAAGACAATAATGTGTTTGAAATTTTGTTATCAAAGATTGCATGAACCACCATAATGCATAAATGGTTGTTTTATATTATTATTTTTATTTATATTTTCCCCTGTTATATTTTGAATAGTTTATGTTGAGGTTAGATTTGAAGTCTCACTTAATCACAATGAGTGATGGAAAGTTGTAAGTTTTTGCTGCTTGAAAAAAATGATGTTACATGTAAAAGCTTGAATTATTATAATATTGATAGTTTCAATTTATAGTTCATAAAAATTGAGATATTATTTTCATTGGAATATTAATTCTTGTTTACTTTAGAAATTGAAAATATTATAATTCACATTTTTGTACTGTGATATAAAGATATCAATAATTTAGATTTTTGAATGCTCCTTTTTTTTAGAAATCTGGTGCAGCTAGCAGGTTAATTTATTAAATGAGGACTGGGTAGTTATATTATTTTGTGTATGGCACGAATTCGCATTCAAAATAAGTCTTATCTGGCCTTGACAAAGTCAGAAGGTATCAGGTATGAGTGCTTATTATAGTAACTTGAATTGCAAAATTAATAACTTAACCTAATGTATATTTAGTAATAATGATTGGGAATTTTCTCAATTTAACAGTATTATTTTATTGTAGTTTGTGTACCCCTAAAATGCCACGTGACTGAAAAAATTAAGTTTATTGGTTGAATGAATTGAATTAATTTTTTGAGTAAATTGAAATAATGAAATATAATAGCGCTGGTGCCAAAAATTGATGCGGTTTCGTCTGTTCCTTGTGCGTTCCAACAGCTGATATTATGACTAGAGAATAGTTACTAATATGCTGCAGTTAGCTGGTCCAATCACTGGCTAGTTACAAGCTGGTAAGTTAAAACTTACAAGGAACAGACGAAACCGCATTAATTTTTGGCAACATCTATATCACCAGTGATCGTCTCAATGAGTAAGCATAATTTCCATACAAATTTTAAACCATGTTGAAGTATGAACTAAATATATGATTCCATATTGGTATTATTTAGGGCTAAAATTCTGAATTTTCATTATGAATCAATCTGATCAAAGAATTATTTCATTTATAATGTTCATAATTCTAATCATTTCATAATTTAGTATTCCAAAACCAATTAATTTTATTTTAGATTCATGTTTAAATTTACTTGGATAACTCAATTCGCAATTCAGTGCAAATTACTAATTTTCCTTATAATAATAATATAAAGTAATGAGAAATAATCATTTATTTTCTTTCAATTTTAATTATTTATTACAAATAATCTATTCTGTTATTTATTAATGAATATGATTTTTTATTATTCAGGACGAAATTAATGAAAAAACAATTTCCAATATCATGGTATTTCCAGGTCCTTTCATTTCTCACTTTTTTGTAATGCACTCAAGAGGGTATTTGGTAGGGTTTGATTCTATGAAAGCATTGGGTGGTTCATGTTTTATAATATTTATGAACTAATCAAATTTTTAAAATCGTAATCATTATTAGTAATTATTGTTTTAAAGCAGCATAAGCCATATTGAACATATTAGCTTTTTGTTTTGAATGATATTTACTCTTATAAAAAATTGTACTACTTTATTAATTTATTTTCCAATTGTAAATAGATATTTATTTATCAGTTTCACATTGTTATAATGCTGATTCTGAAGCCTTTAAATATATGTGATCTTCACTTATCATAAATTTGTTTTAATATTTGTTGAGATCCTGGCACTTCTTGAGCATGTTATTCCAAGCTTTATATGTATTCATTCTTAGAACTTCCAATCTTTCCTTTAAAATTAATTTTTCATACTCGAGAATATGTGTGATTTAAGTATTGTTCAAATTTAATTGTTAATTTGTTAGCAATTTTAATCACTGTAATATAATATGATCTGATTTTCGTTTGCATTAGAATATATGCACTTCTTTCTTCATAATAATCAGGATAGTTATTTACAGGATAGGATTCCAGCTATTTTCACATTTTGTATTCATATTTCATACCGTAAAGATGATTTTTTTTTTTTGCTTAGGGGACAGGTTGTAGTGGTTACACCTAAACGGCAGCCCAATCCAGCTGGGGTCAATGAAACGATTCGCTCAAGCAGAATGCTGGAAGACTGTCCTGCAGGAAGGAAGTAGGGATAACACTCATTAACTTTCCGCTAACTTAGATGAGTTATATAATACCAGTGATTCTCAATCTTTTTTTTAGCCCATCTAAAATGTCAAACTACAAACAACTGCCCATAACAAATACAATGGGTTCGAATGTTTGTCATTTCATGTTTTGGAAGTGATTGGCTTGACTATTGTAACGGAAGTTTGAACTCATTTGATTTGCCGTGAAGCTAATGACTGTTATCTATGATCACCTCCCTTCAGGACAGTCTGCCATTGGTCTGCATGAGCGTATCGTTTCATCGACCACAGCTGGATTGATACGCTCTTGCACACTTATCGATCACAGATTGTCCTGACAGAACTGAGCATAGGTAAAAGCCATTGACCACTATCCAAACTAAAACAATTTTGGAATAAGTACCGTACATAAAAATACTATTATTGTTCAACTAATCAGAATACAATAAGGCTTTTTCACTTAGGGCCCGTGTCGACAGTGCGAGGCTTGTGCCGCGAATGTCTCAAGGTACTTTGTTACTGGTGCGACTGGAACGTAGTCGATCAACTGTGGCCGATCAAAGCTCTTGTTTTATCCTTTAGCTTTCATAACAAGAGTTGTGATCAAATGCGTTCCAGTCGCACCAGTAAAAACGTAACTTGAGGCATTCGCGGCGCATGCCTCGCACTGTCGATACGGGCCTTTACAAGTGTTGATAGACACTTTTATAAATGTTATACAATCTATTGAGCACATGACTATTTCCACACATCCATAAAAATCTTCTATTTTAGTTATTTCTCAGTTTGAAGAGTGAACGTACAATATTGTACTACGATTCAATCATCATATATTTTTTAGAATTAATAACTCTCCTGATGGAACTGGAAAAATCAAAGCTACATAGCACAAAGATTGTGTTTGCCCTAAACGTTCCTTAAAGTTGTTATCACATTAAATAACAATATTTCTCATCAATTTCCAACAACAATAATAGTTTTTTGATTAAGGTGTTAGTAGTAGATTGGCTTTCTGTAACAAATACTAACAAGTAGTGTTTACTCGCACTTCGTATTGCGATTCAGATTACAGTATTTTCATTATACATAATGATACCGTTACCAAAACGCATTTTATTCTTATGAATAAATTTGGTTACAGGAAAGATAAGAGAATTTTTAAATGACAATTCTAGTTAGTATTCGCTTGTAGAATATCGTGGGGGTACAGAGATCACCATTTTGCGAGACACACTGTATAGTATGAATTAATTGTTTTCAATGATTGTTGCAAGGCAAAACAACTGTTACAAAATGTAACAAACGCATTATATAGTACCAAAAATTTTATGCTATTACTAGAAAGCATTGATTGAAGTCGATGTTCTGGCTGCTGCTCTTGTCGCATTTATCACTATGAATAAGAGCTTTCGTCAAGTACCTTGGTAAGAAAAAACAAGTAAGAAAAAATTTAAATCTTACCCCTCCTATAGGTGGTTAGTGGAGGAATTATAATGGTTACAATGTACAGGAACTTTACCTTCTCAATTTTTATGAAGGTCTCTGAGGAAGTTCAATCAATGATGTTCACACTATGTTAATGATTATTATTAATTTGTTGGGTTAAGCCGCTTAAAAGAGCAGAGCTTTCAGCATGCTCACGGCAAATTTTATTGTCCTATTCTGTGCAGAAATTGCTTCTATTCCATAACAACTTCACACATTCATTCGCCTAATGTGAACGGTACTCTATGTATAGTCTTATCGAGCAAAGAAGACATTCTTTAATATGGTAGCTGTTCAATGCTGCCGGTAGTCCAAATGAAAATCTCACCAGCGTTATGTTAACAGAAGTAATTTTACACTAAAATTATTCAGATTTGCGCGTGCGTAGTAATAGCTTACTCTCGCTTTTATCGGCCATTTTGAAGGAATGTCTTTTTTACTGGACAAGAGTATAATCACCTCCAAGTCAGCGTTCTTGGACCAGTATTTACATTCAAAGTTTTTGAGTGCTTTCGAAACTAGCTGCTAAAAGGCTTACAAATTGAATCACTTAGAAAATCGACCTAGTGTGGATAAAGTTGATGAATTTGAGTGTAGGTAATTTTGCAAGATAGTTCCTTGACCAGTACACTTGCTTCAGCCGTCGACCTGCAGACACAGTCGTCGCCGCAGAGCGATCAGCAGGACGCGGAGGGCGGCTGCATGTGCTAAGTGTCTCACCGCGCATGCGCACCACCACTCAGCAGCTCACCAGTGCCGCCGCCGTCGCCGCGCTCCACCACAAAGCCAATAATTCGTCTATTCATTTCGAACATTTAGTGGAAGCAGAACAAACAATACGTACTCGAACTGCAACAACGTACATATATTGCTCCTCATCTGTAATGTACTCTCCATATTTGGTTTGCTTCACATTGTGCATTAGCAAACTAATTTTCAAATTAGGATAGTTGCACATACACAGAGTATTGGAGGATCGGGTCTTCTACGGCCGTAAAAATTCCAATTGACAGAACGGAACTTGGCCGTTGATGTGTGCCAAGTCTCATTGTAGGTCTATTCAATAGAAATTGGTGTGTTTAAGCACTTACTCGTTGATTGCCATTAAATTGTGTTAGTAACAATCAATGTCAGCGAATCCTCGATGTATAACATTATATCAAAGCAAATTTTTATGATTCTTACAAATATTACAGTGAAATTGGGCACCAAAATTTCATATTTTTTGTTTTGTGGATAAATTTAACGACAAAAGTCATATGAGGAGACCGTTCTCGAAGTTTTTAGATATCTTTTCTATGAAAGGATTATTGTCAAAGAATTCTGTAACTTTCTTTTCAACAAAGATATTCCAACTTGAAGGCGCAGTAACACATTCCGGACCCTTAGTAGCATAATCTGTGTTGATAATAGCTATAGCTCTATTATTTTTCGAATAAATTGCACTTACTAGTCTGTGATAAATGCACTAGACTCCTCAAGTTCTATTTAATTTTCCGAACACTTTTCAAAGAAATTTCTTTGGCAGTAAGAGCAGGTGCATTACAGACATGGAGCATTATATTTAATCTAGTGCTTTTTTATAAATGCATTTTCATCTATGATTATTAAGTCATAAAAACTATGACTAGAAAAACAGACTGAGTTTGAAAGAAGTTGGTGTTGCAAGTTTTACGAATAAATTACTTACAAGTTTGTTATAGCTTATTGTTGGAGGCGTTTTTTGTGGTTGTATGTTATCGACTCAAGTTGACAATTTCATGCTTTATTTTCATTTCAGCCAGCATGCAAGGCACAAAAGTCACAGTTCACAGAAAATAATCAGCATTATTTGATAATAACTACTCATTCAACTGTTATACATTGTAGTCATCTCATACCTTCCGTATTCGACATTAAGTTCATGGAAAATAATTAGGATCCAATAAAATTTATAAAAACTAAAAAATTGAGTCTTATTGTGTTCCTAATCAGCTACAATATTATAATCTATTGAACAACTTTATCTCATTTACAATTCTCTACTCCTTTGAAAATAATGTAATATACTTGTAAAAACTCGAAAAATCATCAAGTTATGTATAAGTAAAATCTTTTAACTATAGGGTTTTGTAGTATAAGGACATAGAGCATATTGTAGATGAAATTTACTGGTCTTGATGAGCTGTTAGATTTTCACAAATTGAGCGTAGTAGGCTGGAGCGTCGTTATTTTATTATGCTACCGTTCGTTTTCAACGTTCATGGTTTTGATTATAGAGACTTGAGGCTATGAGGAATCATAGTGTGAAAATTGATTGTTTCACTTTTCACTGGTCAGCTCGGTCAACTCCGCCATAATTTTGCAAACTCTCATAAGATTTACATTGAAATCATGTTATGTTTTTCTGAGATACTCACTTCTCACCCAGAATTGCCTCAGTCAGTTTTATTTTTTACATTCAAATGTTTTTGAATCAAAATCGAAAGTGAAGAAACTATTTTGAATGCTGGAAAAAGCATTCTTCCTTATGATATTTCTATTTAAAAAAGTTGGGAAAACGAGTGGAATAGTTCATGTTAGCCTGTAATCCACACCATAATTCAAAAGCTTGGCAAAAATGTAGCTGCTGGCGGGAAAAATTTGATCTCAACTACATGTTATGAAGCGCTTCACACCCACACCAATGGGCACACTATGATTATACAGTCTAATGTTTTGATTAACGTTCAATCAGGCATTTATTATCAATACCGACATCTACTTTCGCATGGCAATGTTTTTTCTATTATTTTTGTATATGTTTCAGTTTATAGCCCACGCACAAATTGACTATGTAATACTATTACATACTATGTAATAAAACTATTAAATATAGTTGGAAAAATTAATTAGCAGTTAGAAACAAACTGTCTTTTTGGAAGCGAAACAATGAAATCTGTGATTCAGATAGATATACTGGAACACTTTCAGTACACAATGGATATTGTACAAACCTGTTGATTCCCCTATAAAATATAAAATTGAATAAATAATTGAAAATATGTTTTATGGTTGAAATTGAACTTATCTATAAAGAACAGAGCTTTTATACACTTAGTCCCAATACTTGATCAATCCATCCCAGCCGGCTGTTACAACTTTGCTCGGCTCATGAGGATGCCACAACACTCCTATGCATACGTTGTCATGCGCTTTCCACTTTTTGAACAATTTCGTCGTCTTCCAGTCCCAAACGTAGCATTTCCCATCTGCATCTCCTGACACGATGTAGCTGAAATAAAAAATGAATTCGTGTCACTTGTTGAAAAAATGAACAACTAATCAGTTTGAGCATCGAATAATAGTAATATAATTCTATAATATCATTCATAGTCATTAAAATAAAGAAGTCACTCTATAGAAAAGGAAGAATTTACACTTTGGAGATTCTGTGGAGCTTATCCATAATTTAGTGATAAGTGAAAACAAATGTTGTCAGATCCACAAAGTTAAAATACCATACTTGAGTTTCAATGCTCAGGTGGATGATGCCCTGAGAATTAGAACTTAAGTATGGTATTTTAAATAAACTTTGTGGATCTGATAACCGTTGTTTTCATTTACCTAGAAGAGAAATAATCTGTAATGCTGCAAAAACGGCTTGAATAATCTTCTTTTTTATCATTCGATTTGAACCTATAAAGGCGTATGAATTCAAATTTGTAAGAATTTCTTTCAAGAATATACACAATGATATAAATTATTGATTTATTGAAAACATCTTGAATAGTTCTAAGTGCTTTGCAGCAGGAAATCCTGAAACGCGCCTTAATGAGTGTAGACAGGATAATGATCCTTCAAATCATTATAAAATAATAAATATCAATTCAATTATAATTATAATAAAATTCATTCATTTTAGACAAGAAATATCAATAAGTGCCAGTGCTATTGACTGGAAGCATTTCATCAAAATTCATTGTAATGAATGCAAAACAGCTAACTTCTTGATTGTAGGCATTTCATTTTAGATTTCATTCAAACTTGACTTTATCTCTAGTTTCCGTTCAATTTTCAAGTTGCAAGTCCATTCAAGAGAAATTCTTTCGATTTTTTCAGTTTCCTCCAAAAAACTAGATACAGATGAAATATTCTTTAAATAATTGCCGCTGATATAGAAATTCTGTTTGAGAATCTGAATTAATTTTTTGCTTATTTGAATTTAGCTGTACTATTTGTATTCTATTGTATGACTTACCTCATGTCGGGCGAAAAGTCGAGTGAGCAGGCATAGCCAGCCACCATGTGTCCGGTGAATGTCTTCTTGCGATTCATCTTGAATCGGTTCAGTGCTGAGAATATAACTATTTTGTTGTCCATACTTTGGCACGCCAGCCATTTCTGGTTAGGAGAAAGAGTCACTGAAGGCATCGAATGCATACTGGGGTCAGCTATATATTTCATATCCACTGGTATATCCCTGAAATTGAAAACAAGATATATTTTAGAAACAATCCTGACTCAGAAAGGATGAAACTGCGATTTATATTAATTTATAAGACCGTTAGTAACAAATATTAAATATTTGAGTGAATAATAATAATAATAATAATAAATTATAATAAATAAATAATAAATTATTATTATTATTATTATTATTATTATTATTATTATTATTGTTGTTGTTGTATTAATCAAGTCAATAATAGTAATAATCAAGTCAATGATCATTGAACAATCACAAAAGTATTTAAAAGTAGATTGGGAGGTAAAATTTGAATATTCCACAACTACAACGTGAGTTTTTCAACGAATTTGTATTCATTTTGCTTTGGTATTTGGTAGATCATGCTTTGGTATTTTTAATGACATTTTTCGTTTAACAGAAGATTGAAGATACTGAAAATGTTCAAAAAATTGTAACTTTATAAATGAGGTAGTAGTAAAGTTGAAACTATTTATCGAACACTCACCATTCCCAAACACGTAAACTCTTGTCATCTGATGTTGTAACGAATCTTCTATTCTCGTCGACAAATGTTATAGAATTCACGGCACCAAGATGGCGATCATACTCCTGCACAATCTCACCACTCCTAGTATCCCACTGGAATGAAAAAATAACATCAATAAAACAATAAAATACTATAAAAATTGAAGAATTATTAGATAATGCAGTAGCAATAACGAATAATTACAATTCCAGTAACTACTGCTGAATATTATTTACAATAATAATAATTGATTGAATTTCCAATGAAAGCTATATGAGAACTAATATTCAAGTAGATTAATTCAAGTAGATTCAAGTAGATCTATTTTTAAAAACCTGAGCACATCTGCTACTGCAAATATTGACTGAAGAACTGAATAGCTCATTATTATAATTGGAATATGTTAATTTAAAAAAAATTAATTGAGGGTAAAGTTCGGTTCAAATTACATTACATCCTAATGCAATCTTGAAACTTGAAATGGTACATGCAAAATTTTTACGATTGGACATATATTGAATGAGATCATTTATACAGCTTTATAAGCTCTATATTAATTATAACAATATTCAAATAGCTATTAATTTATAACAATTCCAATCCAAACTATTTTTACAGATTACATTCAAACAAAATATATTGATATAAAATAATACTGAAAAAATTACTTTGTAATTAGGCTACATTGTACAGTATTGGATATTGGGCCCTCTACAATTCAGTGTATAAAACACCAATCCTGAGCACATTCTATATTTATATAATTTGTATGAGAAAATTGGAGAATCAGTAATGAACAAGAAGTATTTTTAAAAACATGGAAGTTATTGTAGCGTTGTATGTAGTCGTTAAAATAATATTATGATTTGATGAACGGTACTTACACAAATTATCTTCTTGTCCGATGTTCCAGCAACAAAAAGATTCTGTTTATCGTCGTCTGGATGAAATTTCACACAATATGGGATTTTACGACTGGTAAAGCGTGATATACATTCACCAGTCTCCGTATCCCAAAGTTTTATGAATCTATCATACGCTGTAAAAACAGAAAAATGTGAGTTAAAAAAATATCGACTTTGACAAATTCAAGCTAATTCATTAATTATTAATATAATTTGAATTATGATGATTTTAAATCATCATTAGAATATATGGCACACTCAAACCACAAAGAAGCTGAATCTTACAAAGAATCTCTGACGGCTAGCATATCAACAGCAAGTTCATCTAAAACGTTACGCTCTCGCAGATCGCTTTTAGACTTATATGCAATAGCTGATTTTAAAAAAAATTCGCCATCCGCCAACTTAGCTGAAGCCTGTTAAAATAGGTACACTTACAGTTACTCTTAATGTAAGTAGTATGTATTATTATAATGCATTACAATAATGAAGTAAAATTTATCTACTTCTCTAGGCGGGTTTCAAGTACAATAACGAATAATTTCATGATCCCTATTTCTTCCACCATATAAGTATTTCACTTATTAGGAAAACTCAATTGGGAATCTTCCTCCACGGAAGTATCTCTGGAAAGATCATACTGATTCAAGTTACATTAAATAAATAAATATTAATATTGTTTTATGATAAACTTACCAGCTGACAAAAACTGTTTCCCAGGATTGTTGAAGCAAATATCACGGACTGCTTGTCTGTGTCCATAATATGTACGGATACATCTTCTTTCTCCATAAACCTCCCATAACTGGAAAATAAATAGTGAACAAAGCGTTAGCAATGGTGCTATTACGTTAGCATCATAGTACTGTAAACCAAGGACAAATTCAATTTACTTTGAATCTAATTCCCTTTTGTAAAGTTGACAGTCAGCGAAATCTGCTTTACAAAAAGTAATTTGAAATACTTAAGTCACTGTGCGATGATATAAATTACTAAAAATTTAAAAAAAAAATTGAATATGTCTCTCAACTTATATGATTATTTGTGTTATAAAATTTGTTGAAAAGAGCCTCCGTTCACACCAATACAGCACTGCATTAGTTTCTTTTTGTTTCCAAACACCTTACGCAACTAAATAACAGTGACTCCTCGAATTCACGCCGTTATCGCGCTTCCAAGAGTATCAATCGTGTGTGGTCTGTTGCAATCCCCCATATTTTACCGCACCCCATAAATAATATACAGAGGGCGTCAGAATAATATTGAATAACACCATAGTCGTCCCCATTACCCTCGAACAACCCAGAAGCTTAAATGAAAAGACAAGATACTGACAAACCACTGATTCATTAGAAAATCGAGATGCCGGTTTCGGTTCCTGCTTTATTATCAATCACTGGTAAACTATCGGTATCTCGATTTTCTAATAAATCAATGGTTTGACAATATCTTGTCTTTTAATTTAATATGGCTAACTACCTTCACAACTATAGTCTGTCCAAGCAGAGAAAACATTCTGGGAAAATACGAAAATGACTCCTGCTCCTTCAATATTGATTCAAAATTTTTTAATTTGGTCTCAAATTATAGAGCAGAATGTTTAATACAATTTGAGACCAAATTTATGATTATCGAATTTTAATTGACTGAGCTGGAGTCATTCCCCCATCTTTATTCATCTTTATTTAGTTATTTCACATCAAAGAGTACAACAGGCTTCATAGCCCAAAACTGTTCCTCTTGAATTTATACAAACAAACCAAACAAAAAAGATTATGTCATAAACCATTCCTAAAACACTAACTTTTACACCAAGAGAAAAATTCGACATCTTGCTAGAATGTCTCCTTTGCTTGGACAGACTATACTCAACAAGCCAAGAGTTTGGACGTTCCTCTATAACAGCCTTACATGCCCTCACCAGGGAGGTGGAAAAGGCTTTAGAGGAGAAGGAGATGCTGATTGGAGTGTTTATGGATGTGGAAGGAGCTTTTGATAGCACCTCATTTCCATCTATTGAAAGAGCAATCATGAGAAAGGAGGTTGATAGTGATACCGCCTCCTGGATTATGTCAATGCTCAGGAATAGGCTGATAACTGCTGAAATGGGTAGTGAGTCATTAACTGTAACAGCCCTGAGAGGTTGCCTCAAGGAGGGGTTCTTTCGCCTCTGCTATGGGCTATGGTTATTGATGATCTCATAGAACAAGTGGCAGCCAGAGGATACAGGATGCAAGCTTATGCTGATGACCTGGTACTCATGATAAGGGGCAAATCAGCAGACACCCTGTGTGACCGGCTGCAAAGGGCCCTCTCCTTCATAGGAAGGTGGTGTGAAAAGGAGGATCTTCGGATCAATCCTGAAAAGACGGTAATTGTTCCATTCACTAGGAAAAGGAAGCTGAACTTAACAGCTCCAACTCTGGGAGGAACAACAATTCCGTTTTTCACAGAAGTGAAATATTTAGGGATAGTCCTCGACCAAAAACTTCTGTGGAATAGACATATTGAGAGGACTCTTACAAAGGCTATGGGGGCCTGCAGGAGGCTGTGTGGTAAGAAATGGGGGCTGAGGCCCAGTATGCAGTTCTGGGTTTACCAGACTGTAATACTGCCTATGGTTACTTATGCCGCACTGGTTTGGTGGCCTAAGGTTGAACAGAAGACTACTGCAACTAAACTCCAAAAATGGCAGAGGTTGGCAGGTCTGGGCATTAGTGGAGCCACAGGCTCCTGCCCAACAGCTGCGCTAGATGCAATATTTGGAATGTTGCCTCTGGTGCAGGAGGTCAAGAAAAGGGCAGCACTCAAAATGACCGGTAACAGAAATATCAACAACTCCAAGGAGAAAGGTCATTTGACAATATTAAAGGAGTTTCCTGAATTAGCTATGGCTCTAGCTGTTCCGGACTTTGAAAACAGGGAATACTTAATGGATCACCCCTACAAAGTCACAATCCTGGAGAGTGACAGAGGTGGAAGAGAGTATTCTCGGGAGTCAAACGCCCTGAAGTGGTACACTGATGGATCACGCAGGGAAGGAAGGACAGGAGTTGGAATATATGGGCCAGGAACTAAATTCTATAAGGCCCTGGGAAAAACGGCAACTGTCTTTCAGGCCGAGGTAATGGCCATAGAGATGTGTGCTAATCAACTCATTGAAAGAGGACTGAGAAGGGCAAAGATCTCTATTTTGAGTGACAGCCAGGCAGCCCTAAAGGCAATGCAGGCCTGTTCCAGTAGCTCAAAGCTGGTAATACAGTGTCAAAAGTCCCTAAGGGAACTGGCTGTCAGGAATCAGGTTAGCCTGATGTGGGTACCTGGGCACAAGGGTATCTATGGAAATGAAATAGCTGATCGCCTTGCAAAAAAAGATGCAGACTCTCCATTTGTAGGACCGGAACCAGGTTGTGGGGTTCCTTTTAGCCATTGTAAAGCTAAAGTCCGAGAATGGGAGGAAAAGAATAAGATTTTGATTTGGAAGAGGACAGAAGGACTACAACAATCAAAAATGTTGATTAAACCCTCAACAAAGGCTTCCCGCAATGTAATAAGCCTGGAAAAGAGGGAGCTGAGGCAAATAGTAAGCCTCCTGACAGGATACGGCCCATTCAGGTATATTTTATGGAAGAAGGGACTATGTAAGGATGATGAATGTAGATTCTGCATAGAAGAGACAGAATCAGCAGCACATTTGCAAATGAGGAGGAGACTTCTTGGAAAGGCAACCCTCCTACCGGAGGAGGCAAGAGAACTGGACTTCAAGGCTCTGAGTAAATTCTGCTCTGCCCTTGGATTATGGAAAATGGCATAAGCCAAAGAGGGGATGCCACAAAAGATCGAATAGCGGTCGCAGTGGCTAAGGGATACAAAGCCCAACCCATTTAATAATAAAAAAATATACAGGCGAAAGTTTTACGTGACAACAACTTTGAGTGGTAAAATAATTTCAATGTGAATATTCATTCGTATAGTAGGAAGAAGGATGAAATAATAGTAACAATTTAAAACATTTATTTATTCAAAGAATTATATTTAAAACAGTAATGTATACAAAGGATCTCGCACTGAATTTCATATTAACAAAATTTTATTTTTACCTTTACACATGAACTAGTGTTTGGTATCATTAACCGATATATCGGAAATATCGATATTTTCACTGAAGAAATATCGGTAGTTTTCTGGCGATATTTTTTGACATCGATGTTTTGGGTGCGATATATCGTTTCCCCGATATATCGAAAGTTGAGGTTCGATGGCCAAACACTAACATGAACACATGATAGGCATGTGTATGCCTATCTCTCTCACTCTCTCTCTCTCGCTCTTCCACTTCCGGAACCACTTCTGTAACGCAGTTTCTTGAAGTGTCACCCGGCAAACCAATTTATAAGACGTTGTCACGTCAAAAAAAGCCAAGAGTTCATGATTTATGAATACTTTGAAAGAAAAAATACGTTTCTGAATGCAGAATTATGAAAATTATTCTTTTTATTGTGGATGAATCCCACATAAGCATTTTTTTCTTGTCCGTGGCTAATGGAGAGTACGAGGGTGATTGATGAGATGGCAAAACATTCATGCCTCTACTGGGTTTTCAACTCAGACCAGGTAGTGCTCCAGCAGACTAGAGGATGTAACGTGTAACGCCCCAGACCACTCGGTCAATCTGGCCCGACTGCCTAAAAAGAAGTGGTCGTCTCTCATCATCCCTCTCATTACCCACGCACATAACTAGGAGCCCATGTGGGCATCACCCTAAAAACTTCTTATTGAAAATGGTATTAATAAATGATAAAAATGATATTTTACCTTGACACGGTAGTCTATACTGCAGGATAGCAGAAGGTGCGCCGTTCCTGGGAACCAACGTATGGCCGATATGCCCTTGGTGTGGCCTTGCCAGGTGTGTATCTGAGCCTTGGGCAGGAAACAGCGGTCGGGTGGTGACTCCGATTTCAAGTTCACACCGACATCTTGAGGAGCAAACAGGAACGACCTTCCTTGGTAGTCTGTAGGATCCTTGACTGTGAAACACACATTGATCTTAGTTAACACTTTCAAATGATAAGCAATGATGTACTTAAATTATACAGGGTGTTTCAGGAGGAATGTGCAATACTTCTCAGACTGATTCCTTACACTAAGTAGACAAAAAAGTTCCATGGGACCAACCCCCAAAAACGCTTTGTTACCGCTGCTAAACACAAATTCATCACTTGTGCTATGTTTTGCCAATTTTGCGATTTTTGATCGCCATTTCTGAGATTTGGGTAAGATTTACACAATCGCCGCCATTTAATTTTTTCTTTAGAATCCGACTCTCTTCAACTTCCATCAATAAAAAATACAATTTTATGATTCCTTATCCAGTTATAACCCTTATTGTTGAAAAATGGCGTTTTCTAGCATATTTTTCCAAATTATGTCAATAACCGTTGAAGTTACAAACTTGGAACTGGTTTTATTGAATTCCTCACCTAATTTTACATAGGAATTGATTATTTCAGAACCTCACTAAAGCCTCTTGAAAATTAGAAAAATTAATATATTTTGAAAAATCTCAATTTTCCGCCATTGTTATCTCGGTAACAAAGCGTTTTTGGGGGATGGTCCCATGGAACTTTTTTGTTTACTTGGTGTAAGGAATCAGCCTGAGAAGTATTGCACATTCCTCCTGAAACACCCTGTATAATTAAACATAAAAATTGTGCAATAAGTCAAAATTTCACTTTTATACAATAAGCTACATAATGTATGTATATTAGGAACTTTAATTTGAAAATTAAAAAGAAAATTTGCAATTATTGCGATCAGTTTGTAAAATAAATGCGATTCAGTTCAAGTAAAAAAAGTACAAAAATTACTTGGAGGTTTGATTGAGAGATTTATGCCTGTGTTTTTCACAATTCATTCGATATCATAGAATTACTCAAAGATTTCTAATGTTACTAAAACTACAGCGCTCAAAAAAGTAATGAAACTGAGTAGTTGACTATTATATTCAACTACAGTCAGCTAATAAATTTTATTAAAAGTTTCAACCTGGTCAAATTAAAGCTTAGCGGATGTGGATGAACTCAATATGGGGTTTGCATTTGCAATAAATTCAGCTTTACATAATCCCTGAGATGTTCCTGAGCAATATTATAATTTTAAGCCCATCTACAGGATGCATGTTTGTAGTCATGTGGTTGAAGAATAAATCGTAGATTGTTTTTATTGGACAATACCAGATTCAACCAAATATTCAATATTATTTCTAAGTTGAGTATCATCACTATTATAATGTTGTGGGTTCAATTTTACTGAACGCATTCATCAAAAGCCATTTTAACATCGTTTCCTTCCAATCAAGATTCATCTAGATTTAGTTTTGAATTTGAGATTTAGTCATCTGTCGCATTAGAATCTTCAAGTCCAATATTACATGTCTCTTCAGAAAGCATTTAGGAATATTGGTGTTATAATCTAATTATGTGATAATGTAAGTGGTAATAATCTTACTATGTAAAACTGTCTTCTCTTCAACCGGCTTATCATCCATTTGCTTTCCTCTCTTCTGTTTCTTGGCCAAATATTCTTCAAGTTCCTCAGCTTCTTCCTGGAAATCATAGAATGTGCGAGAAAATGAAACTGACCCACATGAATGACTAAGACAATAAATTAACATTATTCAATCGTAATGAAAAAATGAAATTATCAAGAACCCATCTTTATCAAGTGCAATACATTCCAGGTAATGAATTTTATCTTATTATATGAAAATAATTATTTCTTTAAATGATGAAAAACTAAATGCGGACTAATAAAATTGATATACTAATAGTGATCGTTTATTAGTACGGTATATATACAGTAGTTGTATCATGTACAGCATAATACAATATAAGTATAATAACGTACAGGATTTCACAATAAATCTGGGCGTTCAACAACTAACTCAAGTTGAAAAATACTACTAAAATGATATTATTGTATATTAATTGGAGTTAACTAATACTATTGTATTGTAATACGACTTTTATGAAATAATAACGATATTCATAATCGTGTGTGTATTAGATCGATTTTGAAAACCGTTTAGCCTACTCACTTCATTTGGTTTCACTGTCCTTTTCTCGTCGACATAACAGCCCCAAGGCCCCAGAAAACCTTCAATATCTTCAGGATTATCATTTTTGCTCCTTTTTCTTTTATCAAGAGGTCTTTTCTTCGTAGACTCAAATACGGTTTTGCCATCACTTTCCTCTGCTGCTGCTGTAGCTCCAACAACACTGGTGCCTTCAATTGTATTCGAATCTACGGTTGGGTCTAATGCATAGCCTGAAATGTAAAGAAATTTGGATAAATTTGCACTATTGGAAAGAAATCAAAAGACTAAGAAAATAGATTCCTTAATTCATCATATTAATGATTGGAAGAGTTATGGCTGTAAGGGTCGTTTGATAATTTTTTAAACCGGTCATTTTTTCAATATTTTAAAAGTATTTGAGACAAATATAATTCACGTATAGAAAACTAAATATTATGTACAAAAATTGATTTGTAGGCTATATTTAATGAAATCATGAATGCATTTATTGTGGGTTATACGCAAAAACTAAGAAAAAATCTGTCAAATTGAACAAATGAATATAAGTTGACTGTGGAACAAATAAAACCGAGAAGGATATTAATGTTAAAATTATGTTTCACTTGTATTTTTTAGTGTATGTAGGCTATATTTTTCAAGTGGAACAGTTGTGGAACTCCGAAGTTGTAATCTGAAAACTCATATTTAAATTGATTGTGCTTTCTAGATTACCACTTACCATAGCTTGTAAACGTTCTCCTCTGATTTTCAAACTGGAAATCACTCATGTGAGCTTTTTCCACAAATCCAGCCAGCATATTCTTTTGAGCGCGTTGCTGCTGAGTGAGAAACGGATTTTCTGGCCCGACATCAGGCGCAAAAAGTTCTTCATACTTCAAATTGCGGGTCAGCTCTTTGGTGCCAACATCGATGTAGCTCAGTGGTTCGACAGGTTTCTAGAATAAAGTTTCAGAATCACATTAATTTGCAATAAGTTAATACTCCTTATAATAGCCTGGATTATACGAGGTGGGGCAGAGCCGACTGACGAGTTTGGAAGGGTTATAAAAAATGAACCGAACGAAAATGGTTCGGCTCATTCAATTCAGTATGAAATATAGTTTTTAATGTTGATATTTTTGAAAATTTCATCAGTTGAATGGCGGCCATCAGCAGCGATACACTGATGTAGCCGATTTTTGGCACACAGCAGCGATTTGACAGCACAGCAGCGATACACTTATGTAGCCGATTTTTGGCACAGCAATTCATTTTGGCACAGTGCGATTGGTAGGGTACATCTGGATTTCTTCTCTGAACTTCTCTTTCAATTCTTCCAAGGTGTGAAGGCAAGGTTTGTAAACTTTATTTTCAAGTTAGTCCCATAGAAAAAATTCACATACACTTCGCATCGGGTGAGCGTACCGGCCACCTCACGTCCTCCCTCATGTTGTCATCACCGTCACTATCACCTCCGAGCGTTGTTGCAATGTTATATGTTATAAACGTTTCTGCGCCCCAGGAAGAACTTGCTGAGGAACAAGACTTGGGGGAAATATGGTTTCAACAGGACTGGGCTGCAGCCCACGCAGCACGTATTTCAATGGATGTGTTAAGAGAATTGTTGTCAGGGCAATTCTCAGTGAGGGGGGACGTGAGGTGGCCGGTACACTCACCCGATGCGAAGTGTAGGCAAGAGAAATTCAGAGAAGAGATCCAGGCCCTACTAATCGCACTGTGCCTAAATGGAGTTGAAAACTTCAAAAATCAGCTACATTATATTAACAATAAAAACTATATTTCACACTGAATTGAATGAACCAAACCATTTTTTTCCAAGTCATTCGGTTCATTATTTATAAGCCTTCAAAACTCGTCGGTCGGCTCTGCCCCACCCTGCATAAGACTCCTTTACAATATAACTCCTTGTTTGTAAGTCAAGTTCAAAGTTGATAGGCAGGCGTTAAGACTAGATTAATGGTCATTCATGTCAGAAATACAACTAATCGCACACAATTGGAGTTGGAGTGTTAACTCTAAACCGGTCAAGAAGTACTCTTACCATTTATGATAAAATTTCCTGACTATAAGTTACTGAGCCGAATAATACAGAGTGTTATAAGAGAAATCCGATGTTCTGAGTTTCAATATCTCATGAAGTAAAAATTGAAATTTATATACATAATTTGAAATGTTATATTCTCATGTTTGCTTTTTACACGTACTGGGTATTGGCCATTCAGCGAGGGGGACTGCTTAGTGATCTTGAAGTTAAGATACGAATACTATGTACTACCAGTGAATAGATAGAGATAGGTGTAGGTGTATAGGTAGGTGTTTTCACCTCTTGGGTAGGTGTTTTTCATATTAATAAATTTCTATGTGAACCGCTCAAGTGGAACAGCACACCAAAGACTAAAGCAGAGTCACTGACAGCTTTTTCAAGTTGAAGGTCAATGGTCTGTCAAAAGTTACTGAATACGTGCCCAATTGGTATGAATTAACTTGAGATGTTACTTATACTTGGAGAAATCAATTAAAATCTTCTACTCGTCATATAGTATACAAAATATGAAAGCTAACAGCGCGCTTGCAAGTTTTCAGTGGACACAGCTTACTGACGCGCAAGTCAAATTTCTTCTGTTGACTTAATATAAAATTATTTCACCATTAGTGTTCAGGACTACATTATAAGTCTAGTTAAGCGCAAATATGTTGCGCTGTAAACGTAGCATAAGTGCATAACGTTTACCTTGATTAAATTCCGAGAGTCTAAGAAGAATGATTTGAAATAAGCTTATTTTAAATTTACACTGCCGATCTGGAGACCCCAGCCCTTGGCAACGACCTGAAGTACTCAAGTATGTTAAAAATATGATAGGCCTATTATTCGACAAAATTGGATAATTCTAAAAATTATGAATTATCTACAATTTGTTAACAAATACCTATTTTGAATGTTTACTGACCGTGGGAACAACGTCTGGAGCAGCACAAACTGCAAAAGATTTTTGCAAACTTTCCATCGATTTTGCTGACCCTTCAATGGGCTTGAGATGGGCATGTTTTTCATCACCATTATCTGAGTCTTCACCACTATCACTTACATACTGCTGCAACTGCAGCATTTTATATTTTTTTAATATTAGAATATCAAGCACACCAAATCACAAAACTTTTCGACTAAACCACCAATACAATACCGTAATCTAAATTAAAGAACTAGGAAATAGTTTATAGGTCACATTCTATTGAACCGATTCAAACCAATAAAATATTTTATAATAAATTTGTAGGCATAAGATTTTTAATTAAGATCAGAATCACGTCATAAATAAAGATTTAAAATTGAGTTTGAGCGAGCATAACCTCAATCACAAAATAAAACGTAAACCTAGAACTAGAAGTGCGATCAAAGAGGCCTTGACGATTGGAAATTGGAACGGTTTTGGGTGTACGCCAGAAACTCCAAGAATCATTAGCTCCAAAACCAAACCGCCACACAGTTTCAAAAACTCCAAGTTCACAAACTCCAAAATGAGATCGGGGCACGAACAATAAGGATACAGTATCATATACTCGTTTGATACTGTATCAAGTACTGAAATGATACTGTACCATCAATTTAAATGATACAGCCTTCTACAATGATACAATTCAGTATTTCAGTGATTTTCCCAAAGTATTCTCGTTAATATTATTGAGTCATAAAATAATTAATCATGAATAGCTGACGTCAGTTAGGCGGTTAGAGAATAACTGTTATTAATTCTCAGCTCTCTCAGGACAGTTGGCGGGCTGTCTGGAGTGATGAACTTTAAGAAAAGATAACTTTTGGTTTGTAAATTTTAATTAGGCTATTGTACCGTAGGCCTATGTCCCTTAAAGAATTTCAAATTTATTTATTTTTGGAAAGGAAACTTATTTCTTAATGAATAATTTCACATAACCTACATCTATCTCAGTTTTATTTAAAAATTAGGCTTATGATGACTCAACTCTCAATAATTTTTCATATATGACTAAGTTATGGATGCTCCAACGCAATAAATATAATCAATGTGACTCATTTAAAATGTTCTGAGAGCCAAAAAATTTCTGTGCATTTATAAAATACTTTCAACTCCATGAAGGATACTTTTATTTATTTTGTTTTTGAAACTATTATGAGTTTCAATTTATTATATTTGAAATTAATTTATTCATTTAAATAATAGCTACATTATATTCTCCTATTGTTGAATTTTAATTTTAATCAATAATTTGTTGCTTATTGTCATTTCATCATGCATTTATCGTTCACAATTCAAATCTAACCAAGAATGAATTCATAAAGAATTTTTTGAGTTATCAATTTCTTATTACATCACCAAATACTTACTTAAAAAATTTTTGTTTATTCTTTAATAAATATATTTGAAAAACTTCCATAAACCGACGTTTTTAAATCCGACTAAAAAGAAGAAAATAAATTTCTGGTTAACTTTGAATCTCTTTATGTAAGTTATTGAATTATAAATATTTTCATGAAACCTTATTGGTTTAGAATTCCTTGTAGCCTACGTGTTTTCTGTAATGGTTTGTGGTAGAGATTAGCAGATAAGATTGAAAATAGACAATTATGTCAAAAGATAATAAAAATATTCTCATTACTTTTAATGGTGGGGAGACCCTTATGGGTAGTTCCACCTCGCCAATGTGTACTTGGCCAAATACCGGTTACCCATCCAAGAGTAGTCCACAGTGTTCGTGACTTAACAATGTAGCTATGATTTGTAGCTAATCAAATGTGAGAATGCACATGAGAAACTCTCCGATAAAACAGTTGATTGAGAAATTATTTCAATTCTTTCAAATGGACCGACTCCTACTCTACATGGTTGTCAGTTTCAAGAACATAGTCTTTTTTAAAGGTGGCTATGCTCTAGCTTGTGTGGAAGTGGATGAAAATTAATTTATTTGAGCCACAGTTAATTTTGCAACCTGCTACAAATTCCTTGTACATACATGTTTTGTGTCAATAACTGAATATATACGGTAGTAATTTTTGTTATGTTAATATTGAAATCTGAATTTATGTTTGATTTCTGTTTAGTGGCAATGATTAAATTGAATAATACGTAGCCTGAATTAAGACTATCAATCAAATGAAAATCATATAGAAGAGTTTCCAGTGCTAAAAACTATCTAATATTAATATAAAAAATGATTCAAGGAAAATGAAATGGAAAATAGTTTTACACGTTTATTGGTCAAACAGTACCAAAGATTTTTCACCAGTGAAAATGTACAAACAACTAAAAACAAATATCACAGTTATTTTTAAAATTAGTTTTTTAGTACATATTTACATTGCAATATTTTCCAGTGGAATCAATAGGCACTTGCAGTGAATTCCTGATTCAGGAAGCCTATATTTTTATTTTTAATACCCAATATTATTGTACTGTATCCAAAATTATTACCAAATCTTATAGCATTAGTTAACGAATTTTAACCTATCTAGTGGTTTTTTGATAATGTGTAAAATAGTTACTTATGTTGAAGTTCAAAGGGAAATATCCCAATTGATTGAACCTAGCTAACTACAAAATATTGTAAACATTCGAATTATTAGAAAAGCATTCTAGCAAACATTCCAATAAAGAAAAGATAGGAACACAAAGAGAGCAAGTGTCAGACTTTTACAACATTCATTGTTGTGAATCAGTTGTTGATAACATATTGTCATTTAATTCAACTAGTAACATAAATTAACTTGATCCAAAAATTATCACTATTGGTTTTTGGACAAACAAATTTTTACGTAAATTTCAAAAATGATGATATTGTAATTATCTAATGATTGCATTCACTATGAAGAGCAAAATGCTGTTTTCAGTCTATCTGATATAAGGCCGCCTTCAAATTCAAAAGCCCGCCATTTCCTGCGAATCATATGCCTTGGCGCAATGATTGGCCAATGGCAAAGCGGCGCGCCAAAGCCAGTTGAAGTGGAAGGTTTGAATAAAAATTTGGGTGCATGACGGTTTTTCAGACGTATATTGATAACAATACCAACGAATTAAAAAAAAAATCATATAGGCCTAGCTGATGCCTATTAGTTGGGCAGTTGGAAAATTTTATTATGCTTAGCTGCAGTTAGGACAGTCCGAATCTGTCTTCGATAACAAATTAGTATAGCTGTGGTTACTTACGTTTTTGTATTCTCGCAGACAGCTCGCCAACTGTCCTGAGAGAGCTGAAAATTAATAACTGTCATTCGCCAACCGCCCAAGTAATTGGCGTCAGTTACTATTCACTATAGTATAGACTTCAATTTGAATGATTTCCCTATAGACTAACAAAGTTATAACAATTTTTCTTTTGAACTTTCATTCACAGCAAAAATCCATTCACATAGTACATTATAGACATTGATTGGGTGTTGGTCACAATGCTTTTCATTTTTGTTGAAACACATTAACTTGATTAAATTAATTCAGTGTCTTCAAACTTATTAAACTTTTTTAGAATGATTCTCCAATTCATAAATTTTATTTTGTTGGTGATATTTTCCATGGTACGTAACTATTATAGTTTGATTGTACAATTTTTTCATGAGAATGCTTATTTAGAAGAATAAAATGCTTATACTTGGGCTTATACTATATTGAGGAAGCACTCGTTGAATAATATTGAAACTGATGATAATGACTGTCATCACCTTTTTCTCTCAAGTATCTCTTCTACATTTTTCCACATAAGAAAACGCTGATATTGAGCTGTCTTACATAAAAATGATTCAGGAAGAATCTAATTGATACAAGACTCTCTCTTATTAAATGTTTCTTGAACATCATAACCTAGGAGTAAATGAATCACTGGATTTATAATGCTCTACTCATCATCTTCTTTCTTCTTGATCAATTTCTCTATTTCTAAATTATTTTCTCATCTTTTCCACCTTAGTATTGGCGTAGATATACTAAGCTGTATACTGTATAGTTAGACTATGGTATTGGTTTTCAAACTATCTTGATACTACCCACCTATATCTTGATAGGAATGGAAGAAGCCTACATAGCCTAATTACGTGCAAAGGACAACAACACAATTTAAAACGGTTTGAATCTCAATTAGATATAATAATCGTAATAAAAGTTAAGAAGAGTCACAAGTGTTTTTTAGCTATCAAAATATGTTCTGGCGGACACAACACAGACATGATACTTCATGATATCCTCAAGAGTATGAGACACTGCCTCAAAACTTGAAAAATAATTAAAAATTAGAGTAGCCTAATATTAGAAAATAATTGATTGATTGAATACCCTTTTCAGGGCGAATTTAGAGCTCCAGATTCCCTCTACGAGAGAGAGAGAGAGAAAATTAGATTATATCTCTGGTAGATTTTCAAAATTAAAATTTTCCTGTTTTGATGTTTGTATTTGATAATGTTTTGATATGAGCTTCAATTTCACATAGTAAACTTTCTTTACAATGTAGTTACATGTAACAGTAGGATGATGGTTCAGAAAAACTGGTACTCAGATATTACGTGAAAGTTGCTGAAAAAACTATTTTGATGATGGATTTTTGTGATTGTACAATCTAAAAATGTTAAATGAATGGAAGCAAACAATTTTTGGTATTCAATTATTGAATATGTGAAAACTATTGGGAGGGATCTTTAGGGTTTGGAATGATAATTCAAAGTTCTGGTAAAGACAGCTCTATATTCTCCGCCCTTAGATTTTGGGGCACAATAAAAAACTCTACTCTGAATACAATTCGTCATAAAACTATTGAGAATACAAGGTAAGAATTGAACTTGAGGACATATTTCTTCCAACTATGTGCAATATATTTTAATTTGAAGAGTGAAATAATCAATGACTTGTAAATATACTCTTTTTTCTATGTAACATCCAAACAATAAACAAGACCAGCTTGAACTTTTTGAATTACTTAGTCTGTATTGTACCATGTACGTACATTTTACAGTATAATTTAAAACATGAAGGTTCGTATTATATTGTTGACTGACATTTCCTATGGCATTGCATGTAAGCATTGAAGGAATAAAAGCATTCTTATTCTTATTCATATTCACTTTAACAAAAATTGAAATACAATTAAATAAATACTTGGCAACAATAATGAAAGATGCTATTTGACTTGAAAACTTGGATAAAAAGTATAGTTCATTTGATCCTTCTCAGTATTAAAGTGAAATAATCAACAATAACATTTATTCATCAAACAAAATATGAAAATTACATATCTTTCCCACTCAGAGGCAAGGATAGGCTAATTTTGCTTGTCCATTTCGAATACTGTGGTGGTGGTGGTGGTAGCTGCTGCTGAATGATTCTGCAAGAAAACAAAAATGAATTGGTACAACGTAAAAGACATAAAAACTTTCATAATTAATAAATGTTGATTTCACTAGTATCATTGCAATAGGCCTACATAGTACCTTTTATGCAATTCATTTATGCCAAATCCCTTCTTATCAAGCTCAAAATGATCACAACACTTAATATCTATGCATAGGCTACATAATTCTATTCTATTACATATTAAAAGAGGCTCGAATAACTTACACATGAGACTTGATAGACATTTGTATAACACAATGAATTGTATTCAAATGCCGGACCAAGTAAGTGGTGATTGTTGTGAATAGGGTCTAGGTAGTGTAGGGTCTTACACATTTCTCAATAACCCAGTATTCTCACACTGTTAACACAACGAAGGTAATTAGATTATAGTAATCTAATCTAAGTACCTTGAACGCAACAGTGTACCTTGAACGCAACATTCTGTGTATAACACTCATCTGGTGTTAATGTGTGAAGAGCAAGGAATTATCAATGAACCGCAGCAAATTGTGATAGAACTATACTCCGTCCACTGAGTGTTTGGACCCAAGCTCCTCCCCCGAGGTTCTGACGTCATGATCCGACCAGCTCACAAGCGGTCGTAATTGCCAGAAACGTGGAAACTTCTAATTGATATTGGAACTTTAATATCGAATTTTTGAGTGGCCTTAGAAATATTGATGTTTTATGGTTGTTCGACAAAATTTACATCCTTCTAACATGAGATTGATCATTATCAATATCACTTGATAGAATTATAGTTGATTGAACATAATATCTCATAATAATATTTTTGTGCATAATAATATTTTGAACTATAAGAAAAATAGAAGCAATTGGAAATACCATAAACATATTAAAAAGAAAAAAGGAATATTGACCATACCCAAATATAATCCAGACGCCATCAGATGTTTGATATCAGGTAAGATTATGTTAGTGACATATAACAGCTTTCTGTTATATAACATATAATAGCTTTACTTGAGCAATCTTCTTCCACCTCACTCTGTTCACTGAAAAAAAGAAATAATGATCAAGGTCATGAATAGAAGGTCATGGCCTAAAAATTGACAACTATGTACAGTAGGAAATTGAGTTCATTTAAAAGCATTGAAATCATTTTCCAATCAGCTGTTCTAATGGATGCGTTTCCTGTGTGCATTCTCCCATTTGACTTGCTACAAATCATAAGCTATTTTAATAAATAACTGTCTATTCTTAATCTTTCTTGCTAATCTCTATCACAACCTATTACAATAAACACAAAAATAAATTCTATACGAAGAGTTTCATGAACGTTTTTCATGAAAATTATGCTCAAAGAGAGAAAAGTCAAGTCAACATGCATGATTTGTATCTGTACTTAATGCTTTCATATGAAAAGACTGCGACTACGGTGCGACGTTGCCATATTATTAGGGCATGGCCTTTTATTAAAGGAAGCTATGATTATTCTCATTACTCTTAAGATTCTCTACTACAATGTTTCAAATGAAACCAACTCATGTTACAATTGATATTGTCAAACAATGTTTCAAGAAAACTCATAGTCCATTGCTTTTCATATGATTTTTGGTTTGATGATTTTATCAATTAATTAATAATGAAAACATCCTTGAATATTGCGTCATTGCATGCAATTAATAATGAACTCGACAGCTGGTATAAAATTGTCATGTATTACTTTCCACATGATTTTTCTCCGTGGGTACATTATTCAATCAGATTCATGAATCAGATCATCCTAGACAAGGAATGATCACTTATAAATTTTTATCAATAACAGTTTCTATAAAAATAATTTTTTTCAGATGATGAGTAAAGCACTTTGGGAAATTCATCAAAAACCAGCTATAAAATTGTCATGTATCACTTTTCACGTGATTTTTCTACGTACAGTATTCAATTAAATCGTCCTAGACCAAAAATAATTACCTATAATTTTTTATCAAGAAAAGTTTCAATGAAAATAATTTTTTTCAGATGATGAGTAAAGCACTTTGGGAAATTCATTGAAAAACCAGCTATAAAATCGTCATGTATCACTTTTCACGTGATTTTTCTATGTACAGTATTCAATTAGATCGTCCTAGACCAAAAATAATTACCTATAATTTTTTATCAGGAAAAGTTTCTAATGAAAATAATTTTTTTCAGATGATGAGTAAAGCACTTTGGGAAATTCATCGAAAAACCAGCTATAAAATCGTCATGTATCACTTTTCACGTGATTTTTCTACGTACAGTATTCAATTAGATCGTCCTAGACCAAAAATAATTACCTATAATTTTTTATCAGGAAAAGTTTCTATGAAAATAATTTTTTTCAGATGATGAGTAAAGCACTACGTACCATACCTTTCTACTGCATCAATAATCACACATGATTTTCTCAGGTGAATCTTGCGATCAGGCGATTAGACTCAATCATAATCATTAATGATTTTTATTGAAACACAGTTAAAAAAAAAATCACTTTACTTAATGCAGTATGTTGACTTATGATGTTGACTGGTTAGGAATCCAGTATCTTTGTGGAGAAAATATTTGAAGTTAATCCAGTTGCAAATTTGAAATCTCCAAGTGAGAATGAACTGCCTGTAAAAATAATGATGAAATTAATTACACTTAGTCTATTCATTAGAAATAATAATTCATAAACGTAAATTTACTTATTGTGGCTTGACACTTAAATTTCAATCATTGAATATTGAGCAAGTATCTGCTGTACGAGTTGCATGGATTTTTACAAAATTATTCCACCTGTAATACTAGAATCATAAGGCCTAATGCTAGAATCCACCAAGTAAATGTCAAAATCCACTTGGAATAAAACTTCAAGTTTTTCAAAAGACTTCTGCACCGTGCAGCAACTCTTGCATTTGAAGATAATCTATTGCCAGAACCCAATTTAACAGTGTATATTTTAAGCTCTTCACCAAGGAAGAAAATTACAGTAATAATAATCTTGCTAAAAGATTAAAGTAAAAAATTATTGCTAAGTTAGGTAAAGCTAGTAGCCTACTCATCGTAGTCAAGTACCAAGTATAATGTAGCCTATAATTTGTTAGACTAATTCAGCATTCAATTACTGTTTTATGCCTCTAACAAGAGAGAATGATCCCTGTTGCCAAATATCAAAAGCTACAGATACAGCTCAAAAAGTTACAGAAAGTATTAGGTCTACTATAAAGCTCAAAAAGTTACAGATAAGTTTTAAATGCAGATTGATGAGAATATTGGGTTCTTAATATTAAACTAGAATAATATTGCTGAAAACTCACCAAAATGTTAATTCGTGGTCCTAAGTTAACTGGATATTAAACAGTAATAATCAATGAGATTCAACTACTAAACATAACATAACCTATTTTGTTATGGTATCTGATAATCTGATGTCTCTGATACAGCCTCTAGCAATAAAACAGCTCTGTATCATTCTGTATTTAAAATGCAACACAGTAAACGTCTCCAAAACATGCTGTATCTAGATCGAGAAGTGATGTGCGACGGTGTAGCTAACTGTGTATCAGCCTGCAACGGGATTTTGGAGTTTGTGATTTTGGAGTTTTTGAAACACCTCAAGTCCAATTTCATCGGCAACCCAAATTAACATTGTGGAGTTTTTGATCCTTGGAGCTAATGAGGCACTCCCCTCTGCACTAGGTGTGCTGTAACCGAAGAAACGCGTGCAGCGTGCCTTGTGTACAAAAAGTGTACTAGATGTATAAAGCTAAACGTTTTATTCTGGTTTATTCTTGTTATTGAGAATAAGAATAGATCTTTTTGATACATTTGAGCAATTATGATATTAAATATATATATATATATATTACTGGGAATCAAATTGGAGTTTTCTGTAGCCAAGTCAAGAGTATGCCCTTCTATAATAAGAATAATAATTGTAATTTCATAAATATATTGATTTCATGAACAATATTTTCCAAACTGGAGTAAGATCAAAACTACTTGAGTATTCATTCATCTGTGATTCACGTATACTTGGGCTATAGCATACAAGAGGTATCATTATCATTATTAAATTTTGATAGTATATTTTATGTAACTTACCTAATATATTTTTTCAACTATGGTATTGATTTTGAAAAGATTTTTAAACTTGGGTGTATGAGTAGGTCCATTAATTTTTTTTTCAAAAAACAATGTATAATTACTTGATTAATACCAGGATACTTTAAAAAATTCAACCGTTAATGAGAATGAAAGGATTGAAACTATTTCATAGTCATTCATAAGTTAGAAGCATAATTTACGGTACGGTTCCATAGTTAGTCCGACCCAATAAAGGAATTTGGTTTTGAATTTGCTCACTTTTATAGGATTAGCCTACTGTGATAATTTTTTTGTAACTTCTTGATCATTTTTATCAATATGTAATGATTTTTGTTTCAGTGTGAATGACAGTATGAGTAGGCCTGTCGATTTTTATTGAACAAGCAATGCATAAGCATAAATAATTACTTGATAAATACCGTATTATTTCATTCAGTTGACCACTAATTAGAATGAAAGGAATGAAACTACTATAGCCTGTTTCATAGTACCAGCATAAGACCGGGGCTAGTTTGGACTCAGGGCTACATTGGAAATTTCTATAACTCCTGCAGATAGAGTTAATCTGCCAGTTCATTATGTAGTTCTTCTTTTATTTATCAATTTTTGTATGTAGATTAATTAAAAAAATAATTATATTTCAAACAAAGCCCTTTTAAAATTCCATAATATGTAAATTTTATAATAATAGGAGATATCTAAATTAAGTGAATGAGGTACTGAGCATCAAACATTAATCATATATTACTGAATGGAATGGCCAACAAGCTTAGCCTACCCCTAAACTGTCATAAAAAAATAATAATAATGATAGAAGTTGTACAGATGTATATATGTACATTAAAAGTATTCCTATTAATTGGATTAAATTTCTAAACAAATGAATGCCAAAAGCAATCCCTTTTATGATAATCAAAAACTGTAGGTATATGCAAAGTTTCAAGTTTGTAGCCTACTTTATCAATAAGTAATGATAAAGATGAACCTTGTAATAATTGCCGATTGAGTGGTACAAGCAGCTGAAGTTGTCTAAGAAAAGCCACTTAAGTTTTCATTATTTTTAAGAAATAATGTTTGGTTGGAATTTAGAAAGTTTTGCTTTGGTCAATAGGCTGAATTTAGTCATTATTCAGGTAGAAGATCAAGGGTAGCCGGCTGATACCTGCTGATTGGGATGAATAGGACTGGCAAACCGTGTTTCAATACCGGGGTATTGTTAACTCCACTTGAAAGAAAACTTTCGAGAGGCAACGCAACAGCCAACAAATAATATATTTTAGCATAGCACAGAAGGAGTGAGTGAGAATGTGTGTGTGAGAGAGAATGAGCGCGCGCTTTACAAAAAGAGTGAGTGAGAGCGTGGATGATTAGTGGGGATGATTGAGTGAACATGACAGAGAGAAAAGAGACTGGAGCTTGACCGAGTCTTTTGTCTTCGCCTCATCAACATGATTTTCTGGAAACAGATGTTTGTCACCTACCCATTGGGTATTTGATTGATGTGTGTAGGCCTACTTGGCAAGAGAAACCTAGAGATGAGTAATGATGAAGTAAAAATTGAAGAATCGTAATTAATTAAAGACAAAAAACTTAAAATGGAGAAGTAATAGATTGCAGAACAAAAAGAGAATGATATCATCTATATGAGTGGAAATAAATTAAAATTAATTCACCAAGTAGGCCTATAGACTGTCCAAGCAAAGAACACCCTCTTGCAAGATGGAATGACTCCAGCTCAATCAATATATTGGATCAAAAATTATTGATTTGGTCTCAATCGTAGGAAACATTCTGATCTACAATCCCAAATCAATATTTTTTGAACCAATATTGACCGAGATGGAGTCATTTTTCATCTTGCCAGAGGGTCTTCTTTGCTTGGACAGACTATAGATATTATCAAATTAAAATTTACACCTAGAGCTATTTTAAAATTAATAAACTTTTTTTTCTATCTACCAAATATTAATATTCATGTATTATCGATTATCTAATTAAATATGATTGCTCTTAATATTACACCAGTAATCTGGCTTTCTTGAAGTTGTAGATGTGTTGCAGTTGCAGGTTGCAGTTGCACCTGAGCCGATCAATCTATGAAAGTGAAAATAAATGCAAAATAAAACTCATTCAACATACACACTTTTACAACATTTACACTTTAATGTAAATTAAAAATTAAAAAAAAAATCGGTAAAAAATGTTGATATTTGGTGGGCAGGTTCAGATGAGGTCTAGAAATGGTATGTTAGAATATTTTTGAAATCCGTTCAAGATCGAGCAAGTAATAAGTTTTTAAAAATTGTAGATGTATTGCAAGTTGCATATCTTCCACCTTGTTACAACAAATCCAAATTGTAAGTTCAATGGTTCAGCAAGATTATAGATGAACTAATTTGGAAGATATTGAATTAAGTTTTAAACTATGTCCAATATACTTTCCAAAGGTTACACTTCATATTATAGCGTTTTACAATTTTCTTAGATTTTTTGAGAACAAATTGGCAGAAAATGTTGAAATTAAGTAAACAGGTCCAAATTAGGTATAAAAATGCTGTGTTCCATAAATTTCTAATCCCTTCTGAACGGAATTTGCAGGTGAGCAAAGCCAGCCTGTTTGTCTCAGCTGACACTGACAGAGGTTTTGCAGGCAAGCGAAGCGAGCCTGTTTGTCTCACTTTCACTGCCTATACTAGCTGTCAGGGGGCGAAGCCCTGGCTAGGCAGAGAAGGGGAGCAAAGCGAGCCTGCCGGCTAGTTCTGAATAAAATGGTGCCTGATTTGTCAGGATTCAATATGATAAATAACTGAGATCAGGGCCGTAGACAGACGGGTTTTCTCGGGTCATTTGCCCGGGGCCCGGACCCATAAATTGTTGGCAGGGGCCCGGAAAAATTGGGTTAAAAAATGTTTTAATTAATCATACAGGTTTATAATAATTGGCTATGAAAATTATCATTTAAAAAAAATTAGAATTGAATTAGAATTAGACTTGATTTCTTTAACTACTCAATGATTAACTTTAAAGACACATTTCTTAAAAACTGGAATAAATTTCAAAACTCCATGAATATTTGAAAGAATATAATATTCCTATTTATTCAGGCCCAGTCAGTTCGTCCTGTATGGCAACCTGGCAGTCGCCAAGGGCCCCAGAGAGCTAATAGCTCTCTTTTCCCGGTTTGTAGTTGTTATATTAATTCGAAACAGGGCTTGATTTCAGGAGGAACGCGTGGGAGCGGCGCTCCCATACGTTCTTTCCCAAGAAAAAAATTTAGAAACAGCAAGAATTTTTCATGTTTGTTTTCTATTTTTGATGTTATTTTTGTCAGTCACTAATTCTCAAATGTTTAAAAACTTTGTATTTAATTAGAGCATAATATTGCTTGTTATTGTAGAGAGTTGTTATTTCAACACAATGCAATTTTATTCTGAATCATGTTGTTATTCTTGAACCGGACGTTTTGAAGCTTGAGGAGAATTTAGGCGTGACTTATGTAGATTATATAGTGTAGTTGAAATGGTAAATACCATACTTGGTCCAAAAGAGCTTCATGATTCTTATTTGTTCTTTAAAATTTTATTATTATAGTTCCATAAAACACAGCTACAAAACATTGCCCAGATTTGCTAAAAACTCTCCAATTCAAGTGTGATTTTTAAAAAATTTCCGTGGGTGAAGACCCCGGACCCTCCCCGTAAGCCAGTTCACCCACCGCTCCCATACCTCTTTTTCCAGAAATCAAGCACTGATACTGATACTAACTGCTTCCGTAAGCTCACTTTCTGTAGGTACAACTTCTATACTCTATTCACGATCACTTGAGACGGAATAAACAAACTTTTTGAGTGTGTTTGCGTGTAATGGAAGGTCTTCTTCTATGCAAAACTTCCGGCCAAAGACCAACAGCTGTAGCCAATCATAGCTCAAGACAACAGTTTTGAGACAAGACAAGTCGGACTGTAGCCAATCACAGCCGACTTTTTCACATAGAAGAAGACCTTCCATTACACTTAACTCACACAAAAGGTTTGTTTATTTCTTCTCAAGTGATCGTGAATGGACTATAAATTTATTTTCTAGAATCCTTCAAAGTTCAATTTTCGCATTGTACTGTATAATCTGTCCAAGAAAAGAAGACCCTCTGGCAAGATGAGAGAATGACTTCAGCTCGGTCAATATTGGTTCAAAAATTATTGATTTGGTCTCAATTGTAGGAAACATTCTGATTTACAATTTGAGACCAAATCAGTAATTTTTGAACCAATATTGACCGAGCTGGAATTATTTTCTCATCTTGCCAGAGTGTCTTTTTTGCTTGGACAGACTATATCATATCTTTTCAACCCTTTTAGAATAGGACCTACAAAATAGAAAAGATGGGAACATTTTAAATCTGCTATGAGGGGCCCGGTCATGTGATTTTGCCCGGGGCCCGTAATTCCTGTCTACGGCCCTGACTGAGATATGACTATTTTTATTTTTATTTCAACCTTTCACATTCAATATGGTAGTTTGGAAAAACTTAATGTGTAATACGGCCTGTGGCTCGTGCGTAAGTGTTTCTCTTGATGCAGCAAAATCACTCTTTGCGTACTGATACACAAATAACTATATTGTACAGTGTGAAGGAGGCAAAATGGGGTTTTTACCTGATGTCTCTATTATTAAAATTATTTATTTATTTGCATTAATTCAATATTTCTCAACATGCTAACAAACAATGGAAGCTTGTTGTGGAAAAACATCAAAATTTTGCCCAAATTTCATCCAATAGGCTTATTTTTTCGCGATTTTTCAAGTTTATATTGATTTTTCTTTATAATTTGCTACTGAATAATTATTTTAAACAATCAGAGCACATTTGAGACCAAAAAAGGTACGTCAAATGCTGTATTTACAAAGTTGAACCACTCAGAGAAAATGACTCCAGCTTGGTCAATATTGTTTGAATTTATTGATTTTGTCTCAATCGTAGGAAACATTCTGACCTTCAATTTGAGCCCAATCAATATTTTTTTAACCAATATTGACCAAGCTGGAGTCATTTTCTCATCTTGCCTTATTTTATCAAAATAAACACTCACTTGAGAAAACATTCACTTAAAGGTTGTTGCTCATATTTTATATTCTCATTTCATAACATTACATATGGTGATAGAATGAGCCACTTTCACCATCAGCTAGGTTTAAAATACCGGGATCAAATTTTCGAGTCTACGCTTCAAAAACTTTTGGACAAAAAGAAAGCTTGCTCCGCTCAATTTGCGGCTGCCACCGCATGCGCTTCCCTAGTTTTCAAAATCTGGTCGTCCATGTCTACTATCACCATGGCAAGTTTGAATAAAATCTGTCGAGTGGTTCCGGAGGAGTAGCAATACAAAGAGTGACTTTCCTAATCCATTAGAGCTTCGCTCTAATAGACATAATAGACATTTCTGACCAGGAACGTTTCTCAAAACTGAAGTTTTCTCAATCCTGCAGTGCAGAGAGCATGAATATAGCATGAATAATGTGTGCTCAATTTGCGGCTGCCTCTGCATGCGCTTCCCTAGTGTTATTCTGGATCTCAAAATTCATTTTATCATTTTGTGATGTGTAGCTGAAATGAGGAATTGCAGTACAAATACGGTACGGCGGTGAATAATAATGCTAATAATATAACTCGTTTGTAGCCTAGGTACCGTAAGTACATATAGTGTTCAGTGATAGAATACCGTACTATTTCATATTGTTATGGAATCCGACAGTCTCTGATGACCTTGGAACTGTGGCGCCAAGTGATGGGCAGACGGGGATGGGAGGCTTTGTGTCAACAAGTGGTTGCATTGTTTTGTAAACAAACAACACCGTCTGGAAGTCTCTGGAAGTAATTATGGGCCCACCAGCATTTACTAGAACTCTCTATTCATTTCTAGAACTATCTAGCAATTTCATACCCTTTTATAAAGAGACAGGAATGTTTGCAGAGGGTCAGTCCTAATCAAGTGTTCAAAGATTGTGTCAGCCGTATTGTGTGATAGACGAACCAGACGTTGTATATAGACACTCTATAGTTATATTCATTCTGTCAGTGCTTATTTCTTCTAAATCAGTGTAACGTGATAAAGACTGTTCATCATTTCTTAGTGTAATTTGTATTGTGAAACGTTATAAACTCTTGTGCTATCTTCTGTTCTGTTATAGTTGATCTTGTCAGTGTGTTATAGCAGTGTAATTAATAAAGTTAATCAGTATAAATTGCCTCAAGTCTTTTATTATAGTGGAAACCCGTAACAATTGGTGTCAGAAGTGGGATGTAGCTATTGATTGAGGCAATTTTATGAACTTGTACCTTTGCAAAGTGAACTATTATTTTCAATTGATTGAACCGTTATTTTTGTGTGTGAACTTTATCTTTGTGTGTTAACTTTATCTTCAATTGAGTGAACTGTGATCTTTGAGTGTGAACATTTTTGCGTGTGAACTTTATTCTCCAAGAGTGAACGTTAGTCTTCTGTACATAATTGTGAACTGTGTAATATTTCGGGAACGTGAACTGAAATGGCAGGGAAAGGTGCAAAGCTCACCAGTTTAAAAGTAAATCAACTGAAGCAAGAGCTGGAGGAGCGAGAACTGGATACAAATGGGGAAAAATCTGTCTTACAAGATAGACTCCGGGAAGCACTGCTGGCCGAGGGTCAGGACCCAGATACCTATGTGTTTGAAACAGATTCGGGAGCTCTGGTGAGTACATTGGAGAGTAAATTTGAATTGGTTGAAAGTAAAATGGAAGAAAATAAAACATCATTGGAGAGTAAATTTCAATTGGTTGAAAGTAAAATGGAAGAAAATAAAACATCATTGGAGAGTAAAATGGAAGAAAATAAGTCAGCTTTGACAAATTTGGAGAGTAAAATGGAAGAAAATAAGTCAGCTTTGACAAATTTGGAGAGTAAAATAGAAGAAAATAAAACATCATTGGAGTGTAAATTTGAATCTTTGAAAGAAACATTTGAGGGGAAACTACAAGAGAATAGTAAAATTTTGGAAGATAAATTTGAAACAAAACTTAAAAGCATGGAAGATAAATTTGATAAGAAGATTAAAGAGCTGCAAAATAATGATACTAGTGGGACAAGAGCAGCCTTGAAAGTGGATGTTAATGCTTATCAAATTGAGAAGGATACTTCAGTGAACAAATGCAATGTGCCTATTACCATGCCAAATTATCATGGTGGACTACCAACATTTGATGGAAAGACTCCATGGGAAGATTACCGTACCTTGTTAGATGTGTATGCCGACAGATATGGATGGACACCGGAAGCAAAGGCTGATAATTTGTGCCTATCACTTCGGGGAGATGCACTGTCAGTACGGGGATTACTCGATTAGTCCAGTGCTCGATTAGTCCAGTCCCTATCCTACATTAAGAAACTGAAAAACTGGACTAATCGAGGCGCAGGGGTTCGATTAATACAGTGACTCGATTAGTCCAGTTCTTCAATGAGATGAGAGTGCCTTGATTAGTCCAGAACTGGACTAATCAAGCACTGGACTAATCGAAGCCCTGCGTCTTGATTAATACAGTGCCTCGATTAGTACAGTTGGCGTACTGAATTCGTACCAGGTGATGAATCCACTATATGCGTTGACAAGGAATTGACTATATCTAGACGGCGTCAAAGTGGCCGTCTAACAAATTTCAAATAAAACCAAGGCGGCGCGGCGCGATCTTTGAATTAGGTTGCAAATGACAATAGCTTGGTTTTCATTATACAACCATGTTGTATTTATTTATAATGTAATATTCTGAATAATTCACCAGTATCTTTTAACTTATTGAATCTTATTATCTTTGTTTAATCTATTAAATTAGGCTACCCTTATTAGAAATTCGAGATTTAATATTGTTTAATTCATGGAAGGACAGTTTGATTAATTAATATTAATATTTTTATGATTTACAGCAATATTTGAAATCTGTATTGGTAATTATTCAGAAGCTGAATTATTGTATTCATGAAACTAAAAATCTAATGAGCCAAAAAACCTTTAAATTTGGCTCTCTATATGTGACTTTATTTACCATAACTTTTTGTATTGAAATTTTAATATTATTAACAGTCTTGAGGGTGGCCGTGGATGAGTGGGTTAAGACCCATGTCACACTACGCCACTTCAGCGCCACTCGTAATTAAAAATCTTATCACTCCACCAAATCTAAATCACGTGATTTTGAAGATAGAGGAATTCTGATTTCAGATTCGGATTCAGCGTTCTCTAATTAGTAAGATTTCCCACGTGGACTCAAAAATATTCAAAATTGAGGAATTTATATTATCTTTGATAGTTTCAATTTTATTCTATACTACTTATTCAGTTTCAATGATCCCATGATAACAAATTATGAGTATTATTACACTACAAATTGTTACAAAATATAAAATTGCAGCTATATTTCTATATTTTGATTAGAATCATCAGTATCGTTTTTTTATTTTCGATTATATGAGAAAATATTGTAGTATACTTTAAATTTTTTTAACCACACAGGCCTAATAAATTTTGCCAGTATTGAATGAATGAATAAATGATTTATTTCCCAAAAATAAAAGTAGCCCTAAATAATAATACTTTTCCAAAAATTATTATAATCAAGCTTATTATTTCTTTTCATCCACAAATGTAAATGAGTATAATCTTATAATTCACATGATTATTCTCCAGAGTTTTTGATGTGCATATGAGCAAGATATAATTACGAGCAATTTTTTATTATAACAATTATATCAAATCATTGATGATAATAATAATATCATTGGTAATAATAATATGAGAAGTATATTCAATGAAAAGTCTATGCACTAACAGCTACTACTAATATAAGATGTTGTTGACAAAACCGTGTCATGCTAATGGCAGTTGTTTCCAATAAGTATATTCAATGAAAAGTCTATGCACTAACAGCTACTACTAATATAAGATGTTGTTGACGAAACCGTGTCATGCTAATGGCAGTTGTTTCCAATAATTCTCAAGAAATAATAATTGCCTACATTTCAATGTAATTCCATTTTAATTGACGACCACCCAGTGCTGAAATGCTCATGTATGAGAATTCTTGGCAGTGTCAGTCACACATATACAGTGTCAGTCTCAATCTGTCACTCGGACTCGGTGCAGAAACATTATGGAATTCACTTTGGATGTCAAAGCTTTCATAGTAGAAATTCAAGAACGCCCTGCCCTATGGGATATCAAGAGCAGTGAGTACATGAATCGAGACAGGAAGAATCAAGCCTGGGAGAAGATTACCAATATATTTATCAACAAGGAAGATCCAACTTTTGATGAAAAAAGGTTGTTTGGTAAGTACAAATTCGAAGTTCAAATCCATATTTATTTGTCACAAAAGATCAATACAATAAAATTTAAATTTCAATAAAAGAGAAGAGAAAAATCTTGATACAGTAGTATATAGATAAAATTAAGATTTGTCAGAGTTGAAAAAACTTTCAACTCAGAAATTGCCTGTGAGAAACAAAAATGGGGTGAGTACAGAAGTTTAACGAGTACAGTATGATTAAAAAGTACAATATAAGAATAGACAAAATGTCAATGTTACTTAATAGAAAGATAATGATATTCCAATTACGTGACCAATAGGCAATAACTTCAAAACTAATAGTAGGCATTTCCTTTTTCTTAGGGCTTTTTCTGTACTTATCAAAGTTTTCAATTAATGAAGATCTCAGTACCCTTTTAAAATAATATTTATTACTATTTTTATAAATCTATTATTCAATGAATATTATTTTAAAAGGGTACTGAGATCTTCATTAATTGAAAACTTTAATAGTAGGTATAGTCTGTCCAAGCAAAGAAGAACCTCTGGCAAGATAGGAAAATGACTCAACCTCGGCCAATTTTGGTTCAAAAATTATCAATTTGATTTCAATTGTGTAATTTGATCTACTATTAAGACCAAATTTATATTTCTGGAACAAATATTGACCAAGCTGGAGTCATTTTCCCATCTTGCCAGAGTCTTCTTTGCTTGGACAGACTATTATATAGTACCGTTTAGTTGAATAATTTGTTTTGTTTATTTGTTTGTTCAAAGCATCCAGTTAACTCCTGTGACTGAAATGCAGTATCTCCTCAGTAAATGCAGTATGTCTCCTCAACATCCATCTTACGACTGAATATTATTCAGAATAGTTCTGAAATATAAATTGCTCATGTATAGTTTGCGCATGTTGAGAAGATACGCCGCTACAATAGTGGTGCATTGAGCCGGAGTCTCTTCTCAGCGTGCGCGAACCAATACGCTGTACAATCCAAGGTTATATCCCCCCTTCGTGGCGCCACAAAAAAACGCGCATCAAAACGCGTCGAAACGCGAGGTGAAAAAATGTAACATGACCCGCCGCGCGTCTGAAGTGGCGTAGTGTGACAGGGCCCCAAGTGCAAGAGTTAAAGCCTCCACATAAGGCTAATTTCAAAACAAAGAAATATTTGCAAATCCACTAAAATATTTTTGGATTGGAAGTATTCAAATTATACATCGTGAAAGCGTATATCATTGTCAAGAATATACGCTTTTATAAAATAAAATTGTTAACTAGTAAAGATCTGAAACCTATCTGTAATGATATACGTTTGAAGGAACTCTTCATAAACCCAATTCTGCGTTCAGAAATGCGAAAATATCAATAAATAATCAGTTATCAGTTCAATAATCAAAAATAAATTAGCAGTCCAAATTCAGTTTATTATCTAGGTAGATCACTCCGAACTTTTTGAGTTTTCATTGCATTAAGACATAAAATCCGAAAAATATGAATAACTTTTTTATTTGTTGTCAGATTGACTTGAATTTTTATGGGGAGGACACTAATATAGAGAGGAATGTTCCTGTTTTTTGTAGAATTTTTCCAAGGCCCCCCCAGATCCAGAAAACCGATCGGGCGATTTCAGTCATTTTAAATTTCCCGGCTTAGAAAGACTTGGCACGAAGGCATGTGATTGGTTGATAATTGCACGCGGAAGAAAAAAATACATTCTTAAAAGTTGAGAGAATGACTCCAGCTTGGTCAATATTGATTCAAAAATTATAAATTTGGTCTCAAATTGTAGATTAGAATGTTTTCTACAATTTGAAATTCGATTTTTGATTTTTGAAGCAATATTGACCGAGCTGGAGGCATTTTCCCATCTTGCGAGAATGTCTTCTTTGCTTCTTCTCTGTGTGAATTGTTGTCTTAGATCAAACGATCAAAGCCTTTTGAAGTTCCAAGAAACCTACACTTGTATGCGCATGTCTGTCCAAGCAAAGAAGACCGTGTGGCAAGATGGGAAAGTGACTCCAGCTGGGTCAATATTGGTTCAAAAAATATTAATTTTGTCTCAAATTGTAGATCAGAATGTTTTCTACGATTGAGACTAGATCAATAATTTTTGAACCAATATTGACCGAGCAGAAGTCATTTTATCATTTTGCCAGGGGTCTTCTTTGCTTAGACAGACTATTATACTAGGCTACATCATCATTCTATAGTATTATTGCTGATAGAGATGTAAAGTCTCTCCAAGCAAAGAAGGCATTTTGGCGAGATGGGAAAATAACCTCAGCTTGGACAATATCGGTTAAAAATCATAGATTTGGTCTCAAATTGTAGGAAACATTCTGATCTTCAATTAAAGACCAAAATTTTACTTTTGAGCCAATATTGACCAAGCTGGAGTCATTTCCCCATCTACCCAGAATGTATTTCTTCCTTGCACAGACTACAGTAAATAGCGAGAAATTACTACAATTATCATCAGACTCTATCAATGAGTGCCTTTTCGCTTTCATTAAATTAGATTAATTACTCATATCGGTCTCTTTATCCTGTTGGTCAAGTGCAAGGCAGGACTTGGTCCTAACTTCGCCGTTTCAATGCTGTAACGAAGTAGTCATATTTTATTATCTATAATTAATGTACATGGATAAAGTTATTCTATTCACCTTCTTTCATTTTACTCTCTCTTTAACCTCTCCTCTCTATCTCCTCTCTCGTTTTATTCTCTATATCCTTCTCTCTCATTCTTTTCAATCATTTCACTGCCTCATTCACTTTTCAATCCACTTTTTCCTTTCTCTTTTCTCATTTTACTATTCTCTCTATCTCTTATCTCATTAACCTCTTTATCCTGTGCTTTCTCTTCCTTCTCTCATTTTACTCTTCCTTCTCTCTACTTCTCTCTATCTTTTCTCAAGTTTCTCATCTAGTAATACACCAAGATATATTATAGTCAGATTGCATAACTATTTGACAATCACAATTTATCTGATTGCACGCATACCGGGTAACTATGAAATTCAAATGAAATTGACAAGATGTGGTTAAATTGAAGAGCAAATATTTTGTTTTTGAAACATGAGGGATTTACGTAATTACAACGTGCCATTAAAGGTCATACAGTTCAATATCATTATCGCTTCCATTATGTTAAATTTTTGATGAAACACTTATTGTATAAAATATAAAACTTGATTTCTTAATTTTCTTTTCATTTCCTCTTTTATCAGTTATATAGTCTTTTTTCCTGGGACTGATGCTCGCATAGGCTCCTAGGCCTGTGCGGGGCTAATGGGAGATGGCGACTGGTTTTTAGGCAGTCAAGACCGACGGCTTTACGTCTCCTTTAATAGATGGGGTGACGTATCTATGTGATAGTACTGCGTTCGAAAATATTGTTCCCTGGTCAAGGATCGAACTTGGGTCCTCTTGCTTATCAGAACTCAGACCAAAGTTTTTTCCCTTTGCACCTTTTTTCTCCACAAATTCAATTTTGTTAGTATTTATATATTATGACATTTATATAAATATAAATGAAATTTATTTATATCTATGGTATTTATAGTATGATTATTATTATTATCATCCATGCTAGCTATTATGTCATGAATAAATTCAAACTGCAGAATCAAGTTGTCACATTTAATTTTGGCTATTAATGATTATTTTATAGAATTAAGTTTATTCTGAGCTATATTCTGCAAGTCTTATGAAGTGCATAAAATGATGTTTTATGAATAATCTTTTTTTTAAATAACAATAAAATTTAATTGGAATTTGATTGGATATGGGTATGTATTATTACGGTATGTAACTGTATTCATCATTCCTCAAACTAAGCATAATCAGTATACAATTCATTCAGTCAACTAACTATATAGTGATAACGAGAAGCAAAGATATTATTATTTCCTTCTTCATGGCCATTCTCGCAAATATGAAGAGAAGTTACTGGGTGTTTTTGAAGTAAGTTATATACATATACAAGTTCTTTATTGAACAATGAATGTAACTCATTAGGCTACTCAACAATGAATGTAAGTCGCTATAAATGAAAGACAAATCGCTATAAATCGCTATACCATTTGAAAGACACTGATTTTTCAATTCATAACTTAATAGCTAATTCAATTAACACTACTACCAATTTATATACAACATTCTTAATTTTTCAACAATTTATGTATAATATTACATCTTATCAAGATAATGTAGCCTATATTGAAAGTATTCAACATTTTTCAATATCATTTAAAGGCGCCCATATCCAGATGAGATAAGGAAGCACCCTGAATGCTCTCTTAAGCTTAAAGGAATTCATTATAGTCAGCCAGCATTTTTAAGAAATGAACTATACAAGAATGAATACGGTACTTGTGGTAGGTATTTAGTAGTAACTTAGCCTATATACAATGATTCTTAGCACGGGAGTAGTGAATAATATAGGACTAATAGCAAATATAATTTTAGATTTCAAGTACCTAGCTGAACATTCATATTAAAGGCTAACTTTTGCTCTCTTCAAAATGAACTGTGGAGCCAAAATTTGCTGCCAAAATGACGCTTCCTCCTCAAGTCTTCAATACTCTTCCCTTGCCTGTTACGGAGATTTACTTACTCCTTTGGTCTTCCACATGGATCAGTGTCTGAGGAGTCGTCCTTACCATGTAGTGGTGAATTTTCTATAATTTTACTTATTTATTGCAAGAGAAATAATTTTAAAATTTTGAACTTTGATGGCATCTCCCACATAGAATTTTCTTGGGAGTGCCTCTTATTCTTAGTAAATTTTGAAATCATATCTAAACTATATCTTTTAGAGTACCTCATTGTATACATTTCGTGGAGGTTTAATGTTTTCTTTGTACTAGTTTGCTTACTGAGAAATAAAAATTTATTATTATTCATTTATTTTTCCCGTGGCTATTTTCCTACCGGTAACCCCCTCCCCATCCTCCAATTTATGAAATTGAGAATGCAATTTATATGAAATTGATCATACATTCCTATTATACAAGAGTTTTTACAAGAGCACATTCATTTAGCCTATATTCCAAGTAAGCCTACTTGTTGTGAAATCCAAAGGTTTTGACTTAGATTTTCAAAGACTGAATTAATCTACCCCTTTTTGGTACGTATCAGCTCTAAAAGAATATATCAAAATTCAGCGTGTGACCTCAAATTTTCCAAGTAATTTTATTGACTATAATCTTTAACTGAATATTTTTTCCATAAATAAACAATATCAATTGAAAAATCAGAAACAAAAAATTACCAAAATTTAAGGGTTTTTTCAATTTTTAAGGGTGAAGCCGTACCCTAGGACGGCAGAAAACTTCAATTTTGGATTCAGCGCACTGGAATACAGTCATAATATGAAACAATCGGAAAAAAACTTTCGCATCACTTGTCTGACAAAACTACCATTATTTTACTGGGCTATCATAGCGTCAGAGTTTTACTGGAAACCTGACGTCAGAGTTTGCAAGCTACTTGAACTGATCGATAACTTTTGCCGTTGGCGATTATGGCAGCGTCTCTAGTGTAACGCTGAGAGAGTGATATAGTTGATTCCACATATTATAACTGGTTCAGTGGGTCACATGAATTGGCTAAACTGGACTAATCGAGCGCCTTGCACATCCTACCTAATAAACTAACTTTACTGTACTAATCGAACCTCTAGACAAATTGAAATAGACTGCCTCGATTAGTCCAGTTTTTCCTGGAAAAACTGGACTAATCGAACCACTCTCATAAAACAACTTATATATTTGAAAAACTGGACTAATTGAGCACTGGACTAATCGAACCCTACCCGTCAGTACTCCAGACAATTCCAAAGTCTGACAGACGCAACATTGGTGAACTGTTGAAGCGCATGGAAATGAGATTTGGCCACCGACACATGTATCAACTACACCGTTCAGAATTGAGGAACAGAATCCAGAAGCCAAACGAGTCACTTCAGGAATTTGAAGCTGACATAGCTCGCTTGGTGAGGATTGCCTACCCAGCATCAGGGGATGATGAAATGAAGGAGAGTATGGCAGTTGATAGATTCCTGGATGGTCTACGTGAGCCAGAAACCCAACGAGCTGTTAAACTGGCTCATCTCCAAACCCTCAGTGAGGCATTAACTCAGGCCTTGGAATTTGAAGCTGTGACACAATCAGTGAGGAGCCATGCACGTGTTCACTCAGTATCAGGGGAAGATGGCCATGAGGAGTTGGTGGAGGAAATAATGAAGAGGATTTTGGAAAAATTCAAGACTGCAAAGAAGGAGATAAGGTGTTGGGGCTGTGGAGAGAGAGGTCATCTACGAAACAAATACCCAAAGAAGTCAATGTCTGACAAGAAGCAGGAAAACTAAAAAGGGTTGATGAAAAGGGGCTGTAGGCAGGAGGCCCCAGGTTCAGGAGCAGTTGTTGCAATGTTGTCAGATAAACCAAAAAGTCTCTACATACATGGAAAAGTCAATGGATCAACTCGAAGACTACTAATTGACACTGGAGCCACTATGACAATAATAAACTATAGCACAGTGACTGATCAACGAGGCATATCACCGACAACCTGGAGGTTGAGAACTGCTACAGGGGAGGCTGTCAGTGTCTATGGGGAGATGATTGCCACTTTTGAGATTGGTAAATCAAGGTTCAGACATCGAGTGTTAGTGGCAAAAGTTAGTGAAGACATCATACTAGGTTTGGATTTCCTACGTGAACATGGACTGAAACTAGAGAAGAAGAAGAATACAGTGACCATTGGTGAAGAAGAAGTTGTGCTACTACCTACAGAAGACTGGACAGCACAGGTGCGGCTATTAGAAGACATCACCATACCAGCAAGGAGCCAGATTGTGACCCATGCAAGGACAACAAAAGACATTACTGAAGGAATGAATGCAATATTGGAACCAGTAGTTTTTGAAGAGGAGCTTGGACATGGTGTTCTAGTGGCCAGAACTTTGTTTCTCACCAGCTCAGTGTTCCCTGTCCGCTTGATGAATGTGAATAGCTATGGAGTCACTTTGAAAAGGGGCAGTGTGCTGGGACATTGTTCACCTGTAACAGCAGTGGTCCATCAAGTACAATCAACACAGTCAAAGAAGAAGAAACTTCCTGAGAAACTACAGAACTTTGTAGAGGAATCTTGTCAGGACTTGAACCAGGACCAGAAAAAGGATGTGAAGGATTTAATAACCTCATACCAGGATATCTTTGACATTGGAGAAGGAACAAAAGGAAGGACCAACATTGTCCAACACACAATAGACACAGGAGATGCCAAACCTATTCGCCAGAACCCCAAAGACTTCCATTTGCTAAACAAGAAGAAGCCAGAAAAATCATCAAGGAGATGGAGAATGAAAGGAATCATTGAATCATCAAATAGCCCTTGGACATCACCAGTGGTGCTTGTGAAGAAGAAGGATGGCACACTTCGGTTTTGCGTGGACTACCGTCTTCTGAATGATGTCACCAAGAAGGACAGTTACCCTCTACCCCGTATTGATGACACACTGGATAGCCTGGAAGGTTGCAAGTTGTTTTCAACTCTGGATTTGAAAAGTGGATACTGGCAAGTTGGACTGGAAGACAAAGCAAAGGAGAAGACAGCATTTTCAATTGGGGAAGGACTCTGGCAGTTTACTGTGATGCCTTTTGGTTTATGTAATGCTCCAGCCACTTTTGAGAGACTAATGGAAAGTGTGTTGAGGGGACTCTCATGGGAAACATGTTTGGTTTACCTGGATGACATTATTGTTTTGGGCAAGTCTTTCCAAAATCACATGAAGAACCTGAAGGAGGTATTTCAGAGGCTGAGGCAAGCAAACTTGAAACTGAATCCTAAGAAGTGCAACCTGTTCAAAAGACAAGTGAATTACCTGGGACATGTGGTTTCTGACAAGGGAGTGTCCATGGATCCTGAGAAAGTATTAGCTATTACAAACTGGCCTGTGCCTAAGGACAAATCAGAAGTACGAAGTTTTCTTGGCCTTTGTGCATATTATCGGCGATTTGTGATGGGTTTCTCTGGGATAGCCAAGCCACTAACAAATTTTTTTTTTTTCTGATGAATGTCATTGAAACTTGTCTGAGAGACAAACCATCAATTTTCAGTTCACTTTTCTCAACTATAACAAGACTAAAAACTTCAGTTCATCCAACGACGACTAAAGCAGTTCTGAGAGCAGCACTGAAACTGTATGCACTCACTATCACCAGTAGGTTTTAAACTAATTCAAAAGGCTTCGTTCTCTTAAGCCTCCTGATAAGATCTTGATTTTGGAGTAGTAGGCCTGCCTCGGGGTTGACATGATGATGGAGTCTGGACTCATGGCGCATAGCAAATCGTCTTATCTCACTAGACACAAACGGTATACGTAGATCTCTGTGTAAATCACTGTTTCTAATGTACCAAGGAGCGTTGACCATATTCCTCAATACTTTATTTTGAAATTTCTGTATCAAATTGACATTACTCTTACAGGCACAACCCCAGAGCTGAATCCCATACACCCAAATTGGTTTTAATATCTGGTTGTATAGAATTATCTTGTTCTTTAGAGATAAGCTGGATTGACGACCAAGCAACCAATACATTTGTCCATATTTAATATCAAGCTGTTTCCTTTTTATTTTTATATGTTCCTTCCACTTCAATTTGACATCTAATGTCATTCCTAGATATTTAGCAGTATTTTCACATGGAATTCTATGGCCATTCAGGCTGATATCAATTGTTTCTATTACTTTTTTGTTGGTGAAGTTTATAATTGATGTTTTCGATTCATTTAGCTTTATCTTCCATTTCTTAGTCCATTGGCATAGTCGATCTGCAGCTACTTGGAGAGTGGTGGATGTTTCTTGTATAGTGGCGCCTGTAGTCAGAAGCGCAGTGTCGTCGGCAAATGTTGCAACAGTGATGCCATCACAATGTGGAATATCGCATGTGTACAAAAGGTACAAAATTGGCCCCATTACACTACCTTGACGTACTCCTGCCCCAATATCTTTCAAGTTTGAGTAGTCATCATTCTGCTTTACTCTGAATGTTCTATTTGTTATGTAAGACGAAATCAGTTCTACATATTTTTTTTGGCAAAAGTGAATCAAGTTTTTTTATCAGTCCTTCATGCCAAACTTTATCAAAGGCTTGGGCTACATCAAGGAAAATAGCAGAGCAAATTTTCTTCTCCTCCAAACACTTCTCTATAATATTGGTTATTCTGTGAATCTGTTCGATTGTAGAGTGCTTCCTCCTGAATCCAAACTGATGTGATGGTATGAGGTCTCTCTCCTCAATTATTGGAAGTAATCGTTTGAGAAAGAGTTTTTCAAACAACTTTGAAATGACAGGTAGTAATGATATTGGCCTATAGGATTTGAGTTCATGTGGTGGTTTTCCTGGTTTTTGTAACATTATTATTTCAGCGACTTTCCATGAATCAGGGACATGCTTTAATCTAAATGCTGCATTGAATAAATAAGTGAGCAGAGTTATTGCTTTTCTTGGCAATTTCTTTATAATATTCCCTGTAATTAGATCGAAACCAGGTGCTTTCCTTGTACTTAGATTGGTAAGGATTTCTTTTGATACTTCATTTACACTGACAGGCTGTATATCAGAAATATCTGTTTTTTCCCTGGTCTCAATAACTTCGTTTGTAATTACATTGGGCTGAAAAGTTCTAGCTAAATATTCTGCAAATTCTTCCACTTTTTCACTGTCTTTACGAGCCCATGATCCATCTATCTTTCTCAGTGGTGGGATATGGGATGTTGACATTTTCAATTTTTTTGTGGTCTTCCAAAGTGCAAAGTCTGTCTCCTCATCTGCTGTCAAGTTTTGAAGATAGGTGTTGAAAGTTTCTTCTTTCCAGATTTTGATCTCCCTTCTCAATTGTTGAGTTTTATTGTTGAGAATTCTTTTATCTTCTGGATCACGTGAATGCTGCCATCTTCTTCTTGCTCTTCTTTTTTCAATTACTAGATCTTTTATTTCTCTTGGATAGTTGATTCCTGCTGTCTGATATGTACGTTCTTTTGTATTCTGCCAGGCTGCTTTTTGTATTAGCTTGAAAAACTTTTCTGCATCTTCTTCTAACTGCTGTTTGCTTCTTAATTGAACATTTAGGTCAATTTCATCATCTATAAACAACTGAAAGCTTCGCCAATCTGTAGTTTTATTGACAAGTGTGGGCTTAGCTTGTCTTTTTATTATTCTCTTGCTGAGCGTGAGAATTACAGCAGAATGATCTGAACTTAAGTCGAAATTTTCCTCAATATGAGTAAAATTGGTAGATATTCTCTTTGATATGAAAAAATCTAGGAGGTCAGGGATTTTATTTGTGTCTGTTGGCCAATAAGTTGGACTCATTGAAGAATGAAAAATGCATCCTAATTCATTGATAGCATCTCTTAATTCTCTTCCTTTTGTGGATGACAATCGGGAACCCCAGTCAATATGCTTAGCATTAAAATCTCCACCTAAAATGAATCTATCACCCAAGTGCTCTAATATCATTTTATATTGATTCTTTTTCAAATTGTATCTGGGAGGACAGTAGATTGCTCCAACTCTAAGATTTTGTGCGAGTGTTTCAATTCCTATTACTGTGACCTGTGCTTCTGGCAATTGTAGATTGCATTCTTCATAATGATTTATGTTGTCTTTAACTATTATTGCACTGCCCCCATGAGCTTTATTGTCCGGGTGTATTGTTTGATATATTCTATAGCCTTTTATTTTGAATAAAAGGCTATAGGTTTTTAGCCCAAACATGAATGAGTTGTTGAGTGAGTCTCTGACACTAAGCATACATCAACTTTATTTGTTTCTAAAAATATTTCTAATTCAAGTTTTCTATTTATAATTCCGTTAGCATTCCAAGTTACTATTCTAAGTTCCCTCTGATTCATTTCCTTATTTGAGATTTGTTTGACAAAGTACTTCTAGATTCTAAAGTTTCTAACCTTTCAGAGAAATTATCCAACTTCTTCATTATCTCGTGCAACATAAATGTAATATTTGACTCATTCATACTATTTGGCTTGAGTGTTTTCATCTGTTTGTTATTACTACTTGTTTTGGTTACTTGTGCATACGATACATTTTTCACTACTTCACTACTTGTGTTGACTCTAGTTGGAACACTTTTTGTTCTATCTTTATACAAATTATCCCTTCTTTTTTGAAGTTCTTTAGCTACTAAACAGCCACGATAGTTTGCGGGGTGAGCTTCACCACAGTTGTAGCACTTAGGTGGAGTACTCTTTTCCTTACTACAATCTTTAGTTAGGTGTTTTCCGGCACACTTGACGCACACAGCTTCATGTTGACAAAAATTAAAAGTATGAAAAAATTGCTGACATTTCCGACATTGGGGGATGATTTTGTTACTTTGGAGAGCCTCTATTTTTACTTTCATGTAGCATATGTGCTGAATATTATATATTTTTTTAATGTCCTCCGTGTTCTCAAACGTAAGGATGAAGAGTGGAAGGTGAATTATGTTATCTCTACCATCGACTTTATTTTTCTTTATTTTATTGACTACATCGATAATTTTGAACCCCTTATCCAAGAGATCAGTTTTGACTTCTTCTGGATCACAAGAAGGATGAAGATCTCTAGCCATGACTCTTATAGGCCTAGATTGCTTATTTTCATAAGTGTGCCAATCTAGCTTATTAGTATTCATTATTTTGGTGACTTCTCTGTATTCCTGATCAGTTTCTACATTTATTTTCAGCTGTTTGTTGTTCATTATTGATGCTCTATATTTCAAATTGGCCTTTAGCATGATTTCCTTCACTTTATTGTAATCATCTACATTACTCAGAATGATAGGTGGTGGTTTAAGATTCTTGACTATTTGCTTATTTGATGATTGGTTATCTCCTACCTTGTTTGACGATTTGCCTGTAGTTTCTGTCGGAGATGGCACTGTTGGGGATTGGCTTGCCTTTCTCTTGTTAGGTCTTTTATTCTTCTTGAGGATCCATTCAGTTTCCTCCCTCAGCTCGTCTTCTTCTGTTTTGTATCCTCCTGTCGCTGATGCTGTTGCTGCTGGCTCGGTGGACACAATACCGCGGTTTTTCTCAACATTTGTTTTTTCTGTCGTTGCTTTAGTTTCTAAAGCAAGAAGTCGTTCCTGTAATTGTTCTAATTGATTTTTTAATTCGGCATTATTTTTAACTTCATTTTCAAATTTTGTTGCTAAGCACTTCCATGCTTTTGCTAGGAATTTTTCTGTCTCTGATTTAAGTAGTTCAGTCTTTACTTCATACGTCACAATCTCTCCGTTTTCCTCTATTGGTATTTTTAACGATTTTTCACTATCTGCCATACTGAACTTTTTCAATAAATGGATAATGTTTGCTCAGCACTTCCCGAAATGGAGTTTAGCCTGCACTGGCATTGTTGTTGAAACACGCGCGTACACGCACACACACTCACAAGCACTATTGGCACAGCCTATTTTAACTGACTCAACAGTTCTACAATCTAATTTTGAAGATAATTTCATGAGCTCTAAAAAACACGACCGTTCACCTCAGCTACTGAAAGCTGACTACTAACAAATTTGACAGAGGAGAGGCGCACCTTCATCTGGGATAAAGACTGTCAGCAGGCATTTGACACACTGAAGGAGGTGCTCAGCCAAGCACCTATTCTGGTTTATCCCAAATCAGAAGGCAAGTTCATCCTAGATACTGATGCCAGCAACACAGCTATTGGTGGAGTACTCTCACAGGAACAAGATGGAGAGGAGAAGGTTATTGGATACTTTAGCAAAGTCCTGTCAAAACCTGAGCGCAACTACTGTGTCACAAGGAGAGAACTGTTGGCGGTAATGAAGTCAATCAGCCACTTCCATAAGTACCTGTATGGGCGTCACTTCCTGTTACGAACTGATCATGCATCCCTGACATGGCTTCTACAATTCAAATCTCCAGAGGGGCAAGTTGCCAGATGGATTCAACACCTGCAAGAATATGACTTCAAATCCATCCACCGAGCTGGAAAAAGTCATCAGAATGCTGATGCTCTCTCCAGAAGACCCTGTGACCAGGACTGCAAGCACTGCTCACGCCAGGAAGGGAAGGAAGCAGTTGCTAACAGGATAACTGTAGCTACAGACTACTGGGGAGGAGATGAAATGCTGAAGGACCAGGAAGAGGATCCTGATTTGAAACACCTGTAGGCTTGGAAGCGTTCTACTTGAGGAAAACCTAGCTGGCAGGAAGTAGCACCGTTATCACCACATGTTAAGACCCTCTGGGCACAATGGGAGTCAATTGTGGAAGATGGGGGAATCTTGAAGAGGGTGGTGGAGAATGCTGCTGGCGATCAGAAAAGACTGCAAATCATTGTACCAAGGAAAAGAGTTCCTGAATCATTAAAACAGCTACATGATGGAGTCTCTGGTGGGCATTTTGGAGTGCATAAGACCCTGGAAAAGGTACGAGAGAGGTTCTACTGGCCAAATTCAAAAGAGGATGTCAAGAACTGGTGCCGGAATTGTGCAGTATGTGCATCTGCCAATGGCCCTATGCCTAGAAAGAGAGCCCCCATGCAGAAATACAATGTAGGTGCTCCATTTGAACGCATAGCCATTGACAAGTTGGAAAAACAGCAATTGTCTTCTAAAATGATCAAATGCATCATAAATGACAATAAGGTTAAATTTCATTGCTCAAGAATTATTCTGAAGGAATTATTTGTAAATTAACTGATAGCTGTTTCCCCATTTGCTTCCATTGAAAATTCAAACTCCCGCGCAACTTGTCCTCAATGTGCAATGGCTGACAGGTTTGTCAAAAAAATAGGTGTAAAGGTACGATTTGGTTGGTGCGGAACGTAACGACCGTCAGCCGCAATGTACGCATACGGCTGCGGCTGAACCATTTTCCTTGGCACGACCCAGTCGCAATGATCTGCATTCATGATATCCAGATCTACTAGTGAAAAATAAAAATTACTCCATTTTGGTACTATTTGAATCAAAATTTCATCAACTTTGATATTAATATCCCTCATAATTATAAATATTTCCCTCCTGGTCATCTCAATTATAACTTACTACATCTTCTCCAAGTCTCCCAATATATTTGAGGTTAGAATCCACTGCGACTGGTCGCCGTAACACTGCTTCTGGAGGAGTACGGTCGTCATCGGATGCGGCTGTAGGTCGTGGTCGTTGGTGATAAGCATGAACGAAATCGGTCCTATGATTTAACACAGAAGCAGTCCGCCATTTTTTTAGGCAACGACCGACGGTCGTTACGTTTCGCACCAACCAAATCCTAGCTTAACACTGCTTGCTGAAGTAGTGCGATCTCCATTTTGTATATAGCTCAATGTCAATCCTAGCTCTGCCTAGGGCTCTATAAACCTTTTTATAGAGCCCTAGCTCTGCCTACGTCATCCCAAGCTTTCGGAAGCCTGGATTTTCGGAACACTGGTGTATCCTCCCTCTTGTCATTGTAAATTTGTAAACGTGGAATGAGGGTTAGGATTAGCTCTCAGGTATTACTGAAGGTAATCAGATTAAAATATAATCACTTTGATATCACTAACATACGAGAGCATAAGACGAATCTCTAGCCAACTTCTGCTGCCCTACTGGCTCCAGCACATGAGGGTTTTAGACTTTTAGTGAAGTCGGAATGCTGCTAACTCAGATTTTTTGCTGAAACTCAGTTAAAAGTGAGAATAAGAGAATTAGAAGCTATCCGGATTTGTGTTATTACTTCTATTACCAATGATATCATGCTCCATCATGTTCTAACGTTCTGTACATGACAATGAAAAATATATATATATATTCTAATATTAATAATGAAAAAGCGGCACTTATTTTTTTGGCTATCGCAGAATAGGATCAATATATTTCAAACAAGTGGTCAATTCCACAAATAAAGTTTCATAGTTTCAAAGAATACTGTGAAATTAATGTCTAGTGTGACCTAGATTTTTATCGGGACTTTTTGGATTTTACTACGCAAGCCCATGGAACTTAATGTCACTTGAATAATGATAACTTCTAAAGTTATCTCAGTTATCAAGGCAGGATGTTATGACGTTGTGTGCAGACAAATAAGGAAATAATATTTGAAAAACAATAAGGAAAGCCACTAAAAACGAATATTATGACATGGAGAAAGCTGACTATTAAAAATATTTAAAAGTATAAAAAATTCAAGATTTATTGCTAATTTTTTTTAAAAGTTATCATCTTATGAGCAATTAGCATTTCAAATAGTTTGATACAGTAGAAAATTCTTATAACAATCAATAGGATACTGAAAATAGTTTCATAAAGTATAAAATCCTTTCAGGATGTCTAGAAAATAAAATATATATAACAGAGCTTCAATAAATGCAAAATCAATTTCCATACCGTAGTGAATCTAATGTTCCAAATTTATTGAAGTATTTTCATATTACTTAATTTTTTATTGACTGTGGAAATGTTTCAAACCAGTCTTACTTCTTACCCATAAATGAATGTTCATGTATCACATGCTCTGTAAAATGATTTTGATTAGAATTAACTCGTATTGATTTGCACATTATTTTGTTCTCTGTCTAAGAACTCGTTTTGGCGTTTCACTGTCTCCTGCACTACCGATGCGTTGCCTTTTGTTACGGAGAGATGACCTGGGAGTTGAATCATTGCCTTTTGATGCAACATCGGATGCTTTCAAACCATCTGGATCAACATTTTCTACATCAGGAAAACTTGATGAATGACTGGAACTCTGGGAAGAGCTTGAACTTTCTGAATCCACCATTTTTGACGCTGAAGAAGCAGGTGCTTCTTTGTTGGCATCCTGATTACCTGTTGATTGCAACTGCTTATTCACATCCACAACGGTGTCATCACCTGGTTCTTCCAAGAACGATTTGGTCAAATCTAAATCAGAATCAGATGCTCGAGAAAGTCTAGATTTTGGCGTTACATTTTTTCTATCACTTCGAGGAGTCAACTTTTTGACACTTGTAGGTGTTTTCTGATTGGCGGCCACTTTTGGTCTTTTCATGGGACGTTTTGGTGTAAATTCATCTTCGCTTTCATCTTCTTTGGCTTCTGTCAGTTGTGATTCAGTAATTAGAAAATCAGGATCAACGATTTGCGATTCCGTTACCCATTGTGATCCATAATTATTGGCAATTATTTTCTCTTCTTCATCTTTTGAATCTTCATCATCTTCGTCACTCGAATTTCTATCAGCAGCTCTTTCATTTGAAGTAACAGTAGAAGATTTGTTTTCTGCAATAAAATAAGTAATAATTGAAGAGATTTCAATAGAATAATGTACTATGTTAGATTAATACATGAAAGATGCCACTAGCTATCTTTCGACTGGGAAGATTCAAATAGCAGTGATACACATAATATTAATTATTATTGTAGTTTGGAGAGCTACTTTATCGATTTAGAATCTCGTAAAAGCTATTTATTATGTAAATTTCAGATAGATATTGCCCATTTGGTAGAGTAATAATCATCTAATGAAGTGTAAATAGTATCATCAAATCACACTATTTATAGAATTAGTTTGATTCAAAAGGCGCTTAAAAATGCACACTATGACAGTGTTTATTGAGCTTCAGATGATATCCGTCAAAGAGCTTCACTAACTTCACAATTTGGCCTCATATTTGGATTTTTTCAAGTTTCCTGACCATGGTTCAAGTATTAAATTCGTCTTGCATGTAAAAAGCTCTTTACTGTAATATTCACCTAAAATTTCAATCTTAAATGTGTATAAAATTTAATTAACGAATCTAAATAATGGATTAGTGAATACAATTGAAATTTCAAGTTTGAGATTAATTTTTATTAATCATTTAGGCCCTATTATTACCCCAATGTCAGAAGTGTTTCATGAAAGTAATCAAATAAGACTACATACAATGAGCATCGGTTGACGTGTGAGGATCTTTGAATCCTTGGATATCTGAATCTGTCCCTTCTGTCTGTCAAAATGAGACTAGGTTAATGGATGGCCCATGAAAGGATCGAAAATGCCAGAGTGAAAGTTTATTCTCAAACTAAAGATACGGTAACGCAAGGAAATACTCTAGAAGTACACGAATCCCCAACTAGAGTGGCCGCTACTGCTACTGTTAAGGTTGCACAACCGCCAAAATTTGGCAGTTATCATGCAGTAATTTATAAATCCAAAATTTAATTAATAGAAGAAATTGATAAGCGATTTGAAGGCAGGATGAGTGCTCTCAGCAGTATCGAATGTATACTGTCAAAGAGCAAAGAGCTGACGCATGCGCTATGGAATGCAAATGTATACTTGCGCACGTCGATATAGATATGGGATGGCACATGTTCCAGTCTTCCTTTTCATAGTGTTAAAAAGTTAACATACATAATGTCCCTTACATTATATAGTTAAAAAGTTATATTAGATAGTTTAAAGTTGAATGATAGTTACCTTGTAGAAGGACTTCGCAATTGGCAAGAAGACTGATACTGTTATCACTGTCATCAGAGTCACAAGCATCTTCTTTAAAGCACACATTTTTCAACCCCCTCGTGTTTCTTCTAGGACTCTCTGTTGGCAATTCAATCATATCAATGAGAGACTCATCTTGATTTCCACTCAAATCTGGCGACGGTGATTGAGCGAGAAAATGTGGTTCGAATTTGAATTCATCGCTCCTTTCACTTTTTTCCGTATTAAGATTCACCTTCTTAGTTTTCGACATTTTGTCTTCCTTTTTGGCTTGATACCCTGATGAGCTGGGACGGTCATCATCTATTTTCATAGTTTCTTTGGAAAAATAGCTTTCTACCTCTGAGTCACTTTCATCACTATCATCAATCACGTTGAGGCGCTTAGTAGGCTTGATATTTGTTCCATTTCTTTCTTTCATGGCTTTGATGAGATTATCAAAGCTGGCTTTATTCTTTTCCACTGAAAAAATATAAGAACAAAATTTAATAAACTTCTTTCAATTAAACTTTGAAAACTTTTCATTTAAATTAAATTTTAAACTTCTTTCATTTTAACAAACATATTTTGCAGTAGGCCCTATCCAGTTTCCAAGTACGTAAGAAAAAAATGGCTAATTAAACTAGCCTTGAGAAACGAGAGAATTCAGCTTTTAAATCAATTTATTGATTGATCAAGTAGCCTATATTTTGTAAAATTTAACAAATGGAAAATGTAGACATTTATCTATAGGATGTGCAAGCAGAGAAGACATTCTGGCAAGACGGAAAAATCCAGCTAGGCCAATATTGGTTCAAAAATTCTTAATTTGGTCTTAAATTGTATGAAGCATTCTGATCCACAATTTGAAGAAAAATTTATAATTTTTGAACCAATATTGACCGAGCTGGAGTCATCTTCCCTTCTTGCCAGAATGTCTTCTTTGCTTGGACATACTATAGCTATCTAGTCTATATAAACCAATCATGAAAATGATATTCAAGAAAAATAAAAGCTCATTCTAATTAGCATTTTTAAACGAAATATGATTCCTTCGATAATTTAAAATTTTATTATAATTAGAAGGGGCGCAATATCTGGTGTAAAAAACCTGTGCGCAGATATAAGTCGCTTATTTAAATAAGATAGGAAAAGTGGAAAATTACAAATTAACTTGAGGGAAAAAATAAAAATTCTCAGTAAATTCTGATGAAAAGTATGAATGATTGAAAGAAGTAGAAAAAAGATAGATTTTCTTCTTTCAAAGAAAAACAAAGATTTCTATTCCTATTAAGTTTTCTAAACTCTATTTCTACTTGTCTTTATTCAATTTGATGTGTGAAATTTCATCAGGCTTTAAAGCATTCAATTACATTATTTTCTATTTCATTCGAGTTTTAGATTTACATATATTTAAATTTTATATATATATTATTTTTTTTATAACGCCGACAAATTCCGTTTACAATAAATAGACTTGAGAAAGTATATTGAGGAGAATGATACAAATATGCCAGATAGAATGCTGGATCAATTCAAGCAATTAAAGCATTAGATATTAAGCTGGCCAACATGAGCAAAGGCGCTCGACGTAGTGGGATTTTCTATTCGGCATACAGAAATAAAAATTCAGTTAAATAAATAATAACGACAAAGAAGCTACTTACAATATTTCTTATTCTCATCATCAATAAGTTTTTGATCAGAGTTCTTGTTGATTTTCCTCTGAAACAGAATAATGATAGACAGAAATTAGTAGTTTATGCAACGGTTGTATAATGAGAGCCTTTAACGCACGAGTGAGATGTAAGTTAGAGCACGAGCAGCGAGCGAAGCGAGCGAACGCGAGTGCTCTAAATATCTCATCGAGTGCGTTAAAGGCTGAATACAACCGTTGCATACACTATTTTATCTACAGAGTGTTCCGAAAATAAGACACTTTCAATGAAACAATCTACAAGATTTGTTTTTGTGAGTAGGCTACCTCAGGTCTTATCACAGAAGTAAATGTGCGTATCAAGATAGCATAGGAGTTGGTAGTTAGTGGAACACCCAGAATGTTCCAAAAAGTAAAGTGTTTCAATTTTTATCAAAATTCATAGTTACAAGTAATGCTTCTATTTTATTGTGTATAATTATCTTTTAAAAGCACTTTTCAATTTTTCAATCATTTAATTGCTTGCCACTTTGCTACATTTATATTTTCAAAGTTCTTTCTGTTTTCTTTTTGATGTCAGGTGACCATACTCAACAAAGCTTTGAGAATCAATTGTACTACACTAGAGGTATAGCTAGTAATGTTTTAAGACTCCCTAGATTGTATTCAACTTTTTTCCAAAAAACCTTTATATTTCTAGGTCCAAAATTTTACAATCATTTGCCTGACAATTTAAAACGAATAAACAATAGACATTCTTTTAATAAACAAATCTTTAAATGGTTGTTGAACCTCAATCCTGATACTATTGAGGATTTTTTTACTGTTATTGTTTAAATTTCTCTTATTACTTTTTTAGATAATATATGCATAGATTTTGTAGCAGTATTAAACAAATTAATTTTTTTTTATTTAGGTACTTTTCAATAATCAACTCATTTCACAAAGTTTTGTTTCAAAATTCAACTGCCTAATGTACAATTTGTAAAACAATTGCTCCAAAGCATAGCAAAGATTATTGATTGAGGTATAAAACTTGTCAAAAAAAAAAAAATAGTCTGCACTGGGGATCAAACTGAGATCCACCGGGCAGAAGTCTGCAGCTTTACCGCAACTCCAACTCTTCTTCTTGAACCTAGAGCAATAAAAATTGAATTTTGAACTCACTCACATCCAGTTATCAATTCAAATCTGAGAATGCTAAATACAGTATTCAAAAGAGAATCTTGGAACCAATGAATAGATAAAATTATTATTCTGAAAAATTAACAATTAACTCAAATTTGGGCAAGGAGGTAAATGAAACAGGCTACATTTGTTTTTCAACTTAAATCTTAAATGATGTGTTTAGCTTATTCAAATCATTTCCCGTTATTTTTGGAGCTCAACAAACTTGTCTGCGTTTTACAGAAAATGTTTTCAACTAGACAAGTAACATTGGTTTTGTAACTAATCATTTAAAACAAGAAGTTAGTGAAGAAACATAGAATTTTCTCAAAAACATTTGCTCTTAGTGTGAACTTAGTGTAAGTTCAAACAAACAGTCTAGTAGCCTAGTAAGTTATAGCCTACTGTAGGCCTCTATTCATAACTCATGTTACAATTTAGTTGTTTTTACATCCGAAATAGACTAATTATCTCTAAAATATCGACCCAAGTTAACAATAAAAACGTTCTACATACCGTATATAGCTAATTTGCCTTCTGGAGTTGGAAGAATTTCATTCTCAATATCATCCTTTGAGACAAGTTATTAAGCAATTTATAATAGAAGTTAAGATACTATAAACTTCAAGATATATTAAACTATCTAAACTTTAGACTATTCAAATACGTAAACTGAAATATTGATGAACAGATACCGGTAAGATGAAGTATTATCACTTGTCAAAGTTTTTAGTTTAGAAGATTAGACCGCTGTGTCGGTTGTTTCTCAGCCCGTTCAGAAATGCTCAAATGGAACACAGAATGAATTCTGGAACAGTGTCGTAAAGTGACAACTGTATTGTAATGAGAGTTTTTTGATACAGTCCTGAAATTCCGTTTTGAAATGATAGCCATTTCGATTTAGATTGTAAAACTGAAACAGGAACTTTTTGATACGCCCGTAGATAAAAGTATTTGTGTTGATGTGTTCAAGTGGAAAACTTGACCTATTATTGGACCACATTCCAATTCAAAATTTGAGAAGAAATAGAAAGGGCTTGAGCCTGTTTTTCTTCCTTGGATCATTATAGAATGATTATTTGAACATATAAATTGTAAATATATCTATATAATATATATAGTATTCTCAATGAAGTTCATCATTCTCATAGATTTGTGAGCGGGAACCTACAGTTGATTAAAAATTAATGTCTAACGAATAAAAATAGTACTCATTGAAAGAACATAGATACAAATTATCTAAGTGTTAAAGAATTTTACAATGAATACCAATCATACATTTTTAGAATGCTATAAATTAATAATATATCACCCTCATATCATCTTTCAGAACTCTTCATTTTTCATTCAGACAACCAAATTCTGGATTTATTCATCTACAGCATATAAAGGAACTGATCAGATATCAAAATGCGAATCAAATCAAAAATGACTTACAACTGCAGTAGCCAGACTGGGGTTGGCCGTTCCTTTCTCTTGTTTCTCCTCCATCTCAACCTGTCGAATTATCTCTGCTGATGATCGTGGATGGTCTGAATCACATTCAGAATTGTAGAGAACTGTGTATCTGGAAAAATACATTGCATTATAAATAGACTGCCTAAATAGAAAATCTAAAATACAGTTGAGTAATATTACTCCTGAACGTAGAATAATCAATTCACAAACTAATAGACTGATAAAATACTCATGAGAAAAGTGGGAATATGAATACTCGTTTTTTGGTTCATTGGTGATCATAGGTGGATTGGCTCTGTCCACTCAGCATTATTGGAATAAGGGACTTTTATGGCAAAGACCTTCTCAATTGAAAAGGCTTCTTATATGATGCTTGATAAAAAACAGACACTTCAATGGCAGACCCTAATTAATCCCTCATGTAATCCTTTAGAATCCTTTTCATTTGCGAGTAATTTTAAACTAAAAACTATAGCTGATAACAATTAAGGCAGTTTCGTCTGTTCCTTGTTCGTTAAATTATCTGTTCCTTCTAGCTGACAAGAGTATATTTGTAACTCTATTCTTAAATCAGCTGGTCCGATAAGCTACAATTACGCAGACTTCTTGCAGGCAACATCAGCTTTTGTCAAGACCGCATTAATTTCTGCCACCAGCTCTACTTTGAATAGACTTGTTGTGAATTAACTTTTTTCATTACTTTGAAATTGCAAAATTATTACTTTGAAATTTGCATTACTCAAGTCTCAATTTGTATAATCAAGTCTTATAGGGTATAAAAAGGGTCCCTAACTTCACTTTTAGAAGCTAATTTTGCTTATCGACTCTTATATTTTTGAAATCGATATTTATAATGAATAAATGGAACAACGTAGCGAGTGAACATCCAATGATGAATTCCGCTCATCAAAAATATGGTACTAAATTTCATTATATGTATGCCTCAAAGTTGAGATAAAACTCTGATTTGACTGCTTATTTGTGAACTGAAATACTAAACAATGTATTGGAATCTTGACAAAAATGCATTATAAATAAAATGAATCCAGACCTTTGAATCCGATTAATGAGTGTTTTCTTGTCGCCGATTGCATTTAGTCCATACGTTTTCAGCCATTTCCTCAAATCCTTATCTGACATCATATTGTAAACACGTTTTGGGATAGGACTCCTTCTGCTAGGGACGTTCAAGCTTGGAAAAGAAAATCATAGCCTAGATAGATTCATTCATAAAAAGAAGAGCAGTTACAAATTATTGAACGATCAGACGAAATACATAGATTTATTAATCACATAGATTTTTATCAATTTATATTTTATGAAACGAAATAGTAGCGACCGAGTCTTTTGAAAGAAATGCAAGAGAGTAGAAATGTAATAGTAGAGTAGTATTGTTGAAACTCTAAAATTTGGATGGAGAAATCTGAGAAAAAGTGAAACCCTATCGATGTAAATAATAAAAAAGTGAATCAATAGTGAATGCGTGATAAAATAATTGGGAGTTCATTGAATTTTAAAAGGATCATTTCAAGAGGTGTACAACTCAAGTCATGAAACTTCAATAAATAAGATTTAAAGTATTGTCATAAATGTAATTAATAAAAATACATAAAACACTCAAGATATAATGTATACGAATTCAATTATTTTCGAGAATGTGAATAAAAGCTACAATTTGATTTTAAGAAAATTCTGAATCACCTTAAGAGTGAGCAGTAGCAGTCGGCCTTATAGAATTGTGTTAAAATTAAGTCGGCCAATAAGAACTAAGTTGAGTAATTTTGATTGGAGTAATCTTTTGGAACACTGTTATTTATGTCCGTTATTTATGGACAGAAATTAACGTTCTATTTCATTGGAAAGAGAATTCAATCCTCAAGCAAGCGTACTTTTTACTCATTTTATTATTAACTTATATTATTACTAAAATTGTAGGCCTATAATTATTATCAATTATTTATGAAGTATTGATTGTTGAAATAGTCTTGTAATAAATAAAATTGAAAATAAAGCCCCTAGGCCCTAGTAATTGAATTCTCCTTCCAATGACATAAGTTAAAGAAGAAGAATGTCGACTGCCAATGCCCAATCTTAATAGAAGACTAAATTACAGATATCGTGGCAAATTGAACACACAAATTTGCAACAGAAAAGTTACGGATAAACAGATTGAAATGTACTCACATTTTTGGGGCACCATCTCTCGCTAGACAGGAGTCCAAATGACCATTGATGTTTCTCTCCGGAATGTCCACATTGCAGACCGGACAGGGAACTTTAACAACATTGGCTGGAGAAGAGTTGACAGCCGGAGCTGTTTTCTTTGGACTATAAAAGATTTCTGGTATCTTCTTAATAGGTGATTTGCGACTAGTAGAGGGCATTTCCTCGACAGCCTTACTGGATGTGGATGGCTTCGAATCAGTGGCTACTTTCTGATTGAACGCATCGCTTAAATTCTTTTTTATGCTCTGTGAGCCTTTGCTGGATTTTTTAAATAAGTCTGAACTTTTTGAGCTTTTCAGAATAGGCGAAGTAAAATTATTGTCAGCAGATTCAGGAGTGATATCCTTTTTGCAGGTTTCAACTGGTTTGCTCACATCACTCTGAGAAGGCTGTAAATGAACTGTTGATAGTCTCAAATGTCTGAATAGCTTATCTCTTATTGTACAATAAATCGAGATTAGATCATCGACTGGACGATTGTTTCGTAAGTTGACTTCAAATGTTTCTTCGAAACAAGCAGGGCAAACAGATTTGTACTGCATATACTTCCGTATACATAACGAGCAATCTGAAAAATACAGTTAAATTATTGACAACATGATAGATTTTACAAATTCAGTCAACAATGATTTGGAGCTATAGCTGACTCCAAGAAGTTAATCGGTTTCACTTGCTCCTAGTGCGCTCCAGCAGCTGAATTGGCAATGTTGCATCAAGTCTCACTGGACTATTTTCATGCTTTTAACTAAAGTAGGTTACATTACGTAAAAGAGGCAGACGAAACCGCTTAAATTTTTGGCATCAGCTGTAATAGAGAAATCTAATGATTATTGATCAAATGATCTGTTAGATAGGACAAAAAGCATTAAAAATGTATTAAACATTGATAAATTCCTATTTATCCACACTTTCAATGGTTTGTCATCTTTCTACCCAAGCTCGAAACAAATTCTTCATCACAAATCTTGTAATTTGAATATATTATACTTCTATTTTTCAAGTGTTGAAGTGGTGTATGATGAATGATTCCATGGTGAAATTGATTGGTGAAGACCACAAATCTGGCAGTCACTCAGTTTTGGAGATATTAACTGATTTCGAGTGAATTTTTCAATTAATATATTTGTGAGGGTTTGAGATAACGATGTGTCCTTTCTAATATTCTATTTTTCTAAAAATTCTGCATCGAAATCATTATTACATGACCACCTTCCGATTTGGAAAAGGAAATTGTAATCAATCTGGCAGACCATATTTAATATATGATTAGAACTCTCAATTTTAGTACGATCCCCTCTGCCACCTACCTCCAAAATACCTTCATATAAGAAATATTGAGCCGTTTCCAAACTTTACATTTATTACATCATTTGGAGTGCCATATGACAATAATCATCAGTCTGATCATGCAAAGGTTCGAAATCAAAGCTTTATCATTGTGTGATAGACCAAATCTAAAACTCAATTAGAGAACAGCATATAATATTGTAGGCTACCATGAATTAGTATCCGATCACTCCATTATGTACTGTATTTATTCTGCAGTTCTTTGTTTTACCAAATAAAACCGAAGTATAGGTATTTCAGCAAATCTGATTTTGTAAAGACTTTTGTCTTTTTAATGTGAAAAACTAATAGGCTATATTATCATGCACTATAGGCGATAATATAAAAAAGTTGTAAGAAAATTTCATTACTTACAATTATGAGAACATGAAGTAATCATGCAAGTTTTCATATAATCGTAGCAAATCCCACATCGCAAGAGATTATCCAGCTTCTGAAAATGAAAAATGCAATACTTGAATAAAAATTTAAGATTGTTTACTTGATCAAATTTCGATCATTTTGAATCATTATAATAATAATAATATTTTTTATTTTTGCATGTACATTACATATCAGAATGTTTTTGCAATCGTCAAATACAAAATGGTCAATATATACAAATTTTAAAAAGTTTTAAGCCTCCTTCAATAAGGCGATTCAAAGTTCGTTCACTCACTGTTAGCATAATAAAAAAAAATCCATAAATGAGTAGAAATTTCTCCTGCAACCAGTTCCTCAATTGTCTCTTGAATATCTTGCAGCTTGTGTTATCCAGAAGCACTGCTGATAGTGAGTTCAATATCTTTTGACTCATATGTTCTGGGTTTGCTTCAAAGTATGAAGTGTGATGAGGCTGGATTCTCAGCAAATTTCTTGAGCGTGTTCTGTGTGTGTGTGTACTGTGGCTCCCGTAATCCACCCTCCTTACGGACAAATCCGTATAGAGCAGCTTCTAGGATGTATAAACATGGCAGCGGCAGGATTCTTGCTTCTCTGAATAGTTCTCTGCATGGGGTCCTTGGTGGCTTCCTGTACATTAATCTCAGCACCCGTTTTTGCACTCTGAAGGCCATCAATGAAGCAGGCGCTGCACCCCAAAATATCAAACCGTAAGTTAGAGTTGGCTGAAAATATCCATAGTACGCCATTTGAATTATTCTCTGGTCTACCTCTCTTATCAATCTTGATATTGTGAACACTGCTGTATTGAGCCTCTTTACTACCTGATCTATGTGATTGTTCCACTTGAGTTTAACGTCGACATTGATTCCTAAGAATTCACATGTTTCCACCGGCATGATACTTGTTGAGTCCATAGCAAAATTATAGTTATTTGCAACGTCAGAATTGGCGATCTTGAAGTTCATATAACATGTTTTCTTCACATTGACTGTTAACTCATTAGCTTCACACCACTCTTTCATGCACTTGAGCACTGCTTCATCTCCTTTAACTTGTAGGTCTTGGATGTTGTCGCCTGTGAGTAGAAAATTGGCATCATCAGCAAATAATACACTGTTGACAGTTGTGGGAAAATTTCCAGGCAGATCATTAATATACAATGAGAACAACATTGAACCAATTATAGTTCCTCGTGGCACTCATCTTTCCAATTGTTGAATTTCTGATCGATATTTGAAATTGATAATATCTCTATTTTTTCTCTTCTATTTCAACTAATTGGGATCTTCCACTAAGGAAAGATTTTAGCCATTCGAAAACTAACCCTCTGATGCCATAAAAGTAGATTTTCTCCATCATAGTTTCATGTTCAAAACTGTCGAATGCTCTCCTCATGTCCACAAAGAGTCCTAGAGCTTTTTTACCTTTGTCAAGCGAGACATATACGTGGTTAATGAAGTCATTCTCGGCAAGGGTTGTCGACTTTCCCAAACGGAATCCAAACTGGCACTGAGACAAGATGCCATTACTCTCCAAGTACTCAGATATTGTTTTTTGTGCCAACTTCTCAAATATATTTGAAAAGGGACTCTGAACTGATACTGGTCTAAAATGAGCAATCTCGTCTTTGGCACCCTGCTTATGTAGGGGAATAACTCTGCCCAATTTTAAATGCTTAGGGAAAGTTCCTAATAAGAATGACATTAACAAGGTGCGTCATCACACCTTTAATTGGCTCAAAGCATTCCTTCATTAAACCACAGGGTATACCGTCAACACCACTTGTCATTTTATTTTTCAACTCTTTCACAATTGCCTAAAGAAAAATCTTCAGAAAAAACAGGGAAATTTTCTAATGTTGAGGTTACACTGGCAGTATTCTCCAGTAATGTTTTTGAAGACAAAGAAGCTTTACTTTTTTGTCCAGAACATAATTATGTCTATGAAATACTTGTTGAAGATATTAGTTTTATCAAGAGCTGAATCAACGGAGACACCATTTATTGCTATTGGATGGCTCTTATTGTCTTTTTTATTGACCCTTTCTTTATCAACTTCCAAATAACTTTCGCTTTATTTTATAACTTGAGCCTGTTAGTAATTTTTCTGCATACTGTGTTTTTGAGGAAAGGATTAGATACTTGATTAGTTTTGTCAAGCAATTCAAACTTTTCTTATATGTCAATTCTGAAGGACGACTTTTTACAAAAAGTGACAAGTCTCTTCTCATTTCACAGAGGTATCTAAGCATGGGTGAAAACCATTCCAATTTCCTGTTACTCTTTTTACATTTGCAGTGAACCAGGGGAAATGACTCATCATATACTTCAAAATACAATCTGAAAAATACATCAAATTTCTCATCCATTGAACCATAGTTTGTATTGAGAATGCTTGACCAATCGACTCTCTTTAGATTGTCCATAAATGTCTGTTTGGCCTCCCAAGAAAATATTCTTGTTGCATAGTAGTCTTGCGATGTGTGGTTTGAGGTTGACACAGAGAAATTCACCAGCTGAGCATTATGATCAGAAAGGCCCAATTCAATGGTTTTGACACAATTATTGATGATCTTAGGTGAGACAAAACATAAATCAATCTGTGTAGATGATGATCCGGTCACTCTTGTAGAGCCTTTAATAATGTTTGTCAACTCATAAACTGAAAACACTCTCTCTAACTCTTTCTTCTTACGTGAATTTTCCAGGAAATTTACATTAAAATCACCTACAATAATGTAAGCTCCAAACTTATTTGTCACGTTGAATAGAAGCTCTTCTAGCTTTTCGATAAAACTGATGAAGTCATTATCTGGAGGCCTGTAGATACATATTACTGCATATTAAATGTGTTGAATCATTGCAACCTCAAAATCAACCTCACAAGCCTGATTTAACTCCAGTCTTGTAGCTTTAACTCCGTCTCTGGCATATATCGCTACTCCTCCTCCTTCTTTTTCTTGTCTGTTAGAGAATGAGATAAGGTTGAAGTTGTGAATTTTTACTTCATTTATCTCTTTCAGCCAAGTCTCTGTAAAACATAAAAAGTCAACTCCTGATGTCTCTCTATTTTCCTCAAATTTCTCCAGCTCAATCGCTAACTCATCTGTTTTATTTTTTAAACTTCTCACGTTGTAATGGAGCAATTTTTAATTGCACTTCTACTTCTTTTTTTGTTGTATTCTGAACAGATAAATGTACTAAATTAGGCCTATTGATGTTTCTGCCCTGCTGACCTCTAAAAAATTTCTTCTTTTTGAATACTCAATCACTGGAATTGTTTCTCCAACATTCATGTTCATTAAGGGGTCGTTGTATCTGTTATTGTTGGATATTCCATTGATAAATTGCTTGAGCCTCCTGCTCTATATGACACACTCTTCTCTTCTTCTCCAATCAAATGTCTAATAAGTTCATTAGCTAAAAACTTCTTTCCATTTCGGTTTAAATGGAGTCCATGTTGTGTGTGTAGATTTCTGTGCACTGTCCATAGGCTTATTACACTTATTGACTGATTTTTGAAATACATTGGGAGACAACGGATTACTCGGTTTATTCTATTGACACATTCTCTCTAGATTTTTCGGGAAAATCATACCTATAAGGTATTGTTGTAATCAAAATGTTTGTGAGTGCATATGCCTCAACCACCTCAACCAATTTAGCTATATAAATCTTTAGATCCCTTTCAGTAAAGCATTCATGAGCTGAGTTTGTACCTCCAATTATCACCAAAAAATCCCTTTCGATCAGAGCTGGACAAAATTCCATCCGCAATACATTCAAAAGGTGCCCCTGTATTTAAACATGGGAGAAACAAGACACGGTTTTCGGTAAATCTGGTAGTATTAGCTCACCTTTACCATGACTATCAGACCAGATACCTATTAGCTTGGGCTGGTGTATCATTTCCTCTGCTGCTGATGCGATAACATTTGACGCTGTTACATTTCTAGATACTGATTGATGTTTCAAGTCATAAATGATATCCGACAATTTTTTCAATTTAAATTTCAATTTTTTTATCAGTTTGGCATTTTTCTGAATAGCTTTGTTTTGGTTTATTATCTCATTTTGAATTGATTGAAGCTAATTTAATTCTTTTTTATTCTTCTCAAGAAGTTCATTATGAATTTTTCCACTATTTTGGCTAAAATCATAAATTGCGTTCAAAGGATAGTCAACATCTGAAGGGAAATCTACTTGTGCGTTTCACAGCTCACCATAACTCTTTCGGTCAACTCCAAAATCTTTCTATCGTTAGCGATTGACCTGTCGATAGCCGCCTTTTAGAATTGAATCAAGAGAGTTCATTTTGAATCGTTAGAAAAGGATTAATAATTTACAGTATGTTCAATAATTTGTAATGTAATAGTTTAATTTCATCATTCACTGTCGTATCCTTCTTAATGAATGTATATTTCATATTGCATATCCTAAAGATTTTTGGAGTAATATTTGAAAAAAATAAAAAACACACAAGCGTGATTCCACATGCAAACCCTACGGTGATAGTACAGCGGTGAGGAGTGGAGTAGCTTGGCGACGTAAGGGGAAAACAATCTTGAGAACAGTTCAAAAAAGAAAATCTTCATTTGTCTCCGTTTGCATTCAGAGGTAAGGCGGACACTTGGTATATCTGACTGCTTCAGGTATCAACAGTGAGAATGTGAAAGTGTGTGAAGCTAAAATGATTCATACCATTCTCTTGAAATTTTAATTGCTAAACGTTTTCATGCATGTGCCTTGAACTCGATTTTTGAAATGAATACGGAGTGATGGTGTGCTAGTCAATAACTTTGCCCCAGATAGAAGAGATAATAATAGTTCTAGGGCAACAAGGCCCTTATTGGGCAAGCAAAAACGGTCTAACTATATGTATGTAGCAGAAAGCAGAATGAACTTATAATACTGGAGTAGGTCCCTTGAAGTGTGTTTACAAATGTTCCATTTGAACATTAAGTTATGAAGTAACAACAATTTTGTGATTGATGCAATTGAATATTTTGTCCTTCTGTGAACACTGGCAGAGGAGGGAAAACATGCGGAAGATTAGAATATGAGGGTCTGAGCTTGCGACCGAGTTTTAGAAGGGAATAATGATGATTCATCATTGATTTTAATGATGTTAATAATAGATGATTCATAATGATTAATACCGTAACCATTAAATGTCTAAATTTTCTAAGCGGCCAAATGAATATCATCCATAAAACCATGAAGTAGGCCTAATTACAAAGTCTTTCCCATGCCATATCTTAGTCTATAAGAAAACATTTTACCTTGAATTCAGGAAAATCTCTTGGCCAAGCAATAGCTTCCATCGTTTTAGCACAAATAAAACTATATGAAATTCAAATTTACCACCCTTGGGACAATTCATGAAACTGTTATAAACCAATTATTGCAGTCATGATTCATGTCATGTATTGAACTACATTAAAACGATTTCAAGGGATTGCGGTAACATGTTCTTCAATGTTGCAACTAAAGTACCGTATTCATGACTGATAATTAAAATCATAGCCTAAAATAAAATTAAGAATAATTTTTCGAAAAACTTCATGCTGCAATTAAACGAATTTGAAAAGAAATTCTATTAAGTAACACAATAATAAATGTAAAAATAAAACAGATATGCACTACCACAGTGTATTTCTAGTTCTAGTTCTACTGTAAAAGTAAACATAACCTAGCAACTAGCATCAAAAGTGCATATTGGTTGAAATGGCGGGAAGATGGTGGAATACAAAGGCGTCAATTATCTTCTATTTGTTGAAATGTTATGATAATTTTTAAAATATGTATATGAACATTAAAATTGTTATTGTTATTGTAATTTAGTGTAATTAGATGGTTTTACTAACTTTTCCATGTTTATTACTGTGAGTTCCAGTTGGCAATCTTGTTATCTTGTGTAGAAACAGCTGATCAATAGAGACATATGATCAGGTTCCTTGTTCCATCACAAGTCACTAATTTTCAGACGATTGGAGGTTGTTTTATTTCAAGTGTGCATAGCAAGAGCAAGATAGTTCATCAAAGTCAGAAAGTCAAAGAATTTAACATTTATCACCAGTTACTTTTCAAATACATTAGAAATGGGAGTCCCAAATATACCTTTGAGGATACCTACTCATGCTCAGAAAGTATGTAATCTTTATAAGAGGGCTCTTCGTATGCTTGAATCAAACATATCCGACAGGTAATTTGTTTATTTTCCTAACAATAGAACCAACAGCTTCTTTTTATCTTTGATAATAAACAACTCTCATCTTTTGAAAAAGTCATAAAAGATTTGAATTAACATTTTAAAAAATGATCAAACTCTCTTTTGAGGCTATTAGTCCTGGCCTCACATCAGTGACCCATTATCGAAATAGCTAACCTTACAGTACGGTTTTTCTATTTTGATAATTTTCTGAGTAAGTAATCTATAGGTGATGATGTCATCTTGAATGTTTTTGCCAATTTTCAGCTTAGCCTAGGATGACCAAACGTCCCGGAAAACCGGGATTGTCCTGGTTATTTCATAAAAACATACCTGATCCCGAAATATTGTCTCAGGACGCACTAAAATCCCGCCTCTCTAGTTGGCTAGATACTCTGAGATAGTAAAAATTGCACAATATTTCTTTCAATACCAGCTCACACACAAACGTAGGAAGAATCTTCATTCTTTCTTGAATATAAGCTACAATGGACTGAAAGTTGAAACATTGGAAATGGAGGGTCTCAAAATCAATGCAGATTCTGTATAACTTAAATCAATGGTACAACTACTGCGTAGGATTCTTTAATAATATTTTGAAGGGCAGAGACATGATCAGCAAAGCTAGAAGCTGTAAAAACTACTCTCCTTCAATATGAATCTACCCCATCTATAAACAGTTTTTAGTAGGCCTAATCGTCATCAAGAAACCCCAAAATATATGTGTATTTTTCTAGTTTCATTGATTGAAAAACTTCTTGCCAGTTTTTCCCTTGAATTGTAAAAATAGCAATGGAATAGGCTAGGGGTAATATAGGCCTAACCCTAAGTGTCAACACTGTGTTGGGATAAAAGCTAATTCTTAATGGATAATTACTATGTTTTTACTATATTATAGGTCTGAAATTTTCACAATTTTTTCATATAAAGCATCAGTTGGCAAAATATAGCACTGACCCTGACAGCACACAATGCTCTTTAAACATTTAATCAGTATCTATTTAGGTCATTCTCAATGTTTATTAAACATTAGTTTTTTAACCTGGATGTTAGATAAACGCAGTGGCGTAAATAGCACCCGGGGCGCCACTTAAAAAATGTTATTGACTGCAAAAAAATGGATTTTTTTTTTTAATTAAATTTTCAAAATTAATAATAATTGAATAATTTTCTAGTAAATTTATATTTTTAAATCTTTTTATATTTTTATTCAGACTTGTTATAGATAACTTGAAAATATAGTCCTAGAGTAGTGTTTTTAAAAAAATTTCCCTGACCTAACTTTTACGATTTGATAAACAAGACAGAATATACAGAGTGTTTCAGGAGGAATGTGCAATACTTCTCAGGCTGATTCCTTACACCAAGTAGACAAAAAGTTCCTTGGAAAACCCCAAAAACGCTTTGTTACCGAGATAACGATGGCGGAAAATTTAGATTTTTCAAAAGATATTAATTTTTCTAATTTTTTGGTGGCTAAAATAATAGATTCTCATGTAAATTTAGCTCGCGAATTCAATGAAACCAGTTTGAAGTTTGTAACTTTAACGGTTATTGAGATAACTGGAAAAATATGCTTAAATACGCAATTTTTCAACAATAAGGGTTATAACTGGATAGGGAATCATAAATTTGTATTTTTTATAAATGGAAGTTGAAGAGAGCCGGATTCTGAAGAAAAGTTAAGTGGTGGCGTTTGTGTAAATCTCAACTAAATTTCGGAAATAACTATCTAAAATCGCAAATTTTTCACTTGTGGCACATTTTGTCTATTTTGCGATTTTTGATCGCTATCCCTGAGATTTGGGTAAGATTTACACAATCGCCGCCATTCAACTTTTTCTTCAGAATCCGGCTCTCTTCAACTTCCATTAATAAAAAATACAAATTTTAGATTCCTTATCCAGTTATAATCCTTATTGTTGAAACTTGGTGTTTTATAGCATATTTTCCAATTATCTCAATAACCGTTAAAGTTACAAACTTCAAACTTGTTTCATTGAATTCCTCACCTAATTTTACACAGGAGTTGATTATTTTAGAACCTCAGTAAAGCCTCTAAAAAAATAGAAAAATTAATATGTTTTGTAAAAACTCAATTTTCCGCCATTGTTATCTCGGTAATAAAGCGTTTTTGGGGGTTTGTCGCATGGAACCTTTTTGTCTACTTGGTGAAAGGAATAAGCCTGAGGAGTATTGCACATTCCTCCTGAAACACTCTGTATATAATTGTGCTGGAATGGACTCGTTAATCACCCATCACCTCTTTTCTCTCCTCAGTCCTGTAATGTTAATAATACTATTAATCTAGACAAACTTGCTGAAGGTTTTGTGAGAGCAGAGAAGAGAAAAGAAATGTATATGAAACTGGCAACCAGATGGTAGGCTTAGGACCTTCGTGGGCTGGTGAGCCGCGGACAAACAAAGAAAAGAAGAGGATTGACCGATTGGTGATAGCTCTCTGATCTACACAGTAAACAGTTATTGGTAGTTTGTATGTAACTTTTTTGTTTCTAATATATAAATATTAGCTAAACACGACTCATGGTCTACAAGCTCTTTTTATTATAAGCCCATTAAATTATAGTGCGTTTAGTGCATAGCTCAAACCCAAATATCAGTTCTGTATAATATATTATGGGCTATAATATATTCACAGCCTATTATTTAAAAATATCCAAATTGCAAGCTTAATTTCTTTTTACTTTTAGTTCCTTTAAGGATATACTGTAGTAGTTGAAGTAGGCCTAATTGTTTCCGACCTTCACGATAATTTAATCTATAATCACGTCAAAGAAAGGCTACTGTCGAGCTCACGTTTGTCACCGTACATTAACACATGCTAAAACAAAACAAATGTACCATAACTTAGATGAGTTTTTTCCGCTTCGTATCTTAGAGGGGGAGGGGGGTAAGGGCGCACCCACTCGGCTCGCGGGGGGGCGCTCAATGGCTTAGTTACGCCACTGGATAAACGTTTATCAAACATTCAAATGTCCCGGTTCTAACCAACTATAAACATTTATAATAAATGTCCATACGATGTTTATTAAATGTTCAACAAAAATATCTATTAATGTTCATTTAACGTTTGTTGATTGTTAAATAATCTCTATTAATTTTTGATAGTCCTCCAGACAATGCACATAAACGCTAATAAACATAATATAATTTCCTGTATAATAATTATAGCAGACACAAAATAAGAATTTTAATGTTCAGCTCTGTTAGGACAGTCGGCAAGCGGTCTGTGAGAGCTATCGAATCAATGGCAACATCAGCTGAATTGTTACACTTTTGCAGACCGATTCTCACAGACTGTCCTGACCGAGCTGAAAATTGTTGTAATTTCAGTATTTCAATAACTGCCAGTTTATAATAAAATTATAGAATTGAAATAGCATGATTGATTGGTGAAGAAAAAATATACTAAAACACTTTTTATCTATTCAGTCATTTATTTTTATGAACGTGTAAATACCGTACTACTTTTTGCTACATTACAAAATTCAAGCAAATGAGAATATCATTGAATACAGCACATTTACTTATATATTAGGGGGGTAAGGTTCTATATCTGGGAACAAATTTTTCTCGATTCGACCCAATAGCCTAAAAATATCTTACTTGGCGGGGGCTGCTGATGTCCTGATGCTGCAAAAGAGGGCTGTGAGGATCATAACAGTCAGCGACCATCTTGTCTACATCTTGTCAAGGGATACTTCACACACTGGCTGCCCTTAGTGACATTAAATGATTCAATACCAATACACCAGGCACCGTGTGCTGTTGGATGTCCCTGGGAGATGCCTCCACCGATTGCAAGCCAGTTATAGGATTTCTGCCCTGAAATTCTTCAACAATCTGCAAGTGTAGAGCACTTCATGAGGCCGCCTTCAAGAGAACTGTCAGGAAGCTGCTGTGTGGTGTGGCAAGGCATATTACAGTGTAATTTTTGTTAAGTTTTTAGTGAGTGTAGTTACTGCTGGGATGTGACATCACAGCCATCTGAATAGTTGTGTGTTAAATTACATGTTTTTGGATGTTCGTGAGTAATGGATAAAGCTGGTATATTAATCTAAGTATGTGGTTAGTAAGTGCTTCCCAGATATAGTACCCTCCCCTTATAGGGAAGTCAAAAGTTAATAATGTATCACGTGATTCCAAACCACCCATAGTAAGTTAGTTATTCTCTACAGAAATGGTGATTTTGGCAAATAAATCTGGCCCTCACCCCTGAATATAGTTGCTAACCATAAAAGTTTCGTCTTAGAAAGTTATCAGCACTGTTCTTTGATTATTTATTACCTTCTGATAAATCAAGTACCCTATTGAAAAATTTTACGGTTATATCTAAGGTAGACTATATTTGTTTTGTAAGTACTATAAAACTGTGGTAGGCTAAGTAGTTTTGAATAACATTATGCTGATTCAATTTTCAGGCCAATGTTGAGGTATAGGGCAGTTTTAATGCGTGATAGATTTGAAAAGAATCGCAATGAAAAAGATCCTGTCAAAGCAACTCAATATTTATTGGATGGAGAAAAAGAACTGTTCGAGAATACTCATTTTCAACCAAAAGTTTGTAAGTAATAAAGATTTAATATGGGTTATTGGGGTGCAAACGTAACAAGGATGTTTTAGTCGATGTGGATGCCAGTAATTCTGTTACTGGCTTTACTGGCTATGCCACTTGTTCAGTCGATGTATCTAATACAGTCATAAGGTAGCATTCCCAAGAAGAAGTTCGAAACACCCGGCTTTAACTGCGCTGCTCAAGCTGCCGCGGCTCTTGCTGCGCTTCTCTAGCTTTAGCCAACACAACTCTTTTCACTTGATCAAGGCCGGGCGTATGCTGGGACGCACGTGAAACAGCCCACGCGAAGTAGTCAATCACAGCTCATATTGATGACAAGAAAAGAGCTATGATTGGCTAGTTCGCGTGGTTTGCTTTACGTGCGTCCCAGCTTACGCCCGACCTAAAATACCGATCCATTTTTAATTTTATTAAATGTTCACTTTGTTATTAGGGCTACTAATGTATAATAAAACCATAAATAGTGAAATTCACCATTTTTAATTCATCTTCATGTGAATTTCTCTATTAGTTATTGAATTATTATACATTAGTAGCCCTAATAACAAGCATTTAAAATATAGTCATGTGAATAGAGTTGTGATGGCTAGAGCCGGGCAGCTCGAGCTGCCGCTTGAGAGTGCTACCGTTTGGTGATGCTTCGAGATATTTCAATATTTGGATTCCTCAGTTGAATTTAAAATGCACAAAGAAAATTAATGAGAATTTTTGAAAACTAAAGACTGTTGAATGACTATGCTAAAAAAATGATTTTATTAAATTGAATTATTCAGACACAAGCTTAATTTTTTCTTCCATGAATAAATTTCCATCTGGAAATTTTTTGATCTACTAGCGGAGATAAAAGATATTATTTATTAAATCATGATGTACTACTTTTTTCGACAATTTAAATATAACACATTTAAACTTAACCTATGGGAGGAAATTTGTGTAGAACACGTATTCTTGAATTATTGTTCATGATGAGTAATTTATCTGATAATAAAATAAAATTTATAACCAGTTTGAATGAAAAGAAGTCTCTCTATATTCAAAAGTCATACCAGTTCCATGAAGCTGCGATATAGAGGGTGAATCGTGTAATCTCAGTTTTACATCCTTGTAGACTGCTTGGCTGCCATGCATGTTATTCATATCTTGAGTCATTTGTAGTTAAGAATTCTATCGTACCGTATTTATTATTTCTTATGAGACCTGTAATAGTCTCTTTTATTGTGTATTTATATATTTATCTATTATTGTATATTTCAATTTTTGTTTTATAATTTCAACATTTTTTTTTTACTTTTAGTTCCTGCCAGTGCTGGTGAACTTCTATGGAATAGATACGGTGTTTCACCAGATTCAGTTCTTGATTTTTGGCATCCCTTGGAAAAGGCGCAGTATCCTGAATATTTCGCTCGCCGAGAACAAAGAAAACGGCAAATGGAGCAATGGTGGAGAAGACCTACGGCTGCAAGCCAGGCCAAAATGAGCATCACTAAGGTGATATATTATTCTGTTCTCTATATTATCTTCATGTATAATGGAAAATTTCTCTGATCATCAGCGGCTCTGTTATTTTACCAGTCACACCTGGCTATTCTATTAGCTGCTATCAGAGCAGTGTGACATGTGTATGTAATTTTTTCAATAAAGATTCTATGTATAAGTTTAAATTTATATCACACATAGTGTGACCTAGGCTTTGGTGTGGAATAGCAGCTACTAGATATATCTCGCTAGCTAATTAGTAGCAGCTAGTATGTTGATCTGGTGTGACATAGGCTTTAGAATAAACAGTAGTAACTACTTTTCTCCTGTTCGAAATCCAATCAATTATTTTTAAAGCCTAGTTAAATCTCATCATTTGAATTTTAACAGCATTCATGAATAAAATGTATTCATAATGATGGAATGTATTCACAATAGATGGAATTGTATTCTATACTCAATAGATTCTAGACTCTTCACTTTGGAGTGAATTCGATCTATTTGGTGTTAGAATACTATGTACCCTGTATGACTTGCGTTTAACAAATATGTTCTTAGGAAAGGCCTGAACAAATTGATAATAAATTGACTTATTATCTGATTAAGTCAAATAAAGTGAATTATAAGTTGACTTGTGTTATAGATGAAACAACTTCATCTACTTATAAAAATTCATCGATGCACTTATTTCACTTGAAAATACTAAAATACTCCTTTCCACTTTGTTTGCAGATTATCAACATCTCCGTGTTTCTATTCGTGGCAGGTTCAGTCGTAAAAAGCCCAAGTGTAAATTATATGTAGTGTTATATTCTTATTTCTGGCAATAAATAAATAATATATTCAAATTTCAATTTGTTATCACTTGAAAAGTTTTCCTTAAACTTCTAATTTGTAAAAATCAGGAGGGATTCAGGGGATATATCCCACCTCGAAATTAGTTCTCATCCTACACTATATAGTCTGTCCAAACAAAGAAGACATTCTAGCCAAATGACTCCAGCTCGGTCAATATTGCTCCAAAAATTATAAATTTGATCTCAAATTGTAGAAAATATTTCGCTCTAAAATTTGAATGCAAATTTATAATTTTTTGAGCCAATAGGCTATTGACCGAGCTGGTGTCATTCTCCCATCTTGCTGGAATGTCTTCGTTGCTTAGACAGACTATAGTAGAGTAAGCATTTAGTAGGATTTGCCAAATTTTTTTTAATAATAAGGCTTTAAACTTCTAAAAATAGGGTAATTTTATTTCTTCTCGGGCGAAATCTTCGTAGAGAATGAAATTGTTGAATGTGGAACCAAGCATCCCAAGCCCAAGTATTTCATTTCTTGATTGAATTAACGCAACAAGAACATTTTCCCTAATAGAATGTTCCATTAAATGTTGAAGATTTGTGCAACGATTCACGTTACAACAGAAACTTGTGAGCGCTCCTTCTCAACATGATGGAGAGTAGAACCGTAGAGGAATAATATTATTATTATATCATTCCTCTATGATAGAATCATACATGAGAATTGCTAGCCTACACGTCAGTATCGTTTGAATGGTTTAGCTCTACTATCCATTCTAGTTAACCATGGAGATGTACCGTATTTGATAAACTATCTCAAAATAAATCTTGGCGTCTAATAGATTTTATTTCGAGATAGGAATTCAATATAGTCTAGCAAGAAGCATAGAAAATGTACACTGAATTTTTAATTTTGTGGGTTTCCTAACAGCTAACTACTTTCCCGGCAGTAATAATATCAACATCAGGTAACAATCAAGGTGTATTCTACCATAGCTTCCTTTAATAGAAGGCCCTGCCCTAATAATACGTCGCACCGTAGTCACAGTCTTTTCATATGAAAGCATTAAGTACAGGTACAAATCATGCATGTTGACTTGGTTTTTCTCTCTTTGAACATAATTTCCATGAAAAACGTTCATGAAACTCTTCGTATAGAATTCCTCTTGTTTTTTTTGTAATAGGTTGTGATAGAGATTAGCAAGAAAGATTAAGAATAGACATTTATTAAAATAACTTATGATTTGTAGCAAGTCAAATGTGAGAGCGCACACAAAAAACCCATCCGTTGGAACAGCTGATTGGAAAATGATTTCAATGCTTTTAAATGGACCCAATTTCCTACTCTACATAGTTGTCAATTTTTAGGCCATGACCTTCTATTAAAAGAAGCTATGATTCTACACACCTTGGGTAACAATAGTTGATTTTGAATTTAACGCCTTATCAAGTCACCAATTGCTGGTAAAACAGCGGGAAGAGTAGCCAAGCTGAGCAACACACAAAATTCAAAATTTGAATTACACCGCCAGTACTTAATTTTTTTCTTGAATTGGAAGTAGATTCAAACAAGGTAATTATAGTCCATTCACAATGGCTTGAGACGAGATAAACAAAAGCTCTGCATTCGTGTGTGTGTGTGTGTGTGTGCGAACGGAGTGGCTTCGTGTTAGCCATGACATAAACAAGTCACAGCAATTATGCCGAAATGCCGAATTTTGTTGTAGGCAATTCAGAATAAGTATCTAGTAATCTTTTTTATAGATACAAATTGGGAAATTCATGCTTGTTTCGGTTGTCTCGACTTAACCTAAAATTAACAAACAATAAATTATAGTAAAAGTTTTTGTGTCAATGCTATCCCGACAACAAAATTCGTGATTTCGGCATTGCTGTGACTTGAATATGTCGTGGCTAAAACGAAGCCACTCCAGTCGCACACAAACACATGCAGAGCTTTTCTTTATCTCGTCTCAAGCCATCGTGAATGGACTATAGAATAGAAAGGTAACAGTCATCGTAACCGTAGCCGGGAGAAACCCGTGAGTTCTGACGTCATCGAACCACAGCTGTGAATTTCCTAACTTTTAGCGCAAGCTAGGTTTGCTTAACACATGGAACATGGAATTGCTTAGATAAAGTTGAATAACTAATTTTCAACAAGTAACGTTTCCAGTTGATATGTTTGCCTCACAACAGAGCAGCTCATTCAACATTTCAACCTCTAGTCCAAATTTTCAACACTTTCAAAAAGTGTTGTATAAGTGAAGGTTCAGGTCTCACATTGATATATCAGGTCGTTTAAATTATATCCCGGTGTACCGCAACATAAAACTCACTCTGTATAATACAGAGGTTAACCGAGACAGATCACAGATATATTATAGTTCGCGCCGATTCAATTCCAAGTACAGTATATTGAAACACTTTCGTCCCATGTGACACTTTCTCAGCTTTCTCAGTGTCTTCTCAGCTTGCGTGAAGTAGAGTTCTCCCCTCTTAAAAAAAGAAAAAATGGCAGGTGATTCTCAACTGAGTAACATGTTCTTGTTCTCGATCTTTCTCTTTCTAAAACACTATCAAAGTACTTTTTGAAAAAACATTGTTCGCCAGCCACTATTTTTCTTTTTTTGGGTAGGGGGGGGGGGAGGGGTGTCTACTCAAAAGAGGTTTAGGTTAGCTGTACAGGTAAGAGCTGTTGACCATGTTGCTCCATCTGCAAATGTATGCAGGAGTGGATGCTGTTTGCCTGCGCAGGTTGATGTGGCTTTAATCTAGAAAATCGGCTATACATTACATAGAGTACTATTTTTTAGTAATTTCACGCCTACTTATAATCAGGGCCGCCCACAGGGGATTGATGGCGCAAGTTGCGCCATCGGTACGAAATTTGGGGGATTTTGAAAATTTTGGGGGGGAATCAACAAATTAATTTGATTACAGTAATATGGAGTTATTATTTTGAATGGTTCACTTTCACATGTAGGCCTAAACGTTTTCTATATATTTTCATAATCCAACTGAATAGAATAATGTCTCTGACAGTTGTAGATGTAAAACCAATACATATATATAGTTAATTTACTTATTAGTAGCCTATAGTTGTTATGGATCAACAATGTCTAACGATTCATGTTTACAAATCACCGCGGCTGCCAGGCTTCCGTTTGACTGAGTTGATCAACTTAGAATGAACAATTTCTAGAACAATTTAGAATGAATTTCTTAGAATGAACACAAAACTTTCAATAGAATTCAGACCTGAACATACAAAATCGATTTTAATCGGTTCCTGTAATTATTCCTTCTTCGTAGTTGACAACTTGACAATATTCAATTTTATACAATGCTCATATACACATTCAGTTGTTGTTCTGCTGTGGGATTGAGCGGTGGTATTTTTGTTGTTCGTAATAAAGTACGTGGTTTATGAATGTATAGTGTTTTCTATTTTTACTTTTGAATTGAATGTAGACTTACTAAGTTATGATTCCAAAAAAGTTGAAAAATACAAATAATAATGTGCGGAGTTCATGTATAGTACATAGGGGTTACATATTCCGGTGGAATATAAAATAGGTAATCAAAGTAAAAGTCCATGAAAACGTTATGGAAAAACAAGCTGAAGGAGCAAAAAAGCTTTGTTGGGTGATGAACTATAAAGGTAATATGAAAGGTAAAGTAGGCTATAATTTAAAAAATATTCATTAATAAGTAGGCTAGCCGGGAAGACTATTTTCAGCTTTGCATGAGTTCTATAGAATAGGCTACAGTTGATAAGTGGCTGCTGCCTGAGTACAAGCTCTCAGGGGAAGCACGGCTGCAAGAAAATAGTGATAAATCTGGAAATGGAAATAAATATCTAGACCTTGACAATTTTTCCACTTTATTGTATATCAGGATATTTGAGCATTCTGATTTGAAATTGAATGTTATATTGAAGAGCATTTAGATATTGTTGTTTTTAATTATAGTGTTAATTTTTAATTATTGCGTAACCGAGCTCATGATTTTTAGAATGTCATGGAGTGGGAAAACGTTAACTTATTTCATGTTCTACTGACTTCATTTTCCATTTTAATGTGATTTTTTTTCTTTCTTAGTAATATTTTTGGTTCTTGACAAAGGACTGGAGCGCTTACAAGTTCTATAAACAAACTATCAATTATACATAACAGGAGCAAAAAAAACACACATTTGATTGTGATATTGGATACTGAGATCAATAGCCTCTTCTGAGTGAAGATTGTTCATACTCAATACATTCAAGACAAAAATAAGAAAAAGTGAGATTATTTTTCTCGATTTCCTTTAAAAAGATTCCTTATCTCGATTTCCTTATAATCTCATAATAAGGTGGTCTCATATATTGAACTGTAGTTTAATTCAATACGGAATCAAGACCATCGTAGAAAAAATCTTAGAGACCATAAATCGTAGAAATCAAGACCATATGTGAGTATCATTAATATTATACTGTAGCCTAATTTATTTCAGAAATAGGTACTGAAATAAGTCCTGTTTTTTGACTGAACACTTCTTATTCAAAACTAAATTATTCACAAGTTTCAGCCACAGAAAAGTGAGTTGAAGCATCAGGTAAACATGTTAATCCTCTTTGAAATTGAAAAATACTAATTATTTTCATATTTTTACAAATATCCCAATAACCACTGCAGATTCAAAATTCTAACCAGTTCCATTGCATTTCTAAGCCAAATTTACAGTAGAAAAAGTATTTTGTATGACCTAAATCACTCGAAACAGAGCGATCAAATTGTAGACGATTATTCACACTCAACAAGATTAGTCTCATTTTTAATCAAATTCAAACTGGAATTCTGATTCATGGATTTGAGCTAGACCTCTGTACTTGGTCTCATATGAAAAATAATCAAATGAAAAACTTTTTGTGCTATAAAAATTATTTTTCGCCACACTGGCATGAAATGATCTGTTTTACATGCATCATACGGAGGCCAAAAACGCTCGTTTTCAGGCGAGGTCGCCAGCAACTCGCCGGGAATAGTAGTTTATGCAACGGTTGTATAATTGGAGCCTTTAAAGCATGAGGTGAGATATGAGTTAGAGCCACGAGCAGCGAGCGTAGCGAGTGCTCTAAGTATCTCACGAGTGCTTTAAAGGCCTAATACAACCGTTGCATACACTATTTTATCTACAGGGTGTTCCAAAAAAGATACTTTTCTTAAAATTACATATTATACTGTACATAGTGAATTATGTGTTTTGTGAGTGCATCAGTTCTCACCACAAAAGGTCTGAGAAGCAAAATTTGTAGGTATGAAACTTGCAGAGCAGTTGGTAGAATAGCTACCCATACAGAGTGTTCCAAAAGTAAAATGTTTCCATTCACGTTGAAATTAATCAAAAGAACAATTGCTGTGTTGTTATGCAGGCTATGTTTGAATAAAAGACTAATTAGCTTTAATCACACCACACGTTTCTTCCTTGATTTTATTATTTGAATAGCCTAAATTATAATAATCCATTATATTATATCATTATTTTTTATTATCTACTAAATTTCAACCACTGTCAAAGACCTGGATATAGAAATAAATGGAATATATGCATGTTGTTTCCATAGAATAACTGTTTGGTGGTGTTGTCTATAATTCTCCTGGATTTCATTCAAATATTGGAAATTAAAGGCCTGGTAAGGCTATATTATAAGTTGAAAAACAACATCCATTCCAACATATAAGGGACTTATACATATTAGACTTGACCCATATACTGTAATAGGCTACCATAACTCAAAGGACTTCAGAATCATGATATCTAAGCCATCAAAGTAGGCTATTTCAGCAAAATATTTTCATTGAATAATTATATAATTAACCTTTATTTGAATCATGTTATTTTTTATTACAGTGTATGATAATTGTAATAATTTATAAGGATAATAATTATTATTATAAGGAATAATAAATTATGAAATTTAGGAAAGAAATAGCACAGGTTCTGCCTAGTTTTTCTTGCCTGGTTATAATAATATGATTTATGTAATTTTATCAATGAATTTTTATCAATTAGATTGAGAAGAGCAATAATCCTACTTCCAATAAAAATTTATTTGTGATTCAACACTAATTTTGAAAAATATACAGATTACCGGTATCATAAAAGCAAAGATTGATCACAATAAAGATGGGTATTCAAGACTTGCATTGTCAAAAAGTTACAGGGAGCATGGGATTTGAACTCACGTTCACAGAATGCCAGTCCTCAATTCTCCCTCTGAGCCAGACCGGTTCTTACTAACATTGCAGAAAAAAGATGCATGAATATGTAGTTGCGTCAGAAACAATAAGTAGAACAAATAATAGAGAAAGAGATGTTTACATTCACAAGAGGTAGACTATCTCAGTTCTCAGTAAGTTTAAAAGGAATTCAAAATTTGATGATCAAAATAATTTTTTTAATCAAATATGATACGTTTTGAGCTTTAATTTCTTTCATTTCTAGGAACTTTACAATACTTGATCATATCAAGTTTAACCGGAGTTCATTCTGAGCAAAGCAAAACTTGTTTGAAATACACAAACTTAAAATAATTGCTTTTTGAACAAATGCCTAATTCTAATTAATTTATAACTTACTGCTTCATCTGGAAACAAGGTATAGGCTACATCTGTCAAGAAATTCTCTGTTATATATGAGCTAAGCTCATAAATAAGCTTATTGTAGGTTGATATTTCAGTCTGCTTTCTAGCAAACAAACTAAAAAAGACAGTTGAGGATAATCAGCTATGTTGGTTATTTCTAATAATCAAGACTATAATGTATTTATTGATAGTATCTTTATTCAGATAAGCTATAACTAACATTATTAGTTTTAATTTTACTTACTTTTGTTCATAGAGGCTAACTATCTTAATTATCTGGCGCCTCATCCAAGTACTTTTTTATTTCACCTGAGGAGAATACTTTTGATTTTTTGCTTCAATAATTTTCAGATTTTCTTTACTTTAGACTATTCAAATTAACCAACTAATCAAATAGGTGAATTGAAATATTGATAAACAGATACCGGCAGACAACGCGATGTTGCAGTTTTAAGGTTAAAAAATTAGACTGCTTGTTGTTTTTATCAGCTGGTATCGTAATGGTACATGCGGAATGAATTAATTGAAATGTGGACTGTATCATAAAGTTCCTCCTGTATCGAAAAACGCTCATTACGACACGGTTCTGAGATTCAGTTTTCGTTTTTGATTCCTTTTCGATTTTGATTGTAAAACTGAAATAGAAATTTTTCAACACACCCGTAGATAATAGTATATTTCGTACCTAGGGCCGAAAATGTGCGTTTACCGGCTCGAAATCGGTTTTCAAGTCCGAGGCCGTAGGCCGAGGACTAGAAAAGATTGAGAGACGGAATATTACATTTTCGACCCGTGGTATCGAACTTTATTTTTCGGCACACAACATCAATGCAAAGAAAACAAAATAAAAAATTCGTTAATCAGTTCCAAGAACAGCTAGACCAGTAACCTTATTATGCTATCTTGTTCGCCTATACTGAATTTGGAGTAGGTACCATCTGCTTGCTATTGAAACTTTGCGTCAATAGTTTATTGATTTACTGACTGAATATTACTTTATAACTATCAGTGTATTCGATTTTCTTAGTCCAGAAACGTTTAAGCCCAAGATAACTTTTGAACGATAATCCTAAATTGTAGAATATCAATTCAAAGTTGTTGTTTTCAACAGATATTGGCTAACAGAAAAGGTTAGTGTAGTTGCATTATCACCCGCTAGATGGCGCTGGCTAACCTGCTAGATGAAGTAACACAGAGTCTGACAACAATAATATTGTTCAAACATGGATTTCACGTTAATCATTATTTAACAGTTAATCAATACCAAAATTTTTAATCTTATCAAAGTTGAAGAATTAGTTATTGAAGCAGTTTTCCTTTATTATTCAACTACTGATTAATGTGAAAACTTTCAACGTTCAGTTCTCTTGACAAGGGATCTTACCAATCAAAATAACAGATGAGAGACTACCTTTACATCGAAATACAGATATCTCGACATTGACTCCCAAAACAGCTGACATTAAATGCAATCAAACCGGGATGCTACCTATTGATCGACTAACCCTTACATCGACAACGACCTTCAGTCAGCTGACATTCAAGGTTATTTTACCGCCCTAGGGCCGAAAAACGCATTTTCCCGGCGAGTTGCTGGCGACCTCGCCTGAAAACGATCGTTTTCGGCCTCTGTATGATGCATGTAAAACAGTTCATTTCATACCAGTGTGGTGAAAAATGCCTTTCGGCCCTAGGGCGGTAAAATAACCTTGAATGTAAGCTGACTGAAGGTTGTTGTCGATTTAAGGGTTGGTCGATCAAGAGGTAGCATCCCGGTTTGATTGCATCAAATGTCAGCTGTTCTGCGAGTCGATGTCGACTTATTGGTATTTCGATGTAAAGGTAGTCTCTCATCTGTTATTTTGATTGGTGAGATCCCTTTTCAAGAGAACTGAACGTTGAAAGTTTTCACATCAATCAGTAGTTGTATAATAAAGGAAAACTGCTTCAATAACTAATACTTCAACTTTGATAAGATTAAAAATGTTAGTATTGATTACCTGTTGGATAATTATGAACGTGAAATCCATGTTTGAACAATATTATTGTTGTCAGACTCTGTGTTACTTTGTCTAGCAGGTTAGCCAGCGCCATCTAGCGGGTGATAATGCAACTAGACTAAGCTTCTCTGTTAGCAAATATCTGTTGTAAATCAACAACTTTGAATTGATATTGTACAATTTAGGATGATCGTACAAACATTATCTTGGGCTTAAACGTTTCTGGACTAAGAAAATCGAATACACTGATAGTTATAAAGTAATATTCAGTCAGTAAATCAATAAACTATCAACGCGAAGTTTCAATAGCAAGCAGATGGCACCTACTCCAAATTCAGCATAGGCGAAGATAGCATAATAAGGTTACTGGTCTAGCTGTTCTTGGAACTGATTAACGAATTTTTTATTTTGTTTTCTTTGCATTGATGTTGTGTGCCGAAAAATAAAGTTCAACACCACGGGTCGAAAATGTAATATTCCGTCTCTCAATCTTTTCTAGTCCTCGGCCTACGGCCTCGGACTTGAAAACCGATTTCGAGCCGGTAAACGCACATTTTCGACCCTAGGTACGAAATATACTATTGTACCCTGGAAAAAAAATCAAGAAAAATCTGTTTGAAATTTAAAAAAAAAACTTGAAAAATCACTCTTTTTCAACTTTGACCGCTAAAAAATACTGTTCAGTAATTGACTTCGGCATGTGTTATACCTTAAATCAATGTGAAATTTTATCTTCTTTTCAACGATATATTGACTATTTAATGACGGTATGTAGGCCTACTTGGAGAATATCGAAAAATCTATATATCTCGAAAACGAAGGTCGATAAGAAAAAACTTTACTGGACATTTTTTGTTGCAAACTGCATGTAGAATATGGTTGCCGGCTGTTACACTTCTCGTGAGACACTCTGTATTATGAAGTGCGAATTACTGTCTTTGAATACTAGACATGGTATTCTCTATTTCGAGTGTTAGGCTTCAAGTCGAAAGTTACGTCAAATAGAGTAACTTACCTATAGTTGCTGAAATAAACTTTTATTGAAATATTTTAATTATTTCAGTCAATGAAGTCAACGATTTTACTGGTAAATTGGTCCTCACGTTTTGTTGTTAGTAGTGGGGGGGGGGGAGTTGGTTGGGGTTTTTGAGGAATTATAGTACAGGACTATTAATGAATTTTGGGGGGTATTTCGCGCCATCAGCCTTGGGGGGGATGGGCACCCCTGCTTATAATATTTAAGTTACCTAACGTATATCGAGACAAAAATGACATAAAACATTCAGGGTACTTAAAGTAGATGAACTCACATCAATGAAATAAACGATTTAGATATTCAATGGTATTATTGTATAAAGTTACACAGAATAAAACCTATTTACAAAATATGTTTTGACAAGACGATACTGTACACATCTTAACATTATTATATTATAAAAGTTTCTTGGATTACAGTAATTTTATAAATAATAAATTCGTATATGATACAATATATTCTATATCTACTACATTAACTAATGTATACAATCTATGTACAAAATTGGATAGGATATATAAATATAAGGTATTTACATTGATACAAAAGGTCTATCTATAAAAATATAAAACCGGTGTTATGAAACATCTAAGTAATAATTTCATTTTTCTAGCTTAAGAGTACAGGTATACTTGGTATGTTCATTGTTTCACCGATCAAAAATCCCAAACATGAATGGCTGAAACAAATCAGAGAGATTATTTTACTTCAAATAAGAAAAAAATCAATCGATAACAATGCATGACATGACTACAAGTTTGAATTCCAGGAAATTGCTCCAGTTTTATCTCATTAAATTATAACAATTTATTATTTTGATATTCAAGCCCGTGAATTTATGATAAAAATAGGAACTGAATTGACTTGCTTCGTTGCTAGCAATAGTAGACCAACAAAGATGGCAGGTAACGTATGGCAGACAAGATTTCTAGTATTATATATGGCACTAAGGGATGTGCAGGGTAATGATTGTCAAGTATAATTAACTGGATGAAATCAACTAAGTTGTTGACATTAGATTAGAGCACCATAAGGAAGATTGTTGATCACTTCCATTTTCCAAAATATCCCAAATATAAATATAGTAAAGCAAATATAAAGTCAAATCTAAAATATTATAGATAGAAATCGTATTTAATTTTTTTATGGGGAATTAGGAACAAATTGATTGGTAATATATGATAATTTTATTGCTTGTAAGTTACTTAATAGCTGCCAATATTATATTTTAGCTGCCACTCGAATATTTAAACGCAGTCATGATTCCTTACACACAATTTGATATTGATAATTAACGATAAACAAGCATGCATTACATTTTTATAACACACAATTGTACCAACAATAATAATTCAATTTCTAATCAACTTTTGAATATATTATTCTATTTCTACTCTGAAAATTACAATAACTGATGTAAAAAACTAGTTTATACAAGATCAACTCTACACAGAAATATAGATAGAGAATTGGAAATCATCATGCATACTAAGGAATGAACATTCTACAAAAATTACACTAACAAAATTCATTTCATATGGAATTACCAACTAGAATTTTGCGATAAATATAAAAATGATAATGTTCGGATATTATAATCCTCCGGGAAAATCCAGACTAATCAGTCAGAATTATTCCAAGGAGCAATGAAAAAAATATATACTAAATAAATTAAAAACGAACAAATTATTTTTACGAATATACACAGGTCAAATATAATTTAAGTTTGCAACCATGGGCGAAGTTTCAGGGGGTTTGAGGGGGGCCGGCCCCCCAATCAAGAGTTTCAATCTAACAGTACTCTAGATAGAATGCACTTTGAAGGATTTGCCAAATTTTCTTCTGATAATAAAGATTGAGAATTTCACTGAATACAACATTCCAACTATTATAATGTGAAAATATCTATGTTTTTTTAATTGGCACTGCTAAGCATGTTCTAAAAAAACTCAATTATGAAGATTGATCAAATTTTTCAGACCATGTATAACAGGGATATTTTGTGATTGCGAGGGCAAGGGAATTTGGCAACACTGGCTGTCAAACTTGGAGACCAAAGACCTTAAAGATGTATTTTAGAGGTCTTTGTTGAAGACCAAGTAAGTGCCATGCCGAGTTCACTTTGTTAATTTGAATTAACAGAGATTATCTACGACATTTTAGAAATTAAATTGTAAATTTCTAATATTTTTATGTGAACTACGTTTGTTAATCGCTAATAAGTTGATTGAAATTTTGTATTACAAATTAAGAAAGTATTCAAATGTCTCATTGCAACACAACTTGGTCCTAATTCCGCTCAAATCAATTTGGTTGCATCGAGCGCTTTTAACGGCTCAGATATGTACTAAAAACGTTTTGCTCTGCACCCTGACCATGGCCTATCCATGTCCATCAGAGGCTATGCCCTGACACGTCCGAAAGGCCACCATAGCATCGACCAAGAAAATATCGAAACCGCCACTCTACTAACTTTCTAGCGTTGGTTAGATAAAGTGGAAAGTTAAGACTGATGTGTCAATGTTTTAGTTTGTAGATGTTATGGAGATCAAAGTGAACTGGCTATTGATCAAATGTATGCGATTCTCAAAAGACAAACCAGGTTTAATGGAATGTAAAGATAAACACAGTCTAGAATACTTGTAAATGGATGTTTTTAGAAAAGAAAGACGTCCGTCAATATTGCCAAATAAATTGCAGACCTTATATAAAATGCAGTTATCAATCATCATTTAAAAAAAACGATTTGCTGAATTTGTGCAAGAAAATACCATACCAGAGGAATTGGAATGCCTGGGATTAACAATTGCCAACTGCAAAAGTAATTGGTAACTGTGATAAATACACATCACTTAGTTTAAAAATAATATATTTTATCAAAATTCAACTATTGAAAGAATTCAGACTGACTGTTATTTAAATTAGTTTATTTTGTTTTCAATAACAAACGTTCGAATGATAGTAAACATGATTATATTCTATTATGTAAACATTGGCTCACCAAGGGCATGAACGTGGAGTGACCATGAGGGCACACGTTCTAGCCTTAGACTCATCCATTTATAAACTCCAAATTTTGGGGAGTATAGTTCTTCTAGTTCTTGTTTTGTGAGTGATTCCGTTCAGAGAGACACAGTAACGTCTCCCTGTCTGATTTGGGTTACTTTCTGAACAGTTGTATTTCTTATATCACAGGCTACCACAGTCCGGGTAGGATAACTCTGTGTGTCAAGGGAACAACTGGAAAGAGTAGTACCTTCATCAGACAGGTATTTGTATTTTAAAATAGAATTATTAAAGTCGTGGAAAAGTGTTATCAACATGGAGGGTCAGGTAAGTCGATGTATCCTATAAATCCACAAAATGTTCCTGAGCAGCCAAGCGAGTACCCCATGATAATTTATTAATAGTAGTAAACCCCTGATTAATATAATGTAATCAAAATATATGCTAATGTCCATATCTCAATTAATAATCTTATTTTTTCATGTATCACTTGATTAAAGTAAAATCTATTAACCATTATTAATTATATAAGTCCCATTTATATTCAAACCCCCCTTACATAATGTAATTCCAGAGCCAAGTGCTGAAGATGTGCCTTCAGATGATCAAGAAAATGAGAACTGATGGCACGCCCACACTACGCGAGACTACTCGCGCAAGTAGATGCATTTGATTCAATAAAGTCGGTCCACACGCAGACAACACATCTTGCTTAGTGTGGAAAGACTTCAACTTTTAGTCAATAATGCATGCGCATGAAGTCTCGCGTAGTGTGATCGTACACACTACATCATTACATGGGAGAATACACTAACTCCAAGCTTCAATTTTCTATTTCATATTTTGTTAATTTTCAATCATTAATGTGAAGTAATAAAATATCGAGAAAAAATAAAGAATATCCAATTTTCTAGGGTATAAATTCAATTTTCAAAAATTCTCAAAATTAAAATTTTCATTTCAGTTAGAAATTAAAAAATTGATTTTCTGAGAAATTTTGTTTTACGGACTTGGTTTTTGAATACGTGTAGAGCCGCGTATCGACAGTCCGAGGCATGTGCCACGAATGCCTCGCGGTACAGTCTGTTGACGCAAAAAAAGTATGAACTCATGGCTGAGGCATATGTGTGATCTGCCATTTTTGTAAGACCGTTATTACACGATAATAGTTCTATGAGCATTATCTGATCATATGGAAAGAGATGAAAATACCAAATCATATTTTCATATAATCATATCATAGAACTATTCCGGCCTAACCAAAAATGCGAGCACGCGAACAAATTGACTAGCGCCATCAAGCGGGAGACAAAGCTACTAAGCTCTGACAATTGATAATTTGGACTTTGGAGGTTAGTTTGTGCTCAATTAGTAGATAAAAATTTAAGGCAATGTTTATTATTGCCTATTACAACCTTCTGCACCCAAATAGAATTCTCAATCACAAAAATGCATAGGAATGGGGTACAATTTTGAGATTAGTTTGTAGAATTGTTCGTTGTGCGTTGCGAGGCAACAGGCACTGCTCGCTGCGAATCATGTGCAGCGTTTGCCTCGCTGCTAGCAAACCCGGTATCGACAGTCCGAGGCATGTGTCACACATGCCTCGGACTGTCGATACGCGGTAGATAGTATACTAGTAGTAGTACTCTTTTTTTGTGTCAACAGACTGTACTGCGAGGCATTCGTAGCACATGCCTCGGACTGTCGATACGCGGCTTAATGTTGGATTTTTACGTGGAATTTTGAATTGAATGATAAATAATTAAATTTCACTACATTTCATGCATTTAACCAGCCCAAAAATAAAATGTATTGGATTAACCCAAAAGAATCTTACTAACCCCCCTCTCCCGAAAAAATTGCAGTAAACTCCGCCCATGTTTACAACATTGATGTAATCAAATCAACAGAAACCTACATTTGAGGATAAGTGAACTTTAGTAGTGAGTAGGTAGTAATTAACATAATATCTGATAATGGCAGCAGTTCCAAAAAATTCTATGTTTTGATAAGATGAAATTTCCAATACGAACCAACAGAATAATTATTCGAGACAGACTGGAATGAAGGCCAAATAACTCGTTATATTTTCAATAAACTTGAAAACTTTCAACAACCAAAATATAATGTTAGTTATTGAGAACAGAATTCAAATATTTACATCTTATTCTAAAATTAGATTTTCTATATTAGGGTTACAATGAAGAATTCATACTTTCAAACTAAATTTTACCAATTTATTATAATTATTAATATTAGTTTAGCCATGATCAATTTTACATTATGAAAAGTCAACAATAATGATAAATACACAAGGGACAAGTGCATAATTGAATATCTACTTCCAATAATGCAATTAAAATTACAACTACAGGAATAAAATAGCAAACCATTCAAAAACCTGAATCTTCCCAAATTGAAATTTGACAACGAATACAAAAGTCAACAATCATTATTAATTCTGTACTATTTCTTTTTAATAAAATCAAATTCGTGTTGAGTTATGAAAGATAAAATTGGTAATATACATTAATTCAATTATTGTTTTTTATATTAATTGATTGCGTAAAAGTTTAAGCTTTCAGTTGTAAATGAGAAAAACATTCACCAAGATTCATTCATTGTAGTCAATTATTAGGTCCGAGCAAGCCTTCACTTATACAAGATACTCAGCATTTGTAACAATTAAGACTAAATTACATTTTTGTCCAATGATAGTCTTAAATACAGTTTGAATTTCCATGAAACTTCACGATTATTCATAAAACTTCATCATTATTGTTTGGATTCTAAAATATAAGTATTAATGTCACTTGAATCGGTTATGTGTTTATTGCGTCAGCTGAAGCCTAGTTATTGTTAGCTATCTGTCTTATAAAAGAGGAATGTTTGTGTGAATATTTCAAGGAATGCTCTTGTTAATATGAAAAGGAATTAAATTAGTCTGTCTGGAAAATCAACATTCTTGTAAACAAGGTTAGATAACTATTTCTCACGCCCAATTAATCACAAAACTTTCTGAAGGGTTAAAAAAAATACACTTCAAGGATTTTCAAATTTTAAATTGATTGAACTGATTACATCATGGATTTTCAGGTGAAAATCGACTTGCTTGTAGGCCTAATTAAGTTTCATAAATGTGTATTTAAAACAATCGATAACCTTTTATGGGATTGGATTGAAGTAATTTGACTCATATCAAAATAATCTGTGGCCAAAATTTTATGGATTTCGTTTGATTATTATTCGTAGTTATTCAATACTACCAATAATCACTTTCAATATTTCCAGAATTGTTGACATACATGATTTCATTCCCATTTATTTACACTATATATATAACGAAGGCTATTCAATAAAACTAACCACCTCAGCCGGGTGACTTCGTACAGTACACAAATATTTAGGCGCACTATTCTACAAGGATGGTATATGAACTATAATCCCAAGTCTAAACAACACAACCAAAATGAATAATGATATTAGTTTAGAAAATAAATAATAATATTTTGAGAGATTGATCATTAACGATTGGACAAATACTTTTTACATAAATAATAAAGATAGTTGGAGAAGGTTACTACCGGTACTAGGGTGGGTGGGTGTTTATAAGTAGTAGTAGCACAAGAAGCGTTTTCTACATAACATCAACAAAGAACTCACAGGGATTGCCCATGGCCATTCTGAAGGACTGGCGGCTGGCGGAGAGGTCAGTTGTGTCGGGGGCGGTGGAAGGGGCGCCGTTGGGGTTGGGAGGCGGCGGAGAGGTGGTGGCGGTGGCGCCGGACGATCCACTGGAACGGGAGCCGCTGCGGGCGTTGGCTGACTTGGAGGGTAGGTCGACACCGCTCTCACTGGCACCCGAGCTGTGCCCTCCTCCCCCCACCACACCGCCCAGCCCTGTCTTGGCCGCCGCTATCGATGTCGAGGTGCACACTCGCGAGTGCTCCGACCCGTTACTGCTTCCACCTTCAAACACAAACGTTCCAGTTGAATTCAAATAATCAAAATCTATCATTTCTTCATTTTGTCATCTAACCAGAATCTCAGAAATCGCGATCAAAAGAAGGCAAAATAAGGGAAACATAGCACAAGTGAAAAATCAGTGTTTAGTCATGATTTTGAGATTTTTGATCGCGATTTCTGAGATTTACCGTTCAAGTTACAAACTTCCATCTGGTTTCGTTGAATTCATCAGCTAATTTTACATAGGAATTGATAATTTTAAAACCTCAGTAAAGCCTCAAAAATGAATATTTTTTGTAATTTTTATCTCGGTAACAAAGCGTTTTTGGGGGTGGTATGTCTCATGGAACGTTTTTCTCTACTTGGTATAAGGAATCAGCCTGAGAAGTATTGCATATTCTTCCTGAAGCTGAAACATTCTGTATATATCAAGATTCCCTACAAATCTGGAAAAGATTTCCAGACTGGAAAGGTTTCCTACACATGCATAAAGTTTGTTTTTTCGTCTCAAATGATCGTGAATAGGGTATAAAAAATCTCAACTATTGTGTACAGAATATAATCCAGCTAAAATTACTACAACTAGTGTACTGACATGATGAGCATTAATGGAAGAATAGTAAATCACTAAAAACATAGTATGAAGTGAGTGAAACTGACCAGATCCACTGTGCACACTTTGGTCTTCGCGGCCGAAGGTGTAGCCGGGCGGCTCGGTCGAGTAGTTGAAGGGCATGGGCGCATATCCGCCGTAGGTGCCCGAGTAGGGCATGTGCTGCGGGGCGCAGGGTGGTGGCGCCCAAGAGGGTGCAACAGTGCCCGGGGGAGGCAGTGGGCCCACTGTGTCTCGGTCCAGCGACACACAGTCGTCGTGCAGCTTCAGTGTCGACATCGCTATTCACACAAAAATCAATCAATCAATTAGCAGCTGACTATCAATTCAACAGTTATTTCTATTGATTTCACTTACTTTCTTTTCTAGAATTAAATGAAATGGATAAATTAGTTATACTGATTATACAGGGTTCGCTAATGACGTGGGACGATTTGAATAAGCAACAGGTTGTTCAAGAAATTGTATTTTTGTAAATTTTTCATCATAAATAGAAAGTAGAAATCTAGCCATTTAGTGCACAATAAGTCAAAAATAATTTTTTTGAATATAAGATCTTCCAAATGTCCTCCATTGGAATCTATGCACTTTTGCAGCCGGGCCTGAAAGAAACGGGTAGATTTACTGAAACTTTTAACATTTTGCTTTACATCGAAATGATTCATAACTTTCTTACACCAGAATTCGCCCATTTTCCATTCATTGAACAAACAATATGGGACAACAAGCCACACTGCGAGAATTGCCATGAATGCTGTGAATGTTTTGTTTCCAAGCTGCGTCATTTCTCGAAACGGGGATATCCCTGGCCCTCGCTCTCGCTCTCCAGATTTATCAACCTGTGACTTTTCTACGGGGCTACTTAGAACGAGAGCTTTTCAAAGCGATCCACCCAGAACTATCACAGCTCTCAAACAACGGATTCGAGATGAGATTGGAGGAATACCACTCAATATGCTGCGAAATGTCATGGGAAACTTCCAGGCCCGGCTGCAAAAGTGCATAGATTCCAATGGAGGACATTTGGAAGATTATATATTCAAAAAATGATTTTTCACTTATTGTACACTAAATGGCTACATTTCTACTTCCTATTTATCATGAAAAAATTTCAAAAATACAATTTCTTGAACAACCTGTTGCTTATTCAAATCGTCCCACTTCATTGGCAAACCCTGTACATTATAAAAAGATGCATCAACCTCACTCTAGAGATACAGAATACAGAAGTCTTGCTAATCTATCCACTCTTGTATATTTCCCAAGATACTAATGAGACGAAATTTTTCAAATTCTACTTGATAATAACTTGTTTCAACTTGTGGGCTTCACCCTCAGAAAATAAACCAGTAATTGGATTTTTAGTTAGCTATTGATTGGTTAATGCTTGAGAAAGAAACATAGTTATCAATAATGCATAATTATGGATTTTAATGGTGAGGAAGCCCCCACGCGGGTAAGTTTCATCTCGCCAATATGTATTTGGTTGAGTACTGGTCTCACCAAGCAACCAATATTGCATAAGTAAATTCTTCAACTTCAAATCTGTTAATGTTATGGAACCTTAACAGAAAAGTGTAAAAAGATTGAAAAAATAAAAACTTGACAATAAAAAAGGTTTACTAACCAATAAAAAATTCCCACAATTCTTAGGGATGAAATTTAAAATATTGCATAAGCGAATAGATGAACTCAAATAACAACTATAAAATGTATAGTTACTCATCACAAGGAGGCACTTGTAATCTAAAATCACTTACCAGTTGATAGTGCATCGCCGAAAATGTAGTAGCACTGTTCAGAGAATGTTATTTTATTGACGGTATGCCTAATGTAGCCAGCTTTTAGCATATGGGAAGCATATTTTCGAGCATCTCTTCTGTCTGAAAAGCCATTGACATGAGTATCCAGCCAGTCCACCACATCAGCACCTGCAAAATAAATTTATTTTCAGTTATCTGATGATAGATGTTTAAAGTTATCAAGATGATTCGACCGTATATAATTTATAGGTAGAAAATAAAACATGTTGGGGTAATTCAACATAGATATCCATCTACCAACATTAATAAAACATTCATCACATCAGCACCTGCAAAATAAAGTTGTTTTTAGTTATCTGATGTAAAATATGTTTCTTTTGGCAAATAAATTCATTCATTCATTCATTCAACTATAGATGATATTATGATAATTCAACATAGATGGATAATCAATCAAACATCATATTGATGCGCCTAACTCATAACTGATATTCAATTATCGTGAGAATTCACAACTTGAAATACTTTTCAATCTTACTAATCACCTGGTTTGATAATGATGTGCAAACACATAATACTCGTATTTCAAAAGATCTTCAAGTAGAACTTACCGATGAACGCGTTTGGTATAGTAATTTTGAGCCACATTCGATCCCGTATTTCAAGGCCGGAGTCTGGTCGAGCCATCGCTCTAACTATAGTTGCCATGTCCATACTCACATTCAAGCGTAATTCTTCAAATGGCCCTGAAAAAAAAACAGATTGTATCACTCATCGTATTCGTGGGTTAAGTGGAAGAGGGTGCTCTTGTGCCTCAACTTCGCCCACATCACTTGTGTTGTACTAAGTGGAAAATAAAGACATCTATCTATCTATCATCTTATTTATACTGTCAAGAACAGTATTGATATTGAAACAGGTTGATTCATTGTTCAACCACTCAAGTCTCTCAACTCTCAAACTTGGGATTTCAAATTCATGAAAAATACATTTTATTCTTTTAAAAGGATCAACGTATCAATTTTTATTGTAATTATCTTCTATTTCATCTGATAAAAAATATAAAATACAAAATAATAAAAATATTGAATTGCAGGTGAACATGAATGGAGCATTTGTACTATAGTCTATTAACGATCACTTGAGACGAAATAAACAAAATTTTTGCATGTGTATGTGTGTAAAGGTAGGTCTTCTTCTATGTGGAACGGTCGGCCACAAGACAAGTCGGACTGTAGCCAATCACAGCTCCAGACAAGTCAGCTGTTCGACTGTTTCGCATAGAAGAAGACCTACCATTACACGCACACGCACGCAAAAAGTTTGTTTATTTCGTCTCAAGTGATCGTGAATAGTCTATAGGATTAATTTAGGCTAATTATTAGAAATAAAATAGGAATCTGAATTGATACTAAAAACAAGCAAATAATATAATACACTACTTGAAAGTGGAATACAAAGAAATCACTGAAAATAAATTATTATATTGCAATTGTACTTACTTTCAGTATCAGCTATACTGGAAGATATGGACGAGCTGGTGGAAGTCAAAGTGGTAACTGAGGGCGGGCGCAGAGGATACGTTTCTCCTGAAAATGAAGTCACCAATTAATAAAAGAGTAAGACAATAGAATTACAAAAACGTGTGAGGTAAAAGAGTCAGACAGAGAAGAGTAGAGATAAAAAACTGTTGAAAATAAATTTATTCAGGAAGATCACTGGCATAAAAAAGTGAAATACTGTACTTTGGAATTTCAATTCTAATAATTGTAATTTACCTCTTATTGCTGCAGTATGAGCAACCCAAGCCCCTGGATCGATGGGCCTCACTGGTTCAGTTCTGGGAATGGTAAAGTATCCTTTCGGATTTGGATCCCAACACTTGGCAACTACCAGCTTGATTGGCCTGAATAATAAACAATAATCACATTAGTTTCATACTATACACTTATTTAATACTCTATCAATGACAAATTAACTGGTCAGGGATTAATTTTACAGAACTAATAATTGAGATTGAGTGGGGACTAATTGGAGCCAACAAAACAGTGAATACTAAACAGATTCTATACCTCGATATAAAGATAAACCAAACAAAAATTATTGCATAACACATTACGAATTCAATCCAGCTATCTTCTTACCCTGGTTTTTGGACAACTTCTCTCAAGACTCGCACCGCTTCATCATTGGACATATTTTCGAAATTAATGTCATTGACTTGAAGAATCATGTCCCCTGGTTCTATTCGTCCATCCAATGCAACTGCACCACTGTAGAAAAAGAAAAAGTTTCATAAGAATGAATATAGTTTTAATAATGATACCGATTCCTTTTCAAAATTATCAATGATAATTCCTTAATAAGAGAGAAATATTTAATTCGTGATAAAAAAAGAATATGATCATTTAAAACTCAACTATGAATAATATTAAAGCGTTTGATGAACAAAGAATGAAGTTCATCGTCAATTTTTCATAAAATAGACAGAAATATATCAATAAGTAGCTCTGTGATTTCAAGTCTAGAGTCTAGTGATCCGCTAGATGCTACAACATAAAAAGTTATTCTAGAAATTTCACATTCAATAATTTGTATATTCCACGTTCCGATTGGTATATACAAACATAACCAACAATACTCATTTCAGTTCTTGTCATGAAACCAGAAAACTCGAGTTCAAACACAACAAAGAAATAGATGTATATCAATTTTCCACGTGTTTCAATGAATTTATAATAATTTTCCCAGTTTTCGTTCAATTTTATAAGCAGAGAAGTTGCGATAGGGCGATAGAGCGGTCGAAGAGAACAGTCGCATAATTCGGAGCTCTCTTATCGCTCAGCAATGATAGATTTAGCAAGTTACCGCGCGCAAATAGGTTCTTTTCGTAATGTTCGGTGTTTTATTGTGTATAACAAAGTGTCGTATGAATTATCGCATTGTTTTTCGTGGTTCGTTATTCTCGCATCGTTGCTAATCATCGGAGGTGTTGAAATGAATCCTGGTCCCGAAAACGTTACCCTTGACGATGTGTTGAAAAAGCTTGAAAAACTCGAGAATTTGGACGTTATGATGGTGAATTTAAGTGAGTTAAAAGCTTCGTTAACTCAAATTTTGCGTAAAATTAGTGAAGTTCAGAAAGATGCTAAGTCACATAGCGAAAAAATTACTAACCTTGAAGAAGAGAACAGTTTTTTGCGTTATAAAGTGGACAGTCTAGAAAATCATTCCCGACGTTCTAATTTGTTATTTTTCAACATCAAAGAAAATTATAAGGAGTCACCGGCACAAACTGAGAAAATTATCACGGAAATTATTTTGGAGGTAATGAGAGTCAACATTCACCCAATGGACATTGAAAGAGTGCACAGGTTAGGCAGAAATAAAGGAAGAGATCGTCCCATCATTGTTAAATTTTTGAGCTTCAAGAAAAAAATGGAGGTCCTTCAAGCAAGAAGAAATTTATTTCGAACAAAAATAAGTATTTCGGATGACTATTCAGAGAGAGTGAGGGGAATAAGAGAGAAGCTGAAAATATACGAAGAGCGGATGAGAAAAGACGGTCACTCGTCATCTATACGATTTGATAAATTGGTTATTGACGGAAGATATTATACTCTTGAACAAATCGAGGATATTGATAGAGGAAACGGTATGGAGAATCCAGCACTTTCCAAGAGAAATCATCCAGTATTAGGTCGCCAACGAAATCGTAATAGTTCCATTTCACGTTCCAAAAGGCAAGAAACTGATAATATTGGTACTGAGGTGAATAATACAGATCCGCTCCCAGGCAGCTCCAGGTCACAGGAATTTTCCGAGGGGGGCCATTCGCAGGAAGTTGCCGCTGAGGCAGTTTCAATATTTTCTCAGAGCGAAGAGGGGCGGTTTCAACATGACGATCGCACCGATGATGGTCGTTTCCAGCACGGCATTGGTGAGAGCGACTCCAGTGAGGGGGCACACGCCGCGCTGCCCGCCGAAAAGTGGTAACCCGATGTTCACGTTTCGCCGAGAAAAATAACGAAGCGAGCAGCAAGCAATGTGTCACCCAGCGATGACGTTCAGCTGAGAAAAACTACAAAGAGGGCAGCGAGCAATGTATTGGGTCCACTGGCGGATTGGCTGGAGAGTGGCAGATTAAACAGGCAAGGAGTATCTAACGAGAAAAATGAGTCCCAGGTAGGTGAGTTCCGGCACATGTAGCAATCAGGTAAAAAAACTCAGATAAATGATAAAAACTCCAAGTCTAGTGATAATATGAACTATTTTAACGTGATCTTTTGGAATAGCCATGGAATGGCAAACATTTATAATATGGACAAATCTCAAATTGTTATATTTAATAAGTATTCTGTCATATGCATTAGTGAAACATGGCTTTTAAACTCATTGCAGTGTGTGAAAGGCTTTGAGGATTATAACATTTTATCAGTTCCGGCTTCAAAATTAGAGAGTAGAGGTAGACCAAGTGGAGGGCTTGTCATGTTCATAAAGAATGGGTTAAAAACAAAATTAATTACTGCTATTGATTCTCTACTGCTTGTTGAGTTATCTAATGATATGTTTAGCTGTCTAGTTGGATTAATTTACATAAGGCCGAATTATATTGAAAAATCATTGAAAAGTTTGCAGGATTGTTTTCATGAAAACGAACATATTTTCTCCATTTCACCGGTAATATTGGGAGGAGACTTCAACTTGCGTATAGGTTTTCTTAATCAACATGTAGATAGCGAAGTATTTGATAATTCCTCACTGTGGGCGCAAAGAATTGTATTAGATGAATGCATATCACGCTATGCAGGAAGGCTTGTTGATATTATGGAAGAGAATCTGTTTATAATTGTTAACGGTAGGAGTGATAGTGATAGGCCAGCAAAATTCACTTTTCATAACTCGAACGGCAGTAGTACTATCGATCAGATATGGGTTAATATTGAGGGGCTCGAATGGGTGGAGGATATGATCGTGTCTGATTCCGTCTTGTCTTCCGATCACTTGCCTTTGTTTTTAAAAACTAGTCGATCAATAGGCGAGCCGATGTTATCAACTGATAACATCTATCATCGTGCAAAGGGATATCGTTGGAGAGAGGAATCTAGTAAAGAGTACTCTGCTTCCCTCTCTCTCTCAGAGAGAGTGCATGTCCGCAGTGAAAGTCCTAATAGATTGGCTAGTAATTTACAGCAAGCTATCAAAGAAGAAGCTGAATTTTTGCGAATGAATATTTCTTAATCTAATGTTCAGAATTTTAAAAATAAGCCTTGGTTTGACGCACACTGTAATAAACTTAAGAGAAATCTACGTACTGCTTATAGAACGGCAAAGGCTAATAATTTTGGCAGGGTTTCATTAAATGCATATATCGGAGCTAAGAATGAGTATAAGAGTATGATTAAACAGAAAAAGGTAGATTACTACAAAACTTTGGGAGATAAATTCAGAAATATAAATAATGGTAAAGAATTTTGGAGTGCAGTTCGTTATTTTAGAAAGAAAAATCCGCAATCAAATATGATAAATTTAGAGGATTGGGTTGAGTTTCTGAAGGATAAATTCACAAAAAATTTGTTTGTTAGTATAAATGAAGTAACTCTGGCAGTCGTAGGTCATCCCCTTCTGGATAGAAAAGTTGATATTCAGGAACTAGAAGCCGTACTTAAAAAAACTAAGAACAAAAAAACTCCTGGCGTCGATGGTTTGTCTTACGAATTCTATAAGTCACTCCCGAATTCCTGGAAAAATTATATGGTAAAATTGTTCAATTGCATACTGGATAAGGGTAGAATTCCAACAAGCTGGGCGGAAATGATTATGTTATTATTGTTCAAAAAAGGTGATAAGCTGAACCCAAAGAATTACAGGGCGATAGCCATCTCGAACTGTCTGTTTAAAATCTTTACAAATTTGTTAACTGCTCCAAATATTTTTCTCTTTATTCAATTATTTATTACTATCTTGAATTAAAGCATCAACCCATGTATGGAATTTTCGTAGATTATGAAGCCGCGTTTGACTCCATTCCTCATTGTAAGCTGTGGCCCAGACTTTGTAATATTGGAGTGAATGGTAAATTTCTCTGTGTGCTTAGAGACATCTACTCGAGAGCTACGGTGGCAATTGACGTAGGAAGTTCTGGTGCCCGTTCAGAGCCAGTTAAGGTCGCAAGGGGCGTATTGCAGGGGGACCCAGCCAGTCCGCTCCTCTTTTCCCTCTATATAGCTGACATGGAAGATTATTTCAGGAAAAAAGGGTTTTCTGGCCTAAGAATGGGCAGTGATAACGATTTAATTATGCTTCAGTACGCTGATGACGTAGTGATTCTGGCAGATAGTGTTCCGGATGTACGCAATAAATTAAAATGTCTTTTTGAGTACAATGAGAAACTGGGATTAAGAGTTAATTCGGAAAAGACCAGAGTATTGCCATTTCACAGGGGCAGGTTGAGAGCACTCAGACCATTTTCGTTCAATGGGCATTGCATAGAGCTTTGTAAAGAGTATAATTATTTAGGAGTCACTTTCCAGTCGTCGGGAAAATTTACTGCAATGTGTAAAAACTCCATTATTAAAGCTAAAACTGAGACAGGTGCAATGATAGCGGTTCTAGCAAAGGTAAAATCGGATGATTGGTTAGGAAAAATGAAACTTTTCGACTCCGTAATTCTACCATCTGCATTATATGGCGCTGAAGTTTTTGACAAAAACGATAACTGGGTGTACTGTATTAGGAAAAAGCTGAGGGACATTTGTTTAGATATACCAGGGTTTTCGGATGAGTTTGATGAGGTAGATTTAAGCAATTATTACGACGCAATTTTGAATAGATACGCATGGCTGCTGAGGGAGGTTGATAGGCAGAGCGCGCTTAGTACTCTTACTTGCCAACGATATTACAGCTTGAATCCAAATTTTGAAATAGCAGATCAATTGACTTTCCCTACTCCTGTAAATAGAATGAGATGTCTCACGCAGTTGCGGATACCAACAATAACAGGTGTGCATCTGTACTTTAATTTCAGTAAGGCTAATCTCAATCCAGAAAATATATGTTTAGCATGTAACTCAGGTTTGGAAACATTAGAGCATTTTTTTATTGAATGTACTAGATACCGAAATTTAAGAGCCCAGTATCTCATACATAAAATCTGGTATCTCTGGAATACATAAAAAACATAGTTGATCCTTCAAATCAGGTGTTGGTTCTATTATCAAATCTAAATAGTGAGAAAATAAGAAACGTTTACCTGTATTGTATTGAGGCTATCAAAGAGAGATACTAGGATATAGAAAGTGGTTTGTAGCTTATAGTTTCAGCAGTTTGAAATTGAATTTAATTTAATTCTTAATAATGCATTGATAACCAAACTATTATTTTTGTGATTTCTATTGGTGTTTTGAATAATATATTATTGTATGTTAGCGGTTTTTGTGGTTTAATGATATGTTATGTTTTTTGTATTGTTATGTTTATTTAATGTTTATTGCATTCATTGTTGTTTGTATGAGTAATTGCTCAAAAACAAATAAAACTATATTATTATTATTATTATTATTATAAGCAGAGAACCGTTACGCGATAATAGAATAGAATTATATTGATTTTTTACGTAACGATATTTGGATAGAAATTCCCACTGCCACTCTACCACTTAACAACGTAGTATTCTGTTATAGTAACGACATGCATTTCTTTGTGAAAATGGGGTTCTATGTACAAGCAAAGAAGACATTCTGGCAAGATGGGAAGACTCCAGCTCGGTCAATATTGGTTCAAAAATTATTAATTTGGTCTCAAATTGTAGATCAGAATGTTTCCTACAATTCAAGAACAAATTAATAATTTTGAGCCAATATTGACCGAGCTGGAGTAATTTTACCATCTTGCCAGAATGTCTTCTTTGCCTGGACAGATCATACAAGTATTGCAAAATTCAGTATAATATCAATGGATTGCAATATTGAGTGATGTTTGAAAGCCTTACCCTTTCATGATGGATCCGACGTAGATGCCGCCATCGCCGCCCTTGTTGCTCTGTCCGACAATGCTGATGCCGAGGAAGTTGACGGTGTCCATGTTGAGTGTGACGGTGATGATGTTGAGCGACATGGTCGAGTCGGTGATGGACGAGAAGGAGGAGGTGCGTGACATGGCTGCTGGCTGCCGATGCCTGCGCCGTCGCTGCGGCCGCCGACGCGATCCTCCGCCCACTCGCGACATTGTACTCGAATCTAACCACCAACAAATACTCTAGTCTAGATTCTATAGTTTACAATAATCGTCATAGTGTGAATATATTTGGATACAGCAAATAATTTTTGTCAAATAAAATAAATGTTAGTATTTGTTGAATAAAATAATAATTGTAACTGGAAAGTGTCCTGTTGAGTATTGAAAATGAGAAACTGGAAACCAAACTGCTGAAATCAAAGATCCTTAGCGCGCCAAGGTTATTACAAGAAGGTTGTTCCATGACTGCCTGATATTGGACAAAATCAAAAACGGGGGAAGACTAGAATTTGACGTAATTCAAATGATTAATGAAAAATATAATTCTAGTACCGTTCGCATGCGCCAATATTTTCAGTGAAAATATTTTTATCTGAACCACGTCATTTTCTGGCTTTCCCTCATTTCTTCCTCAAAAACATTATAAATAAGCTAATTGAACGAGCGTTAGCGAGTTCCTTCTTTTGACTCAAGCCCGAAGTCGTTGTCCGTCTGTTCGTTTGTCTGTTTGTATGTTCGACAATAACTTTCGAACGCCTCAATTAATCATTTTCAAATTCATAAGATATATTCTTCATACTTTTATACAGGTCAAGTTCGTTGGACAATGAAATCGACCGACTCCTTCATTCTTTTTCAGGCGAAAAAAGGATAAGCTCTCAGCAACAATCAGCTACTCCGGAATCTATTATATTTCAACAAAATAATCACGGCTAGAAAAAATGTCATATGGAATTTGAATAAATCATTTTTTGGATAATCCATCTGATTTCAATAAAACAGCTAATTTATTAGCGGCAAATTTGAAAGAAATATCATAAAAATAATGTTCTCAAATGGAAAATACTTTCATGTTGAATTCAAGTTAAGCCGCGTATCGACAGTCCGAGGCATGTGCCACGAATGCCTCGCAGTACAGTCTGGTGACAAAAAAAAGTATAAACTCATGTCTGAGGCATATATGTGAATATAATCTGCAATAATCAAAAATAATTATAATTATAGTATAGTATATAGTATATAATTATAATCAAGATAATTATAATAAAAAAACTGCATTTTTTGTAACCAAAAATGCGAGCACGCGAACAAATTGACTAGCGCCATCAAGCGGGAGACAAAGCAACTATAAGCCCTGACAATTGATAATTTGGAATTTGGAGGTTAGTTTGTGCTCAATTTGAAAATAAAAATTCAAGGCAATGCTTATTATTGCCTATTAGAACCTTCTGCACCCAAAATAGAATTCTTAATCACAAAAAAGCATAGGAATGGGGTACAATTTTGAGGTTAGTTTGTAGAATTGTTCGTTGTGCGTTGCGAGGCAACAGGCACTGCTCGCTGCGAAATGTGTGCAGCGTTTGCCTCGCTGCTAGCAAACCCGGTATCGACAGTCCGACGCATGTGTGGCACATGCCACATGTGTGTGGCACATGCCTTGGACTGTCAATACGCGGTAGTTAGCAGACTAGTAGTAGTACTCTTTTTTTGTGTCAACAGACTGTACAGCGAGGCATTCGTAGCACATGCCTCGGACTGTCGATACGCGGCTTTATATGTTGAATATTTATCTCAAAGTTTAAACATGTGATAGAGGTCTATTTACTTAAACAGCTGACAAGAGGCGGCAATTTTGAATTATTTTATCACAAGACATTTTTCCAGTATTTTTTTGGTAGAGAAGGGCTTTTATTTGCTCTTGGGCAGCCATCACAGTAAAAAATGTGATGAGAAATCATGATTATGGATTTTTTAAATCAAAATTATCCAGTTCAAATTTAGCAAGCAACTGATAGAAGACAAAAATTGAAAATAAAAATACAATTAACTATCCAAGAAACAAGAATCTGTTCAGAGCTAACATGATTTTCAAAACAAATCTGATTGTTATTATCACACGATGTTTTCAATGTAACAGAAATTGCGGTTGGCGAATACTCAGCTCTCTCTCATGACAGTCTGTAAGTTGTCTAAATGAGCAAAACGGTTTAGTTCCGCTTGCTCTTGACTCAATAATAGGTTCTTGCAGATCGCTTGCCGACTGTCTTTCCTGGTGAAGTTCCTTATCACTAACAGCTCTTCAATCGCCTTTTTCGTTGGCGTCTGCTATAATCTCGTGTAACACCATTATTTACTGTATCACTCTTGAGGTAGGTTTTAGTTGATAGAACGTACCGCGGCGGGCAGTCGCGACTGTACAACAATGGTTGAGAGCATACATTTTATTCGTTTTGCTTGATGCGGCCGCGACTGGATTTGTTCGAGGAAGACGAATGCTTCAACAATGGAGCATTCAGCTATTGTTGACAACCGCGATCGACAGCAGCTGGCCGCAGTCACTTCAAAAAAAATATCCTCTTATCCTATTTATTAGAACAACTGACAAGAGGCGGCAATTTGAATTATTTTACCATTAGCAGTGGCGTAAATAGCACCCCCGCAGCCACCGCAGTGCGGGGGGGGGGGCGCAGGCTTCTGAGGGGCGCCACATTAAAAATATAATTGGCTGTGAAAAAATGGATTTTTTTAAAATTCAATTTTCAAAATTAATAATAATTGAATAATTTTCTGATGAATTTATATTTTTTTATATATCATTCAAACTTGTTTTAATTTTGTAGCTCAATAGTTTAAATTTTGGAGTTGGGAAATTTGTGAATTTTCAAAAGAGCAGGCTCGGGCTTGTGGAAGGAGCAGCCATTCTTTAACTTACTTATTTACTATTATCATTTACTATAACATCCTTTTAATAATGGGAAGAAATTAGGAAGATTCTCCATGATTCCTGTAGTATCAAGGGATATTTTTCATTTACTGGATTTTTCATTTGCAGAATTCAAGCTAATAAAAAAATATATTATTAATTAATTATTTTTATAATTAATTATTAAATATATTATATTATTTTTCAATATATTATTGGGTACCTATACAAGTCATATTGATGAAGTTTTCTATGCTGTATAAAAGTCCTTAAGGTAGTCATAACCAGAAATTTATCAAAATATGTGATTGAGGATTAAATTAACACAAACTCTATTTATTGAAATTTGGGAATATGTTTTGAATTTCATCGTCTGTATTTCTACCCTAACAAGTATTTTATAATTTATTTTATTAATACATAATACAATAAATTCGACAGATTTTTCCCTACTTTCAAGGCCTCTGAGTAGGCATGAGCGCCCCTTATCCCATGTGAGCTTGAAGGGGCCACTTAAATACTGAGATCCTTCTTCATATAATCGATCTACTTTTTCTCTCGAGTCTAGGAACTAAGGCCAAAAATTCATAAACATAATAAATGAATAATCGTTATATCGTCATAGCAACGCGTTAAGTAGTTAGTGTTTATTGTGGCTCAAAATTTTAAAGGTTTTTATGAATAATGGATGATAAAAGAAATGTTGTAGTCAGCTACTGCATTAGAAAATAATTATTGGCCATGATGCTTTGAATTTAAATTAATTATAAGGCTAGAAACTCTAGAAAATGAAGACCTAGAGTACAGTGTTCTTAAAACTTTTCCCCTTGACCCAACTTTTATGATATGATAAACAAGACAGAATATAATTAATTGTGATAGAATGGACTCGTTAATCACCCATCACCTCTCTTCTCTCCTCAGTCCTGTACTGTTTATAGTACTATTAATCTTGATATCAAGTAGCAACTGTATAATAAATAAAATTCTAGACGATCTTGCTGAAGATTTTGTAAGAGCAGAGAAAAGGAAAGAAATGGATATGAAACTGGCAACCAGCTGGTAGGCCTAGGTCCTTCGTGGGCTGATGAACCGAGGACAAATAAAAAAAAGAAGAGGATTAACCGATTGGTGATAGATCTTTGATCTACACAGTAAACAGTTTGTAGTTTGTATGTAACATTTTTGTTTGTAATAAATAAATATTAGCTAAATACGACTCATAGTCAAAAGTTATTTTCATTATACGCCCATTAAATTATAGTACGTTTACTGCATAGCTCAAACCCAAATATCAGGTGTAAATTTTAGTTCTATATAGCTTAATATTTCATGGGCTATAATATATTCATAGCCTATTATTTAACAATATTAATCATTTTACAAATTGTAAACTTAATTTCTTTCTACTTTCAGTTCCTTTTAGGATACTATATAGTAGTAGAAGTAGGCCTAACTGTTTCCGACCTTTATGATCATTTAATCTATAATCACGTCGACTACTAGGCGACTCAGGCTACTGTCGAGCTCACGTTATTACTGTACATTAGCACATGCAAAAACAAAAAAGGTAACTTAGATGAGTTTTTTCCGGTTCGTATCTGGGGGGGGGGGGGTAAGGGCGCACTCACTCGGCTCGCGGGGGTCGCTTCATGGCTTAGTTACGCCACTGACCATTAGACATTAATTATCCCCAATCTTCATTAAAACAAATTTTTGTTCTATCTAATTCCCATTACATGCTTTGATAGGTCAAACTGATAATAATGTCACCTGTGCTTCATTCACTATGGGGTTTGAGGAATGCTATATTGAATGGATCTTTGATTAATAATATATTTGATTTATCCGAATGAAAATACTAAAATATTGGAGAATCCCATTCTTGAACTCTACAACGTTTGTCAGTGGCTCAACTGCTTCCAATTTGTTACACTTCATAACTTACTAAGGCTATTGAATTCAATACAAAATTCGATCAATATAACTCTATACTCAAAGTTTAAATATAGTATGAATAAGTTTCCGCAAAAAAATATAATAAAATTTTATTACATCCATATATTCAAATTTGTTAGAATTGTTCAGTTATTCTTTGTGATTTTTATGATCAAGTCGTCTTGAACGTCTTGAACTTGGCTGCAGCGGATTTGCGGATAGTTGGAAAAGGAACAAATGAAAACGGTAGCCTACATCAAAATATATCGTACATAACTATATCCTCACAAAAAGGATTCATTCAGAATTGTATTAATATAGGTATTGGCAAGATTTTTGGTTCCTATTTCGACAATCCACGGCATCCAAAGCATCAGAGAACTTGATCACGTGGACTCGACTGCAAATTTATCATCAAGTTATTAAATCCATAAGTCAACTTCAAGAGTTTGCACGCGAGTTCTTCAGCCTATGGGGATTACTAGTATAAAACATGGAAGGTATACAGAAATTTAATAAAAAACAAATTAAATTCTTCTTCAAGGTATTTGTGAGATTCTAGTCATCCATAAAATTCATCTGTACTTCATCAAAATATTTTTCTGTATGGTTTATTCTCATTTCTTAGTATAGTATATGTTATTTATGGAAGAATAAAATTGATTCATACAAAGTAAATAAACATAAGGACTATTTTTCCAAAAGAGCAGGCTCGGGCTTGTGGAAGGAGCAGCCATTCTTTAACTTACTTATTTACTATTATCATTTACTATAACATCCTTTTAATAATGGGAAGAAATTAGGAAGATTCTCTATGATTCCTGTAGTATCAAGGGATATTTTTCATTTGCAGAATTCAAGCTAATAAAAAAATATATTATTAATTAATTATTTTTATTAATTAGTTATTAAATATATTATATTATTTTTCAATATATTATTGGGTACCTATACAAGTCATACAAGTCATATTGATGTAGTTTTCTATGCTGTATAAAAGTTCTCAAGGTAGTCATAACCAGAAATTTATCAAAATATGAAATACCATTTTGGTTGTTAAACCATTATGAGTCCCTGGTAAATTTGAGTCGCAGAGGACCTTTTGCTAAGATTGATTCTATTCAATTCTATAGTGGTCCTTATAGAGCGGGTGAGTAATGTGAGCACACATCTTCTCCTGGACTCAATATTGTGCATTTTTCAAATATTCTATCACTCAATGTAGATAATATAAAAAACAAGTAAATTACAAACCAAGAGTGTTTCTGTCGATAGATAGATTAGTGGCTCGTCCTGTGGTGGTTGTGATGTGGCTAGAAGCATCGTCCTCTGATTCTAAGAAGCTGGTTGTTTCAAGGTCTGAACTGAGCATCGATGATGATTCGTAGCCATGGGCTTGTCTCATTTTTGAATGGCCGTTCATTTTCAAACCTAACACAAATACAAAGTTTGAAGATCTTCAAAATATTTTCCTTAAACAACTTCAATAATAGGCAAAGAATTTGTCACTGATAATTCCATTTCAAGTACGATTTTACGAATTACTTTCCTTTAATAAGTTTGAATAAAATAAAAATTCTCATTCGGAATAAATTAATAGCAATTATAATTGGTAAGTAGGGTATACTGATTTTGAAAAAAGTAGTGTTCTTATATTCATGAATTAAAAATGAAAAGAATTTAATTTGTAAGCATTAATTGAAAAAATCTCTCAACTTCTCTTGTTTTAGGCATGTAAAAAGTACTCCATTGATGTGTATTAAATTATACATGGAGAATATACAATTGAAAAAAATAAAGAAATAAAGGCATTCATTAAAATCTTCAATAAATGGAGTAGCATTTCTACTGTCGGCAAATTTACTTTACTCCATGGCAAAGTGCCGCCTGGAGGATATAAATTTAATTATGAAGTGTAATCATGGTTCATTTAAATAAGTAATCAAAGAGTAAATGTAATTACCATTATACTTATGATATTTGTCATATTTGTCGATTGGTTGCCTGGGTTCTTTGTGCATATGATGCCCTGTAAAAGAATATAAGTAAGAATGTAACAATATAACATTGAACAAGAAAGCAAAGATTTGCAGGGACACATTGAAACAATCATTTGAAAGATTAAGAATATGACCTCATAGAAACAATTCCACACTTCTTAGAGAAAGTTTTAAAATGCAGAAATGGAAGTAAATGAGCTATTAAATAAGAAAGCAAAAGGATAAAGGTTTTCATGAACGTTTTATAAGAAACCTTATTGCCAACTCCAAAGCAGCTTTTAAATAATAATGAATCCTGAAAAAGACTGAAAATCATCATCGAAAGAGATACATAATGAGACCTAAGAAACAGCGAATATTAAGTAAATACGATCTATTTTAGACAATAATTGAAGCATCTAAGCAAAAATAATTTTTTACACTACGCCTATAAAATCCTTTGGTTTACATTGAGAATTTTACTGTACTATCGAGACGATTACAATAATTTACGATGAAAAGTTTTATAATGATTTTGTCAAAGTTGTTTATTGGAATAAATTAATAAAAAATAATCAATAAAAAATTAGTGGAACATAAGCAGAGGAAAATCACAATGATCTGAAATGAAAATTACAAACCTGGTCTTGAGCTGATAATTGATTCGGTTTCTGTACAGGTCAAATCGTCTGTATTTGTGCGCACGGTGTGCATTGAGTTTATAATCCTGAAAACAGAAATATTTCAACAAGCATTTTAGCAGCCCTATTGAGAACATTTCAATCTCAAATCATCAACAGCACGACTGAGAGACAATGAAACAAACTATAAAGCTGTATTCCTTCAAATTAAGGTTCTATTATAATTCAAACATGCATTCTTCCACTTCCAAATGAATAGACGTATTAATAGGGCACAATTTCTTCGGACTGAGTTAATGAACAGGTTTTTTTTATTATCATTGAATCATTGACACTTCATAAGATGACCCATAAACACAGTTGAATGAACCTGACACAAATGATAAACTGGTAAAAATGAAGAAATTATAAATTATGGTGAAAATAACAAACACATTAGAAGGTTTGAAAAGAGTTAATACGATTATTTAGGAGATGTGAGACTGAGAGGTCCTAAAAATTACAGTTTTAATGTTTCAATTGGACGTAGTTATGCAGAAAGGAACCAACCCCAAAAAATGAAGAAATTGGATTTTTCAATATTTGGGTTGATATTTATGTTGTGAAAAATGAAAAAATCATTGGAAACAATGGCGATTATGTGGGTTGGTTCCTTTCTGCAAAACAAATATCCTACTATATTTTTGTGTTATGCAGAAAGGAACCAACCCACATAATTGCCATGAAATGGGAAATTTTATTATTAGGAAGCAGACTATAATTGTAGTTTCTTTAAAGAGAAAAATCATATTCTGAGGCTAATTTTCTACCCATTGATTACTATCAAGGCGCATCCATACATGCGGTATTTGGGAAATACCGAACATTTGGTATTTGGCGAACAGTTCTGCTTGCTATTGCCCAACTAACGAACACACTTCTCCACACATGCGTGGTTTTCCGAGCACGTATTCGTACTGGGAATGGCGAATCGTCAACAGAATAGGTGACATTTTCAAGGTCAATAATGTCAAAATACTGTCGAAAATTTCAACTTTCAAAAATCCAACACTACGGTACTAATTTCAACTTTAATCTTGGCAATGATTAAATATTAATTTTTGTGGGAATTTTTAAAACATTTAAAGAATAAAGATTATAATTCAGTAACCTGAACCGGACTGCTGAACTGGACATTCACTAGTTTTCAATATAATATTTGAATTGAATTTAATTCAATTTCATAGTATCAAAATTCATTATATCACTTAAAAATCAATCACAGACTGTAATTTAATATTGATCTCATCTAAAAAAATTACGTATTCAATTAACACGAAAGAAACTTTTTCCTCAATTGACTTAACCTCAATCTACACGCAACAACAAACAACAAAATCAGCCGAACATGAAGGCGAATGTGTGGATGGGCAAAAAGTTCGCTATTTGCCGAACAAGACCGACAATGGACGGAACACACAAACATTCGTGTTCGCTATTTCCCAAGTAGCGAACACTCCGCTCCACACTAGTCGTGATTCGGCGACTAGGTGTTCGGTGTTTGCCGAATAGCGCATGTATGGAGCTGGCTTCATACAGACAAGTAGTGTTCTGCCAAAATTCCACACCCCTACCCGTCTTGCTTCCCTCTCAGCACACCATTATAGTTTCCATTTGTAAGGATTTCTTTCACTGAATGTATCACAGCAACCATTGAAGATAAGACAACTGAATTTTCCTCATTATTTAGAGAATAAAATATACTTTTTTCATTACCATTTCACTCTAGATCATGTGGTTCAAGAGTTTTGTGTTTCAAAGTTCAACCATTTATCTCTAGAGAGTGCCGAGATACATGTGATATAAGAATTCTCAAATAAGTGGGGACTTCAGTCAACATGCTAGTGTTATCGGTGGGGAGAAAATCAACTCCATATAATTTCTCTAAATGAATTATTTTCATATTTAATGAATTGAACGGGGTATTTTAGCACTCACTTGATGGACCATAGTATCTGGCCAACCGCCAAGCGCTTTCGAGATTGCGCTTTTTATTTATTAATTGACTTACTCTTATGTTAAATTTCAGAAAAATATATGTTACTATCATTAAAAATGTAGGTCTTGAAAAGTTCTACAATTTTCATATGAGACATTTCCAGCAGAACCATCCTGTAAACTTTCATTTAGATAAGATAAATAAAATTTCGGGCAGAAATCTAGGGATTCCATTCATTCTTCCATTTATAACTTTCTACAAAATTATAAACCCCAATTACAGATTATGATATGAATTAGGTATATTATTTAAAAAATAATATTTGTAGCACAACTGAGATTATCATCAGAAAGAATGGATTTAATTAATGTTGTTAATTATTTTATAGGAAAATTGAAATGTTACATTGTTTTTAAACACTCATAACAACTCCTATTGGTATGACATGCTGCATGCTACATAACAAAAATATATTCTGATTGACTAAGGTGATTGGGATTAAGATTTTCAGGTTTACTTACGGTGGTTGGTCGACAGTCCTTTCTTGTTGAGCTTTTGTATCTGAATGACCAGCACTCTCAGTGCCTTGAGAAGTGCCTTCCGATGCATTGCTTCCCTCAGCTGAAACCAGCTGCAAAAAATATTCAAAAATCTTATTCGAAATTGCTTCATTTAAAATAAATCTCACAAGAACACAATAAAATTTAATTTAAAAAACTAATCAGCTTTATTCAAACTGAGTTATACTATTCACTGGGTCTCTAATGATTCTCTATACTAATTGATTCCAAATCAATCCTCTGAGATTCTTTTTTTTAATAACAATCATGAGAGACTTTCAAGTGTTTCAGATTATTCCCTTGTTATTTTAATCCTTCAAAAATATTAAACAAAAAAACTCGTTCTCACTCACCCAGGAGACGACTCTTCCATTAAAACATGGCAGATGGGCTTCATCATCAACAATTTCTTCTTTAACCACGCTGAAAAAAAAATGATTTATTCATTTATTGTTTTTTTGTTACCAAACAAAAACGATGATTTGTCGAGAAAACGAAACAATCAATTCAATTGTAATGCCTCATAATAATAAGCTTATTGTATCTATAAAAAAATTCAGGGTCCTGAAAACGATCTGGGACCTTCATATTAGGAATTTCAAAATCAAGGGAAATGGGTGAAAAGGGTGAAAGGGTAAAAATTGGTGAAAGGGGAAATCAAGGGAAAAGGGTGCACCTTAGATTAATTATAAATTCATCAAATTGGAATAGCCTACGTGCTTGCTTTCTATGATTAGTTTAATTTCGGGTGGGCCTATTACTTACGCAAGGACTAATATTTTTCTAGGACCCTGGAAAAGACATGGCCTGATGTTGAGAATATTATAATACTAATCTCTTTCAGATCATTGATATAATTTAGAGGCTGACAGTTAGGAATTTACATTATCAGAAGTTTCAACAGTATTCAGTATTCGGTATTCAGTGATCTCCATCCATGACCAGCATTTGCTGGATAGATTGCGTCAATATAACAAAATTATTTACAAAGAACTCATGATCGAGATGGGTGGAACGTCATAGGGAACTCAGGAAACACTGTATTGCCTCTTCATCCAAGGAGTAGAGTGGCAGATTTACAACCCTTGTACGAAGCACCCGCTCAAAGACCCTCTCCTCCTGCTCACGGAAATACACCGGCAACCTGTTGAAGATCTTCAATGCACGAACAGGGAAGCTAGCATGTGACCGAGTCAGTCTGGCATGAGGCAAGTCGATGTCATTCCCTCTTCTAGTGTTATGACAGTGTACCTGTCCTCTCCGCTGAAACCTATGCTGTTCTTTTCTCATCAGTAACAGTGAATTGAACAAGTACTGGCTGTAGACGGTCATAATCTTCAGTCTCTTGAAGATCGGCGCACAATGCTCGAGCCAATGAGAAGAAGTCATGATACGGAGAACCTTCTTCTGTAGGAGCAAGATCTTCCTGCAGCCGCCAGCATGACCCCACAGTACAATACCATAACTGATATGACTGTGGAAGAGACCATGGTATGCCGCAACTAGGTACCCCTGGGAAACATGACGTCTCAGTCTGCGCATCAGATAGATAACTCTTGATAGCCTGTTTGTTTGTTTATGAGGGTGAAGCCCACATAAGCTCATAGGCTTGTGCGTGGGTAATGAAATGGATGATAGATGACGACTACTTTTTAGGTAGTCGGGACCGACGGCTTATCGTCTCCTCCGAAAGACGGGGTGGTCGTATCTATGTGATTGTGCTGTGGTCAAAAATTGTTCTCCGCTTGGGATTCGAACCAGGGTCCACCTGGTTATCAGACCGGCGCTTTATCACTCCTCCAACGAGCCACCCGAAAGTTGTTGCAGATCATATCAACATGCTGCTCCCATGTTAATGTGGAATCCATCATAAAACCAAGGAGCTTCACACTGTCATCACCAAAGTCAGGTGGATTCCGCCCCAAGGTGCAGAGTAGATTCTGTGTCTTCCTCTCATTCAACGCAAGCTGATTCACTTGAAACCAGACACTGGCAACCTCCAGCAATTGGGCAGATTTGCAGACTGCTACATCAGCATCATTGTCTCTGGCAACTAAGGTTGTGTCATCTGCAAATAGGAGGGCACTTCCATCCATTCTGAGATCATTAATGAAGATCAGAAAGAGGAGAGGTCCAAGAATGGAACCCTGAGGCACGCCACAGCACACACCAAGAGCATCTGATACAGCACCACCAATTGACACCACCTGTCTACGATGAAGCAGGTAATCCTTCAGAAACTTGAGGGCCACACCACAAACTCCATATTTCCTGAGCTTCTCCGGGAGAATATCGTGGGAAACACAGTCAAAGGCCTTGGTCAGGTCGCACAAGGTCAGTGCCACTGAGTGTTTGTCCTCCATTGCCTCCAGCATGGACTCCACTAAACTGCGAACAGCATCTGTGGTTGAGCGTCCTTTTCGAAAACCATACTGATGAGGTGAGAAAAGTGAGTTCTCCTCAAAGTAGGCACAGAGTTGGCTGTACAATACAGATTCAAATATTTTACCAAACACTGGGATTATGGATATTGGCCTGTAGTTACCCAGATCCTCAGGATCACCTTTCTTGAATACAGGAACCGTCCTTGAAGTCTTCAGCAAGTCAGGAAAGACACCAAGCTCCAGGCAGTGGTTGATCAGCAAACACAGTAGAGATGCTATACTGCCAATCACAGACTTCATGATCAATGGGGACATGCCAAAGATGTCAGGACTAGACGAATTCTTGAAGCCATTAACTATCTTCAGCAGATCCTGAGTGGTTACCCTCCTCCATCTGGAAAAACTGCAGACATACAAAGGCATCCCATCAACAGCATCAGTATGAGACCCAGGGAATGTATCCACTATCAATTTGACTGACTGTACAAAGAAGTTATTGAAGTCATCTGGACTTGCTTTTTTTGCAATAACAGGCTGTTTCTTCCTTGTGCTGTTTATAATGTTCCATGCTGCCTTACAAGGGTTGGAGGCCTGTCTTATAATATTTTCATTGCTGGACTTCTTAGCAATTCTCACCTCCTGTTGATAAATCCTCTTGAGTCTGAGATAGATGGAGTAATAGTTGTTCCTCACCTCACCAGCAACAGCTGTCCTGTAAAGACGGTTAGCAACCAGAACAAGTGCTCTGATATTACTCAGATCAGCCGTGTACCACCGCTTGGTATCCACCGATGAGGGCCTAACACTCAAACATAACTCACGTCTCATAGAAAAATATTGCAAAGATATTCAAGAGTTGCAAGATTTGATAGATTTGATTTGAAAAAAATATATATAGATATATTGCAAAGATATTCAAGAGTTGCAAGAGTTCAAGTTTGGTATTATCTACCTTTGTTTGTTTGTCAATGGCGCAACAGCCCTATGAAGGGCCTAGGCCTACCAGCTGGTTGCCAGTTTCATATTCACTTAACTATACAGTCCATCCAAGCAAAGAAGACACTCCGGCAAGACGGGAAAACGACTCCAGTACGGCCAATACCGGCCCAAAAGCCATAAAAGAACCCACAGCTCCCGATTCAAGCCAAAGCCACCCAGTATTATCTAGCACAAGATATAAATATATTTGAATCCAATTTATGATATGAATAACTTAGGATATTTCTTATATAACATAGAAAATATACACCTCACGTCCCCCTCAATGAGATAAGCCGCCCTGGAAACAATTCTCTCAACACATAGGCCTACATTTAAATGCGCGCTGTGTGGGCTGCTTGCTGCAGTCCCGTCCGGCTGAAACCATATTTCCCTCAAGTCTTATTCCTTACCAAGTTCTTCCTGGGCGCAGAAACGTTTGTAACATTGCAACAAAGCTCGGAGGTTACAGTGACGGGGATGACAAGATGAGGGGGGACGTGAGGTGGCCGGTACGCTCACCCGATGCGAAGTGTATGCTATTTTTTCTATGGGACTACCTTCAAGATAGAGTTTTCAAACCTTGCCTATACATCTTGGAAGAAGTGACAAAGAAATTCAAAGAAGACATCCAGGCCCTACAAATCACACTGTGCCAAATTGGTTTGAAAACTTGAAAAATCGGCTACATCAGTGTATCACTGCTGATGGTGGCCATTTAACAGATAAATTTTCAAAAATGTTAACAATAAAAACTATATTTTACACTGAATTGAATGAGCTGAACCTTTTTTCCAAGTGGTTCGGTTCATTACTTATTTAAGCCATCCAAACTCGTCAGTCGGCTCTACCCCACCCTGTACCTGTCATTTTATAAACTAACCTAGTCACTGACGCAAACACTTACAACTTGACAGTCAACATTTAATTTTGAAAATAATACATTAGTTGTGATAGAACATATATCTAATAGTGTAATATTGGTTATGGAAAACATGTGGAAAAATTATAGTCCAGGATATTGCCAGAAAAACACACGGGACACAGAAACACCAAGTACCTACGCCCTGCAGAAAGGTTACGTTAGATTAGAGAATGGAATAAGTTATACACAATCTCAAGCTATTGAGCTCTTTCAAATGTTTGTAATGATGCTGATAATAATTGCATTTTAGAGCAATTGGTCCATTATGTTGACTATACATTACTATTTTGTTGAGATATTACTGTCAATCAAAAACAATGTAAGTGGTAAAAACACACCGTTTTCAGCAACTAAAGAATATATTTTGACAGTTTAATAATAGAGACACTAATCTTTGTCGTATGAAATATGATGAATTGATTTCTATCATTGTAATAGGTAAAAATGAAGATTATAAAATAATATTTTACTCACCCAAAATCGTCGTCCATTGACTTGAAAAAATACTTGTAGTTAGGCCGGTTCAAGACATTTTTGAAGTCTGAAAGAGTAACTCTCTCTGGTGCAATTGCAAGTTTTACTAAATAAGGTGTTTCTTCATCGTCAATATGATAAATTACTTTAGTTTCTTCCATGTTTTGGAAATAAAAATACTCTTCACAACTTCAATCCCTAATCACAATATGGAGGCTGCCATCGAAATATCAATTGACTACGTTCAACAAGCTCACACCTAGGATTCAATTCTTCTACAATCTTTAAAATTGATTATTTATCTGATTCCAGCTCTAATAATAATTATAATAGAACAAACTTAATATTTCTCATTTATTCGTGAAGTATTATTCAAATTCAATTATAAAAGTTAACTTGAGTACTTGCTTCCGACTTCAGTCTCAAATATTTTTCGCGGCATAATTTGAATTTCCTCTAACCATCAAACGCTTTACAATCCAATTGAAAACATAAAATAATTCAGATTAAATTCATTAATGAATGGCATGAAAAGCTAGAATCATTAATGAAAGCTTTTCATATCATGAAAATATATAGCATAAACCAGTTATATCATCATCATTCATCGACATTCACATTTTCATTTTCCAAACCGTACTCACAAATCCAACTCAACTTCAATAATAACAGAAAATAATTGTCAAAAACTCATTTTAGGTACAACCAATTTTTACAAATACATTCATCAAAAATTTTATCTTCTCAAAATTAATGAGAATAGACGTGGAATGAACGGCTTTGTGAACTTGGAAGAGGCATATATTTTCATGAATAATGTCCCACATAGCACATGAACATATCAGATACGTATAAGATAAGTTTCATCGATACTTACAGTATGTATCGGATACGTAAATTTACGTATCTAGTACGTATCTGATATGTATCTGATACGTGAAAATGTCCGCTTTGAGATACATATTATTTAGGTATTGATTATACGTATCTGATATGTATCACCCTCATGTCTTGGATATACATCTAATATGTAACTAAGAAAAAAGAATTGCCAAAATACTTTGTTCATCAATGATATAAATATTATCAAATGATGATATTGATATTTGTAATTGTTGAAATAAAATCATAATAATCCAGTTAATCCCATTTGGAAAGACATAAAAAGATCATAAGAAACTTAACCTCAAAATACTGAATGCAATCAATAGCCTACTTAGCATTGGATCAGATTCAAATCAATTCATAAATGAAACACAGATTTATATAATAAGAAATATATTATAATATCACATTCAAATAAACAATTTTCATCCTTTTAAAAGTACTATTCTGGTTTTGTCTCCACAATCATATCAGCTTACATTTCATCACTTCTCACAACAGAAAATTTCAGTTCAGAAAGAGCACACAAGCAGAGACACAGTTACTAATGCATTGTGGGTAGGTTTAGCGGATATGTATCTGATACGTATAGGAAAGTATTGGGAGATGCGTATCAATTCTGCCTTAAATAATATGTATCAGATACGTTTGAGGTACATATTTTGTAATACATACTTTAAGGGTTACACTGATATGTACTTAATATGTATTGGATACTTTGTGTGCTATGTGGGGTACCGTAATGAAAATCAATGTGAAAAATAATGTGCGAAAACTATAACGGTATGCTAATAATGTGGATCCTTACCTAAAACTAAGTTAGAGAAAAGTTGCTAAAAATTAATATTGATACCATTTTTTCAAGAAACTGTCAAAAATGTCAACTTAAAAAAGTACAAAATAAGTCAAGCTCTTGTATACCGTGTAGGGAGAATATTGATACAGCCTACAGTATAATGATTTACAGTATGATATGGAAGTCAGTCTTAAATCTTAATTCCCTGCATTTATTTGCAATAATTAATATTGTTGTATATTGTATTATATTTATAATGTTTTAACGATAACGAGAAAGATATCTCAAACTGATTATTTAAAATTCCTCGAACCATAAAATTGAAGGAAAAACAAAATTTTGTGAAAAACATTAAAAATTTTATTTATTTACAACGCAGGAAAGGTTATATAGTTTCAAGATAACAATATTATAGAGGTGCGAATATCACAGCAAAAGTGGACGGATTCAAAATAACCGACTCTTTGTATCCGTTACTATAATATGATGAAAAATATATATATTATTATGTTATTTACAATTGGCCTATCATCATTTTTCATTGACATTCACATTTTCATTTCACAAAGCAAACTCACTAATAAAATTTAACTCCAATAATGACAAGAAAATATGGAAAACTCAATTGATACAACATAATTTCAAGGTACATTTAACGAAAACAATCAACAACAAAAATTTAAGTTTATCAAAAAATTAAGTTGAATAAACTCAAATAGGCTTCGTGAACTTTTCAACAGGAATATTTCTTGAATAATGTATTCATTTGATCTAAATCAATGAATCTATTACGCTAATCACGGATCCTTATAGAACTAAGTTCTTGGCAGAAAGTTTATGTATAGCAAACCAAGTTTATCCAATTAGATATTTCCTAGTAGACTTTCAGTTGGTTCTTTTCGTCGAAGCCAGCCGAATGTCCAGCATTGCGCACTATGAAAATATTTCCGTCGTAATGCATGCGTCTCTCGCCTCGCCGCACAAAAAGATGCGAAGTATCACCCATGGAAGCGGTACAGTGCAGAAAGGGAGTGGTCAACGAGGCGGTCCCGTTTGACGGTGAAGTTCGTATCTGATATTTGTTGCTGTTGCGAGCGATTCTAAAAACATAAAATATATTTCCTGGATTAAAAATAATAATTTGTTGAAAAAAAAGCTGTGCGATAATATCATAACCTCTATCCATTTCGGACAACATTGACTTGATCAAAATTTATTATGAGAGAAATGGTACAGGCTTTTTCCAGTTTTCCATCCCGATTTAAGTATTCTGTATAAATACGAGTATTTATGAATAAAAAATCAGCCTAAATTTATTATATTATAGTCACTCCAATTTCCAATTCCAATCTCATTGTCATTCTCAACTTTAAACATATTAAAATTGCATACCGCTATCAAATGAAATACCGTAGATTTAGATGTTTTAGGCTTTTATGGTAGGCTTCTAGGCTATATCAAATCCTTTATAATAAAGAGGTGTTTCCTCTCATTGGCATGATGAGATCTTATGAATTATAATTATATGCCTATGAATTCGATGAATAGCACTGATACTACCGTATTGGTATAAAAGTATAATAATAATATTATATGTACCTAATAAAATACTGTATGGTACTACTTCTACTATAGCAGTATATCTACAACTCCTATAATAAACGTAGTCCTTTACATGTAGACACTATAGCTGATTATGATTGTAGGAGGAAAAGGTGGAAATGTATTGAGAGAATTCTCAGATAATAATCTCATTTAAAGCTGTTTAATAGATTACGTAGGCCTACTACATGGCAAACTACAAGCTAATCTAAACTAGAAAATATATTATACCTTTTTATTTATTCTTATTCTATTTCAAATGATAGCCTACGTCTGCTTCTACATACTATAACAATGTGACAACTCAATAATTCCATATAACATCATCTCTGATTTCAAGCTGCAATAAGGTACCTTACTAGACCATCAGTGGTCTGAGAAATTCTAATATTGTTTATTATCCAATTTTCAACTCCATCCTCAGTGCTCCAGTACTGAGCTGCCTTCAATGTTTCAACAGCTTCTTGGACATGCATCGGTCCGTAACGACAGTCGTTGTAGAAAATTGGCAGGGAAAAGTCACAGTTCAATTCTGAGAAATGGTCGGTGGTTGTGCGTGTGCCAGCTGAATCGACAAGGTAAATGAGAGCACACTGAGCAGAAGAGAAGCTAACTCCTTTGTACCACATTTTCGCCAATCTAAGATCAGAAGAGTAGAGTATTCTATTGTGGAAATAGAAAATACCAAATTTCGTCATGGAAACTACAGAAAAATAGTTATAATATTAATTGAAATTTATCGAATCCATTATTTTCATAGAAAGTCACCAATTTAAAATAGGCCTACAATATTATTGTATTTGTATACTGTATTATGAATGATGTACGTATGTTTGTGATAAAATAAAAATTATCGTACTTAATATTCAGGTATATCATGCATTAAATTTTATATTTTTCCATTCAGATATGTTGGCTAATTTTCAATAGATGTGCAAATACAGTAGTATGCAGAATATTATGCAGACATGAATAAATGGTATTCATAACATTGGAAAGAGAACATTCTTTCCATATTATGCAGACAAAAATCTTTCCACAAATATTATGCAGACATGAATAAATGATATTCATAACATTGGAAAGAGAACATCTACTCGGTAAGTTGAAAATATTGAATAATATTTTGCAATTTTGTTATTTTGTTATTTTTATGTAAGAAATAACACGAACATGTAAAATGAAATGGAGTTGCTGTACTTACTTGTTGTTACCGTTCACATCATGTGCAAGAATTTCTACCCGGCTTCCATATTGATGAATGCGTCCATTTGGATGCAATAAGGCAGATGTAGAGCCATTACCACTTAGAGCTATAACTATATTGTTCTGAAAAAATAGATTGGATATAGGCTATTAAATTATGTCACAGCTACTGTAGATTGATTGTTTATATCATTTTTTCAATCCATAATACATTCCAATTGATTTATTCTTTTATTTGAAATACAATAACTACCGTATATGATTTATAATAATTTCCATTATTGTTTTTTAATTATAACGATTTTTAGGTTGAGATAGTTACAATTGATTTAATTATAGGATAGTTATTATAACCCTCAATGCATTACCACCTAAATGTTATCCATCACTGTATCATTAAGTAGAGGGATAGGGGAAGCCAATAGGCTTTGAGTGATGGAATATCACTCAAATAATATTCATGGAGATGAATATTCTAATTAACTTAAATATATTATTTCTTCAGCATTTATAAAATAGCTTTTTTTGAAATCGAATATATTTAAGTAAGCATGAACTCATTTTAAACTTATTATTATGGAAAATAAATTTTCATCATTTATTATAATAATAATTCACCTTGAAATTAATAACGCGAACTGATCGATCCAAAGTCATGTCAACCCTGATGCGGCTGTGAAGTCGAAGAGACATTGTGCCATGAGGCGTGGCAACCGCCGCTGGTTCCATGTTCTCCAAATCTCTCCATGCCTATAGAATGCACAATAAGATTAACATTCAACCACTTCAATTACAAAGTTTCAGCACTTGAAAATACAACAAACTTTGCAATAATCAGCATCGAATTGGAAGAATGATAAAAATTAGTACCGTACCTACAACTCAATTTTTAATTCGGTTTGATTCCAAGAGAAGTGGGTTTAATGTTTTTAAATGAATAATATTAAATGAAGAGAAATTTATCGCTTTCCCACCCAGATGGGAAAATAATGCTATATATCTATATGGCCCACAATATATTTATAATGATCACAGGATACAGTAAAATATATACTAGAATCATACAATATAGAACGCACCGGTACCTAAAAATTCCAATTAATCAAGATTTGAATCAATTTTATATAGTCCATTGAATATCATTTAAGGTACTCACTGGATAATTACATGAATCATCAGCTGAATAGAATGGCCCATATTTCATGGGTCTTGGATACCTTGAATAACCACTCACTGATGCAGAGTCATTGGCATTCTGGTAAAATAAATTGCTGCTTGGGGTTGCAAGCATTCCATTATTTGTCCATTGATCATTGTCCAAATACTTGCAATACTCACCGTTGTATTTCATGGTTACATTCTGTAATACATCAAATCTGGCCATTGAAAAATTCAATTTTTATCCAACATGAAATAATATTTTATGTACCATACCATTATGAATGGAAATTTCTGATGAAAATAATCCAGATTTTGAGATTTTGTTTGTCTTTCCAGCAATAAGACTTACTAGACAAGAGTTTAACTCATTCAAAATATCATGAATCTGTACAACTTCTTATAAAAATTATATTAGTTTATAAATTTCGTTATAAGCAATTTAAGTTCAATTTCAATTATTATTCCCTTGAAATTATTACAATGTAATTTTTTGAACTGAACTCAATGCTCTTTTATTCAAGATATAAATTGCAAATATAATTACCGAAATATACATTTCATAAAATATTTTATTTTCCAGATTCTTATTAAGAAAATCCCTTTTTACATGAATTGTACACTTATTGCAGTAGCATTGTTTTTTTAAATATGTGTACATTGAATGAAAAAACTCTTGTTTTCAAATATTTATGACAAATAATCTTCAACTATCTTTAGAAAAAACGTATAGAACTGTAGCGTACTAGGTACCTACCGTTTTAATAAATGTAATGGGAAAATTTATTCTCAAAAAATAAAGGAGAGTGAAATCACATGGGCAACATGATATGTTTTCTAGGAAGAGATTGATAAGAAAATTTTTATAGCCTAATAAAAATATAGAGATTTGTGGATTCAACTTCTAATATTTTGCATTGATTTCATGCAGTAGACTAAATTTAAAAATATGTGGAGAGTGTACTTATTATTGCAATAATAAAGCCACGTTTACACCGGAATGTTAATAACATTTGTTAATAATTTTTATATAATAAGTTATATAATATATAAGTCTATAAAAATAAGTTATTCAAAAAAGTTATTAACAAATGTTAATATGCTATTAACATTCCGGTGTAAACGTGGCATAAGACTCACGTTTCAAAATCATGCTCTCAACAATAACTTGCCCATCACATTGGAGGAAATTGACATACTCCCCCAGGCCCGGGTTTTAATTGAAACAAAAATCTAGTTCTACTTTGAATAATATATTAAAATAGCAGTTTACCTGATATGAAGGTTCATCCATTTGAGAGTAATTATTATGGGTTGTAAATACACTTCTGGGTCTCGCATGAGGAGTAAAAATTTCTTTCCTAAAATCTGCAGCCAAGTTTGACATATTGGATAAAGTTTTAATAGTTTATCGTGCTACAAATATAATTATATATGAGAGTTGAACAAGTTCGTTGTGAAGTAGTCTTTCTATAGGAATGTTTTGTATCACTTGAAAAATCCACAGCAAACTTCTCAATTATGGTTTCAATATTATTACAATAGTTTCGGATTGTTAAAATTCCAACAATTAATATCAAATGTTATAAAAGTTAAATTATCCTGAAAATTGCTTCTTTGTATCATAAGAGCAAAATATATTCACAGGAGACACTTTCAACAATTCTTTGAAAAGTAAATTGCAGTCATGTTCAAAATAGACAAACAAACTGGAAATATCGTACATATGTTTTCCAAAAGAAGAAGAATAAATTTTTCATGCAAAGAAGATTTTCTTCAGTTGTCCCAACAGTTATAATCAAGTTAGAGTAATTAAATCATTTGAATTAGATTGAATTATATTGATAATTTTATTATCAAATTACAAAAATAAAATAATTTCTTTGAAGAATTCTATTCTGAAAATTAAAAAGAAATAAGCTTAATAATGACTTAAATTGCCATTTATTATCAATCAGTAAATCATATGACTATTAATTTAAAATGGTGGCGCAAATTCACAGCTGATAAAAGATAATCATGTGGGTAACGAAATCCACCAATAGGATTTCGACATTTCGTCTATGCTATCCTGCAAGCAGAAAATTTCCAAAGGCACGTCCACACTACGCGCTTTGTCATGAGCAAGTAGTAGCTTTGATGCATTTGATTAAATCTTAACGTCGGTCCACACTACGCGTGTAATAAAACTATCGACAGAATTTAACATTGAATCAAATGCACTATATACTTCTATGAATATATACACCTCTACTTCGCATAACTACACTCGCAGTGTGACGTGCCATGTTGGAAAACAACAAAAAGCTGCTGCAACTCAAATACAGTGTCAGTGTTTCGATAAGAATAATGGTGGGGTTATCCTCGTATGTTTATGAAGCCATTCTCGCCAATATGAGGAGTAAAATATTTTTTCATTATATCAAAAAATAATAATTATAGGCCTGAATATTCATTATACTCGAGTAATAATATACCGTATTAAGTTATTATTGATTAACTAAATACGGTACTTTTCAGTTTTCAGAGTTCTTGGGATAGAATCATTGGTTTTTTTATTCTAAAAAATAAATTTATAAGTCGCTATAGAAATTTACAAGGTTTTCATTGCTTCCCTATTATTATTAAAGATCAAACTTCAATAATAATTAATATTTGATTGAAACTTTTATTTCGCCTTACATTGGTTTTTCATTCCTGCAACCAACATTATTTAACTTCAACTTTCCCATTTTAGATTTATTTTAAAGTAACTTGTGAACTATTCGGAAAAATAAACCAATTCTAGGTACTGTAAACATAAATTTTATTACCTATATTACACATAATATCTTTTCAGCATGTATACTCAAAAAGTTATTTCTTGAAAATTTTCTGTGAGATCGGAAGATTGAAGAAAATTACGTTTTTTTTCCTGTTTGCAAGTTTTGATGGAACTCGTTGATCTTCATCATTCGTACTTGAAACTGTAAGCTTTCGGGCCCGCCAAGTAATTCTATCGAATTCTCTCTCTTGAGATACATGAAAATAAAAAAGTAAAAATTATTTGATCGTCTGTTTCTTATATAGACTACATCCATTGGACTGCATCTATATAGGCCTACGGTACTTATTATCTACATTATAATTTTATAACTATAGAGTATAGACTAAAACATTAAAGTAAACTGTAGGCTATACCCTTACGCCTTAACTGAACTGTAGTTACAAAGTTCTGTACATATAAAGCTCAACTTCTTTGAGTTATGTCCTCAGACTTGAATTTGAATGAAATTTACATATTTATGCTTCTTCTTTCTGAAGGGTGGCGAATTTTCATCAATGTAGTTTAGCACTGTATTATCATCCACGGTACCTAGTATGAGCAATAATGAATTCCAATTTAAAAAAGAATGTGAATAATGCATCATGCAGGCCTTAGTCAAAGGAAATAATAACATCTATGTAGGCTACGTGAACGGGCCTAATTTTACATGACAGATAGCACAATAAGTCTTCAGTTGTAAAAATGTAAGTAAAGTTTTATATGTGAGTAAAATATAGTCTTAGATTATACCTATTCTAATATCGATGCTAGAATTGGAAGGCGATTCTTCGTAGTTGTCAGAATACTTAGCTGCGGTTGGAAGATTAGAGAAATCCCAGTTTGGTTCAAATGGCTGTTCATCGTTCAAACTGGAACGGGAAGATCTAGCTCTCCTTTCAATTCTTTTCAAACAAACTCGAAGTTTTCCGACTACGCTTCGAGGAGTCCTTTTCAAAGATTTTCTCCTTTTCAACTGCTGTTTGTTGGCATCTACCATTCGGGGTTGATGTTCTTTCTGCAATGAAATACGGATTTGACCGAATTCATTCAAGTGCACGGTAAACTTGTGTTGTTTTCTCCCATCCTTTCTATGAGGTAAAATAGACTATGAAATGAATTTCGAATAACACAGCCGGCACATATTATTTTTATGGCCTGGTCTTCTGTTTTCAAATAATTAAAATTATTTTGAAAATGAGATAATAATTACTCAAACATTAAAAGCCTAGGAATGACAAATAGTGAATAGCATTATTTTATATAAATAAACTTTTATTCGCTGATACAGGAACTTCAGTGAATTCCTAATAAATCCCCTACTTTAGTGTTCAGTAACGGTACCGTATTTCTTGTATTCCCCACGTCGAACCCATGACAAGTATTATGTTTTTTTTATCCAATTTTATTCTTATAAACTTAATAGCAAGCAAAATCGGATTTGATAAGTCTTGACACTTGGGCAAAGTTCATGTGTTGGGTTTTCATTAGAAGATGACAGATGAAAATATGAAGCCCATATGGCTGTCTTCATGTCTTGTACACTTGTCAGATTTCTTCTTATGGATAGACCATAATATGTTTGAATCTCATTGATTCTTGAATCAGTCAACCTTCTGTGTCCACCTATTGTTTTTCCATCAGATAATTTTTCTTTACCCAGTTTTGATTTCAATGTTCGCAGACGAGAACCCATTCGTTTTTGGACATGGTTGATGCACTCTAATTTTTCTATTTGTATGTCTGGACCATAAGGATTACTATTTGCTACAGTCGTGTAGGCCTTACTGTCCCCATCCCTAAATAATACTTGTAACAAACATTGTTCAAATTTACTGACCGTTCAAACATTTGTCTTACACCTTCAACCTCCATCCCACCACTTGTGCCTGAGTAGTTGGCAAAACACTTATCATCATCATGAATATTCTTCAATTTATCTTTACATCTGCAATATTTGGATAGTATGCTCACATCCATAACCTTCCCAGTCCCAACACTTATTGCAGAAACTACTCCATTCATTGATGCATACCCTCGTTTTTGCCAGGTACCATCAACAGCAGCAATATTATTATCACCATCATTATGCACTACTGCCTCTTCTGCTGCCTCTTTCATTGTTTCAGAACAAACATCTTTGACCACAGAGCCCAGAATATTATTATAAAAATTAAATCTGGCTGGTTTGGGAAGATTCATAACATTGCAGAAAGTGACAGCTGCACTTTCACCTCTCCCAATAGAGCGCATGGCATACACAAAACGAACATTGATGTCATCAATATTTCTATCATTATAACTACCAATATCAGTATTTTTTGTTGTTGAAGATTTCTTACAATTATCACATTCTAATATAATATCACAAGCAAGTCCCTTTTTCCTGTCTATATACAAATTCAATTGACCATGACAATTTGAGCACACACCAACTGCACCAATGAGTTCATTCACTAAATTAAAATTCACAATATCATAAACAAATGAGTCACTATAATTATTATATTCTTCTAAAGTATCACCTAGCTTGACAGAAGACCTACTACTTTTATCATCCCTACTTGTTGAACCTACTAGTACTGGGTGTTGATAAAAGTTCAATGCTTTCAGGAGTGATACTAATTATTTTAGGTTTCCCAACGTTTTTTCGTTTTTAAATACTTTACAAACTCTCGGCATCACGAAATAATACTTCACAGAATAATACTTCACAAAATAATAATTCACAAAATAATACTTCACGAAATAATAAGTAATAATACTTAAATGGAAATTTTTTAATGGAAATTTTTTAATGTAAATTTCAAATTAATAATAGAGATAAAAGCATGAATTATTGAACCTTACGGTACCTACTTTTAGAAAATTCCTCTCCTAAATAACAGTTTTTTTAAATTACAGTGTATTCAAAGAGTTGATTAAAATTTACAGCCTAGATAATTCATTTAATTCTCTCAATAGTTAGCTCAATGGATTTGATAGAGTTTTATTCACCTTTTTCACATTTTGCATCGACAAATATCGATCCTCTGAGCTTGAGGAATCCCTTTCATCATCAGCCCAAAACTGACGATCATAATCATTCAAAATGTTAGGCTGTGTTTCAATATCGCCGCGTAACTGCAAATAGGCACACAACTAATTTAGATAGGTACCTAGCCAAAGTTATTAAAAATTCATTATGCAAAAAATAATTGTTTAAATATTATCAATTCATGTATGCATCATTTATAATTTATCATTAGATCATAAAATAATGTGTAATTAGATTAACATTGATAATTAGAATTACTATAAAATTCTGAATTTGAGTTATTTTACTTCGGTACTACAGTACCTACTTTCAAGTTATGGTTATCAGGCACGGAAAAAACTCTATACAGTCAGTAACTTGATGTTGAATAATAATCTTCTCCCTAAATCATATTGTTAAATAACATTTATAATATTGTTAAATGTCTTCTCCCTCCCAAATAATATTGTTACCATAAAAAATGTGGAAAGAGAAGGTGTTTTAAATGATTCATTAGTTTTTGCAATACTATTCTCAGATCTTATAATTTATTTTTCCTATTAATTTAATTTAATATTTTTCTCAACTCCTTTTTTCAATTTTTAGCAATAGAGGGGTTTCCTCGCAAGTATCTGCAACTTTGTTCCGGGGCCTTCTCAAAATATGTTAGTCAATTAAATAACAAACAATAAGGCCTGGCGTATTCTGGGACGCACGTAACGCATTCCCTGCGAATTAGCCAATCACAGCTCTTTTCTTGTCATCAATATGAGCTGTGATTGGCTAGTTCACGTGGGCTGCTTCAAGTGCATCTCAGCATACGCCCGGCCTAATTGCTGATGAACTAATATTTTTAACAAACCTGAGAAATCATTCAAGAACATGCTTACCATTTCACCACTTAATTTTGAAAGTGTTCTATAAACCCCTAATCCTGAAGGTAAGACATTTGTATTGTTGGATTGGGTTTCTTGTGCTTCCTGGGTAACAGTCACGTTTGAATTTGACTCATTTGTCAGATCTAAGAAAAATATCACGTTTTAAGATTATAAAGGATAGATTACAACCAGATTATCATGTAAGTTATAATCAAATTGACTAAATAATTTTAAAATTATTTTTATGGAACGGCAAGTCATTTTTATCTGAACTTGAAATTTAAGTTTAAATTTAATAAACTTGAATTTTTCAAGTCCTTCAAGTTCAGAGTGGCACAAGTAAAGGTGATGTAATATGGTGAAAATTGAGTTGTTGAATTATTGAAGTTTTATTTTTGTGTGCAAATGATAAATTATTTTTCAGGTTGATGAACATTTAGATTTAAACTAAATTTTTACATGAACTTTGGTTTTGATTAGAATTGGTAACGTTGTATAGAAAATTGCTAACTTGCTGAAGCTTAGTTGTCAAAATTGTTGTTGTTGGTGCATTCCCAAGTACTGGTTTCAATTTTGTAACCAAAAATGCTACCTTATTTGGAAGTGTACCAATGGGAGAATGACCCTTGGATTTTTCGCTGGGAATTAGTCCTGACTCCACGCGTTAGAGTGGTTGGAGGGGGAATAATTTCCAGTACTAATTGAAGAGTTCGATTTAAAACACGGAGCTGTAAACATCAATATGTAGTGTGATTAGGCCTCGGCCCTCTAGATGGGTTGTCCATCTAGAGGGGACAAAAGTAAAGTTTTGCGACCAGTTGTTTATTTTGTTTTAAAATAGTAGATAAAGTCTTAAATTTTATGTCAAGTTTATATTTAGTACGGTATGTGAAGTAAAATAGGGGTATTAGTTTCAGTTTGAGTGGAGTATGAAAGTCTTTGTGTATCTTGTGATTCAAAAGTTATTATGGTGAGTGCTAAACATTGGTTGTCTCTTCTCTAGCTCAAATTCAAATATAAATCAGTAGAACTTTGACCGAGGCCTTATTTCTAAGTAGCAAGTTAGCAGTTTTTCCGGGTATTGAAATATTAAATTGGAAATTGAAATTTTAAATAAATTACGTATTAAATAACTTTGTTTTTCCAAAATTCTGATTTGTTACATGATTTGATAGTAGATAATTTTATTTTAAATGGAAAGATACCACAATAAATCTGCAAAGTGTTAATGATCACAAGCTATCATTTTTATTAAAGTTCCTGGCTCTTAGTACTAGTTGCTAAAATAGTTTTCAAGATAATTTATTATAATAATCTAGGCATTTGGATGAACGGATCCACAATCAAGCTCCCAACCGATCAGGATTTCGTTACATCAAGTTACAGGAAAATTAAGTTAATTCAAAAATAGTTATGTCTCGGCCCAGTTATTACAGTGGGATTCAGGACATTGATTTTAATTTAATATTTTTCCGAACTTCTTTCAACATTAAAACGTGACACATTGCATCTATTATTTTATTTATTGTCTTTTGCACATAATACGTCCGTGTATATGAATATAATAAACAATAATCTCTCTCACCGGCCACTTTGAAGACTTTTGCAATAAGTACAAAGTAGGATATTAGTTCACGGAAAATATACATTTTCAGCATAATATTACTCCTTGTCAAGAACCTTCTACCACAAACTATGGAAATGGATTTACATCCTCTGTGCTTCTACCTTCAAAGAAACGCTAAATTTGTTTTTCAAAGATTTTTGGATCTCAGAATTCATTATTCCTGTAATAATGGTTAATCAATCTATCACTTGGAAAACAATAAATTTACCAATTTCATAAAAGTTCTGATGAGTGCTGACAAGATTTTTTTTCTGCCTCCGATTGTGGTTTATACCGTAGTCGTAAGACGACAAAGTAGGTACCCAATATAAAAGAAACGCTGTGATTCCAGTTAGATTTTAGAACAATTTTTAGAGCGAGCTTCGAATCAAGTCAAGTGTGAGATAGTTTGTCCAAGCAAAGAAGACATTCTGGCAAGATGGAAAAATTACTCCAGCTCGGTCAACATTCGTTCATATTGTTAAACGGTCAATAATCGTTCAAATTCTCTAAAATTGTAGAGCAGAATGTTTCCTAAAATTTCAGACCAAATTTAGCAATTTTGAAACAATATTAACCGAGCTAGAGTCATTTTCCCATTTCGTCAGAATGTATTTTTTGTTTGGACAAAGTATAATAATTATATTTGTTGATGTAGTGGAATTTTTGTGATAACATCCAAGTTCTTCCATTATAATTATACAGAGTGTTTCAGGAGGAATGTGCAATACTTCTCAGGCTGATTCCTCACACCAAGTAGACAAAAAAGTTCCATGGGACCATCCCCCAAAAACGCATTGTTACCGAGATAACAATGGCGGAAAATTGAGATTTTTCAAAATATATTAATTTTTCTAATTTTTTAGAGGCTTTAGTGAGGTTCTAAAATAATTAATTCCTATGTAAAATTAACTGAGGAATTCAATGAAACCAGTTCCAAGTTTGTGACTCTGACGGTTATTACGATAATTTGGAAAAATATGCTGGAAAACGCCATTTTCTAACAATAAGGGTTATAACTGGATAAGGAATCATAAAATTGTATGTTTTATTGATGGAAGTTGAAGAGAGTCTGATTCTAAAGAAAAAGTTAAATGGCGGCGATTGTGTAAATCTTACCCAAATCTCAGAAATGGCGATCAAAAATCGCAAAAATTGACAAAACGTAGCACAAGTGATAAATTTGTGTTTAGTAGCGATTTTGCGATTTTTGATCACCATTTCTGAGATTTGGGTAAGATTTACACAATCGCCGCCATTTAACTTTTTCTTTAGAATCAGACTCTCTTCAACTTCCATCAATAAAACATACAATTTTATGATTCCTTATCCAGTTATAACCCTTATTGTTAGAAAATGGCGTTTTCCAGCATATTTTTCCAAATTATCGTAATAACCGTCAGAGTCACAAACTTGGAACTGGTTTCATTGAATTCCTCAGTTAATTTTACATAGGAATTAATTATTTTAGAACCTCACTAAAGCCTCTAAAAAACTAGAAAAATTAATATATTTTGAAAAATCTCAATTTTCCGCCATTGTTATCTCGGTAACAATGCGTTTTTGGGGGATGGTCCCATGGAACTTTTTTGTCTACTTGGTGTGAGGAATCAGCCTGAGAAGTATTGCACATTCCTCCTGAAACACCCTGTATTACAATCTAAACTCTAATCTAATTAACTTGGTTCATTCTAACTTCACCTTTGTGGACAAAATAAAATAATAGATTATAACTATAGAAGCAATGTGTCACGTTTTCGAGTTGAAAAAGTAAAAGGAACCTCAACAACCTTCCAGGTAGCTCACACTACAAAATGTTGACGTCTTGAAATTTATAGCTAATTTATAACTATCAAATTAGTTTTGTTGGTGATCAAAGTATTTGTTATTGAAATTAATAGCAAAACTGATATTCAAATTAATAATAATTTGAATAAAAGTTGGATGGGCTTTGACTAGCTACTACAAGGCAGAAGGGTGGTCCAAGCACGATACTAGATAGAGTTTAAAGCCAAGTTTATATCGGATTTAATAACACACTTGTTAATAACTTTTATCTAATAAGTTATCTAATAATAAGTTAATCACAGAAATTATCAACAATTGTGTTATTAACTCCGCTGTAAACGCATGAAAATAGTCCAGTGAGACTAAAGGCAACACTGCTTATTCAGCTGATTATAATTAAAAATTAATTTATATTTTCATATAATACACATGAAGAAATGCCAAAGTCTATGGGAGCAGCGGGGCAGGAGGTAACTCTGATTTTCTAGTTCCCATTGGATCATTTTCATGCGTTCAACTCTAGTATCCTTGAGTCCAAGGCCAAGATGAGGCGTCAAAAACTGGTCTCTGTACAAGTGTCATTGTCACTTGACCAATCAATGTAGAGATCGACGAACACACTATTTAATTACAGCGTATTATTCATCTGCTGTTCTAAATATTTTCAATCAGTTTTTGCCAGAATAGCAACAGCTGATGAGTTATTTCCAAACATGTCCCTAGGATTCATCATTTATGCAGTTTTGAAAATATAAAGAAGATACAAAACTCTTATAAAGTGGAAATGTTATTTATTTTTTACAATATGTAAAAAATGAATATATAATACATGAAATCTTGTCCTTATTAATTGTGCACTGCACTAGGACTATAGGATAACAGAAAGACGCACAATATACACACTATCTGCCAATCAATGGTGAGCCCGACCAAAACTGTTATTATGCAATAGATTTTCTAATAGAATCTAAATAATTTTAAAATTCACAAGAAAAGATACTCACGAGAGAATGGTTTTCTGTGGAAATTGTCACTCATTGTAAAAGTTTTATTTATTATGTAGTATGATGGATGAATTTTGTGCCGGAAGATATTAACATGTCCAGGAAAAAATTATAAATGTTGTCATGGTTGCACGTAGTTTCAAAGCATATGAGAAGTTTTGCCATTCATATTTCTACAAATACAATAAATGTTTATAGAATATTTCTTCTAAAAGCAATATCAATTTTGCTACGACAGTAATTATTATTATTGTGAATATAATTGTAAGTCAGCATTGTTATTAATGTAAACCAATTCAGAATATTATACTGTATTGGGAAAAAACTAATGAGATAAAAAAAAGAAAATCTAATTAAACCATAGATATGCTGGTAACATTTAATTTGACTGCTTGCTATTAGAATTATAAATTTTTCTAGTAAAAACTTACAGTTGGAAAAGTGGAATAATTATTCATACTGATAGAACTCAATTTAATAAAAAGGTTTCATGCATGACCCGAAATGAGAAATTTGGTGGATGAACAAATACATTCATTCACAAATGAAATAGGAGTTTACTATGTTACTGGATATTATGGAAATTCTCAAGTTCTAATAGAAGAAGATTTTATATAATAAGATAAATACGGTAGCTATTTTCAATACATCATTTGTGATTGTCCTCATGTAAAAATATCAAATTTTATGAATAGTTCATTCTAAAAAGGAGAAAAGGGTAAGAGAACAAAACTGAAAGTAACAAATCTTATGCAACCACGATTTATAAATTTTTGCTACAAACATCAATTGAATCTGGATATTTCCACATAAAACTTCACACATCCCGAAGCAAAATAATAACATACACGATGTATTGTGCTTAACGCTGCTCTGATGACAGATTAGCAATGATAGGTTCCAGTATAAAACTATGGTATTGTACATGTCATGTTTACAGGGGTTTCCAAATACTACAAGTTTATTATTATTTCTCAAGTGAATTCCGTTCAACAGATAAAAATTGCTTATACATTCTTCGAGTAAAAATGTTAGATTACAGCTTTACATGTCAATGGCGTATTCATAGAACGCAGTAAAAATGCTATTGAATTTCGAATATGATGTAAAGTAGTTGTTACACTATCAATAGATATTGAAATGTATAGTTATTGGTTCATTTCTAGCAAGCATTTTACGTTCAATAAGTTCAGTCAACTCTGAATAGACTTGGAAAAAATTATTTATTTATATACTTCCTAAGCAGAAACTTATAAACATTCATCATTTTTTATGTAAATAGGCTACACTTATTTATAGATAATAAATTAAGGTTTTACTCGTGCTAATACAAATTTTCATTAGAATTTAATTTCAAGTTGATTTATCTTTCTTATTTTTAGATTGTTTCATTTTTTTAGATGCAGTAAGTTTTTTTAGTAAGTAGTTTAGGTGTTCTCATATTGCTTTGAAACATTAATTTTTAAAAATTATTATTAGGTCGTCAAAAGTTTATAAAAATAAATATTTTAAAAATGATCAAGCTGAAAAATTCATATTATATTTTTTGATTAATAATTCATTAATAATTAGTATAAAACAGAGTTGACTGTCCTTAAGGATAAAAAGTAGGCAACCATACATAATATGAAAAAAAGCTCTCAATATAAGTTCGGTGCATTTTTCACCAGATATTTCATTAGTTCTGATTGTAAATCAGCATTTGAAATATCCGTGTCGTGTCACTCAAATTAGCATTTGTGGCCATGTCTTCTTCGGTGTAAGTATCTTCTTACACAGAAGAGACTTGCATTGACGAGGACAGGGCCACAAACGCTAATTCGTGAGACACGGATTTATCAAATGTAACTTTACAATCAGAACTCTCAATATATTTACAGAAGACTAATAGGACCAAATTATTTTACAATTATTGCAATAAACTCAATAAAGAGATCATTAACCATATTCAACTACAGATTACTCATCAGTCAAAAGTTACGCAAAAATTACTGAAATTCAGTGAATTTTTGTTACAATACAATCATGTATAATTTTAACATCTTCGAAATAGAAACTAAAAGGATCTAATTTGTTAATGCCACATTCTGAATATAACAGCATACAATTTGGTACGCGCATTAAAGAAGCATGCAGCACATTTTATACACATTTTATCAAATAATTATTGATTAGTATCTAATACAAAACTCGTGATAAAAAATTATACGACAACGGGAATTTCTGTAATTATTTACATGTTTGAAAAACACATTTATAAAATTCAAATTACCAGCATTTAAAGAGCAACATATAGCAGTAGCAACTGTAATAAAACTTGTCTGTATTCAACAACTGAAATTCATCAAATTCTGTGTTCTGTTATAAATAACATTAAATTATAAATAATCAATCTTTTGTACATTATATAATTATTTTCCATTACACTTATATTAATAATAGCTTTGTTAATTATTTGCTACATAACTGTATCCCTTGCTTCCAGATAGGTGAGTTGAGCTTTAGAAAATATAAAAAAGATTTCAAAATTAAATCTGTTTTGTTTGAACGGAAAAGAGAGGCTGTAAGCAAAAACAAATAATTAAATTTCTAAGCAATCAAAAGATTTAACTTGATTTTTCTTATTAAATCATAAAAATAATGAAGCAACAAAAAATTAACAAAATCAATAAATTTTCTTTTCTATTATACTTTCAAATAAAAAATAAACGAAGTGTGTTGCACAGTTATATTGTCATTATTTTGGAGATAAGCCCCCATTCATAACAAAAACTAAATCAAGATTCAATACAGTTGGGAATGGAAAATATTGAAATATCAGCATAATTATTCTGTTCAAATAAAAACTTTCACGAGAATTCTGTAAAAAAACTGTTTTCTGAATGCAAGAAAAGTAAACCATAGAAGAAGTCTGGGAATAAATAGAAAATTGATTAGTATTTGAGATGAATGAGAGTTTGATTCCTATAATACAAACAAATAAATTACATTCACTTACTTCAAATTCACAAAGTAACTAGTCAAGATTATGATGATAATCGCAATAAAAAATAGCTAAGTTTATAAATCGGTCTGAAGACATAGACAAACTGTACAACATTCAAAATCATGCAACTAAACATAGCCTTGCCTCTTTGATTGAAGAATTGATACTATTTAAATGCATAGGAAGCTCCTTCATATGGAAGCCTAAAGACGTTGTCCACTTTTTATCATTACAACTACTTCAGTCACAAGAGTATGAAATAACTCTTCTGAACACAAAAATAAATCACATGCCAAATACATTCAATTACGTCTGTCTGGTTCATCTCCACACACATTGTTACACTTATTAAAAAATCTATAAGTTCTTCATAGTCTACAAACAGAAATTCGTCAAATCTTCTCGCAAGCCGCGTTTGTTTATTGAACAAAAATTAAAACTAGCACAAAACTGTGTCTCTTTACTTCATTTTCTATCACAAGCATCTATGTTCACTTGCATTGGGAGAGTGAATAGTTCGGAGAGAGCTCTCACTTTCACTTGGGAACAGGTGGGGTGGGGTGGGGTGAGGGTAGGAGCTGGGACAGGGTTCACCTGAGGTAGACAAGTTCAGCAATCACTAGAAGCCAATCACTGTTTGTATCACTGCACTGTTACATTGCATTGCATTGCACTGCACCTCCTTGTTGCCAGTGACGACGACGACGACCACGCGTTGCATTGCAGTGCACCCAACCACCCGACCACCACTCGTTGCTACCCCCCTCCCAACTCAATCGATCGACCAACTTCTTGCTGCCTAATGTTCTAATTCTTTGGCAAGAAAGCAAATAACCTGACCATTATTATCATCATCGGGGACACACACACAATACATCTTCAGAGTGATGGTGTAGATGTGATGTCTTTCGAAATATTATAGCAATATCTGGCGTTAAAAAATATACATTGAACTATATTACTTTGATAGCTTTATAATTGAACTCGATTGCGTTGAGTCGATGGATCGATCGATCGATTGAGAGAGAGAGTGCGAGCGAGGAGGCTACTTGATGAAGAGCAACGAGCTGGTGGCGGTGGAGGACGGATGAGGAGGAGGAGGAGGAGATTGTTATCTGCGATCACGGTACAACAGGTAGACTATCATAGAATGAGGTAGATTTAAGTCTGAGATCCTTTCCTCGAGCTGCTGCTTGCCCAGTCGCAGTCGAATCACCCGCCGACACAGGTCCATCAGTGGCAACGGCTCAGCTGCACAAACATGAAAACACAACTATTAACTAATCTGTCAATAACATCAAACAATTATAAGAAATGCAGTTCAAACATTTTACAATAGTCATGAAGATTGTATCATTTTAATTTTATTTGTTAACTTATACCAGGTATTTCAGTTTACAGAATACGGCGAATTGAGTGAACGCACATTGGTGAGATAGAGACGAATGAAATGCAATAGAAACAAGGAGTTGTATAGTGCAGCGCACACTGTCAGTTGATTTTTTTTTATTCGCGTTGGTCCATAACACTCCGTATCTTATAAGTCTTGTAACTTATTGGTCTTGATCGCAACAATGTGCGACCACTCAAGCCGGCCTACTCGGAAAACTGACTTGTGAAACACTATTGTGCAAATTTTACTGGGGTTTCAAAGTGATGATTTATTGTATCACATAATAAAACAAACGAATGAAAAATTCTGACATGAAACCTGATGGAATAACGGAATTTAGTAATACGAATTCCAATTTCAACAAAAACTTTGTTTGAACGAAACAGCCCCATACTTTTATAAAAGCGAAATGGCACTGACTGACTGACTGACTGACTGATTCATCACCAGAACTAAAAATCCACTGAACCGAATGCGTTCAAATTTGGCAGGCATGTTCAGTTGGACGTTTAGACGCGCGCTAAGAACGGATTTTAGGAACTTTTCAAGGATAAGCCAAATATTTAAGTTTTTCTATAGTTTTTCGGCGTTTTCTCAATTTTTTCGAGAACCAATCGGTAGAAAATGTTGATATTTGGTAGGTAGGTACACATAAGGTCTAGAAATGTTGTGTTGAGATATTTTTGAATTCCGTTCAAGATTACGCCAGTAATCAGGTGTTTCAAAATTGTAGATGTTTTGCGGGTTGCATATCTTCCGCCTTGATACGACCAATCCTTACTGTAAATTCAATGGTTCAGCGAGATTATAGATGAACTAATTTGGAAGATATTGAATCAAGTTTCAAACTATGTCCGATATAGTTCCCAAGGTTACGCTCAATATCAGCGTTTTACTATTTTTCGGAGTTTTTCTTGGATTTTTCGATAATAAATTGGTAGAAAATGTCGAAATTTGGTGAACAGGTCCAGATTAGGTCTAGAAATGCTGTGTTCAATAAGTTTTGAATCCCTTCTGAACGGAACTTGCATGCGAGCGAAGCGAGCCTGTTTGTATCAGCTTACACTGACAGAGGTCATACAGGCGAGCGAAGCGAGCCTGTTTGACTCACTGACACTGCTGATACTGACGGGGGTCCAGGGGGCGGAGCCCCCTGGCTAGACGGAGAAGGCGAGCGAAGCGAGCCTGCCGGCTAGTACTTTTATAAATGATCATACATAGTGATTAATCAAATGGAGATATGGGTTGATCAACCTGATCCTGTTCAATTTTCAACACAAGCTAATAGAAATATTATTAAGATTCTAGGTGAACCAAACTGCAATTTTTCAGCTTCAAGTACATTTTTACTTTTTCTCATCTGAATTTCCACACGCTTGAGTGATTAAAGCAACTGTAAAAAATACAGTGATACTAATAGTCTAGATATCATACAAATGCAATCGCAAATAATAAGACTAATAAAAATAATGATAGAATACTCACGATCCAAGCCACCGATATATTTCATAGTGATTTCACAGTGACCCCATACAGCACTGACTATTGGGTAGAGTTTTCTTCCTTTTAAGCCTCGGAATGCAACTCCTAAATACTGGCCGTCCACCACAAAAGACAACGCTCCTTCGTCCATGTCAAGCACAACTGCATACACGTAAAGTAAAACACAAAAATTAGTAAAAATAATACATCTATTGAAATATCTATCAATCATATATAATCCAATATGAATGAATGTAATGATCTTTCATCTACGGAGGACATTCTATTATAGGACATTATATTAATAACAGTCAAATTAACTTTCATTGAGATCCAAAATCACCAATCAAAAATTTTCTAATGAAATCCTCAATCAAAATTATTTTTCTTTGAGTGGTTTTCACATTGGGATCAATTTGAACGAACTCAATTATTATGATTTAACAAAGAGTTGATATGCATGGCTTTCATTTCCATGGTTGTGATAGAGTGATAATGTATAGAAGAGTAGTAGAAGAGATGAAAAATTTTAGGCTATAATCTTGTTTATAGCAATGCTAACACGATGACAAACACCTATCGAAGATGTCAAAAATACAATTCCCTGAAGGACTAAAATAGCAAAACTAGCATCCATTAGCTTAGCATAAACAGCAAAATTTAACTATCTAGGAAATAAAATAATTGTAAAGATATAGTTGTCGTCATTCCGAATGGAAAATAATAATTTCAATACATCAGCATATGAATGATGGATGATTACTCACCGAGGAATTTATCTGGCACTATAAATGTTTCGTCAGGTTTCAACAGAGCTGGATATGTGACACCGGCTGTGTTGTTTTTTGAATCGTGATAAAGCTTATTGCGTCCTAAATCCCAACCCCAAGACTGGTCATTACTACCTACTAGGCTCTGAAACATAGAAAAACAATAAAAATTACTTTATATTCGAATAAAGAAAACAAATCCAACAATATTCTAATAGTAAGTGACTAATTTTAATAACAGTGATTTCAATCATTTAAAAAATGGCACTTCTCAAATTGGCAGAGTAGACAAAAAATTTTTGTGTTATTTGCTAAGTGAATATCATTACTTAGTATTTATTAGGAGACCCATCTTATTAGTCTATAAGCTACATTATGTACAATAATATTTTCGACAAATATACTTTTACATCCAACAAAGTAGAAATTTCTGTTAATTGTATGAATAATTTTAATGGAAAATGATCAATCATTTATGTAAGTAATATTTTCAAGTGTGACTTGTATTTAAATACGGTTTCAAATATTTCAACTAATTCTTTCAAATTGTCTAAATCAATTTATTGATGTTGGATAACTGTGTTTTGACTGGAACAACTAGCTCAGAATAATAATACTTTAAAATTGATATTAATTACTATTGTTGAATAATGGTATTAGTTCTGATATAATGGTATATTTCTGATATATACAAGTATATTATATTTGGTTGTCATGGGAAAATTGTAACAAGTTGAAAAATTTTGTGCTCTAAATTTTTCGAAATTTTAAATTTTTCAAAAGTGATTTTAATAATATTTTTGTGTTTTGTGTGTTTTATGAACTCTTTCACATTGGAAAAACTTTCAAACATTCAAATTTTCGTGGAACATTCCAAGAAATACCTCAATTTCCCATCGAGGATAATTATTGAGGTTATTTTGCCGGTGGAACATCCTTTTAGGACTCCCCACCAAACGTGGCATACGATAATAATAATATTATATTTGTTAATTGTCTGAATGAGAATCAACTGAATAATTCAGAATAGCTTGTCTTACTGATCATCTAGCTCAGATCCATGACATGATAATATATTAGCTGACACATGATTATAAATCATAGTGGTATGAATTTATCCATGATAATTATAGCCTACATAATTTTGCCGTTCGCATTTCGATCGCTTTTTTGTTAGGCTACTGGATTATAATTTCACATAACTTTGTTATAAGTTTTCTGTCTTTGTAATATGACAAGTGTCTTCAGACTTGTATGCTTTTATCGGAAAGAAATAGAGTTTATTATTTTACTTGATAGCTTTTCTGACAGACCTGATAGCCGGCACAGTGTAGAGGCGCGTCCTGGGTGGCGACGCCGACGACTGCATGCGTGCCGCGCTGCCTGGTCGACCAGTGCACCTCCCACACGTGCAGACCTTTGCTCAGGCCCACTTTGCCGCGAATGCAGTCTGTACTCTGTGCCACAGGATGCCTGTGGAATGTCAATTTGTCGTCGTCCTACGAAACACACATTCATTTTAAATTAGTCCAAACACCATCAAATGTAAGAAATGCAAAGAAATTGAGAAGAGACACCTTCTCAATATAAATAACCTTTATTCATCAAATGTACAAGTACATGGAATATTGTCACATATAAACGAAACAAAATTGAAAGAAACTTACACACAAACACTGTCGAATGCAAAAATCACATGAAATCATACACTTTACATTGAAAAGGCTTCTCTTGTCAGTGTTATCGTACATCATAAACTACGCGACAAACCAATATGAAGATGAAACTAGATTTTTTACATGAAGAAATGTTGAGATAATGCAGTACATTCCTAACATAAAAAATGTAAGAAAGTAGAGTTGTTACTGTTTACGATTTTTATACGATATTTTTAATAATATTGATAAATTGATAATTTAAATATTGAATAATTATTGTTTTCAAGGTGGAGGAGGAATAATATACTTAATTAGAAGGAACCTAATTTATTCAGAAAGAACAAATCATTTTCCGTCTGTTATTGTAATGTTTGTTTTTTCTTCAAGGGATGCATTCAATGCAGTTTCAGATTTACGCCTCAACCATTGCTTCACACAAACGTCAATAAAAAAAAAAAATAATAAAAAAACAGTTTTTGGTAGTAAAGAAGTTCATGGCGAGGAATCAATTTTCAACTTGAGTTAATACAGATAAAACCAGTAGGATTATGGAGCTGAGATTATTTAATTCACCTTTACTACACAAACATTGAAGTTCATTGAGTGGATTAGAAAGTAAATTGGAATAAAAAATACACTCAATTTATCAATGAGGAGCTGTAGATAGTACTATAGGACTAGGATACTTCGAAGGTGAAACACAACTAGTTTGTCCTTCATCTCTCAGTGGTCATTGTTTGAAAACCAAACAATAATAATTATTGTACAAGGATATTTTACCTTCGATTTAAACCGAACTGATTCAATTCAATGATAAGAAGCTATTGAATCTGCGACATTGCGTCGCCTACTATAAAAAGTATCAATGAATTTCTATTACTCCAAATAGTTATTCCAGCTACTACTTCAGTTGAGTGAGTAGATTTTTACAATATTTAATCCTGTCAAATAAGACAACACTCAATATTACTTTATACCTTAAAGGTTATTAACATGGTTTCATTTATTATATTGATTATACGATCGGCTGTCTACATAGTTCACATAGAACATTTACAATGTTTTCTATTTAAATATAAATCTTACTACCCTTTTTGAAATGTTTTTTTTTCGATATGCTTGTCAATTTGAAAATGACTTATGAGCTGAAACATGTCGTGATAAAATAAAAATCTTTTAAAAAAGGGTACTGTGATTTACATAAAATAGAAAACATTGATAAATAGCCTTAAGAAAAAGGAAATATGAGAACCTTTACAATTTAACATAATGTGAATCAAGATGTCTCTGACTTAGTTGAGACAAGACACATATAGATTCCAGCATAGATTTTGAAAAGTCCAGTGTAAAATTGAAGTTTTCATAGAAATTTAATAATCGCAAACGCATAATGCAAATCGTAGACTACTGCACAACCTAAAAATATGACCCCTCCATACAGAGAATCCATATAACTATAGGTGTTCTATAGTTTCACTGACCACAACAGTCAGTTCACAGAGAGTTTGGAGTGAATGCAATGTTTCAATTGTGTTTCTCTGCATCCTCCTCAGCCTGTGTTTCAGCATTTAACAGGTAACAGTTTTCTTTTAAAATTCTGAGAAACTCGAACAGAGCAATAGAAAAATTAGTATGACACATTTAAAAGATTGATCTCACACCAAATACCCGGCCAAAAAAAAAGAATATTAACTAACTTATAGATTTCAGCATAGATTCTGAGAAGTCAAGTGTTAAGTTTTCATAGTAACGTCTTAATTGCAGTAGAATCCTGCACAACCTCATCATGATACCTCCCTACAGAGAATCCATAGAACTAGATGTTGAGAATTAAGAGAACAGGAGGTGCATCCTTACCTTGACGAATATATTAAGCGACCTATCCTCAGCGTTCCAGGCGTGCTTAAGTTGCGCCTCGCGGGAGGCTGGAGGCATGTCGAGGAGTACATCGAGCCGCGCCGGCCTGGCAAAGTCCTGAGCGAGTTCGCGCGGAATGACCGGCTTGTAGGCGGGCGAGATCTCTCGGTTGACACTTTTGACACCGTTGGATATCTTCTGGCCCATGTTCATGCCCGCCTGGCGGCCGCTGCGTGTGCGAGTGCGGTGCTCCAGGTAGGAGGCTGTCTTGTTGGGCAACACTGACGCCTTGTAGTTGTGTCTGCGCCCTGATGCGCCCCCTGCGCCCCCGGCCACTGCACCCCCTGCCGCCGCCGCGCCCCCTGCTCCACCGCTGCTCAAACCACCGCAACCACCGCCGCCGCCTCCGCTAGTCTTATACCTACAACACACAATCAAACTACATTGTTAGTTATTGTCATAACTCATAATGGTAAAAAATACACAGTTGAACTGTTTACTACAAAAATCATTATCCATGATTACCACAAATCATTATCATTATAAATCGATTATCCTCAGAAAATATCTCTAAATATCTATAATAATAATTACTTCTTATTGAAAGGTTGATGAATGTATAATGGAAGAAATATCATAATGCAAATTATTGCGCTATTTAGTTTTTTTTTAAATAAAGGTTCTAGTATAACTATAGAGGTGCTTCAAATAAAACAATGAGAGAAATATAATATGTACAGGCAGATATCTTATTCTTTTCCTTTGTTTTTCCAAGTCTCAAGTCTTTTTCTAATAAATTATGATTATTAGGAACTGAAATTAAATAATACTTTATTCATTCGACTTATCTACTTGAGTATAATGCGGATATAAATAATTTTATTTAAAGCAACTAATTTCTTTGGGAACATGTTAGGTTGCTTCAATAACCATTCTTCATACAGTATTGGCTCTTAAAATACATCATCTATTAATCTATATCATGTAAAGTCTTTATGTCAAGAAGATAGAAAAGGTTATCTAAAGATGGATGGTAGGCTGCAAACACATCCTTGTGAGTGTGAGAATAGTTCTTTGTTAATTTAAATTGAATAGAAATCTTTAAAAAAAATCCAAAATACAGGTTATAGATTATATATACATTTATTATAAGTAGAAATTGTAATAATTTGTAGTAATGGTTGATGGGTTCTGTGGAAGACTAGAGAATGATTTCATTAGTTGAACACATTTCAACTAATAGAAATAAAGTAAGGTTAAAATTATCAACAAAATTTTTGCTCACGTTTAGTCTAAACTATCGGCTAAGATATCAAATTACAATAATTAAAATAACTAAGGATAAATCTAATTGATTTTGATAAATTTGGAATAAACATAAGATTGGAGATTAGAGAAAGATAAAGATTGGTACCTAATGGAAACTTTAGGATGGGCATGAGAGAATGCCAATACGGTACCTCAAATCATACATGTCTATTGATCTTTGAATATCTGAGTATTTTCAATCTTCCTAATCTGGATACTTATTTGTAAAGTAAACGTTATTCAGCGTTTAAATAACGAACTCCTTCAATAATTGAACTATCCAACACCAGCTTTGTCTATAATGGACGCTATGAACATTCAAAACAAACCATGCTCTACAAAAAGTGTCTCCACCACTGACTTCTCTACAATAAAATATTTTCAGTTTTTTGAACAGCTGAGTGAGATCTTGAAAGATTTTATAGCGTTCACATCGTTTGAAAATATGTACTAAATGAAATCTGTAAAAATATTGGTTATAATATGTAACCAATTTGTATCAAAAAATCAAATTGGGACACGATATAATGGCAATTCGAGGGAGTGTCAAAGAAAAGGATAGATGATAAAATGGAAATAAGTTTTGTGAGTTTGACATGGAAGGATTTCATGGAAAAAAGGTTGAATTTAATTTGATTAATGAAATTTTTCGTATATTTTAGGACTAATTAAATAATAAGGTATCGAAATACGAGAGTTTCAATTTTCAATTTTTATAGATTATGGGACAAAGCAGACAATAGTTTTTGGCTTTAGAGAAATTGATTCCGTGATGCCTGACTCGAAAGGGACGCTGAAAAAAGTGAAAGGACCAAGTTGGGAGTACTTGAGCAGCTGGAAATCGATCTACAATAAAAAAGGTTACCTCCGATTACAAACTACACATTTCCAGGTTTGATACTAACCCAATTGGTTGTTTGGAGGAGTAGAGGGAGTTCATAGCTGTCTAGCAGCTGGAGTTAGTGAAAAAAATCAAGACCGAAAACACAAAGAGTGAAAACAATGGCGAGGAGACAAAGAATGCAGCGCGAAAAAGTGCAGAACGTCCGCCATAGATTACTGGCTCGGTTACAAAACAATTGAAAAATGTCAGAATTTATCGGCAGGCAATTCAGCGCCGGTGACAAAGAACTTTTAATCATCGGTAATTGTTCCAGTTCTAAACAATGACCAGCTCAGCTCGTTCAGTTCAGTTCAGTTGCTCTAACGCAATGCGTCGTCGACTTCTAGTGCTGCGCTGTACTGCGCAATACCACCCAACTACGGTAATGCTAAGGGTCGATCTGAATATATTTTACACGACAGAACAAAAGAGAAAGCTATTAACAACTTGGATCGATACATTTGCAATTCCTATATTTTATCCTTCTCAAAAAACAGTGATAAAACATTCACGGAGAAACCTTGACAATTCTCCACCATCTGTCCATATTTTCTCTAGTTTTATGGCAATAATGTACAATGTATTCATTCGTTCCACTAGAACTGAAGTTAAACGACCACACTTTATTCTTTATTCAAGATAAAACTTCGATCTGAAGATGTAAAGATTTATAGTGGTATAAAGATGAATCAATGATAAATGTTTATTAGATAATGTTCTTGAATTAATGATTAAGTTATTGCTCGGGGCAACATGTATGATTATTATTATCAATCAACTTTAGTAAAATATTAATGATTTGCAAATTCAACTATACTAATAATAATAATCGAGCTGAACAATTATCGTTCCCTAGAATATTTTTCAAAGTTCATTCAAGCAAGTCACAATGTTTATGAATTTTTGTGTTTATGAAGTCTTGAAAACAATTGATTCTTCAATTCAAGAATGCTTAAAGAATCATGAATGAATTTAGTTTTTTCTAGAAGCAGCAGCAGGAAGGTGAATAAGCAATACTTTGGGTTCCGTAACTGACTGAATCAAGTCCTATAATGTAAAACTGGCGTAGAATACTGAGAGCTAACGAAATGAGAGGGGGATCTAGCAGAGGATCCATTGTGGATCTTTACTTTCAATTGAATAGAGCCTTGAAACGTCATGCATGACGTAAAGCGATGACATCAAACCAACTATTCGGACACAATTTAGAACCGGTCCAAAAGCATAAAACTTGATTACATCTACGTAAAAACAACTTGCGAAGACAGTAATCTTGCTCAAGCTGAAGATAAGTGGTCGTAACACGATATTCACATGTCAGTAGTTCTTACAAAACGCCACATGCTATTCAGCTTTTAGTTGGATCTGAAAAAATTCATCAAATTTATCTCGGAACATGTCTTTGTTCGAAACAAGATAGAAGCCACTCGTTTAAAATTGATGGATGCTGGAACGATTCAATCAATCTTTCATTAAAATTCTCTCTTGAAGTTTATCCTCTGAGGACTTGAGGTTCAACGGCAAATTCAGTAGCTTATGAACAGTTTGATAGAATTCATTTGTGTTCATCATAGAACATATTACATATGCAATATATTGACCTAGAAATAAATGATAGAATTGTGGGGTTCCAGTTGCTGAGGACTGTGAACGATAGAGACTTCTTCGAATATTATTAGCAAGTAGATCTCCAAAATATCTAGCACGAGCAGCAATAAAACCTATGAACCTCGACGATACTTTCAATATAGCTCATGCATCCTTGAATATTATAGTGATGATCAAGAGTGATGAGATCAGACAATTACTTCCAAAAAACCTTCAAATTACAATACTGGAATTGTTCAGAAATAAATTATATGAAATTGGAAATGAAAATAAATTTCTTAGGAAACATTGTTTTTTACAAGTAAATAAGAACTGTAGAACAATTTGGGAATATTCTCTCAGCGTTTCCAGGCACGAAAAAAGTTCACGAAAATCAATTTCATCACTGAATTCAGTAAGCTGAAACGAATGCACATTGAAAAACTTGGTTATTTTGATGGCAAGCTGAATATGCAAAACAATCAATATACAAGTATGCGTACGCATTTCGATGATGATGAAGGGGGAAGGGGGTGAGGGAAAACTAGGGGAGGAACCAGAAGCAATTAAACTCCCCCACGCACCGTATCGCACAGAAGCGAGGCTCTCCATAAGCTCTTTAATCCGTCGCAATATCGATTTATCAAGCCGATGATTCAGAAGCCGCCCAACCCAACAGTATGCGGTCCGCTTCCCATCCTGACACTCCATGCCCAACAACACACTTCCACACCGATATTCCATTTCAAACCATCAAGCCAGTGCTTCAGTAAACAAAATTATTTTGGAAATCACGGATACTAAGAGCATGTGTTCTAGAATTCGTTGTTGAAATAATGATTTTTACTGGAGACCAAGAGCTAACACAGACAATTTTACTATTTCATGTTGGATCGGATGACAATGTAATATAGTAATTCAAGAGGCCACACAAATGGGTAGACTAGTGAACATTGAGAACTACGTAGGCTGGCAATCCAAGCATTCAGGCAGGGTTTAATTAGTGAACGTTAAAGCATATTTACTAATTAGATTCAAACTTCTGGAGGAAATTGGGCATTTACCAGTAGAACTCTAATTTTTAGATAATTACATAAATTATGATAATTCCAAAGTTTAATTTTGAAAATATGTTGAATCAAGTTTATGAGTAATATTTTGAATCGATAAAGATTCTACGATTTTTGCGACGTTTCGTCTCAGCTCCCAAAATTCAAGGATTTTGCATTTCGACAACATGAACTCAAGAGCCATTCATAATAACATCCCTAGATACTGCACGAAATATAAAATGATCAAAACTTGATTTCAAATAAGATGGTGAATTTAAAGAAGTTCTGTTTTCCGAGAAGTTTTGTCTCAACTTTCAAAATTCAAGGCTTTTAGTACCTGTGAGAAAATTATCCAAATTTTTACAACAACAAATCAAGCATCATTCATACTAACAGCCCAACAACAAAGGCACTTAAACAAGAACTGATATTCCATATCTATTTATTACACGGCTGAGTGCAAATACCGCTATGGGAGAGTCAAAAACAATTGTCTAATAAATTCTCAGAGCTCGAAAAATAGAGTATTGTTTCAGTGTAGGAAATTCTCCTCAGAAGAATAAGAGGTGTAATGGTTGTTTCATCATTTAAGAACGGCAATAATAATGTAATGTGAAAAGTCTCGGACTGGCAGGAGACCTATTGTGTGAACGCAGGTTAATTGGAGGCGAGGCGCAAGGATTAATAAGCTCGGCGAGTTGAGTTTGATCGCGAAGGACGATTGTTTCCTGACCTTGATTCGTGCACAGCGATTGTTCAAACATCAGAACACCACTGATTTATGGAGAATTCCATTCAGAAATTGATCGGGTTGTGTGACACGATTATATTGATATACGTCATTATACATAACATAACTTTGCTTTCTATAGTTTATTTTGGAAACCATAACCCTATTTTTTCAAATAGATTAAGCTGCTATTCTATAAGAATCTGAAGTAGAAAAATTGTTTTGAAGGGAAATTGAAAGATAGTCCAAATCCTTGCGAAAGGGAGACAAAAGTAGAGGAAGGTGAATAGAGTGTATGAAATACGATTATCGCAAAGACAACGATGAGCAGTTTTCACTTTTCCAAAGGTGGCCAGCCACCTCTCAGCTGCTGTTGCTTCACTATTGCATAACGAGCGTTGAGCTGTAACAACTGAAAAGGAGGCCATTATCATCACAGCGCGGAGACGACGACGCCCCGAGCCAAAGAAGCGCTCTGCTTTGCAGTGAAAGCAACATATGAGTGCCCCATGCCCTGCCTGCTATGCACACCAAGACAAACCAAAGACGACAAAGTTGGGACAAAGACAGCAAACAGCTGTGCGCCCAACGACAGCTGGCGACCAAACCAGACAAAACTTTCCTTTCCCATCGCACTGCGTCCACAGCCCAGGCCCTAACTCAATCCTCGACCTCTGAAATATATTTTCTACAAAATAAACGACAAACTTGCTGTGGACCCGTCCCAAGAGCCTTTACAAGGTCATACTTTGATCAGAGAGTATTTTATCAGGAAACTAGATAGCAATCGACGAAAATTTGGAAAATATATTATGAATAATATCAAGTGGAAAAAGACAACTATAATGGAAGATGAATTTTTATACAGATCTGATCTTAGTAGGATTAATTCTTTTGAAATCAAGTTCGCTTTCAGATAGAGGTTAAACATCATCGGCTACGTATCATAATTCACCGAAACGATCTATTGATAACAATAGAGCATAGCAGATTATCAATATTTTTAATAATTTGAGGAACAATTTATAATAAATTCTTGAATTTTCTTGATTCAAGAAAATACGTAGAACTTTTCAGAGGAAAGCACAATAGAAAGGCATAAGAGAGAGTGAGAGGGAGAGAGAGAGAGAGAGAGAAAGAAAGAGAGAGAACAGTAGTAGAAGGCCAGGTGCAGCAGAGACGAAAGTAGGCTTCGAGCGCAAGGCCTTCGATTGCCTTGTATCATCGGCCAGCAGGCTATTTATTGCCTAATTCAATTCGGAAACCGAGTGCTGCTTGAATCATCGCCGTAGATCCTGATCGCATCATGATCAGGTACACATCACATCACTTTCATTAACCTCCTCTCGATCCTTAGATCTTGTCAGCAGTGATCTTTTACCAAGTTACCTTCGATTGTCTGAACATCGGATGAAATCCGCACTGAACACATGTAGTTGGTTCAAGTGATGCGCACGACCCGTCAAGGTTTCAACCCGGTCTTTCATCACTACATGTGTTGTCTGATGAAATCTATCTGCTTAACAAATCCCATACATCTGCCGGATTGACAAACTACAAACACGTGGAGTTGCAGGACTACAGTATTTTTTGTTGATTTTTAAAGAAGTGATATTTCAAATGTTTTTTAATCAAAAGAAATATTTTCAAAATAAATGTAGCTGAAGAATGATAATTGTGAGGACAGTCGAAGTGTAGAAGAGTAAGATAACAGTAATAATGAATGAGGAAAGAGTAATGTATGGTAAGAAAGTAAGCATGTTCGGCCAGTAGCCTATCCTTCGCCGTGCTGGTAAATGTGTGAGAATCGATCGATATAAAGCACTGCATCAAAGACGAACGATGAGGGTGGTGAGTGGTGCAAAGCGGGTTGCATCTCTCATGCGCCTGACAGATAAACGAAGGATCATCGCCTGATCTAATTTTATAATCATAGAATGCTTTACTAAAAAGCTGTTTTCCTAAAATTGTAGTCTTATTTTCTCTTCTACTTGAACTACGCTCTTGATAATTTTGCATTCATGATATTTTTATTATGAAGCACGTGCGGATTTCAAACTGACATTTTCACTCAAGTGGATCGAATGGAATTGTACTCTATCTAGCAGACAACACCTGCTCTTCAAATAGATAGTAGGATAGTTATTGATAAAAGTTAAAATCACAAGTTTGCAACAAAATCGCAACACTCCTTCCTGTTTTAGCAATCACTCTCGTACTATAATCACATGTTCTTCGACAAATAATTCTTAGATTTAACATAATCATCCACAAACAATAATCTCACTAAATAAAGGGGGGGGGGAGTGATAAAAGTTGGTAAACTTATATTATAAACCCCTGTTCAAAAGTGAAGTTCTTCTAACATTTTATACATCTCTACACAGTTTAAACTATATGTATAGTTGTGGTTACCATACCATAAATGGTAGTTCGGGAATACTTACAAAATTCAACTTTCTATATTATTTAATGCTGATGTATATACTCGTAATTAATAGCAGCGTAAATTGAGAGTGGCAGTTATGTTGGGAAAGAATTAAACCACTTTCAAATATGAATATCAAATACAATAATGGAGCGAACTATTAGAAGAAGAGTAAAGAAAACATGAGACCTATCTGAACCAACATACTCGAATAGAGAATAGGAAATGTAGAAAGAACATTTGGGGTTGACAGAAAAACACACGATATTTCACGGAAAGAGAAAGAAATGGATTTCAATGCACCGACCTTCATGTAGGATTAATAACACAAGCAAAGGAAATCCAGAGACAGATATGGCCGAGTGACGTCACTGTCAAAGCACATCATTGCACAAATAGGGGGGAGGAGGATGAGGAAGGAACTGAGAACACGAAATGCGCGCGTCTATTGTCAAAGGACCCTTCTGGCGATTACTGCAGCGCAGCGCATCATATCTGCTGCTAATAAATGATCCACGCCGGGGTTGAGACAGGCGTCGATCATAGGACGAAGCCGAGCTTTGGGACGACAGCTCCTAGGCAACATAGACCTATTCTACTGTACATATTACAACGTTAGACAAGTGAAGGGAAAGGGGCAAATGGCTCCTGCAGCATTGCTCATCATTGGTCGAATACGCCAAGGGGCAACGCCTGCTATACAAGCAGAATTTAAATAGATTCTGGACGCAGCATACATAGTTTAGCCTGTGGAGAACGTCAACCGTGACTTGTTCAATGTTCACTGCCAAGTTCCGAGTGGCCAACTGGCTGTGAGCATCATTCAAGGTCTCCAGCTTGACAAAGAACAGCCTGTTTTTGTATCAGCCAGCACCAGCCATGTTGCAACGAGCTAGATAATCACTGGTAGGATAGGAGAACATACATGTTACATCATAATATGGAGGAGAAACAATCTTGAAATGAAGGGAATGTAGAGAGATATTCACTAGGAGTGGGAAACATAGGAAAGAATATATATTGATAGACAACTTTAAGAATAGGTAACTATTATAGAATAAAAATGAACAGGAATGCTGGAAGAGTAGGAAGATTAGCTTGACTAAGATAAGTTTGATTGGATGAATTTGATGTGAGGAAGTTGGCATTCCTATCATATCATAATGATGAATATTTCAATGTCTATTAATTAAGATACATTGTGTTTGGAAGAGGTGGCTCCAAATTAGTTCATGGCTGGCCAAATATTCCCCACTATCTTTCAATTTCAAATAGTTGACTTGACTATGCTATAATTACAAGTATTTCAATTGATCATACACGTCCACCTACAGAAATATTATGGTAATCAATGCTTCTAAATTATTGCAAATGTTATAATTCTGACTATTTTTATTATCTCCTATTAGTAGCTTCTAATTTGAAATTGTTATAAATGACACTTGAAGAATGATAATTCTCAGTGGGTAAGTAAATTTCCCAAGTTGGAAATGAAAATTCAACGTCCACTATGTATGAAAATTAACAATAACACTTTGTTCAACTCACACTATGTCACTATTTGCTGTACTCCAATTTTTCGTTTGAGAAAGGGCATACCTGCAACAAAATAGAAAATACATTATAAAGATGAAATTTTCAAACAAAATTATAAAAAATATATAAGTTTTTATTTATTGCACAGACAATAAACAAGAATGTATTTCTAAGAATCTGATTTCCAATAAGCTGTACAAACAGACATGAAATCAAAGTAGTAGAGGATGAAGATTGGACACATGCTACTGGCTGCATTAGTTTGGAACCAAGTCAGAAATAACGAAAAAGGGATTATTTTTTATTAATTCGCATGGAACAAGTAACCCGATTGAATGCAGAATCTTATCGTCGTTACACGTTTATAAAATTCTCATTCAGATACGTCTATAATCAAATAACAATTTATTTAATCATGTACAAAACTGACCCAAATAAAATGTCAACTCTATTAAAGAGGAGAGCTATGTTATCGAGAGGAAAGTGTTTTTCAAGGCCGTTATCGACTGAACTTGGGTGTTTATTTCAGTGTGATAAAGTTAGCAGATAAGCTTTTGTTGGTTTTAGTTATCACAGAGAACCGGCGCTGTGTTCGATGAAATTCCTCAAATACTGCACGATATCTATTGCGAATTCCAGGAGCTACAAAGAAAACAGAGTCGTCGGAATTGATGGAGGGATTTATTTTGGCGTTTTGTTTGAAAAGAGACAGTGCGAAGGTCGAAAAGAAGATTCCGACGGATGGAAGAGAACTTTATTAGGGAGTGGGGGCGGATCAATGCGGTCGCCATGGCAACAAGGACCCCCTCATCTACACCCTCGATCCAAGTCACCATCGTTGGCATCAAAGCCAAATACTCTACTTCTACTAAGTTCGGCTGCACTGCTACTACTCAACTGAACTGTCACAGATCTGGCGTAGGAGATCAACACAGAAATATTCCCGCTCTGACTCACAAACAAAAAGAAGAAACAACCGTTCAAGAATTATTATGAAAATAGTGTGTTCCTGGTATTTTATACAACGGATATTATCATCTCATCACAAATGAAAGATGATTTGAAAGAAATAAAATCGTGATTCTTTCTATACATTAATTTTGAAAAGGGGAAAAATTGAAGGGAAGAAATTAAATGCATACATATATAATTTATAACATTATTTGCTGCTCTTAAACTGAAAAATCGAGACGATAGAATAGATAATATCATTTAAACGCTTTCATTTTAAAATCATAAAATCTATTTTATCATACATGCTAATGGAAAGCGACTCATGGGAACGGCACTGGAATATTGTATCACATCAATTATTTCAATAAATTCTACACAGTACTTGGAATACATTTGAAAATAGTGTATTTGCAGCTCACTTGAACGTCACCTCACTGAATAATTACGATTATTCAACATTTGAATGTGATCACTGGGTATGAAATTGTACTGAATCTGATTAATAATAAAGCATCTACAAACACGGAACAAAGTCAAATAATGAGGGGGTGTTATTGCACAAGCAATCATTTCTGTGCAGTTCAATATGGATGGATTAAAATTAATTCCCTCTCAAGGTTGTTACTTTGTGTGCAGTATCATACATTCATCAACAGTGAACATTCATAGAAGGTAGTCACCTCAATGAAGGTGTCTGACAGTACAAGGTCAAAGTAACTAGAAAGAAGTACATTGTAACTTTTGTATTTTCTACTATACTTTCAATACTGGTATTGGTCGTCTTATTAAGGTACTTATCAAGATTGATACATGTAGAACACTGTGTTAGATATCATCATGTAACCCATATCGCGTGCATTTGAGGTTGAATTTTGAACAACAAATCAAGAGAATGAAGTTGCAATTGAAAAATGAAAGGCGCGGCGCGGCGAGGCGACCTCCGAAACGCGCCGCGTTGATGAACAGTGAAAGCGTGAGAAACCAGAATGTTGGCGCATTTTGTAACAAGGCAGGAGCCGTCAAAGCACTTCTAATGCAGGTGTTAAGGTTATCGTGAAAATGTCAGCTGAATGTCCGTCCACTACCACATCCCGGTTCATAGGGACCTTGAATCTCAAATTATGAAACAGAAATGCTTCAAGCAAAAAAGTCCGAACAAAATTGTTGACAATTGTTGAAAGTCTTCGTTTCACTTTTAGGAAATAATGTTTCTTTCCGCAGGGGAAAAGCGTACGAGGGACCAACCCGAAATATGACTGATTGTTTAAAATAATTAAACTATTAATTGGTTTAATGATGTGATCAAAGATTAAATAATTCCTCCTTTATTCATGAGATTAGTTGGATATCCATAAATCTTTTCAAATCCTGTTCATTTAAAAATGGAGAATGTTGAATTTGCTCTCCTAAACTTTGTTAGAGGACATTTCCTAGATATTGTCCAAGTTTTTTATTTTCTGTGTGAAGTTGAGGAGCACTGACCAACAAAGTTCAAAGCCAGAAGCCAAAGTTCACATTGACAGAAGCACCTGTGCTTAGAGAACAGTTTTCAAGTTCCAGCTGCACTTCTGCTGGTCATGCGGCTCTACTTCCTTTTCAAGCCACTTCTTGCCACTCATCCGGTCTAACTCCTCACACTCAAGTTACGCAACTCAACAGCTAGAAGGATTGGTCCCACTACGAACTAAAATAAATGTTACATCTTACGTTTTCCCAACTACATTTCCATTCCTTCAAGAATTCACTAAAATATATATATCATACCTCTACAACAAAACCTTTATAAAATGTTCGATCAATAGAGCCAATATTGAATGAAGTGCTCCAATTCGAGAATGATTTCATAACCTAACAAGACCCATTAGAGAATTAATTTTTCATTCAAATTTTTATAAAGAAAACTCATTGTCTTGGAAGATTGATTGTGATCCATAAACATACCTCATTGTTAATTATGATAATGGTGATAATAATCTTGCATTCATAATTTGCTTTTGAAGCTCTTTCAAACAATAGAGAATATTCAGACAGTCAATTCCCGAAATTAAACTTATACGTAACTCAATTGAGCATGCTTCTCACACAACAGGTTAATCATACAAGTTTTGCCAAGGTCAACAAATAAACTATAGAAAAACCTTTACACTGATACCTTGAACATTGCAACATAGAAGTGAAATATAGTCAAAAACCAACACCATTTCAGATCTTAGTGAGATTCCTAATAGTTGAGTCGATACAAAGTTTGTCATACTAAATTTAATTAGATTTATTCTAACATGCAATACAATCCCAATTCTTTTATCACTATTATTATAACCGTAAGCCAAGATGCAAACATAATACATTATATCAACAAAACAAAAACATTCAAATCTTCCCCAAAATATAAACTCTTTAGTACACTATAATAGCAACAGTACACTGTTCTGATCACATCTAATATTGTAGATGAATATTACAACATAACGCCATTCTTCAAGTGAATACTATCCCCAGCTATAGAAATGAGGTCAACAAGGATTAATAGCATGAATACCCTTGATAAAAACATATTTCCATAATAGTGTAAGATAAAATACCTTTGTTCATGAAATAATACATTTTTCCAAGCTGCAACAACTCAATTCGCTCAACAATTCAGAAACCTTTCGACCACCATAAAGGGCAAAACTATATTTCATAATTTACTGATGGAATTTACTGATCAAAGTTAATGATGGACTGATGAAGGCAGTAAATTTTCACGAAAGCGTTGGTCGAATCGACAGGGAATTGAGAGGTGAATTGAGAATAAGGAATGGGTGTGATTGTCGTCGCTAGCCTACTACTGTTGTTGATGAGCAGGTGTGTTACCTTTCAGATGAGGTTAGGTACATTTTCATCAACTGCTGCAGATCGACATGGCCCCCACCGGTCGCAGCAGCCGCCTCCGCCGCCGCGTGCAGCCGTCCGGTCATCATTCGCTTGCGAAGTGCGAGCACGCGGTTCTCCTTGCCGCCTCCCACCGCCGCTCCGGCCGCCGCGTCGTCTGCACTGCACACGGCTCTCTTCCTCTTGCCGGACACTGTCGTTGTTGCAGCTGCAGCCGCAGCGGCTATCTTGCCGGCACCGCCGATATCGCAATCCATTTTCGTTGAGTGTGCACTCGTCTCCTGACTTATCACACTGTGTCGACTTCCGCTTCTTCACCACTCACTCTCAGACTCTGAATTAACGAATCAACACAAACATCACCAGATTAATCACCCTTCACTTCCAAGCACCTAGAAAACAATTTTCAAAATAAAATTAAAATTTCTTGGAACTAAATAAGGCTGCGACAACGTCGAAACCATTCACGACTAGGGACTGATGAAGGCAGACTCACTACCACTGGCACTCACAAGCGGGCACGATCTCTACCTAGCAAGAGTGTAATGTAAGAAGCAAGGGAATGGAACTTAAAATTTGATAACTGGAAGTGTTCAGGGAGGGTTGTGAAAGTGAAGATAAGAAGATTACAGTTCATTATCTAGAAATAATTTTATTGTTAACTACGGTAACATTTCTGCGGGTTTGATAATGGATTGTGTTCACAGAAAAAATTGAATTATGTATAATTCAGTGAATTGGGAGACAAGATTTCACCCAAGAATTGGAAATATACTCATTAATTTGCTCATAATTTCCACAGACCTTTAATAGATCAAGTTTAGAAATACCCGGTTTCTAAAAGATAATTAGCAGAAGATGCTTTTCCCAATTGTATAAGAGAGAAATGACCACGTGGTAATTTTTGAACGAGATACTTTAAGAAACTTGTGGAATCTGACTTCAATCAAGAAAAGAACCTCTTCATAGAAATTGTAATTGAATTATCGATTACTTTTTTCCATTATCAAGTGGAAAGTTTCACCGGCTTTCAATCAAGACAAAAGCTTCTCGGAACACGCTAATACGTAAGTATCGAGTTGCCGCCTTTATTTAGAAGCGCGACGCCATTGGTGTATGAGGCAGGCGGGCAGTTGTTTGGAGCAGGAATGAAGCAGTTAAAGGTCAGTGGGATCGATCACCCTTGCCAAGGCCAAGACCAGTGACGTCACACACAACACCTCCCGAGATGTTGCTCCTAGCTAACTAAATAAAAATATGCAATGCCAAGTTGAGCGAGCTTAAGTTCGCTGATCCCTTGTGCATGAAAGAATGAGCAACGTGCCTCAGACTGAGCAAACTATTGTGAGTTTCCATGATTATTTCAAAGAAATCATGACAAAGTATTGATCGTGACTCATGAATTGCATTCTACTTTCGATAAATCAATACTTGAGAGTATTTGGTTTGTGTGATAGAATGTTAGATTTAGTATATTATTGAAAAATTGAATAAGTATGAGTGTTGATCGATTTATCATAATAGTAAAGAATTTTCACTGTTTGAGATAAAAATAAAAGTGGGATGTGAACTGAGATCTATAATATCATTATCATCATTTATCAGAATTCACACACGTTGAAAAGTAGTTTTCAGGGAAGAGGCATATGGACGTGTTGAGGAAGGTAATGATTAAAGTATTGAATCAGAGTCGAAGTTTTCACTAAATTGGATAAAATAATGAGACATTCTTCTTTTGAAATGATATAAGATTCATGGAAACGACCGGAAATTATAGAGCAATTTTTTACATTAGAATGGTTGGAAATACTCTACTTTATATTATTAATTTCTATTAAATAGATTGAGATGGTCAGCCTCTAGATATTCATGCTTTTAAAAACTTGAGTAAATCATGTTCTAGGATAGAGATTGTGACTGATAAAATTCAGTTTGGATACTATAAATTTACTAAATAAAATTACTGAAGAAATGGAATGTGTGTGAAGGAGTTTCCACAAAAATATCAGTTATATAGAGATGAAAATAAATAAAAATGAGTCAGACTGGGTTGAGCCCAATTTTAAAAATTTCAATGAGTAGGTACTAGAGTAAAGAAGATATAGGACTAGAGTAATGCCCGTGTGTGAGTGTGTGCGTACAGTGGTAGCAATAGAAATCTAAGCACTTACATATCAATAAATAAGACTATTGCGAAGAACTTAATCCGTTTGCACTGCATGGTTCCCGAGTTAAATAATAATATTGCACACGAATATTGCCGTAATAGAGATCGAGCACCAACTGACAAAGAAAGAGAGCGAACCGCGAACAAGACACGAGGCGAGGACAGAGCTCGCCAGCTGACTGGTGTGATGCGATGCGATGTGGCTGCCAGCCTACTCAATCCAACACTGACTGCCTGGAACCTCGTGTTACCTGCGCCCGCAGGTAAGGCAAGGTAGGGTAGGACAGGGCAAAGCCCCCTACAACGGCCTTTGGGGCGCAGACCCTCTCGAAAAACCGTGTGAAAGCCCTAGACACTCTGGGGCGACTCTTTTTGTGCGCTTCTTCCTACAAAATAAGCGGGAGAACCACCGCTATTTAGATATACATAAATGAATGAATATGAGCGATTCATACCGGTGACACACTATTTGAAATTCCCTATTTTGTACTAAGGGTAACCGTGATTCGGCTGTGAATCTATTCCATTCTCATCCTGCAGAAAATATAATGGGATAGACAACTCAAATTACTGGTTTGAGCTTCAGGTTTGTGAGTTTCAAGTGAAATATGATTAGGTATGTAATCATAGCAATTAATATACTTTATCTAAATTTTGCAGATCACACAAGTCACAACCAGTTGACTACAAATAAGTCTAATACTAAAATTAGTAGATAACTTGGAGCGAAATGCAATTATTCCAATGATTGTAATAAGGATGATCAGGAGCAGCCAAACCTCTCTCTGTTTTGAAAAGTGAGTATTCCTGAATGAAAAACATGAATTTGCAGCATACAATTCTTTATGAAGGATGAAATAGTTATTCTTAACTCTAGAAATGAGGATAATTTGGTTTGAAATATTATTCAAATACCTCTGAATTTATAAATCGAATTTATTGTGAACTAAAATACACTGAATGTCCTTGTAAGATACAATTTATTTATTTCGGGAGAGAGGACTAAATTATTCAATTCATTCGAAACAATGATTATTTAATTATAAGAGACCTTAAGAAGGACGAAAATCCGTAGAGAAATCTGTCAATAACTTGATGAGTAATAAAGATAAAAATACATCGTAGTGGAAGATAGAAAAAAAACAATAAGATTTGGTTGAAATTATAATAAAGCAATCGATTTTCTTTCAGCTAATTAGAGAGAATGGGTTCTAATGGAGTATAATAAAACATTACTATTTTTGGTGGAACGTTTAAATGAATTCACCTCCTGTTCAATGATGAGATAGCAGATAAGCCTAGACTCGCCCTTAAATTTTATAATTATTATTCCAAAGCAATCGAATAAAGCTACGAATTGTAGCCTAACTGGAATGCAGTAAATATTTTCGACAGCTGTTCAAGAAAGGAGGGAAGTGAATGATAATTTAGAAGGGAAAGAAACGAAAAGGCAAGAAAGCCTACTGCTCATACTGATGGCTTATAATATTGTGGCAAGACGAGGAGGGTTCATTGGGTTCCCACCGTCCCGGTTGGAGCGGGCCAGGTAAGGAAACAGAACCAACGATAGACTGTGCACTATGTGGGCTGCCTAGCTTGCATGGAAGAAGAAGCACTCCCGAACATGACAACTGGATAGATAGGAAGATGCCAATGACAGTTACCTGCCCGATTCGACTAAATTCGAGACCTGGAAACATTTTCCAGTCCAACTGGAAGAAAGCCAGGGTTGAACAATGCCAAAGGAGAGTCCCACCAACAAAGAATCAGGAAACTTGAAAATCCAAAAGCAACTGAAAAGATGCTCTGAAAAGCAACTGAAAGTTATCTCTCTGTATATCGAATGAGCACAAATATTGGAATGGTTCTAAATGAGAAAAATGCACCTGGAATTGTAGCTGGAATAACAAAACGTAGAATAAGTGTTAACTATTGCGAAAAATGGTTATGTCGGCGAGGTGGAACACCTTCGGGTCTCTCCACAGAAAAAAGCCATACGCTAATAATAATAGTATTAACTAGCTTGCAAATAGCAGTTGATGTATTTTCAGAAGAAGAAGAAATTAGTGTCAAGTGCATTTAATCAAATACTATACATCAAATCTGAACCCAATCATGGAAGAATCTATATTCTAGTCCAACAAAAATTACAGATTCTTTAAAAATATAATATTGGAGAATATACTAATCATTCAGATGTATTCTCATCATATCAATTAAAATTTCAGGGAAATTTCAATCAAAATGTGTGATCTAGATAAAATAACGCCAATAAATACTTCCAATAACATGGAGAATCAGAAAAAGCTTTCGTTTTCTTCATGAGTAGTTATGTAAGCATGTTATTTGAGCGAAGAATCAGATTTTGAAGAGCGGAGTTGCAAGAGTTGGTGCTTGGAGCTGGAGAGAGACATCGATTCGAGATGCACACATGTGTGTGTTTGGAGGCTGGGCTGGACTCGGCAGGCGGTCGGTCGGTGGGCCAACGCGAGAGAGAAGCGAGACAGCGCAGCGCTTGGCATGCCACAGTCTGTCAAGTTTATTTTTGTTCAGAGTCTGGCTTGTGGAGTGGAGAAGCAGCGCCGAATCTGGCCGAGAGAACACAAAGAAGATTCGTGCAGGTGGAGCATGTATGCAGGGAGGAGTGGAGCGAGGAGGAAACCGGCGAAGGTCGCCCGGAGAGTCGACGTTCTCGGTCCAGCCAGCAAAAAGTCCAACAAAAAAGCGTCCTAACCTCCAATCTGCCGGCTAGGCAGACAAAGACTCAGCTCCAGCCCAACCAGCCACGTTTTCCGGCATATTACACCAACAACAAAATGTACCGTCTGCCAAGGCATTTCGAAATAACCTACGAAAATATTGATCAAAAGAACTGAAAACTATACAGGAATATGTTCTAGAATATGTTTTACATGTACAATATTCAAGATAAAACAAGAGTACCAGTACGAATAAAATTATAACCTTCAAGTCTAGGCGTTGATCGCCTCAATTACGTATGGAGTTGGGAAAGGATTTTATTATTATAAAAACCAATTTTTATTACGACTAGACTATCATAACTGTATTAAATGATAAGACAGGATGTGATATTGTATCTGGCCTAGCCTTGTTTAAATGAAGACAAATGAAGAAAAAGAGATAAAAGCTTCTCTTGTGACTTATTTATTTATTTTTTGTCTTTCATTACAGGCGAGGTTAGGACTCGCAGGTCCTCTCTTACACTTAACTTATATAGGTGTGAATAGAGAAGGATCAGTATTGATGTCCTGCCGAGGTGTATGAATCTACTAGTAAAGTGACGAGTTAATTTCGAATGAGCATCCAGCTCCTTAATGAACATGAAAAGGAAAACTGTAAAATTTTAATTAATTAAATAATTTTTCTTGACACAATTGATGGATATAAAAAACAAGGAGATTGACAATCAGTCTCAACAAGCTTGCAAATAATTACAAGCTTTCAGTTGAAAATTTCAAGTTAAAATTTATGAAAAGCTACGGTGTTGGTAAAAGCCTGGCAGACTGAAAGCGTAGAGGCCTGCTATTACGAGGGAACCCTCCCTTATCTCGGGCAAACACTAGACACAGTGTTTGTACGCGCATAATGAACACTACATTTTTTATGCGACTGAACAAATAAGATATATTCTATTCGAGCTCTTTTGTTTGTACAGCCGAGGATGGGCAAAGCCAGAATATTGTACAGCCAGGACGAACTGCATCCAATTCAGGCGCTAAGACCCCGTCGTGTGATATTTACATAGACAGCACCTTCAATAGAGCGGTCGGTTGCTTGTATAATGGCTTTGAGATACTTTGCCTTTCAACGAATAAAACACCTCCAGGTCTCTGGCTCAAATGAACCTGCTGCTTGCAATGGAAACATGGATGTGCTAACAATAAGTCAAGTTATTTACATTTTTGTGAAAATAAATTTATAAGGAGAGAGAGATTCAGATTCATCCACTTTCATGTAGATTACATAATATATGGGCTAAAATCCTATGTTATGAAAATAAATAAATGAAATTCATTACATAGTTCGCTTGAGTTATCTAAATCTAGTCTGGAAACTTGTCAAGTGTAACAGATATTAATTCAATATGCTAAGGCTAATAAAATTTGTTCTGTACCCACATGAAAAACTAAATGTATATAATGTCCATTCTTGGAGAGGGATATTGAAGAACAATTATCATAACACAACATGACAACCCTGAACACACTCTTTCTGAGAGATACGTAAAATGATTGATTGTGGCTCTCTCTCTTCCTGAGAGAGAGGGAAAGAGAGAGTAAGACAGAAAAATAGATGATAATATTTTCACAGAACTCAAGCTCGAGGAAAAATGAATCAACATAGAATAAATCAAGATTGTTCAAATGTTTTTGATCATTAATAAAATACGTATTTCCAGTAATTCACAGAATATTGTGATCAGTTTGTCCCCCATTGCAATAATAGCATCAAATTTTTATAGCACTTCTATTGAAAATATCGAAGTATTTGTCTTGTAAGCATAAGTAACAGCATAGCAACTCATGGAGAGCTGGAAAGCTGATTTTATTCCATATTTGCTTCGGGGCAAAACCAATTCAGACAAGCTTACATTGGTTAGAACAAAGAAGTTCCCGTCTGCAGCAGTCATTTCTCAATCCATACAAGCAACAAGAATATTGAAAAGTTACAATCCATACAAGCCGATAGCGCAGACAAGTCGAGAAACATAAAATCCACATCCACCGACCATTTGCTGTGACAAAGCCGCAAGTTTTCCTGTGCAACATAACCGGTTCCTCGATAACCACACATCAGACGTAGGAATACACGGCAGACTGTCGCCATTGCCATCAAGTCTTCTCAAGCAACGGTTGACATGAATCAATCGACCAATTCAATCATCCAATTCGACCTATCAACCATTCCCCAAATCATAGGAGAATTGATTCATAAATTACTCCATCAAACAATATAATTTTGTTCTCTATACTTCAATGGAACATCGAAGACAGCATAATGGTAACATGTACTGCAATTCTCAATGTGAAATATGAACCTTGTCTCAAAGCCTCTGCAAATGGATGTATTGAGAGGATTCCTTTATTAATTTAATTTCATTTTGATAATTTGTAAAATACTTTGCATTTTTGAAATACCTTACTACTTTTGACTGAAAATATAATCTTTAAATCAATAGATAATAAATACACAGTATTTTAGTAGTAAAATTATTTTAGTATAGACACAGTAAGCCAATATCATAACGTGTAAAATACCACTCAATACATTATGTCACGCTTTACAAGACAACAAAGGACCATACTCTACTAATTCAAGTAACAAAGGAGAGCTTCTAAAAGTAATGACAGCGAAATAAAAAAAGCATTGAAGGGAAAATACTAGGCCACATTGTAGGTTCCAATGTGAAAAAAGCGATGAGCAATGACTCAGGGCCGAAAGGGCCGCTCTATTTTCGCTATTCTCTATACAGTACTCGCTATTTATTCCGTTGAGTACTGAGTATCGAGCTCCCAACAATTCCATGTGCATCAAATAGACTGGAACAGCAGCTGATGCCAAGTACGAACTGTACTGCGTTTGTGCGTGAGTGCGTGCGCCTCGCTATCAGCCCTAGCGCAGCACAAGAACAAAAGCGAGCAGCCCTCGCCATTGGCTGTCATTTGCATGGGGTTCCTAGTCGGCCATTACTTAGGCGCACTGCTGTAATTGCCCAACAACAGAAACGGCAACAACAAATTAAAACAGAAAGCCCGGCAGCGGCAGCCCTCCTCAACAGAAAAAAAACCAGCGCACCGATATTTGACTCGAGGCCCGCGGCCAACTCCATTCATCAATTAATATGTTAATGCGTAAACGCTACTGCAATTAAATTAACGGAACACGGATCAATGTCGCTGCTGACTGTAACTGCCCCACAATTATTACAGAATTGATGGGTGGACAATGGGATATTCTAAAACATAAAATCCCACTAAAAACTGACGTGTTGATAAAGTTGAGGTTTTGATTGGTGATACAGAAATCTATGATGATAAGAATTTGAATTATGGAGAACTTTTTTTAATAGTTAATACTGATAAAACATCAACAACTGATTAAAAACACTGATTTAGAATGATGGATTTTTCATTGCAAAGCTGCAATTTTTTACAAAGCAGCAATTTTTTTTCTCAGCAATTTTTTACAAAGATAAAAAATCAGAATTAAAATTATCTGAGAATAGATTGGGAAACAGGCGAATGAGAATTGATTAATCAAAACCTATTGGTAAATATTATTCACTGAGTAGGATACTATTTACCGGATAGATAGTGAAGTATAGAACTTCACAGCCAACATACATGAATAATGCCGAGTATAGTAGACAACTCCTGATTTTTGCAATACTAATACTTCGTTTTCGAAGCAGATATAATACCTTTACGCTGTCACTTTCAAACACAAATACCACATTTTATCGATTATCATGGCTCAGTGAGCGAGACTATCGAAGATTGATAAGCACTAAAAACGCGATAACAAGAGTTTGGTTCACAACAAATCACTTTTACCTCTTCAATTTCATGTTTTCGCCAACGTATTGCAGTCGAATAATTGTGGGATATGCGTAGGCCGTATTAAACAGGGGTGGCTGACAACTGATAAAACACAAACAACACATTCGAGTACACTCCGGCCACTGTAGATAATGAAATACGACTGAGACGATAATGGCAACACATTTACGAAATTCCGCGCTTTGCAACGCCTATCGCCGGCTACAATATTGCAGTAGGCCTGTGTTGTAGTACGGATAAGACAACGATCAGGATTCAATTCACTCGAATTATTCAGAACTCGGTCCTTGACCGACTGGCATAATTCACCAGGTAGAAAGAGAGCGTGAACTAGGTGATGACGGTGGGGTTGGGAGATCGGTGTCTCTTATTATTATAAGGAAAATTGATCAAGTTCACGGGAAAGGAGCTATGCAAAAGACAGTCACATTTCCAATAAATATGTCAAGGCCTGGCTGTGAAATCAGGCCCAGATTTCCGTGGAAGGTCGTAAATTCGAGCGGTAAGTCCAAGGATCGCATCATGACTGTATCACCGCTGTCACCGACACTGACGAGGTTGTGCTTATGCCCCTAACCAACCAGCAATTTCAATAGAAGAATATAGGGAAAACACCATTCTTCATACACTTACAATCTTATTTCATCATTATTGATTAATTATAGATATATGTATTTCATTTCTGATTTGGCATTGTATTTTTTCTACGGCAATGAATTGTTTATTTGAATTTGACGAACTTATTCCAGTTGATTATGATTTACGAGTTGAAATTATACACAGATCTAATTTAGAATTGAATTATTATAGTCGTTATTTCAGTATAAGTGGGCTCAACAATTTAATTCTTGTTAAATTCAGTTCACAACTGTGACACTATCACGACAGTGCGCTCTTAATAATTTACGAATAATGATTAAATTCCAAAAATGATTCTGAAATGCTAAAGTAATAAATTATTGCTTTTCTTATTTAATTATCTTTATAATTTTGCTGAATATGCCAAAATACCTTGAGCAGTCATTAAAATACCTTAATATTGAAAACTAAATTAAATACTAAATATTTTAATTAAAATACTCATCTCCCTCTTGAAATAAATCTTTTTTTGTCGGGTTTATGATGGTTGACACTGGAATTGAATGTGGGACAGAGAAAATACGTGTATTTATTTATGATGCCTTTAACAAGTACAGTGAATGAGAATATATTCTTGTAGATGAAAAGCTTGAGGTGGTGAATGGCAAATCTCTTTGGAAATAGTAGAATGTTAAAAGCATAGGCTACAAATAAATCTATGAAAATGAGCCAGGTTGGTTGTGCGAAAAGCAATGAACAAATTCTCTCACGCCATCAGCACTATGCTAACAGAGAATTTTAATTGTTCTCTTAATCACAATTTACTGGGCAGAAAATGACTAAGCTATAAATTCGATGACTTGACACAGCCGAAGAAGTATGACGTCATAGCAATAGTAGTGGTGAATGGATCAGGAGGTAATTGGGTGCCGAGTCAACATCGAATGATTAGGATAAACGCCATGATAACCTGAGAAGCAGGATCGAGTTTCACAATAACAAGTACCAAGTACAGTAAGGAAACATTCACACATAACATCAATCATGATTAATCGCAGAACCCTATTTCTGTGAACCTGCCTTATTCCACACAACCAGTAATACATAAGTTATGTTGAACAATGTGGGAATGCCAGAGGAAATATCGTAATAGTGATGAACACAATGAAAATTATGAATTCTCTTCAAACAATTATTCATTATTCACCCCCACAACAATACTGTTAAACAAATTCAAATAATTTTCAAAATTCATTTTCTCAACCGCATATTGTTAACAAGAGAATGGTAAGAAAAATCAATTCCTCCTCCACGTATTACTAAAGCGGAAAAGTAATCAATGATCTTTGAAGCCGCAAAACATGACATGTTTATAACCGTTCTTTGTAATATATCAGCCTTGAAAATTGATTGAATCTTCAGACTGCGAACGATTGGAATAATTCACTGGTTTAATGAACCCGGAAGATCATTCCTACTCTCAACCAACTCACATCGCCAATTTTCGGAATACAAACTAGACCAGTTTCAATACGGTTAGAAAATTTGGTTCTCTTCGAGTTTTCGAAGTTTTATTTCCTATATTATAAACAGCTAAATAAACAGTAGAATCATAAATTTTTAAGAACGTTACTAGATTTATAAAATTTTCAGTAAAGTTTTTCAGATAGACTGTGATACTTGACAACACTCAATTCCTATTTAAGAATCCAAATCTTATAATGTGGAATCCCCCAAATGCGAAATTCATAATTTAAGAAGAACTAAACTTCCATGTGATTCAACGCATGAATTTGGCAGAACAAAGAGCTTGCTAGAAGCTGATTGACAAAAAATGGAGCTTTTGACCTTCAGCGCAGTTTTTCAAATCAGGAAGAGTCTTTTGAAGCTGCAAAAATTAGCGTCCAAGGTCTTAGTTAATTATCCCGTTATAACCGAACAAAAATATTTCTGGCTACACAAAAATATGGATCTAAAACACAGAACATTACTATCCTCAATTGCATAGAAAATTATAACAGCAGTCTATTCATTCAAATGTGTTGGTTAATGGTAATACAATAAATGTAATATTCGTGCTTTATTGACCCACTAAATACATAAGGAATACTGAAAGAGTAAGAATAAAGAAAAGAATACTCGGAAGCTATCAAATTTGTTCACATTGAAATACAGAAGTGAGATGATTGTTCAAAATTTTAAATTCAAATGCAACCCTCGAAGTTCCTATTCTTGACCTATTCCAACGATTGATTTAAAATTTCCAAGACTATTGTGCGTGGGTTAGAGGGGAAAGTTGAGATAAGTTAACATAACTTGGAGCTTTCTCTCAAAGATGATGAAACGCCAGTGACAATCAAAGCAAAGCAACACTGATAAAGCATACTTGGAACAGCATTTTTAGTTCAAACTGCTCTGGAACTGTGGCAATACAAAACTAAAATTAATTTTTTTCAATTTTCACAGATTTTTTAATAATTCCAGTAAATTCAATTTTATTTTTCCAAAACTTTATAGCATCCAACATATTCATAGCATCTAACATATTAACCTTAAAACACCAACACTTGACAAAAATTGAACACATTAGATTCAGAGGAAAAAATCCCCAATAAAAAAGAATCGAATCAGAATCGAATCTACTGAAGCTATATAAAAGGTTTCCGAAATAAGTAGCTTCAATACCGAGAGGTAGCTTCTTGTTGTCAGCAGGTTTAACTTGTATGACTTCAATACTAACCAGTTTGGTAGGTCTACATTAAGATCTAATTTTAATGATGCGAACCAGTTGATAAACGAGCTCAAGAGTGATTTGACTTGATTTAAAATAATTCTACTACATCACGGAGCTGGATTCAGACCGATGGATCCAGATTTCAAAATAATTACTTCCTCCATTATTAATCATTTTCAGATTATTAAAAACTCATAAATAACTAGGCTTTTTATTTTTCCAAATTCCAACTCAATTTCAACAAGTCTATAGTGACTTTAATTGATCAAGTCCTCATTTATTGCAACGAGTATTGGAGTACAGTTAGTTATCATTAGCGGATAGCGCATAGAATAAAAATCAATAAAATGATTAATCGATAATTTTAAAAGATCTCATGGAACTTTTACAAACTGGTAAAAAAATGTCATGATCTACTGAAAATCCTTACTTTTACTGCTGCAGTATAATCACGTGTTTTTCTATTTTAGGGGAAGGGGTATACTTTGAAAATAACAATGAGAAACAACACTGCAGCCTGTTCCATGCCTCACGTGAGTGCAATGATTACAGTCGAGGATCCTGTATTGTTCTCAGCTTTTGACAGGCTCAACCTCATTATACTGGACGTCTAATTACATTGTTTTTGAAACTTGGTGGACAGGGTATTTGAGTAGTCAAATAAATTGCTTTGTACTTGACCTTCCTGAATTGAGGATTTTTGGTGGTGTGAGATATGGAAATTCTGTTTCAACATGCAATAAGGAAACATTGGAAAATTCTCTTTCGTGTCTTTAAAACATTATTGAAAGTTCTCATAAATTTCCCATTCATTAACGGGTTTCATGTAAATGAAGCATGGCAGCCTGATCAGGATGTTAGATTAGATTGGTTGATTCACAACTCAAGGTTTGAAAAGTCAATTGAATGATAATGTAGAAACCAAACAATGAACTGAAATGTCCCGTTTTAAACCCAAATAAATTGAAGGGAAGACCTTGAAATAGAAGGACGGTTTCAAAAGCAGGAGAAAACCATGGAAAGTACAATAGTAATAGATGGTAACAATACATATTTAAACTATTCTGAATGGAAACTAACTAATGGAATCAACAATTGACAAGCAAATTCAAGAGCTTCAACAAAAAGCTTCAACGGTTCCTTGGAAAATGAGCCTGGCAGTGTATTTCCGTGTGACGTGGAACAAAGAGCAAGTAACAAGGCGATAGCTGATATGACAAAGGAAACGTCAAGACGATAATGACTGGTCGACAACAGATGGGAGAAGAAATTTGGTTAGCTCATTGTCTTCCGCACGTCACTTTCTCTCAGAGGGCAGCCAGTAAATAAAAACTAAAATTTCACCCACTTTCACAGCTCGGTCTCCAATACTAATTCCATTTAGGTTCTAATTTACAGGCAAGAAGACAGCTCGCGCCCAAAAGCAGTGGGATGCACTTGCCTCCTATCAATAAATAAGCTACTAAAAGTACATGGTAGAGGAATACTCTTTCAAGAGAAATCTTCGATGCTCAAACATTTTTGAAAGTTCACAGAACACTCTCATACTAACACAATATAGTACTCATTAACATACTCACACAAAATAAAATTGACATCAGAAATGTTTTCACAGTAATGAGAGAATAATTGACTTTGGAACTTGTATCACACGTGTATAGTGTGACCAAGCAGAGAAGAGCCTCTTACATGATGTGAAAATGACTCCAGCTTGGTCAATATTGATTTAAAAAATAGCAATTTGATCTCAAATTGTAGGGAACGATTTGATCTACTATTAAGATCATATTTATAATTCTTCCAAAAATATTGACCAAGCTGGAGTCATTTTCACATCATGCAAGAGGCTCTTCTTTGCTTGGTCGGACTATATTTTGTGTAATCATATTGATATAGGCCTAGGTGGATTTTGAAGTCGTAGAATAAATGCATAAAAAAAGGGTGAATTACTTGATCTATAAAGTGTTCTTTGTTGTGATTTTTGATGTTTGGGATTCATAATAAATCCTTTTATTTCTTATTCAGCACCAATTGAACAATTGAATGTGAAGTTTCACTATTGTTTCATCGTACAATACAATCATGCAATCTTCAATATAAAGCTCAAAAAATAATCTTTTAGTTCCTACTAATGTTACACTATCATGTGCATTCCTTAAAAGGAAGGCTGAATATTCGAGTTCACTTCCACTCATAATAATATTTCTACATTCAGAAAACGTTTCCCAAAGTTATTTCAGTTTAAAAGTTTCAAAGCTGGACAGTCTGGGAAAGAAAGCAAGCAGAGCAAGCAGTCAGTCCGAGGAAGCTCAACAATGGTGAAAGAATAAGCGAGTCCGGCCTTGAAATTAGAGAGTTGCTTGCATGAATATGGATGGATGGATACGGATGGAGGCACTGACGCCAGAACAATGGAGTGCTCTGCTCGTCTGTGCTGTGTGCTGTGCTTTGCTGCCATCATGCCAACATCCGATACCTACACAGACTGCATGGACAAATAGACCAGCTTGGCTGGTGGTATCGATCACAATTCCGGAGACGATCGAGTGACACTACGGAACTACTGTTCTGCTTACCAACAACAAAATTCACAGGAAGCTAGTGACAATAGGTGAATGGGTAGTCAACGCCCCCAAGTTGCATATGTGTAATAGCCTGACAAATCTGTAAGCCACTTTATAAACTTTTGTTCACTGTTCTATATTAATACTCGATTTAGTAGGAAAGACGAAATCAAAGTAAACATTTTTCTACAGATGGAACTATTTTCAAACGAGGAGTATATAGAAAGCCACATATAGTATATAGAGAAGTATATAGAGCCATACATGTGGAAAATTGCTGGCGTGTCAAGCGGGACGCATAACCTCATCCTTCCAACTACTAGTTTCCTCTACACAGACACAGCTTGTACACATTTTCCAATTCTGTTTTATGAAAACTACTATGAATTAAAAACTGTAACCTACTTATATTCATTCATATAGCGCATTATATTCATTATTTATTTATTCATTTTACAGACAATAATAACTCATTGGTTAAAAACACAGACTTGTCCAAAACGTCTTCATACCAAATTTTTACGAATGATAAGGTTCGAAACTAGGTTATTTTTTCGAAGCACTTCAATTAAAAATAAATTTATAGTACAGGAGAAATAACTAATCGTTCAATTTCAATTGATAATAAAGTATTTCATAAAACAACCATTACTGTATAACAATATTCTTTGTCTGTATGGAAGTTTTAATGTTTTCTGTAAGTTATCTACAGTATTTTGTGTGTACGGAAGTTTTATTGTTTTCTGTAATTTATCTACTGTAGACTGATTATTTTGAAATTCGATATAGAACAAAAGCTACTTCTCTATTTCCGTATTATTCTCTACACAAAAATATTCCGATACTCAATGCGAAACAATATTTTATAAATAACATAATTATTATCGCCGTATGAAAAGGTCAGCTTGGGTTAACCTAATCAACTTCTAAATTTAGTAGCTCGTATCCTAGAGCACATCATCATCGAAAATTATTACAATAAGAGATGAATCATAATCTTAATCCCGAATAATGTTTACTACCATTTAAATTGCCACAATAATTACGATAGACATAAATTATTCGACTATCAGCGGAGATATGTCACTCAATTTCAAGTTAAAAGAAACAAGACAGGCTATGTTTTTTAATATTTTGCGGAATCATAAAAATTAAATTGAGAGTCATGAGAAACAAAAAAAACAAAGAGAAATTGGGATTCCCTGAGATTTGTTTAAAAGCGAAAGGAAAAATATTATTTTTGGATTTATAATACAATGTACAGTTGTAAATAACATGTTTTTGTGATTCTCGTTCATGATTGGGGTTCTGTTTGGATTACTTGTTTTTTAAGATCTTCTGAGACTTGTGAATAATAGATTTAGATGCGTTTTTGGCAATTAGCCGAGGTGCGGTTAGCGTGAGTTATAGCAGTAGCAGCAGCTGGAACAAAGACAGCCGACTGCCAGAGAAGTGAATGAGCGAGACTTCCGCTGACAGTCAATTCACAGTTTCCTGTTCTAGACTTACGTCTGCCCCCCTCTCCTTTCCCCACAATATTGCCCTGTGCCCCGATCAACTACTATTTGAAACCGATTCTTTTGACTGGCAAGGAACAAAGACAAGCATCGTGTCTCATACATCAACATAGTTACAGAGATACAACATGATCTTTACAACGTTCAGATAGATCAAAATATCAAATACCGAACTCATTCTCTAAAATGTTTCTCTTGAATTTTTTAGGAAAGATGAGTTTATAATTGAGTACATTACTACATAGTTCAAATATTATTTGTATTTATTTCGGAGATTCGAAATTCATCAGTACATGTCAAGCGAAAATCTAATCACTAGCCTACTTCATTACAGTACTAAATTTCAAAATATAAGGATCTTGATGTCTTGATGACTTAACTCGCATACATAAAGACGGACACAAGTAAGATCATTCTATTAGTATTTCATCAATTCCAAATTTGTGGACTATGTTCTATTTTCTTGTTAGTTGTTTTGTATCGCATTCACGTCGTTACAACTACCTCAACATATGACACTCAGCCCGGAAGCAAGCTTCACGACTACAATGATGTTATCAGATCAATATTTCACTTTCAGTAGTAGCATGACGACTATTTGATGCATAATTTATTAGCGGCTTAGTAGACATCTGCTGTCGCTGCTTTCAATAATTGAAAACCACGACGATAGTAAAAAGCATGTGGGGCGTGAGCCAGTGGCAAGCGGAACGACACTATTTTCCATTGCATTGTACACAGTTGAGTACAGTCAATGTAATTGTACTGAGTGTAATCGCAGATAACGTGCAGCTGGATATAGACTGTAATAAAAGTTTAATGCAGTGTAGTTTCTTCGAGCCAAGTTTCTTAAGATTATAAGTTTACATGTAATTTAGTTTCCTTGAGTTAAGTTCAGTGCTATTTGTAAAAGAATGGTGAAAAACCGTAGTCTGATAGAGTAGCAGTGGCGGCAGACGAGTCGACCCGACTATATATGCAAGGCGATTTGCTCGGGCTGCGGGCTGACAGCTGCTGTCGCGCACAAACCGGCAACGTCGCAAGACAGAGGGGGAGCGCACAAAGGTGGCCGCCCTCACCACGGCACAGTGCGGCAACACAGCAACTTCCAACCCCTGACGATCCTTCCCTTCACAATAAAACCGATCACTCGACAAAAGCTCGTGCACTGTACAATCTCTCACTAGATAGGGCCCGAGAAGGGCTCACTCTCTCGAAGGGAGAAACTACACAAAGAAATTCTTGGCTCAGCCGAGCCGAGCCGTTGCTTTGCTCCTTTTAAAACATACGAACAAAACCCTAGAATCATGATCCAGATCGCCTGCTAAAGTGGCTAGTGGCTCAACTATTGTAATCAACACTATAATGAGTGGTGACAAAAATCACAAGCCGCCACCAGCAGGTGAATTGTGGTCACCCCTGCCATTGTTTTAGCTCGAGGGAGCTGCCGGCACACGTAAGAAAAAAATGAGGGTCATATGAGATCAAGAATAGGGGTAGGTATTACATAAATCAGTAAACATTGATCTTATTGTTATAGATGAATAGAGAACTGAAGAATTGAGATTGAATTGAATAAACTCATACAAACTTCTTAATCCTTTTCTTAAAAATTCTCAGAGTTGAGCTCAGTACTTAGATTTCTCAAAATGGATTTTTACCAGAAATTGAACGGGTTCAATACAGATCCATTAAATTTTGAACATGAAAGTCGAACGTTCCATGTAACTAAGGCACTCAAATTATAGTAATATTTTTTTCAAAATAACCCTGGAACAAAGCATGAGAATAAAAAAAACAATATGCATCCAATTCTTGTAGAGCTACATTGTGATTCATGTGATTATATCAAAGAATCAATTCTTGTTTAATTACAGTGAATAAATAAAGGAATATTTCACAAATTTACTCCAATGAAATATGACTCTCTCTTCGTATAGTTACCAACAATTTAGAAAATTAATGTACTCTGACAGCACATGCTGAATTTCAGTACCAATTTTGACAGGAAACAATTTCCAACAGCTGTAAAGCAAAGACCATCAACTAGAAAGGGAACGCAAGGTTTCTGAGATGTCTTTGAAGGGGCCCATCATTTTCTTGCAGCCTCACTTCGATAAGAGCGTCTCTCACAACATTGAGAGACGTGCAATCATTTTGCAGCAGACTGTCACGTTTTCCCAGACCACTCAAGCGTTAAGATATTCCACAACTCGTCTCTTCCCATGTATCAGCAGCAGCAGGAGCAGCACTCAAGACTCGAGCAGAGGCACAGAGCACATAGCTCAACACACAAGAGACGAGATTGAGGGATGAGAGGGCTGCATTACAATATAAAATAAGGGAGAAACTGGCTGCCAGATGACATCTCTCCAAAGCTTCTGCATACTGAAATCTGAACTCTCATCTCAACACGAATAATAAGTACATAGTGGCAGTTACGTCCTTTATACATGAGCATAAATATAATATAATCAATCCTAAATGGTTTTATTCATTGTATGTATGATTTATGGTTAGTCTAGCATGGGAATGTTGCTGCTATATCATTACTCCTCTCACAACCAACCATCTTGGAAAGATTGACAATAATTAAACTTAAGAATTATAATAATCAACTACTATTGGTGAAATAGAGTATTCTATTATAATTAGTCCATTATAAGTCTGACACAATCCATATTAAAAAATTAACGAATAAAATACCTCCCGTAATACGAGTATACTAATAGATGTCAATATATCACGAATTGTATACAGGTTTATTATAAAATTCCATTATTATTAAGATAATCCATGTTATCATCAGATTCATTAACAATATTTTCAATTATTTATTTTCATGTGGTATTAATCTAAAAACCAATCAGAATATGAGAGTTACTTGCTAAATTTCTTAATTGATTTCTTTCATAGAAAATAATTTCCCATACGGTCTTCATCTTCCACATGTTTCCAAATTCAAAGATAATTTTCAAAACAATGTGAGATTTAGTATCTAGTTTAATTTCTCAATTTCTCTCTTAGTGAACAATTTCACATAGTCTTTATCTCCTCATGTTTCCAAATTTCAATTCGAGTTCAATTATAAAAGTTAATAAAATTTCCGTATTTATTATAGTATACAGCTATTGACTATTCCTAATGCATCCATCGATTGTAATACTTCATTACTTGGTAGGATAGTTATTACATAGTGGTGGACACATGGTGTTCAGAAAGAACAAACTGGCAAGGTGGGTTGGAAGTGTATAGAAACTTGAAACATTGAAGCAAAGCAGCAAGTAAACCGTGAGAGACGACCAACGAAAAGCAGCAGCAGAGGCAGCAGCAATTTCAAGGACACGGCTGTAATACTCCCGACAACCAGTTCCTTCGTTTCTCATTTTTCAACTCTGGCCGTGGCGCTGTCTCGCGTCCAAATCACCAACCACACATCTGGTGTGAAACTGGTTGCCAATCGAGCTCCTTCAATAAGCACGCATGCAGCTAATCAAAACTTATCACGATTGATAAAACATCCAATTTAACAAGTTCAAGAGCTGACCGTTGTCTAGCTCAACTCCAAAACTCCTTTGTTCCTTTCAATTACTCCTAGAAGATAAAACCGTATTCATGCTTCTCCGATATCATTAAAACGTTACAGCGACAATAACACAAGATGACAATAGTTAGATTATACAAAAAATCAGCCGATATTCTATACAATAATCAATCTAGGGAATCTGTACATGGTTATCTTACAAAATAGTATAGTTTATATTCAAGTTATTTCGATTTATTAATTGATAGTTAACTACAATAATTGAGTTAGTAGTGCTTATGAGAAACTCCCAATACATTTCAAATCTGTTACTGAAATTAATGAGCATATCTTTGATGTGAGTCTATGCTGGGCTGAGAATTTTTCATGCCAAGGGAGTCAGGCAAATAATCAAAAGTGAAAAGGGCAATTTTGATTATTTGACAAGGTATTTTCAAATCTACTCTTGGATTTTTTTTCTCCTAATTAGTTACCAATGAACTGAATTTCAAATCCTACAATGTGAGAATATAATGTTCCTTGAAACCAATTAAATGGGACGAATGAACTGTTTGACAAATATTATTATGTGGGTGTAATTGCTACCAATATTGTCCTCCATGAACTCAATGACATAATATTTGTCTCATTACCAAAAGAGAAAGCAAACTACCAATCTATGAACACAATAACCTGATAGGGAACAATAGAACCATTATTTACAACTGAACGTTACAGCATTGCACAATGGTGAGTACTGTATACTAGTTCAAAGGAATTTTTGAGTGAGACTTAAAGCGAAATAATGACGAAATAAACGTTAATTGGATCAAGCATTGACAAAGCCCAAACCCATATCCCAACATAATATCTTATCCATATAATGAAGTATTAAAACAAGAAAAACAAGAGCTGACTTTCAAGAATAATGAAGAATAAACCATTTGGTACCTGCTTCTTTGTTCATGGACATATCTTTGTTCATTGAACTATCCATTACTCTCAAATTCATTAATTTTTAAACGGAAGGCGTTTTGCGGTGAATGACATAGATAGTATATGTGATAATAAGATACAGTACTTTAATATATCTTGACACAACATGTGCTCTTTGTTAACATGCTCCACATTTATTCGATTCATGAATCACTACACTGAATTACTGTCAAATAGAACATGAGTTGGGACAGTTGTGCACAGAATAAGTTGCAATAATCATTCATTTGTTCCAATCAAATAAAAATAATTAGTTTGAAAGAGATGAATGGTACTGCGTGTGCGTACTGGGAACACTTTTCTCATAGGGAAAAATACATAGGGAAAGCAGTGAAACAAAGAAGCAAATCTATTTTGATAAACTTAAAACAGGAGAACGTATATCTAATTTGGGAATATTGGTTGTTATTTAATAACAACTTACTGATAATAATTAATGGGAGTTATTAATTGATGCCAGATTAGTGATATCTATTGATAAATTTAGTACTGAACGATAAGGCCAACTCTTACTCGAGTTCCAAGTAGAATAGAAATCGTAATAACCAAGAGTAGAAATTGCCAACTGTTGGTTCGCCTAATAATAAACCTAATAATTAATTGGCAAGTTGATCAATTTTACAAACAACTGATGTCTGTTTTTTCTGTTCTATCCTGATTGAATGTAGTCTTGGATTGAAACGTTGATAAATTTTACCATGAACCAACCACATGGCAGATTAAAATTGTAATTGCAGATTAAATTTTTTTTAAATTGTATGGAGCTATGCTAGAGCTTGTAGATCAACATCTACACATATTTGTGTACTTATCAGTTGATGGATGAACAAATTTATTTTTGATAACATGTTTTGAAATTATACGACTGTTTGGAACTTGTTAGGGTTCTACGTTAATGCATTCATTGTCTAGAGATTCTACTGTAGCTGAGCTACTATTCATCATGCAATTCGGCGAGAAGCAAGGCATACTAGTTGGACAGAAATTTGGCACAGCTAAATAGGGCGCAAGAGAAACCGAACAACGTAACCGGTGTTTGGCAATCGAGGAGCCATTTTGATGCCATCACATGCCATTTGTTCACTATCACGGGGCTAAGCACGCGGCGATTGTGTAATTATTATTCGGAGACACTGACAGAAGCACAAGTCGTCACTGAACGCACCACATTTCACACAGAACAGAACATGACAGCCGGGTTGGATGGATGTTTGTAATTACCTGGTATCCATAGCGGCAGCCACAAGGTGAAGACGAAGGAAGGTCGGGTAGAAAGTCCAACAGCTAAATACATGCGGGGGGTAGAACCAGGACCAGGAGCAATAGGGCAGCCAGAGGATGTGGCAGCTGCTCGCTCCTGGCATGACAACTTGCCACACTCGCGATCAACACCAAACTGGCCAGCCGGCCAGCCACCGCCCCCACCCCACCCCACTCAATCATACCCCCACCACCACCACCCACCGACGCTCATGCGCGCCGCGCCACCCGTAATGAATGAATCCGACTGGTTATTTATGTTTTGTCATACTACATACAACTCATTAGACTACACAAATAACCAGGACACGACAAATCTAGTGAAGTGTTAATTTGACAAAGCCAATTTCACAAACGACATTTGCCTCAAACTACCGATATGAATGCATCCATCTGGCATTGAACCTGAAAACTGCTAATCACTTGGTGGATTAACGTGGAAGATAATCTGCGGCAGAGAAGGAGGAAAGTAAAGAGGGGACGAGAAAAATGATGCTCTGTAGTGAATAATATATCTATTATGACTTTAATTTTCAAAACAATATAAATTTGAAGGACTTAGTATTTACTGGTATTGTGCATAAAGAACTTTTCTAAGTGAATGAAAATTATAATCCAAATATGAGAAAAGTCTCAAAGGCGCTTTTTTACAGCATTATGCGTTCAAACAAATTTTAGTTATTATTAATGTTCAACTGAAAAAGCCTGCCTCATCAATTAAGTCTAAACTCTTCAAAGTATTTCAGCTGAGAGAAATTCACGTAATTTTTATCTCACACTTTCTATTACCAAAAAGGCCTGATATGGGTTGGAATCAAAATAGGTATTCATCATCTATTTAATAATAGTTCATTCATACTTGAAAAGGTGTTTCCTTTCAGATAGGATTGTAGTTAGAAATTGACCCCTTTCAAAGCGCAAATTGTCACTCCAAAGTGATGACTGATAACTTTGAACACTGACAGTACAGCTCTTTCCGGATATTCAGGGTGGTAAGAAATGAGCTACCGTTGAATTGTATCCAACAATAAACGGTGCATCATGCATAAAAATAGCTACAAAGGAATTGGGGTCTTATCAATGGACTATACTATAACCATAGAGCAGAGAATAGGCTTTAACCCGTTACACATTAAAATACTAGACTGCTCCTTTATAATTCTCGAGAACAGTGGGACCTGTTTCAAGCCACATTTACATTGAAAGCTTAGGTAGGCTATTCCAAGAAACCAGAATCCTTGGTCTTCTCTATTAGGCCTTGTGAAATCAAGTGTAAGAGACCATTGATATATTAAATATTAGACCTCTATTATCTCTGCTCGAATCAATGAACTCGGTTTTCGCAAATCCATCTACAAAACTAATGATAATAAACACGTACGCTTTTTTATAGTGTCATCTGACTTCCACATACCACATTCCACATTAAGTGTGATGGTTTGCACTTGGACATAAACGAGTATACTGGTATATTTTTTGAGGGTAATGCCACAGAATGAGGTACGGAAAAGTGGAAAAGAGTTTGATGAAATAGAATATGGGATCTCTAGTTTCTCTACGGTTCTACAGTGATACCCAAATGAAAGCATTGGGCTTGTGTGTGGGTAATAAGATGAAATAGTTATTTTTTGCAAAACTGTTGAGAAACGAAAGTTTTCGGTAGAAGAAAGATTTAATTATAATATTGGATTGCAGCTATTTCAATGATTTAAAGTAAAGTAAAAATAATAAAATATTAACTTTCAATTCTGTCGAAAAGCCATTCAATTCTCACAAGATGTTTTGATCAAATATATATTTGGTTAGCACGTTGCCAATGTGTGCTCAAGGTATGTGCAACGTGTCCCTTCATAGTAGTTTTGACGTTGATAGCTGAGCTGCACAGGGCGACAGGTTTCCAAATGGAATCGTCCTCTCCCTCAGCCCGCCTAGCCTTGACCATCCACCTTCCAGCAGGCCATTACTTTCTTTTCCCTGAAATTGAAAGAAGGCGAAGCTGGAAAGGTATAACTTTGCCGACATAATGGATCTTCGTGCTGGATCATTTCTCGTTGGACTTCGAACAAAGGTGTACAATAGCTAATAGTCGGTTGTTGCTCTACGTTTCTTTTTTTCAACAACTTCGTGTTCGAATAAAAAGTTAATTTTTTGTAAAAACCGGTTGTCGGTTCGCCCGGCTGCTGCTGCTTGCCATACGATTCTATCTCGAGTTGCTGGCTCCTTCACATCACACTCGATACAATAGAATTCAATCTCAACCACTGAATTCAACAGCATCTTCATTGCTGCACATCACTTGAATCAGGCTTTATGACTTAGTCAATTTGCGGATGAAAATCATGCAATTTCCTGGATCAGAAACTAAACACATCTCAATCTGTTTCTAAGAAAAATAGGGATGTATGGATTATTTCAATATAGAAAAATCTTGAATGATTTCAATAAATTGAGAAATAGGGAGACTGTAATCTTGAATAGTAAGTGTGCCATACAATTATTGTATAAAGTGCGGTGAAACCACATAACCTTGTTTTGGACTAATTATACAACAAATTTAGGAAGGAATAGCACAGGCAGCCTATTTTTTCTGTCCTAGTTCATAGTTATGTTATGATTTGTGTAATCATGTCAATAAATAAATGAATGAGCCACAAGTGTGCCATATGCTGAGCTTTCCATGTAAATGCAGTGCGTGAATTGATCACTAACCATTTTCACTTTCAACCAGTTCGTGACTTTTGTATCATTTCCGAGATGTCTTCAGGCTATTGACGTATTCTCGACTGTAATTAAATCATACTTGAACCCCGACATTTACGGGGATAATGCTTCCCAACTACAGACTCCAGATAATGCCTCCCTCCCTCTCAAACTGCGAGAGGCATTATAATGGGAAATAATAATGTAATAGAAGGGGAGGAGAGGTGGAAATGCTTGACATGCAGTAGATGCCATGGGCTGATGCCTTGAGCTGAAGCCGGAATCGTTAGCAAATGCATCAGACGACCAGAGACCCTCTTCATTGTTTACACATTATACATGTTGTGTGCATATATGATGCAGTGTCCGCTTAGGACCATCCAAGTGTGTGTGTGTGTGTGTGTGTGTGTTTATACCTATAATGTACCTAGGTACAGTCAGATATGTGCTGATCGATACTCTAGTAGTCTCTCCGGCTTAGGGGTTGTAAGGAGTAGGAGGGGTGGGTGGAGGCGTAGTCCCTGCCAAGTCAGCGTCCCCTAGTGCAGTGTTCATTAGCGGAGCAGAGGGTCGAACCAGGCCTAATCAATCCAGTGGCGCTTCAGCCGGCATTCGCAAGCCCATGCACGCTAGCGCGCCTTATCGTATCGCGTACACGTTTGTATTGGGCGCGTGCTGAGCACGACAGAAATTTGCAAATCGAACGTTCGACGACAACAGCTTGATCAGAAGCGATTTCATGTATTGTTATAATGCCTTCGTTATTGGATATGCTCACCGTACACATTCCTCTATCCAAACCAACCTAATCACAACGCACTGTTCAATCACAAATGAATCGCTCAACGTACACCTAACTAATCATAAAGTTTAATTTAGTTTCACACACAATCTCTCCACTTTCACTAAGCATCGGTTGACAATGGTGTCTAATTTGAATAGGATATCAACGCTATATACTATGTTCATACCTGAAACCCAACATGCAAGTAGAGATAATTGATAAATGAGTGTCCTATACATCAACATACCATGCACCTGGGTCATCACAATCAGATTGACATCAGTCTGGCACTCACCTGAAACAGAAATACTTTTGTCAGTGGAAGAGAAACTCATTGGAAGTACATTATGAATGTAAAATTAGAAACACATTTTCGCAATTTATTAGATCAATCAAGGTTAGAATATCTTTTTTTGGTTGAATTGTTTTTGAGTAGCTGAGAATAGATTATTCGATGACTTTATTCAATTAGATTAACTACAATTATTTTCTATTGTTTCCCAAATAGAGCTGAGAAATAATTCCTCTTTTCACCCATGTAACACCACTCAGTATTGGATGAGTAATGCCAATGAAGATTAATTTCCAGCTTAGATTTTCGATTTGCAAGCTTCTTCCACAACAGTGCGATTCAGGCCCGTTTTGAACAGGATGGAGATACAGCTACTGATCAATGGACTTCTGAAGTGTATTCAGATACTTTTGTGTGATTGTGTCTTAATATGGGCACGGACAGCAATGTTATGAAAGAGGCCTTACTATTTAATAAGAAGAAAATATGAGGAAAATCAAATCTCTGTGTGGTCGCTGGCTAATCAGCTAATCAGCCCTGGCTGAGGTGTGCGCTGGCAGTTAATTGGCTGGCCACTAAATGTAGTGCAGTGTTCATTAGCAAAGTAGAGGATGGTGCCAAAACATCCAAATGGTACAACCGAACAGGATTGGAATGTTTACATTGAAATGATTTTTACCTTCATTCTATGGTTCAACTAAGCTATTATTCTAGTTGGTCATGATCATGTAATGTTACAGTGGTATAGAACACTGAAACCTATCATTTCCATGCCAAACAAAAAGCTGAATAAGTAAAACTAGCAGAGAAGGTGAATTGCGACCATTCGGAAACAGATGGCAAATTGTAAGGGTGTGTCAAATATTTCAAATAGGCCAATTGCAGCCAGAGTGCGAACAGCTGTTTTTGTTTGTGTCTCTCGGAGACAATCGTTCAACAATGCGCGCTCTCAATGGAATCATTGCAATGTATCAAAGATTCCTCTCAACCAGTATGGCTTGGTACCATAATGAAGAACGGAAACCGGTTGTATTGTCGAAGACGGAACGGGATGGGGAGATGGTAGAGCAGTCAGGGTCACATATATATGAAAGTTGTTTGCTCTGTCAAAGCAAAACAGTGTAAAAAAACAGCAAAGTGACGTGGTTAAACCAGTTTATGTAATAATAAAGCCGCATAATGCATCAAGGTTGATATCTATTCTCTCTAAGAGCAGAAAAATTAGCGATTATCGAATTGGTTGTACTCTATGAGGTAAAGTGGATTCACAATTGAACAACCAGCGTAATGAACTTTTTTCTTGATAGACAACTCTATTATCTAAACAGTTTTTTATGGGAACGTTCACTTCGCGAGCCTGCAGGTATCCAAATTCAAGGGCACTTACCAATCAATATCAATTTTCACCTATAGCTAGACAAAAAAGAGAGAAGAGACTGAGAGTATTGTCTGATGATTTCTCCGCGATAAAGTATAATTGTATTCTTATTTGAGCCGATCAGGAGCAGATTATGCAATTTGCATGACAGGGGTTGATAAATTCGAATTCCTCAGCTAATTCTCTCATGTTTCCTATACAACGAACTAAAATCAAAGTGAAGAATACTTATTCACTACAACTAATGTGAAGAATACGCAGTTGATACATGTATGTAAAATAAAGGTAGATGATTTAATTTTAAATTGTGAATATTCTTCAATCAAAATTGTTAATATCATATTTTAAAAAGCAGTGCAAGTATTATTTCAAAGTAGGTACATATGTCAAGGGTATTACATCTATTAAAAATACACTAGAAAACTGAACTTCCTAAAACTAAGCTCTCAAGAATCCACGAATGATGAAAACTGAACACTCAAGTATTTCAAGACCAGATCAGCACTGCTGATCACACACCAAGGTACAGCAAACATGCCTCTAGACTTCTTAAGCATGCAACTAAAATAACTTTACTTTACTAGAGAGAATAAATTGATACATTGACATAATAATAAATTTCATCTTGAGTGAACGGTTGCCCAGCCCCAACACTCAATGTGTTCCCAAACCATATGCTCAGAAGCAAACATGACGTGCACGACGACATTAGGCTAAACTTATCGGTTAACTAAGTAACTTGTGGTGAGAGGGAGCGGCGAGATGTTAATGAACTCAGACATTCTAAAAAGCCCGGGATCGATTCATTTCAAGGTCAGGTAGTAAGGAAAATCTCCAATGTCTGAATTGTCAATTAATAAGCAGTATGGCCAGAATTGCAAGCCACTTCAACAACTTCACCTGTTAGTTGAATGATGTTATACATTATAACACTTGAATATTTGAGAGCTTCAACTTGCAGAAATGTTTCCATTAGAATTTATTGTCATTTAATTCCAGATGGTAGGCTATATTTCATATCCTAATATACTGTCACTTGATACATAATCTGTTAGATAGGATTCTTTTAGCAGAACATGTTGACCAACTACTAAACGTTTGGAACAAATGTCAGAACGAGTCTTTGAACATATTTTGCGAAAAATAGAAATCTCATCATGCACATGAAATAATGAGAGACTGGTTTCCCTAGTATTTCTAATTTTGAGAAGATACTTTAAATTATAATCAAAAAGTACTAGTATGGAATTCATAATTGATAGCATTGAGATGAATTCAATGTAAGAATATAACATTTCATTAGAACAGAGAAAAGATGTGGAAAAAACTAATAATTGAATAAGTTGTGTAGGTTATTATAAAACTCAAAGAGAATGTTTCCGTATAGTGTTATTCCAAAAATACATGTACTGTATATTGTGAAATGTCAACTGCCCAAAAAGCAACGATAGCTCATGGACAGTAGTGGAATAGCATGTTAACTGTCCGTAAAACTCAGTCTAATAATAAAAAATTAATCATTCCATGGTGAAGACTTAGAAAGTTGAATACTTCAAATTCATACATCACTTACAAATTTATTCCTAAAACCCTTTGCAGAGTAAGTTACATAATTCCATTGCCACCGGAAGTAAGGTGTGAGGGGAAGTGATTTGAATTTCAACCTCCAAAAAGTACGGAAATAAACTATAAATGTAAAGAATCGAGTCATTACACGCGACCCTATAGTAAACTACGGTATTGATTTTCATCGTACTAGTTCTTCAATGTGCCTAATTACAACAGTTAATACAGTCTTGAAAGGCTGGATTTTCCATTTCATACTCTCTTGAACTACTAAGCTTTCCCTACCATGAAAATCGTCATTCAATTCCCATTATTTAATTGTGATTTGTGATGTGATAAATTATTGCTACAGGAATGTTGATTGTTGAAACTCATTTTGATGTTCAACAATTATTACACCATCGAGTAATGAAAAATTAAATTGAGCAATGAAGTCTTGAGGTACAGTATTCGCAGTTGAATCAATAAAGGCTTTGTCTCTATGTTTTACCATTCTGTGATTGGCCTAGTTGATCCTGATTGGTTGAGAATCCAGTTGAACGTGAAATGGCGGATTTCAATAATGTAAAGTCTTGTTAGACGGGTAAGATGAGAGGTTCTCATCTTCAACATGCGTATTGAGGCCTCTATGTTGATCTTGACATCGCTCATATTTCACAAAACACTGCAACTAAAATAAGTTGATTTATTGATGCTTTTTTTATAGATGATTGCTGATGATTTCTACGTGGATATTTATTACAAAGTGAGATTGATGTGATTTTAATTAAGTGATTCTTATTGAAATGAAACACGTTTTCAAGCACAAAACATTCTAGAAAATGAAATGAAAAAAATATATTTTCATATCAAGAATGCTCAATAGACCAATCAAATTAGAAGAGCCAAAATCTGAATAGTACTAACAAGATAAGAAAATGAGTCCAATCAAACATTGATGTTTCTATTTACAGTGAGTATTTTATTGAGTACAGTATATCAAAAGTACACCAGTATATTTTTAAGATACAAAATTATTGATTTATTCAAAACATCGAAACGTCCGGTGTTGAGTCACAACATAAGATCAGTAGCTTTAGAGTTTAATGGAGACAAAGGATTAGTGTTAAGAAGAAGAGCAGAAGCAGACTTTGTGTTTGTTGAAATAAGAAAGTAGGTCGAATGAAGGAAGTGACTGGAGCTGTAGGCCTCTTAGTAGGAACAGCTGCAGCACTAGCAGCAGTCAACTCTCATGCAAAGGGCCTCTTCCTGCTGCTGCCTTCGGCTACATCTGCTGGGACAAGTTTGAAATAATGGCCGCTTAGCAGTGGAAGTAGTTGCATTTCACAGTGAGCATTATTATTTTTAGAGCGCGTACGCTTTTTTAACATCATGTGATTGAAGGGGAGAGCGCGAGCGAGGGGCTTCAGTCAATGCCAGGTGATGGAGGAAGCAAAGGATTCTGCTCTGTGGTCCTCTGCTCTGAGGGCTGCAGACCGGTCCAGGGCAGGCAGCTGGACCACGGCTAGCACGTGCTATACAGCTTCTCATATGGACATTCAACCGGGATTATATGCACCAACACACCACCAAGAACTCGTAATTCAAGGGTTGAGGAATTTTTATAGAGTTGCAGGTTCATTGAAGTTGTCAACTGTAAGAATGATCAAGTCTGAGCTCATTTTAATTGAAAAAACTAAGATACTTGAATTAGATATACATTATCTATTATTATTTGAAAAGGTTTATGATTAAGGAATAAAACATGATAATACATATGTAAGTCACTGAAACTTTTATTTGAATAGAATATTGATAGTGAATATAATTGTTTCTATTCTAACTTTCCTACAAATTGATATTTTCTGGCGAACTATCGTATTATTAAACAAGTGCCTATTTATACACCTGAAAATGGAAGCAATTTGAATAGCTGACTGCAACAAAATCCGTCGATTTCTCTTTAAATTTATTTATAAGAAAATAGAAAGAAAGAGAACACTTTCCTAGACTTTCATTTCATTTGTTTATCCATTCATCTTTCGTGTGCTAACTCATATATTTATTTATTACCGTAAAAATTTCTATTTTCATAACCACCCTGAATCCCTATGAAAGCTATTATTGGATAAATACAGTACCTGTTTAAAGAAACAAGCTGTAAAAATCAAAATAATGAATTCGCGTGATAGATGGAAGAAAACGTAGACAGGTAACGGAAATGACGCGTTGGTAATAAGTTGAGTTGTTGGAATAGAAGGAACGAAATGCGATGCGGGGAATCCAGGCGATTGACGGCTATCGTGCAGAATGGAGTCCAATACAACAGCCACGTCATGAATTCCAAGAATATGGCACCAGGAAAAACAACCATGTCCCAGGAAATAGCTTCATGAACCAGTCATAGGTGAGCCTCAATCCAATAACAGAGGACTTGAAGAAAAATACTTGTTGTTTACTCTGATACCATTTTAGGCTTCAATGTTTAAATGAATTTGATGTTTGAATGAAATTCGTTCTAGCTCCTTGATATTTTGCAAACATTTTCGATTCCAGAGTATCCCATTATTTCAATTGAAAGGAAAGATCAAATTTTAGATCAAGTTTGTGATATACTTTGAATTTATGGAAGATTTAAAGACCAGCCTACAAACATATACTAGGACTTACAGTCTACTTACGAGTATATTAGAGATCCATCCAAACAAAATAATTGCCTAAATTATCAATGGAGAATGTAGGTCTTACAAATGAAACTCGTATATTCAAACATCAAGTCGACGAGTTCAATGTTGAATTTTATTTTATGAAATATCAAGCATTGCTCTTAGATCAGAGTACCTTAGGTTAGATTACCAGCATTTTGAATATAACTGACATTGAATAGTTTGATATTTACCTATAATTTCCCATCCATGCTATTATGTATTCATTGAGCCTATTATTTTGAAGGCGTTCATTCAAGCAATTAAATGCTTTGTTGAAACAGACTATTCCAAACCCTTTTCCGTTGGGAGAATTTAAAATTTCTGAAAAACGTGAAATGATAGGTCAAGAAACACCAGAGGTGGTGAGAGTGAGAGCGTTGAGGACAATAGACCCGCCTAATGAGAGAGAACGGAAGCCAGCAGGTCGTTGAACATTAATTTTGTTGAAACCCTTTGTGTTGATGGTGTCAAGACCACAAAAGATGAGACAAAGAGAAGAGGTGTGAAGCCTTTCAAAACTGGTTTAGAAACTAGAAAGAGGACACGAAAGAGTAGCATAGGTACCACCAAAAATCACACAGCGATGGCCCATAAAATATTTACCACATAGATTTTCGCTTTTTGCTGCTACACAGCGTGGTGCATACTCTACCCCTTCATAACTGGGCGCACTTGGGTAAAAAATACATACCTTTCCAATCAACAATTCTAGTCACTATGACAGTTATGGTTTATCATCTTTTCTCATCAGCCCTTGTTGAACGGGGCATACGACAAAAAATATCCAGCTAGCTAACTGATAACACAGTCAATGAAATTAGGAGCATTTCAGATCTTTGGAGAAATAGAATCAACCTATTTTAATTTGGTACCAAAATGAACTGTAAGAAACGAAAATATGATCATAGATTCATAGGGGAGAAACGTAGATCATTTTTAAAACATGAGAATAAGTATAATGAAATACGCTTTGTCATAAGAATAATTACAATAATATAATCAAATAAATACATTGCTTGAAATAGACTTTAAAGATAATTAATAAAACATTCAAACATGGAGTTATGTCGAAGGAGCAGCTATTAATTTATTTAAAAATCGCGATTTTTAATTAATCTGTTGTTTGAATATCTTGTCTTTTCATTTAGGCCTAATATGAGAAACACAACTACTCAACAAGCAGCTATTAAAATGTTAATGTTAATTTAAATTATTTTCTTGACTCATTACAGTGAGAATTGGAAGGACTGAGTGATACCACTGAATACATGGATCATTGTTATTTCTTGTTCTTAACATTTCCAAGGTACTTTATTCAAATAGGTTAGAAATATTTATAAATTCTACTATCGATGCATTGATATTGTAGAACCGTTCCATAATGAAATAATAATACACAAATTTTGTCAATTTGTCAATCTGATGATGTGACCTGTGTGACTGTAAACCCATTGTCCTATACCATAAAAAATTGTAGAATCGAGAAAATCTGAGTTTTATTTCAATATTTCTATAGTTGGTTAGTACCTCACAGCCCCTTATGTGATCATCAATTATGAGTATAATCGGATCAATATTTTTAATCCAGATAATGAAATGCAATAAATATTTTTAATTAATCCTCTGCAGCAGCACCCATCACTCTTCAACTCTTGTAAACTTGAGTCATTTCCTATCATTTTCCAGTTCCTACGAAGCATATAGATTCGAAAAGATAGGGTCTTACAATCCATCTTCTCTCGAGGAGAGGTCCTACAGATTCAAATTTTACAGAACTTATTCTATTGCAGGTGGTTGACTTTGAGACCGAACGTCACAAGTGAGAATGTTATTAGCCGGTGTTTTCGGGCTGGCAATCGGACGGAAACGGGAAGGTGCATGCTAGCTGCGTCGTTACGGTGGTCGAAGAATCACAAACGACCGTTGAGCGACGACGAGGCAGCCGCTCAGCAAGCAGATAGCAGCGAGCGGCCGTTACTCGCGCACGCACCGGATCTATGCACGCGCGCGCACACAAATTTGCATCCACAAAATGGGAAACTCACGCGGACATGTAACTGAAATATCCTAGATGTGCCACGTGAGCTCAGTGCCTTGACCCTTGAAACAGCGGCGACAATATTATACACTAAGTGAAATCCAAGTTCAAAATACAGGAAAATCTCAAGGAAATATTGACGAGGAACGTGAAAAATCATCGGGCTTGGGAATAGCGTTACTTGTTTGTACTTCGTCCGAGGGAGAATTTTTGAAAAAATAAATTACAAATGGATGAGTCCTTGATGAAATGAACCATGAAATTATTGTTAAATCTCCCCCAAAGACCATGATACACAGACGTTATCATGGTCTGTATCATGATACACAGACACTTTACAAGTGAAAATTCAGCTATTCTGATCACTCTGAAACAAATAAATTCAATTCAATTCAACTCTACATGACGTTATCTGTAAATTCTAAAATTGAGATACATATGCAATTCTGATGGAGCTGCATCATTCATCATCCAAATTCATAGAGCAGGAGGCAGTTCTATAAAAAATTATTAGGCTTCATTGGAGTCGGGTAAAACTATTGTGATTTGCTTTTATAGAATTAAGTAAGTCCTGATTTGATATTGTGTTTCTTATCTAGTACAATGATGTCCAATGTGTTTTCCTTATTTTTATGTAGCAATCTCCATCAATAAAAGTAATCTCTATTTAATTTTAACGTCAAATCCCATCAACACTGATACACCTATTCTGTTCAACTTCTCAATCCTATTCAATTTTTCCAAGGCACATCACATAATACTCGTAGTATAGCATATGACTTCCTCACCAAAAAATCCCAACAAGGGTTATTTGACATTCAATGGCAGATGTTGGTGCTATTATGATATATAAACACATATTAAGATAGTTCCCATTTTCTAATTAATTATTACCACCAAAAACCGAGGTAACCCCAACAATATGGCGAGAGTAGATGAAAAATATCAACTACTCTTGATAAAATCGAACAGCTGGCTCTTACAATGATTGATTGGTGCTCTTATGTTCGGCACGCAATTCATTCAGCGTGATTATTCTCTAGTCGATTATATAAAAAAATGCTCGTACTTTGAAGAACTTAAACTTTGATATCATATTAAAATCATAAGTCTAAGTGGGACCAAATTTATAATGACATTAGGACAGCCTATGAAAAGAAGTATTCAGGACAAAAAAAGAATTGTAAAATAGTAGCCTACAACAAATGGGACTGTCACAATATTCACTTCAGCAACTCTGTTTTATCAACACATTGATCAGATACTGTACATCAAGAGAGTGACAATGAAGGACAAATAGAGGTTTGGATATTAATATGGGAACACAATGATTTACTGAACCACCCAAAGGTATGGTGCAATATTTACGGAATATTGGTGCTATGGTACGAATGAGGAAAAAATATACCGGACTACCACAATTACCTCGATAAAATAGTACAAAGGTTACTAAGCCGATAGTTGATCAATGTTCTTGTAAATAATGAATGCACTGGAGTAGTCCCCAAATGACATGACCACATTTATAAACAACTCGAATTGGGGCAGAAGTTGTGTATAGTGAAAGAGTGTTTTTGGGGGTGGGTGATGACGATAGTACATAGAAAATAATATAGACGATTTTGCTGGAGTGGCTGGGTGTCGGGGTCAGTGCACTAATACGCACAGCTGTCCGTGTGACGTCACAGGAGCACGTGGGTGAGTAAAGAGCGAGAGAGTATGAGAGGGTGAGTAAGTGAGAGGCAATGAGAGAGCAGGCGCGCGCACAACCCCAGTTACATCCTCCACTCGCAGCAGCTATTGATCTACACTTGCCTCACTTGGCAACGTTGCGTTGCATGAGTCGCAAACGGCAGGCAACTACTGCTGCCACTGCTATAAACACTTGGTGAAATATGCAACTGACAGTACGCTATACTACGCTTTCTCAGCAATTGAATTGGGATTGGGGATGGAAAGATGATGGGCTGCAAAGCAGCGGGGAAAGAGGCACCGCACATGCCTCACTGCAGCAACGCATTATTGATACGACACACGCAAGCGTCACCACACTCAGTAGTCTCTCCTCTCCTCTTATCATCACAGGCCCCTGCATAGAATATTATCACTACGCTATTTACGCGCACATATCACAGCGGAGTGTGTTTACGTTGGACCAACAGTATTCAACCAAGTTACTCAATTTAATAATACGCCCCACACTCAACTGCACGTCCACCATTAGTGCAACTCAGTTACAGCCAGAGACGGCCCGAGGGCCGTACAAGCCGTGCGGCCGTACACGGCACCGAGGTGTAGGAGCGCCAAAATGGCAGGAACGGAAATACGACAGTGTGGAAATGCAAGAGGAAAAAGGGTTGAGGGAAGATAATATGGGGGGCGAGATTGACTAAAGAAATTTTTAATGCTTTCAAAGAAATTAATGGAGGTCTTGGAAAAACCTGTTACACTGATTTAGTTAGTGATTTTATAATTGAAATATTTTAAGCGTTTGGTTGTAAGAAATAATATGAGGGCACTCAGCTCAGCTTTGAAGCTGCAGCCGCACTGCTGGACTGCTGCACAATGGTTACTTGGTGGATAATTAAGAACATCATTTATTTTATTATTGATGTTATACGTTCAATAAGTATTCCATCTACCCTCAATGTAACTATTCAGCAGTGCGCTCGAAGCTTAAAAGAGGGCAAAATGGAGAATGATCATAGAACTAGCCGGCAGGCTCGCTTCGCTCGCCTTCTCCGCCTAGCCAGGGGGCTCCGCCCCTTGGACCCCCGACAGTATCAGCAGTGTCAGTGAGCCAAACAGGCTCGCTTCGCTCGCCTGCAAATTCCGTTCAGAAGGGATTCAAAACTTATTGAACACAGCATTTCTAGAACTAATCTGGACCTGTTCACCAAATTTCGACATTTTCTACCAATTTATTCTCCAAAAATCCAAGAAAAGCTGAAAATTCCGAAAAATAGTAAAACGCTGATATTGAGCGTAACCTTGGGAACTATATCGGACATAGTTTGAAACTTGATTCAATATCTTCCAAATTAGTTCATCTATAATCTCGCTGAACCATTGAATTTACAGTAAGGATTGGTCGTATCAAGGCGAAAGATATGCAACCCGCAAAACATCTACAATTTTTAAACACCTGATTACTGGCGTAATCTTGAACGGAATTCAAAAATATCTAAACACAACATTTCTAGACCTTATCTGAACCTACCTACCAAATATCAACATTTTCTACTGATTGGTTCTCGAAAAAATTGAGAAAACGCCGAAAAACTATAGAAAAACTTAAATATTTGGCGTATCCTTGAAAAGTTCCTAAAATCCGTTCTTAGCGCGCGTCTAAACGTCCAACTGAACATGCCTGCCAAATTTGAACGCATTCGGTTCGGTGGATTTTTAGTTCTAGTAATGAATCAGTCAGTCAGTCAGTGCCATTTCGCTTTTATAGATATAGATATATTTCCAATTGGGCCTGATGGTAATCTAAAACACTCTGTAGACTGAAGTATATCAAGTAAGAAACTTTTTAAACCGTGGATTCTATTGTTCAATCTATATTGGAATGTAGAATGACACTGTATTAAAAGTATGAAATTTATGCCCGGTTTTTCCAAGCACACTTAAATTTGACGGATCCTCGAGAGTTTACTACACTTTACTACATTTCCTAAACTTATCATAGAAAATGTCAGCTGTTCATCAAAACTTGAGGGTCCCTCAACTTCAAGTGTGCTTGGAAAAACCGGGCATGAATCATCTAAATATCATCATCATCTAATTATCTAAACATTAGCTATACCGAGAAAAATGCACTTATGAATGATGATCAATCGATAGTATGGACATCAATTATTAAGCACAAATCATCATGTGGGTGATCAAACATACTGAATACATCTAAAGAATAACAGAGCTTTCCAAGATTTCACAAAAACGTGAAGGGCTGAGTATATTTCTGTACATGAGGAACTGAAAATATTTTGATAAATGACGAGACCTTGACATTTTTGTAATTCATCAATAATTCTAATGCATTAGGAGTTGAGTTGCGACCTCGTCGTAGCAAAGTCACGGTGAGCATTAGCTACTTCACATCCGCTATTTAATTGAGGAACCGTTTCATATGGAAAAATCATTATATTGATCATGTTCAATTTTCTTTCACTGCTTCTCAATTTCATCATAATTTTGAATGATCATGAATTGACTGCAGCAAACTATTAGAGGCTAACATTGAAAAACACCATTGGTTTAATCGTTATTAATCAAGTTAATCAGTAACCGTATTATCAACATTAAAAGAAAACATGGGGGTCTGGGGGTCTCCCTCCAGAAATGTAATTTTTGCTCTCATATTACATGTTTAAATGTTTTATAAATATGGCAAACTTTCCTTCTTGGGTTCAACTGGCTATTTAAAAAATCGAATAATGTACATTCTCTTGAAACTTTGAAGAATTTTGGTTATACTGCAACATGACAGGCCTTAGGGTGGAAGGCTTGATAAATTACTATCAAGCTCCATTGTTGCTGTCAATAGCACTGGCGGCTCGTGCCCACGAAACAGGTGAAGTGCTTTATAGTAAAATATACGGGCACTTCGCCTGTTTCGTGGGTACGAGACACCAGTGGTCAATAGGCTCATTGAACAGATCTGATAATAATTTTTCGCTAGTGTACATGAAAATTAAGATGCGTTGAGGATAATCACTGTATAAATTCCCATATTTCATGAATTAGAAAACTAATATTTTCTTGAATAAGAATGATGCAGTAATATCTGAAATTAAAGATACCTTGATGAGATAAATTAATCACTATAGAGACTGTTAGCAAACTAAGCAATTGTACTATTGCTTGCATAAGGTTCCTTTACATTAACGGTATCATAATACAATAAATTATGGTACTGTGAGCTACTGTCATTCAAATATTATCTAGATGATACAGTGGAAATGATACTGGGAGAAGCAATTAGCTGAAAGCCAGCCTAGTATAGGAATGTACAAGATTATAAAATCATTTTTGAATAAATTTTTTCTCACGATAATTGTGATAATGTGGAAATTTTGTAATTCATTGAATAGCTTTCGAGTTGGCGGTTGAAGAGATATGTATTCATACTTCATAACTCTACCGCTGAAAAAAACGTTAAATCAGACAATCTGTTCTAGATTTTCGTTTCCAATCTAGTAATTATTGGTACAACAGCGTGGGCGTTATTCAATTCAAATATAAACGTGACCTATACGATGGAGTGCGTGAAAGGAACTTTTGGCAATCGCGAAGTGAAGGTATTTCGAAACGCATAGCAGCCGTTTTGAGCGCTGATATTTTATCGGAACGGCGGCTAAGAGAAAGTTAGCATCGCAAATAGCTGCAGTCGAAGCTGGAGATCGGCAAGAGTTGTTGAAGGAGAGACTTTGGGAGGCTGTTCAAAAATGCCAACATTTGGAGAGGAACGCACGCGCGCGCACATGCAGCAGCCCTGACTCACCGATGTCGCTGACATTGGCAACTGCCAAGGTCCCCTTCGAGACTTCCACCGAGACCTTTCACTCCCAAAGCCCAGCTCAGCTCAGATCAGCTACCCACCATCACTCACTAAAGCAAATCTCACATACAATCATAAAACACACCTTCAAAATTATTATAGTTTAGATTAGTACCCGTTGACCAATGATAAATGTCGACAGTATAATCGCAAGAATCAGAACTTCTGCCAAGCCAAAATAACCAGAAACCAATCCCTTTCAAGGCTATTTCTTCAAGTATTCATAAATGTTGTAGAATTTTGTAATGAATAAGAATCACAATAAATTGACAAGAAAGGGAAAACAGACAAAATATTGTTCCCATTTCATTTTTTATTCAGTCAATTAAAAAAAATACAATAAATGTTCAACTGAGATTCCAAATCATTCGTTGGTATTTCGTTCAATTGAGTCATTACAGTGCTTACGATACAAGTTTTGTTCGTTACTTGAATATTGTAATAAGGCAAGTCTCCAATAACTCTCCATAATAAAAACAATTAAAAATTGTGGAGAGGAGACGTTTATGGCATTTTGTCTGTAATTGTTTAAATCATTGTTTTGTGATCTCGTAAATTAATGATAATGATAATAGGACCATGAGAGAGCTGAGCATCAACAGACATTTGCCAAACGTCAATTTCGTTTGAATCTACTACATATAAAGAGAAAAAATCTGGTACCGAGCTTCGCTCTGAAGCTGCAGCCGAACTGTTGAATTACATAAAAATATGTTATTGTAAAAAATAGATTCAAAATTGATATGATCACCTCTCACAATCTTTTGACATTTCAAATTTCGAGGAAATCGTTAGAGCCGTTTTCTAGATCCGTGTACATCCGTGTATAATATGATATTGAAAGAATACTGGGGAAAAAGTCTGGGAAAACACTGGAGACTGAAGGAAGAAATCCTCCACAGTACATTAAAAACAATATTCTAATTAAAAAATATGAAGATTTCTTAGATTCACCATGATTGAAGAATCCAGTCTAATCGGATCAGCATTGGTTGGTAAAGATTAGATTCTTCTAATTACACCCAAAACCCCCCAGAACAGCAATAACATATTTTAATAATTCAACTATTTAATTTTCCAGTTCATTCGGATGTTGCCTCAACTTTGTCAGTATGCAGTAGTGGAAACAATACATTAAGCAATATTATGCTCGTTTTGAGCATAATACACGTGCAAATGAACCGCTGTGAATGAACGGCGTAAAGAAAAGTCGACGAGTATGAAATATTAAAAGTTGAGCTCTGCCTGCGCGAACAGAGCTAGACAATGGAGATTTCGAGCGGTCTTAATGAGGGCGTCGGATACAAAAGAAGTGCATCTCTCGACATGTAAGGAGTGGAGTGGAGTGGCAAGGGTGAGGAGAGGGAGAGCGCCTCACTACTGAAATAGGCTCAAGTCCTTTTGTGATGCCCCCAGCTACATACAGTGCTTTGCTCAGTACTCTAGCACACTACACACACTGGAGCAGTGAAGCAACAGAGCCACCACTCAAGTGCACACTGCAATCACACAGCATGGCATCCTACTGTGCAATTATTTATTGCTGGTATAGCATTGCCCAATTTTAAGCAATCAATCAATTCCTGTTCGTTGCATTTGTCAACCTCTAACAATCTATGCTACATAACTAATTTCAGGGGGAAAATTATAGGCGACAATAATTTGGTTCAATGAACAGTATTTAACATGTTGAACATTGCCTAGAAAAAAATTAAAGTTTACATTCATAATCATAATAATTTTGATTCATATTGAGCTGGTCAAAAATAATTTGACAATTTATCTTCTGCATTCATTAAGGAATTTTATATTTTATATTGAACTTTCTATCAACTTTGAGATGATTTTAGAAAATGGCAATAGATAAGAAGTCAACAGATTCACGATCCATTTGTTGGCTTGTTGGTTTGTTTTCTTGTTTATATTTTTAACTTGTTGGCTTATTGTGGTATTTGTTAAATAGAATACCAACTGTCAAAATGAAATGAATGTCGGTAATGGGTCGAAATGAAAAATAGCAAATATGTACAATTAATCAAAATCCTGAATGAATTCCAATAGGCTATTGATTTTTCCGATGAATTTTAGAAGATTCTCTCTGTACACAAACCCACACGTTATCTTAGCAATGATAGAATTTATTTCAAACAAATCTATTGTTGGTATAGTGATTTTGCGATGATTTTTTGAAGTTTCTCTCCATACAAAGACTCACATGTTATCATAGATATTATTTGACACAAATCACGTATTCTTTATATCTATTAAACGTACTCTGCACAAAATCGGTTCCCATCAGCATTGGATAGAATAATACCGAATGAGTCGAATCAGATTCTATTGAAGATATTTCCGCAGTCTGTGGCATAGTTCATACATTTTACATGTTTGCATTCAGCAACCCCTTCCGAATAGTGTGAGTAATGTATATGTGAGGCTTTTGCGATTGCAATCGCCGAGCACTGTAGTTGCTTGTCACTCTTTGTTAAGGATGGTGGGGAGAGGGGCAGGGCAGGGCCACAAGGGTGTTTGTAGAGAGATGAAGATCTGCTCCTCCCCACATACAGTGATGCGTGCTGAATCTCGAATCGAGACTAGCAACAAAAAGCAGTGGCACAGTAGCACTCCGTGAGACCGGAAGTGACAAGTAAAAAGATCCGTGGACCACGTGTCCCCCTGGCGGGGAGTCGGTTGCTCTATTCTCCGATCCCCAGGCGGATGGCTTGCCTCACTCCCGCATCTCCCAGGGCACTCAGTCCAGCAAATTTCCTACCACGTTTTCAAAACAGCCTGAATAGATACAGATGGACAAGTTGCAAATGTCTTTAAAAACATGCGCTAACAACAAGTGTGCACAAGACGATGAGAATAGATACAGCTCGATTAGTTGCGAAATTCTCTAGAGAAACACTTTACCAAATGTAAATAGGTGTATAAATAATTTGAAATGAGATGATGAAAAATTGAAGCATACAATTTGAAAAAATATGGGACATCCATAATGTTGAAGAAACTTTGGATGAGACGTTATGTGTAGAATATGGGAGATTATACTTGTATACAGTTGAGATGTAAAATTGAAAGAAAAAGTAAGGATTTGAACAAGTAACTTTTAATCAAAATGTGCTTGTACAAAAAACTGATTTTTACAACAGTCAATGATACATGAGTTGTATAAACATAGTCCGGACGTCATGAGCTGCATGCACAAGTGTAGAACAGACTGAATTAGCAGATCTATTCTGAAACGAAAAATAATACTGTTTGTCATAGAATACATATTGGAAGAGAAGTCCATTCTTGAATTTTCTTTATGTGGATGATAACCAGAATTTTTAAAAGACAAATTTCTCATTCAAATTAAATGTATAAAATTATATGATTAGACAGTGGAGTTACCCATTATTGGCTAACATAGTATTCCTTCAATTCCTGATGTCCAATCTGGTAATAGAGACCAATCGTCAATCGATAGAAATACTTCACTTCAAAAACCAGAAGAACACTTCCGAGGTGATAAATTATGTCACCATCGATAATGGAGAACCAAGAAACCTTTCGACTCTTTGAGATATCTTAAACCTTTCTGAAATATCTCAATTGCAGTCATAACTTTCCACTCTAGCTCATTCTCACTATTATTAGGATTTCGTTCCAATCGGTTCACAAAATGAGTGAAGCATAGAAACGAGCGCCTTTAACAGCATTATGCTTTAACAGCATTATCACCTTGGACCAGGCGGCACATCTAGAACATTTGTTTGGCCATGAAATATGAGACCGTCAAAGATTGAAGAGACAGAGATAGATTGATAGGAAAAGAGTAGAAAAAAATTGAAGAGAAAGAGAGAGAGAGAGAGAGAGAATAGAGGAAAAGCGTTGGCGATTCAACAGCTGAGTCTCACAAAGGAAACGCCAGGAGACACTGGCACTGTATTATTACCTTATTATAACTCAGTACCTTTACTCCCAGCATAGTAGACCTTGATATCACAACAAAGAATACTGTAGCCAGTCAGACTGTGCCCGAAGTGCAACAAATAGCTCAGAAAGTTCATTGCTTCGACATTTAATTGTCCCCAATAAACCTTGAAAGTTCACTACAATAAATTTTCAACCTTTTTTACCTGAGGTAACTTATAGCCTACATAGCTCATTGAAGCATATCTATTTTTGTACTATAGCCAAATCCATTTCATATCATACCATTTCAAAAATCGCTTCCCGGTGGTTCGGAACCCACCTAAAGCAGTAGGTCCATTCATCTCTCATCATCATCCTTCCCATTACCCACGCACAGGCCCAAGAGCCCATGTGGGCATCACCCTCAAAAAAAAAAAAAAAAATATTAATACTCATGTTTGAGGACATTATAATACTATCACTATCAATAATTCAACTATCAATCACGATCAGCGATAAATTAAAATGTAAAGGTAAAGTTAAAACATCTTTCCATAATGTGGAATGCTGACTGAAAATCCAGTTTAGTCAAAGGTCACATCTTGTAAAATAAAATTGAACTCCGAAAGAAGATTGGAAAGAGTTCTAACGCCAAGGAGTTCATCTTTGAATGGCATTGGGAATCAATCTCCAAGGAATAATTTCAAGATTGGGGCGTAGGAGGTAAGACAAGATAATGATCAGACTATTAGAATAGAAAAAATAGATCAATCAATAACTACCTAATAAGATGATTAGGGCTTTTAGTAAGAATAGCAATATCCTCATGCTATTGCAAAGACTGAGTTTTCGCCTCTGCTATCAAAGGTATTGATTGCCTCAGACCACTAAATCTTGTAATAATTGCAAAAATTATTTGCTATCGAAGAACTATTTACTACAAAATAATAGTTCGTATTGTACTAAACATCACTTGAAGCATTTCGTTCAAGAACTCTGAACAAATTATCTTATACCAGATTTAGAATAATGTTAACTAATGCCTGTCTATGATACGAAAAAATGGAATTTCAATTAATATAGGAAAAATCAATGAGTAAATATCAATATGATACAGAATCTATCATTTATTAATATGTTCCAATAGATTCAGTTCGAATAATCACTGTTTTTCAAACACTAAAAAGGGTGCTGTTATTTTCAATTTTAATAATAAATTCATTTTGAATTATGTTGTTTGGAGGTAGAAACTGATACGATATGAGTTGAAAAAAATGTAATCTAGGATTTACAACTACTACTAGTAACCCAGTAACTACTACTACTTTATACTACCAGTCAGGGCAACCTGATATACCTACCTCAGGGCAATAGGAGTTGATCGAGACTATACCCAGCTTACTTGTTCCCATTTCCTCAAATAGATAGCGTTTGTGACACTTTATTAATTTAAAGTAGAATACGATATACTACATACTCTGCTTCATGAGCAAATTTTTACATTGATAGGATACATAATGCTTGTTGATGCATACAATATGTTGATACATTATTACTTTCTCTACGGATATTGATGACTAAGGATTGATTATTTCTAATTCTTTAATAGTATCCACCACTATTGTCTTTTGGAAATTCAAAATGCAGTAACAAAACATTAGTATCTTTCTACTGATTTTTTGAAAACAATCTTATCAACCTTTAAGATGAACCAACCTTTCTCATCAACCTTTAAGATGAATTGTACAAAAGATAATGTTGAAACATTCAACAAGCTCAAGCAATAAAGCAAATTAATGTTGCATCTTTCACACGAAATAATTGAAAATCTCATTTTTTCAATCTTATCCTATCACTTGACAAGGTTTCATTATTTCCTGAAGTTATCTAATTAGGAACTCTAAAACAATTTTCTTTCAACATTTTCAGTTTCAATTTTGTCAATGATCGATTCTTTCCACCCCTATAGATTTAATAAGTTGAGAAAAATAGTGCATCATGAATTGGAGAATCACCGAGGAAACGGAGAATCTGGAACTTATGATAAAAAAGGAATTAAACAGCTAAACTCTATATCGCATGTACTCCACACCACGTTACCTACTTGTTATCATTTATCAATATTTTATATTGAGTACAGCCGATAATGTGTTGGATATAACAAGAAACCATGGCTCTAAGAATTAATTTCTTCGATAATTATTATTTTAATATGTACCCTTATTATATATGTACCTATAGTTGTTCTATATTACAACTGATATATCACCAAGTCATAAAACTACTGAACCTCAAGTAAAGTTGTAGCAACGAGGAAGTTACAACGAGAACTGATACTAAAAAAACTCGTTACAGTATGTACTTCTTATCATGTACTCTGTACTCTCATTTCATTACCCTTTTTCCGCTTGTACTATAATTCACTGCTTCCCTATTTTACTACCTACATGAATATCATCTTATGAGATTGTTTCTATTTTAATCGTTGCAGTCCACGAAGATAACTTACTGGTATAGCCCGATAGTACAACGTAGGCCTACTATCAAAAATTGGTATCAACGATTCGTATCAACAATTAATTAATGTAATAACAATCTGAATTTGTTACTACGTGATCATTGGTCAAACTTACTAAGACGTTAGACTCACAGTGAGACCAATGGTGTGAAGCTTCTCTCAGTTCGCTCATATATTTTTTCGCCAGACGCCATACTTTCGCCATATTTTTAAACCCTCTTATGGTATTACAGGCAAATTTCAACTCATTCACATATTTTCTCAATTCCTTTAATATAATCATCATTGAAAATTATATTTTTCAACAATTACAATAATCTCATTATTCTCTATTTTGCTTTGCAAGCTTTAAATTTTTGAAAAATAACACTGGCAAAGGCAAAATTTTGCCAAGAAGCGAATATCTTAATACAGCATATGATTTTCTTATCATTCCAAATTAAATCTATTGAGAATTGGCGAAGCATGATGGATAATATCGAGCTAATCAATCAAAAGTGCAACAATCAAGGTACACATTGTGAGTATAGAGTTTATGAAGTTTGGCGGGACCGCAGATAGAAAAGGACCTCATAGAATGAGGGAAGTGCCAGCAACCCGAGCCCAGGTAAGCTGCTGGATGCTGTCTCTACAGTGTGTTGATCTGCACTCATGCGCAGTCGCAGTATTGATGTGGTTCTCCTTGGTGGCGGTCATCGCATCCGCGCCACGCCGCGGGCCAAGAGCCGCCGAAGGTCGACCTCTCCTTCAGCCGGGGAGGATGCCGTGCCGTCTCTCCTGGAATGCAATCGCGCCGGCAGGTGGAAGCTCTTCAATTCTGCACCCAATCTCGAATATTCACTTTGAATCTCATTAGATCTTCACAACTCTACACCCAAACTCAAATATTCTCACTGATCTCATTGGAATTCCGAAACGATGAGAATTTTCATTTCTATGAATTCTGATTACATCTAATCCGAATGTTCATGGTTTGTTCTTCTAAAAAGTATCAATATACATCTACTCTAAAGTAGCAATATGGATCATCCAATCTTTCTTGATTTAACATAGCCTACCAGTTTAGAAACACTCATCTTGTCTGACTATACTAATACCCAGTATTTTTTTAAGAAGTGTTTTTTTTAAGAAGTTTCTAATTCCATAATGTAAACATCAATCACATAAGTTGTGGTAAATTCTTTTATTCAGTAAATGTTCAGTGAGAACATAAATCTGAATAAAACCCGAATTTCAACAATTTATGTTACTAATAACCGTATGCTTCATCTCCGATTGAATGGAAATCAACTTACCAAGTCAAATTAATTACACAATGTGAGTATATCATCGATTCTTTGTTGGTGTTGAAGAGCAGAGACGTCTTCTAGATCCCTAAATCATATTTGTACATCTCATTGAAATTATTCACCTCCCACTAAGTCAAATTCGGACTATCAATTTCAATTCAATAGTTATTCATTTCAGTGAATCGTTATTTAATTCAGTTATTTATCAGTAGATTTGACACCGACAGTAAGGATTATTATTTAAATAATTATTTATTGAATTAAAAAGAATAAATGCACATTCAAAATGTTGTTTAATTGAAGATCTTTTGAAATAATATTTTCGCTGTTTCCCTTGAAATATAATGTTACCTGGCACCTGCTCAACACGTATTGGGATTTTAAAGTGATCTTGTACGTGTTCATGAAAAACTAAAAATGAAACCTGCTGGTGTAAACTGTGGTCGCGGTCACTGGCACTGGTAAGGAACATGTTTCTGAGGAAGTATGTATCACGCGATCAACGATAAGCATCGTAATAAAAGCGGTTATGCTTGTTGATAATACAAGAGGCAAGAAACTCCCGTCCAGAGCATGCACGCATTTGGGTTACATGTGAAATTACGAGACCTTTAATGGGCGAAGACTGCAATTAGGACACACTAAAGTAAAGGAATAAGTTGCAATTTCCTTTTTGCGAGTTTTCGCAATAGTCAACAACGCCCTCCGAAAAGGAGTCAACACCTTGCCAATTGGCCTACAAAGACATTTACATACAGCCCAAGTAGACAATTGAATTCACTTCATTTTGCATCTTCACTGTTTACTCTAATGTTGACAAGTCTTATTGGGAAGACTAAATTTTATTGTACAATTTGTGCTTAAGACGGTTTACATAGGATTCTATGTGAAAATATGCATCGAATTAGACCACCATTGATATTACTTCTATTTGATGTTGTATTAAATTTTGTTTAGCTACTGACCTTTTCAACTCAATTCATCACATTATTATGAATCACTTATAACCTCTATTCAATATACTGTGTACAATCACCCTCTCAAAAATAATATCGCTTCAATTTTTTAATCAAAAGTATGTTATTGTGTGAAGCCACAATTGGAAAAATACAGTAATGAGCATTACATAAAATTATTATAAGATCTGAAACTTATACAAAATACGATTGTGGTGATTTGAGGAGGTAATGACCACTGTAGGCTATAATAATAATTATCATGTACACTTCTTGATTCATACTCTATTTTTCAATTTACAACTTTCACAGAAGGATAATAATTCCAAAGTAATTATTACTTTAATAGTAGTATGATTGCTGTTTGATTTTTTCGTATCTGCCATAACATGATAATTTGAAATAAGTTTGATACATATAAAGCATTTAATTCAAACTATAAAGAAAAAGGAAATAATAATATCTAGAAAAATATTTTGTTCAGCAGTGAAAAATTAATTTCAAAAATCTATAGAACTACAGTTATTTATTACGTTGAGCTGTCTTATATACGGTGATGAAGTTCTGAAAACAAAAAAAGTTTTATCTGGAAGAATAAAATGTCATACTTATTTATATGTGTGAATAATGGTGTTCTTGACATTTTCGGAATATGGCCTTTCGCTTACACAGTCTACTAAAATAGTCTATTCAATTTATTTAAGAGATTATAAATAAACGAGACTAAAAACTGGAATTTAGCCAATATCGAGGATAGCCAAGTATTATGTTTACCAATTCATATAAACACGCCTTTTACAACCAACAAAACAGTGGTAATGGGTGGAAGTACGTATTTGATAAAAGGATTTTAAAAAATCAACTTCTGGTTGGATTAAACGATGTCGACGATTGGTATTTTACTTTTGGTAACTGCTTGAAGAAAAAAATAAACAAAGGTCACATGACTGAACAATTTTACATTAGATGGTATCTACCATGTAGGCCATCTGATCGGATAGGTATAGTCTGTCCAAGCAAAGAAGATATTCTGGAAAGATGCGAAAATGACTCCAGCTCGGTCAATATTGGCCCAAAAATTATAAATTCAGTCTGAAATTGTAGAAAACACTTTGATCTACAATTTGAGACCATATTTATAATTTTTGACCCAATATTGACCGAGCTTGAGTCACTTTCCCATCTTGCCAGAATGTCTTCTTTGCTTGGAATGACTATAGTCATGCTCACGACGATTCAGATATTATTGCTTAAAAGGAACTTAGTAAGATTATAATGAGAGGTTTATGGAAGTTTCCGAAGTATTGTGCAAACAAGAAAAGTTTCAATTGGCCTGTGTAGCAATGTAGATCAATAGGGGCGGGCGATAGGGAACGCCCCAGAATGTGAACCGAGTCAGACGCTGAAAAATCTCAAGCCACCTGACCTTGACATTTGATTTTATTGTTTGGGGTGTCGAGAACAAACCCCCTCCCCCCGCCACACCGAATTCAAAGACTCACAAAACCTGTAATTACACTGATCGTGTCGGTTCGTCGACCCCCTCTCCCATCAAACCACATTCATATACTCATCGATACCGATGCTGGTTGATGTATATCAATAAATATTCAGCATATTTAAAAGAATTTTAGTCACCAAAGCCATGAATGTTTCCTGGAATCAGGACTACCAGTCATAGATATGGTTATCTCATAGAGTAATAATAATAGCTAGTTCAAGTTCTAGGAGATTGAGGAGTTTAGCTGGTTTAAATTCTGGGAATTCATTCTAAATGCAACTATTATTTCTGTAACCCGGATTCATCTTGAACTACAGCTTACAAGATTTATGCATAAAAAATCAGTTTATGCCAGTCTGAGAGCAGTATGCGACAGCAAAACGGTTTGTTGAATTCGCTTTCGACTCGTATGCTCTCGCAGACCGCTCGCTGTCCTGACAGAGCTGAGCATTAATACCAGTCATTCGCGAATCGCCAACTCTTTTGAAACCAGACAAATTAATCATTATTCCCTTGTTATAAGGAAGAGATATTATTAAGTTTCATTCAATGCTAATAAGAAGATCGCTAGATCCAGATAAAATTATTCAGGGAAAATTCAACTATTCAATTCCTTCTTCTTGAAATTAGATTTGTTTGTTTTTGATAATCCAATTCACATATACATATTGGGGCAATTATTGGTATTGAACCATTAGTTTACACATCACTTTCCAACCCTTCTACAATAGAAAAGTAGCTAGGCTAACTATATTCAACTCAGTCTAAAAAAACAGAATAATTCAACACTATGCATTCATTAGCAGAGTGGGAAGGCGGAAAGAAACAGGGTAGAGGATGGTTTTAATGTATTCTAATCCAGATGCCAGCCATAAAACCAACATAAAAGAATTACAATACAGTAAAGCATGAGGAAATACGCGACAACGTTATTGTAAGTGGGCGTCCAATAAACGTTTTATCCTCGGCAGAACTACTGAATGGCGGAAGCAAATTCAATTAATCCTTTGTTGATTTCGGGACAATAAGAAAATAGGAATTAATTCTGATAGCCTGAAGTTTTTCATACTTATACAATAACAATAGCAATACTGAATAGTTTCAATTAATATGACCATTTTTTTCCCAATGACCTTTATTGCCCACAACTCTATAGCTAATTATGAATGGTTCTTATATTAATATATTCGTTCAAAATACTGTAATATAAAAATTCATTGCTATGAATATTTGGTGAAAACAGCCAGTTCCAATCACCATGATTTCATTCTGAGAAAGTTGTATGTTTAAAAATTGTATTAAAAGTCAACATATGAATATCTCAGTAATTAAAGTAACTATCTACCCATCTTTGAAAATCATAAATACAAAAATACTCACCAGTGAAATAGTTGATCCAGTATATTTCTGCACAGTCTAGGCTGGTCAAATAGATTGACGACTACTGACAACGAGAACCGTGAACACAATCATTCTCACCTGCAAAAACAATAAATCAATATATTAATTAGTTAATGAAATACAGCTACTTCCTAATTCACTGTAGATATTAATGAATTTATCACCCATTTGATTTGCAAATTGAGATTTCCAAATTTTCGCAATAATTTGATGTAAATTTAGTGGTGATGAATAAGAGTAATGCAATAACTAATCTTTAAAAAGCTATTTCCTATAAACAAGGATGTACTAAACTTAGATAATATAATTATTATTTACTATGAAATCATAGAATTCAAGAGTCCGTCGAAAGTCAATAATAATGTTCAATCCAGAACCCTATAAAATATTTCAGGCACATACGTACATCACAAACAACATTATTGTTACGACAATGCTGAGGAGGAGACTGCTAAATCTAGAAGTTTTATACTTTAAGAGATCTGAACGACTGAATGGAATAATAACCACAATATGAATAAGAGATACTATGAAAGAAGATTTTATTTTTAGTGAATCAATATTTTTATGAATTAGAACCAAACTAGCCGTTCTCAGCATAAAATACGATCAAAATAGTACGAGATAGGGTATAGAATCGTTTGTTTATGTTAAACATTCACAGAGACTAATAAGTATAATATAGTATTTTCACAGGTAAAAATTCAAAATTTGATTCATTTTGTTGATTGTAAATATTTGAAAATGTCTTGACAAAGAAATTTGATACATTTGAATCACAAGGAATTGGAGAAGATAGAAATTAAACAACTAGAATGTTGGTAACAACTTAAAAACTAAAATTTTTATCTTTCAATTTGCTGAAAAAGTACACAGACATTGAAAATTGGGTGACAAGTAGAGGAAGATGTCACCCAGTGAGGTAAATACTGCAAGGCAGCTGCAGATCACACTGTGACCTAATACTGTTTTGCCATTTATGACATGATAATAACAATTGGAAAGATTTTTTTTTTCAAATAACATCCATTGATTATTTTAGAGGAAGAAACTTGACAATTAAATTTACTTCCCACAATATAAGGGACTCCAAGCTCCAAGGTGTGATTGTACATGAATTCAAAGTCTACAAAAGTAGGTAACAGCTTGAATCTTTCATTTACCAACTTAATTCAATTTCAACTTGAAAATTTCTTTCACCTATAATTTAGACTCTGCTGTACTCAGTTGACATCATATGAATGAAGAAGATGGATTTGGAGTGTTCCTGAAATTTTTATTCATTAATTTACCACAATTCTGAAACTATTACGTTTCAACAGTTTGTATAGTACTACGGTCCTACTGCTTCAATGCTGCTTCAATGTAAGCCATACTGTAAAACTGTGATCACATACATGAAATGTCCAAATTTCATTGAAAAATGACAGTAGAATAGAATTCTATTGTTCAAATCATCATTCAAGTAGAATGAGATTGAACTCATATATACTCGTATTGACAAAATAATAAAAAAGAAGCAATAAAAATACAATACAATATTGCTGGAAATCAGAAAAATTTACATGGGGAGGACAAAGGTAATTAGAATAGAAAGGTAATTACCTTGGGGAGGACTATAAAATATTCAATACTTCAAGAAAGGAAACTCTACCAAAGTTTCATTCCAATAGCTGGGTTTAGCCAGATAATTGATAATAATTTCTCTGGATGTTGGACGACACATCCAGAGGAGTTTATTATTTATAAATTCGAAACATTACATATTTTCAATATCAACTTTTTACAATACAATTATTGAATAATTAGTAGAATATTGTGGTAGACTCCAACAACTAGCGGTTTAAAAATGACTGATTTTGATGCTCAGCGGGGATTACTCGATTAGTCCAGTGCTCGATTAGTCCAGTCCCTATCCTACATTAAGAAACTGAAAAACTGGACTAATCGAGGCACCTGGACTAATCGAGGCGCAGGGGTTCGATTAATACAGTGACTCGATTAGTCCAGTTCTTCAATGAGATGAGCGAGTGCCTCGATTAGTCCAGAACTGGACTAATCGAAGCCCTGCGTCTCGATTAATACAGTGCCTCGATTAGTACAGTTGGCGTACTGAATTCGTACCAGGTGATGAATCCACTATATGCGTTGACAAGGAATTGACTATAACTAGACGGCGTCAAAGTGGTCGTCTAACAAATTTCAAATAAAACCAAGTCGGTGCGGCGCGATCTTTGAATTAGGTTGCAAATGACAATAGCTTGGTTTTCATTATACAACCATGTTGTATTTATTTATAATGTAATATTCTGAATAATTCACCGGTATCTTTTAACTTCTTGAATCTTATTATCTTTGTTTAATCTATTAGATTAGGCTACCCCTATTAGAAATTCGATATTTAATATTGTTTAATTCATGGAAGGACAGTTTGATTAATTAATATTAATATTTTTATGATTTACAGCAATATTTGAAATCTGTATTGGTAATTATTCAGAAGCTGAATTATTGTATTCATGAAACTAAAAATCTAATGAGCCAAAAAACCTTTAAATTTGGCTCTCTATATGTGACTTTATTTACCATAACTTTTTGTATTGAAATTTTAATACAATTTTAATATTATCAACAGTCTTGAGGGTGGCCGTGGTTAAGTGCTAGGGTTAAAGCCTCCACAGCTTTTGAGCTAATTTCAAAACAAAGAAATATTTACGAATCCACTAAAATATTTTTGGATTGGAAGTATTCAAATTATACATCGTGAAAGCGTATATCATTGTCAAGAATATACGCTTTTATAAAATAAAATTGTTAACTAGTAAAGATCTGTACGATTTAAAACCTATCAGTAATGATATATGTTTGAAGGAACTCTTCATAAACCCAATTCTGCGTTCAGAAATGCGAAAATATCAATAAATAATCAGTTATCAGTTCAATAATCAAAAATAAATGAGCAGTCCAAATTCAGTTTATTATCTAGGTAGATCACTCCGAGTTTTCATTGCATTAAGATATAAAATCCGAAAAATATGAATAACTTTTTTATTTGTTGTCAGATTGACTTGAATTTTTATGGGGAGGACACTAATATAGAGAGGAATGTTCCTGTTTTTTGTAGAATTTTTCCAAGGCTCCTTCCCCCCAGATCCAAAAAACCGATCGGGCGATTTCAGTCATTTTAAATTTCCCGGCTTAGAAAGACTTGGCACGAAGGCATGTGATTGGTTGATAATTGCACGCGGAAGAAGAAAATACATTCTTAAAAGTTGAGAGAATGACTCCAGCTTGGTCAATATTGATTCAAAAATTATAAATTTGGTCTCAAATTGTAGATTAGAATGTTTTCTACAATTTGAAATTCGATTTTTGATTTTTGAAGCAATATTGACCGAGCTGGAGGCATTTCCCCATCTTGCGAGAATGTCTTCTTTGCTTCTTCTCTGTGTGAATTGTTGTCTTAGATCAAACGATCAAAGCCTTTTGAAGTTCCAAGAAACCTACACTTGTATGCGCATGTCTGTCCAAGCAAAGAAGACCGTGTGGCAAGATGGGAAAGTGACTCCAGCTCGGTCAATATTGGTTCAAAAAATGTTAATTTTGTCTCAAATTGTAGATTAGAATGTTTTCTACGATTGAGACTAGATCAATAATTTTTGAACCAATATTGACCGAGCAGAAGTCATTTTCTCATCTTGCCAGGGGGTCTTCTTTGCTTAGACAGACTATTATACTAGGCTAGATCATCATTCTATACCTATAGTATTATTGCTGATAGTGATGTAAAGTCTCTCCAAGCAAATAGAAGGCATTTTGGCGAGATGGGAAAATAACTTCCGCTTGGACAATATCGGTTAAAAATCATAGATTTGGTCTCAAATTGTAGGAAACATTCTGATCTTCAATTTAAGACCAAAATTTTACTTTTTGAGCGGATATTGACCAAGCTGGAGTCATTTCCCCATCTACCCAGAATGTATTTCTTCCTTGCACAGACTACAGTAAATAGCGAGAAATTACTACAATGATCATCAGACTCTATAAATGAGTGCCTTTTCGCTTTCATTAAATTAGATTAATTACTCATATCGGTCTCTTTATCCTGTTGGTCAAGTGCAAGGTAGGACTTGGTCCTAACTTCGCCGTTTCAATGCTGTAACTAAGTAGTAATATTTTATTATCTATAATTAATGTACATGGATAAAGTTATTCTATTCACCTTCTCTCATTTTACTCTCTCTTTAACCTCTCCTCTCTATCTCCTCTCTCGTTTTATTCTCTTTATCCTTCTCTCTCATTCTTTTCAATCATTTCACTGCCTCAGTCACTTTTCAATCCACTTTTTCCTTTCTCTTTTCTCATTTTACTATTCTCTCTATTTCTTATCTCATTTACCCTCTTCATCCTGTGCTTTCTCTTCCTTCTCTCATTTTACTCTCCCTTCTCTCTACTTCTCTCTATCTTTTCTCAAGTTTCTCATCTAGTAATACACCAAGATATATTATAGTCAGATTGCATAACTATTTGACAATCACAATTTATCTGATTGCACGCATACCGGGTAACTATGAAATTCAAGTGAAATTGACAAGATGTGGTTAAATTGAAGAGCAAATATTTTGTTTTTGAAACATGAGGGATTTACGTAATTACAATGTGCCATTAAAGGTCATACAGTTCAATATCATTATCGCTTCCATTATGTTAAATTTTTGATGAAACACTTATTGTGTAAAATATAAAACTTTATTTCTTAATTTTCTTTTCATTTCCTCTTTTATCAGTTATATAGTCTTTTTTTCTGGGACTGATGCTCGCATAGGCTCCTAGGCATGTGCGGGGCTAATGGGAGATGGCGACTGGTTTTTAGGCAGTCAAGACCGACGGCTTTACGTCTCCTTTAATAGACGGGGTGCCGTATCTATGTGATAGTACTGCGTTCGAAAATATTGTTCCCTGGTCAAGGATCGAACTTGGGTCCTCTTGCTTATCAGAACTCGGACCAAAGTTTTTTCCCTTTGCACCTTTTTTCTCCACAAATTCAATTTTGTTATTATTTATTTATTATGACATTTATATAAATATAAATGACATTTATTTATATCTATGGTATATATAATATTATTATTATTATCATCCATGCTAGCTATCATGTCATGAATAAATTCAAACTACAAAATCAAGTTGTCACATTTAATTTTGGCTATTAATGATTATTTTATAGAATTAAGTTTATTCTGAGCTATATTCTGCAAGTCTTATGAAGTGCATAAAATGATGTTTTATGAATAATATTTTTTTTCGAAAAATGACAATAAAATTTAATTGGAATTTGATTGGATATGGGTATGTATTATTACGGTATGTAACTGTATTCATCATTTCTCAAACTAAGCATAATCAGAATACAATTCATTCAGTCAACTAACTATATAGTGATAACGAGAAGCAAAGATATTATTATTTCCTTCTTCATGGCCATTCTCGCAAATATGAAGAGAAGTTACTGGGTGTTTTTGGAGTAAGTTATATACATATACAAGTTCTTTATTGATCTACTCAACAATGAATGTAAGTCGCTATAAATGAAAGACAAATCGCTATAAATCGCTATACCATTAGAAAGACACTGATTTTTCAATTCATAACTTAATAGCTAATTCAATTAACACTACTACCAATTTATATACAACATTCTTAATTTTTCAACAATTTATGTATAATATTACATCTTATCAAGATAATGTAGGCTATATTGAAAGTATTCAACATTTTTCAAGATCATTTAAAGGCGCCCATAACCAGATGAGATAAGGAAGCACCCTGAATGCTCTCTTAAGCTTAAAGGAATTCATTATAGTCAGCCAGCATTTTTAAGAAATGAACTATACAAGAATGAATACGGTACTTGTGGTAGGTATTTAGTAGTAACTTAGCCTACATACAATGATTCTTAGCACGGGAGTAGTGAATAATACAGGACTAATAGCAAATATAATTTTAGATTTCAAGTACCTAGCTGAACATTCATATTATAGGCTAACTTTTGCTCTCTTCAAAATGAACTGTGGAGCCAAAATTTGCTGCCAAAATGACGCTTCCTCCTCAAATCTTCAATACTCTTGCCTTGCCTGTTACGGAGATTTACTTACTCCTTTGGTCTTCCACATGGATCAGTGTCTTAGGAGTCGTCCTTACCGTGTAGTGGTGAATTTTCTATAATTTTACTTATTTATTGCAAGAGAAATAATTTTAAAATTTTGAACTTTGATGGCATCTCCCACATAGAATTTTCTCGGGAGTGCCTCTTATTTTCAGTAAATTTGGAAATCATATCTAAACTATATTTTTTAGAGTACCTCATTGTATACATTTCGTGGAGGTTTAATGTTTTCTTCGTACTAGTTTGCTTACTGAGAAATAAAAATTTATTATTATTCATTTATTTTTCCCGTGGCTATTTTCCTACCAGTAACCCCCTCCCCGTCCTCCAATTTATGAAATTGAGAATGCAATTTATACGAAATTGATCATACATTCCTATTTTACAAGAGCACATTCATTTAGCCTATATTCCAAGTAAGCCTACTTGTTGTGAAATCCAAAGGTTTTGACTTAGATTTTCAAAGACTGAATTAATCTACCCCTTTTTGGTACGTATCAGCTCTAAAAGAATAGATCAAAATTCAACGTGTGACCTCAAATTTTCCAAGTAATTTTATTGACTATAATCTTTAACTGAATATTTTTTCAATAAATAAACAATATAAATTGAAAAATCAGAAACAAAAAATTACCGAAATTTAAGGGTTTTTTTCATTTTTCATTTCATTTTTTTTTTTCATTTTTCATTTTTCATCCCACTGACCACCTGTGAAAGGGGTATACGGATTCGTCAATTATATTCTAAGTCAATCTTTGCATTTCATAATGCAAATAGAATTCTTGAACGGAATAAGGAGAAACCTGTAACAACTCCTCTCTCACCTTAATTCTAAATTTCTCACCTGTGAGAGCTTTAATATGTGCTGGCAATGAGTTATAAAACCGAATTCCTGCACTCTTCAGCCCCCTCTCGTACATACTAGTTCGATGAATGTCGCCTCTGAGGTTTTGTCTATATCTAGTATTGTATGAGTGAAACAATTCTCCTGTATTAAACCTATCTTTATTCTTATCAATAAAACAAAGAACCTCCAATATATATATTCCTGCTAGTGGAAGAATCTTTAACTCTTTGAAATAATCTCGACAACTTGCTCTAATAGATTCACCCACCATCACTCTAACTGCCCACTTTTGAATCCTAAATATATGTATTGCATGAGTTTCAATTTTTAAGGGTGAAGCCGTACCCTAGGACGGCAGAAAACTTCAATTTTGGATTCAGCGCACTGGAATACAGTCATAATATAAAACAATCGGAAAAAAAACTTTCGCACCACTTGTCTGACAAAACTACCATTATTTTACTGGGCTATCATAGCGTCAGAGTTTTACTGGAAACCTGACGTCAGAGTTTGCAAGCTACTTGAACTGATCGATAACTTTTGCCGTCGGCGATTATGGCAGCGTCTCTAGTGTAACGCTGAGAGAGTGATATAGTTGATTCCACATATTATAACCGGTTCAGCGGGTCGCATGAATTGGCTAAACTGGACTAATCGAGCGCCTTGCACATCCTACCTAATAAACCAACTTTACTGTACTAATCGAACCTCTAGACAAATTGAAATACACTCCAGTTTTTCCTGTACTAATCGAACCACTCTCATATAACAACTTATATATTTGAAAAACTGGACTAATCGAGCACTGGACTAATCGAACCCTACCCTGCTCAGCACTATCAGGACACTCGGCTAGCGTTATGCGATAGCATAGCTAGACAAGAGCGACTGCAGCAAACAATTTTGCTCTTACCAAACTGAGTTTGATAATGGACATTTTCTATCCGCCAATAATGTTGGAATCTGCTTCAAGTAACTTACTGTAGTATAGTTGACGCCAAGAAGTTAGGCGGTTTAGTCTATCTCTTGAACGTGATGTAACCAACTAACTGCTGATGAAAAGCATCTTTTGTTTTTGTTGTTTTTTATTTCAAAAATATCATCTAGGCATCGTAACATGGAAGGAGCAAACGAAACCTCTCAAATTTTTGGCTTCAGCTGTAACTATGACTCAGCGCTCGACCTACTCTCTTACATTTTTCACTGAAATTCATTCCCTCACTACGTTCTATGAACAAATAAACTAACCCAACTTTACAACTCATGAATGATTTTGAACTTTGTACGAACAAAATAAATTTCAAATAGAGCATTTGGCTGGCTTTTGAGGCGAGCAATGGGCTGGTATGCGGCCGATCAATGTTTTGAAGGGGGATCGCGCGCTATCAGCGTTGTGCGTGCGTGCGCGCTGTTACGAGGGTGTGAAAGCGCATCGATCCAAGTTGCGCTCAGCTCGGCTCGTCAGGTGTCGTCCGCCCGCCGTCCGATGTCGCACGTTGTTGTCGGCGTTTGTCGTTGTTGATCAAATAGAGCAGATCAATCGAACATTCCCTCCTTTCCATCCATGTAGGCCTAATGTTGTCATTTCCAATATAATCTACTATTTAACCTAATCAAATTCAGGATCTAAATCAATTAAACAGTACCGTACGTTCATTTATGAAAAGTTATTTATTTTTTATTTATATCAGAGAAAAATTGCAGTACATGTTGTTAAAAGCAATCTCCTTGCTAAACTATGCAAATATCTAGTAGAAAGTAGATTCACACACAAAATATCTATAAAAGATTCTTCGAATATCTTTTTGGAACAGTTGAGGACAGAATCCAAGAAATAAAATAAATTATAAATGAAATTAGAATTACAACGAAATCGTGAAACTTATTCATCAAATAATTACAGCAAAAAAGGACTACTTGATACTCAATTGAACTTGACTTTTAACAAGAGCTGAACATACTGTTTTTATGGACCCCAAATTGTAGAACCAAGAGTTTAAAATTAACAAGCCTTATTTATTAATTGATCGAACAATTTTTTAACAATCATCTAGCAATAAAAATGACAATCACACACAAAGCAATAGGTGTATGTGAACATGGCCCCCACGGCTGCACTGCACAAAGCTGGTAGATGATTATTAACATTTACGTATTTTGAACATCACTTTAGTTCTTTATGTTTCATAAATAGCCCATCCACCCTCCCTAAGGACCATTCAGCAATGTGGTCAAAGAATAAGAGAGAGCAATATGAGGAATTGTTTCCATCACAGGCCTTATTTTCAATCTGGCCAAATAGCCACATTCTGAAAATTTATATCAAATTGAAAGACAAAGAGTTCAAAAGCAGAGTATCCTTTTTTACTATGTGAATATGTGAAAACATTTGTTAGTTATTAACAATAAGGTAGCTGGTAGCCTAATTGTTTTCAAACCAATGGGTCATACCTAAGATACCTTCTTCTCTAATTACACATATCAATAATGAATTCAAGAAATATAATAGCTTATTAGTCTCTTACTAGGTGTATAAATGAATTTTACGGACCTATTCATATTTCCTATTCATATACCTTTTATATTTAAAATTTAGTCGAATCCATTAGTGTCGTTTTCTAGATCCGTGGTTAAACATACATACAGAAATTACTCACTCAAAAGAATAAGATAAAAAAATCTTTCTGTCAGTGGATCAAGTCAATTTTTGAGTTATGGGCTTATGGCATTGATTGCACTACGCGTTCAAACTTCTAGACTAGAGCTAAGAGAGGCTCTTAGACTACAAACAGATTCAAACGAATTATTCCTTTTGATACTTCTAGCGCGATCTGTAGTACTAATACTGAGTTAGGCACTCGACGAGTGTCAAATACTAGCGCTTCAGTGCGGCCAAACAAGCAACTAACCACTCAAGGAGCTTTATTTGACGTGCAACATGCACCATTCACTTTGAAGTTTAATAGTGGTAATGTCATGACTCATGATGACATGCAAAAAGATTTAAACCGAGAATAATCATGACATGAAAACTAAGAAAAATTAATTTTAAATTTGAATTTTTCATAACACGAAATGAATGGTGGAAAATATCCTTGCACAATTCAATTGAATAATTACAAGCTTCCATTGATTTTGAATGCAACTATAATTTATTACTTTAAATAATTCCTATTTTTATACAGAGTGTTTCAGGAGGAATGTGCAATACTTCTCAGGCTGATTCCCTACACCAAGTAGACAAAAAGGTTCCATGGAACAATAACGCTTTGTTTCCAAGATAACAATGGCGGAGAATTGGGATTTTTCTAATTTTTTAGAGGCCTAAGTGAGGTTCTAAAATAATTAATTCCTATGTAAAATTAACTGAGGAATTCAATCAAACCAGTTCCAAGTTTGTAACTTTAACGGTTATTGAGATAATTGGGGAAAATATGCTAGAAAACGCTATTTTTCAACAATAAGGGATATAACTGGATGAGGAATCATAAAATTGTCTTTTCTATTAATGGAAATTGGAGAGAGTCGGATTCTGAAGAGAAAGTTAAATGACGGCGATTGTGTAAATCTTACCCAAATCTCAATAGTAGCGATCAAAAATCGCAAAATCCATACTAAACATAAATTTTCCACTTGTGCTATGTTATGTCAATTTTCGCTACTAACACAAATTTTTCACTTGTGCTATGTTTTGTCAATTTTTGATCGCTACTATTGAGATTTGAGTACACAATCGCCGTTATTTAACTTTTTCTTCAGAATCCGACTCTCTTCAATTTCCATTAAAAAAAAGACAAATTTATGATTCCTTGTGCAGCTATAACCCTCATTTTTTAAAAATTGCGTTTTTTAGCAAATTTTTTCCAATTATCTAAATAACCGTTGAAGTTACAGACTTCAAATAATCTTTAACTATGTTCCGTCCACTGAGTGTTCGGACCTAAGCTCCTCCTCCGAGGTTCTGACGTCATGATCCGACCATCTCACAAGCGGTCGTAATTGCCAGGAACGTAGAAACTTCTAATCGATATTGGAACTTTAATATCGAATTTTCGAGTGCCCTTAGAAAAATTGATGTTTCATGGTTGTTCGGCAAAATTTACATCCTAACATGATAACGATCATTATCAATATCACTTGATAGAGTAATAGTTGATTGAACATAATATTTCATAATAATATTTTTTTTATTGTTATTTTGATTGCTCAGATCAAGCCGGGAATTTCAAACTCATTCAACTACACACTACTACAAATTCAAGTAGGCCTATATAACCTAATCTAAAGTTCACATTTGCAATTAATTCAATGTTCAATCTCATTACTGTATTGTACTTTGAATTCAATAAAACCAATATTTTTTAAAAGAACAATGTTGTTTTGTTGATGGTGAAACAAAGAACAAAACATATCCGCCAAAAAATCTTCCATGAGAGGTTTGAATCATGTAAATCAGCTGAAAGAGGTCAAACACAAAAATTTTGATAGATTCCCTGAAAAGTGAAAGGCTTGCGTTTCCCAGATTTTCACAGCATGGCTGTGACCTAAAAAGTAACAGCTGCAGTATGATGACCTTACTTGCATTGGCTAAAGCCGCTTGCGACGTCAAAATGGGGGAGGAGCTTAGGTCCGAACACTCAGTGGACTGAGTATAGTTTGAATCTGAACGAGTTATCTGATTGAACGTAAACCATCATATAAATATCAATGCAGCTAAAATAATATGACTTCAATAAAATTTTTTGTATTTGAAGAAAAATAGCATGATTTGATTTTAAACAAAAAATTGCGCGATGAATGGCCAATTTTTTACGAATACTGTGATCTTTTCACTGGGGTGTGAAATATGAATCTAAAATGAGAAGATAATTCTGCACCATTTTAAACGAATATTTGATTGAGATAATTTGTCATCTGATACAAAATTAAGTTGCAGAGAATTTGCAGATACTCTGTCCTACAACTCTTTAATATGGATGATTAAAATTTGATCAATTGTAAATACATCAATAACTATAAAAAATTCATATAGCCTACTGATAGAAGTGGAGCCTTTGACAGTGGCGCCGACTTTGGGGGCAAGGCACTTTCTGCCCCCTCAATAATCACTCAGGGGGGGCAATGTGTATATTTTGCCCCCCCCCAATGTTCATAGGTTACTAGAGAAAATTTTATCAATTTTTTTGAGTATCAATTATCAATAAGTAACTTAGGCCTATTGAAAGAATATTTTTTGCCATTATCAATTTATTACAAAAAGCCCAAATGAAACCAGTTTTAAACAATGGACCTGTAGCTATTTTTATTTTATTCACACCTGGAAACTGGACTATGATAGTGTGAAATGATATCTGCCTACTGTATTATTTTGGTAGGCCACTTCTACAATGTCCACAAACCATAAAAATAGACGATAAGTCTCCTGTTTATTATTTACATTACCCAGCTAGCCGTTTGGGCTTAGATTGTTATAGCCAGATAAGATATTAGTAAACAACATTTTGCAAGAAATTCTTCAATTCATTCTTGATTTTTTTCCATGTATAACTCTCCCACTCTTCCTTCTTTGAAAATATAATACATAGTCTATATAAATACAAAATATAGATAAACAAAACAAACTACATAATAATGGAACTAACATTAGAAAAATTACTTCAGTTTTCAGTTGAATAGTGAGAGTGGTCGGTAGCAGATGGCACAACCATTCGTGTTTTGTGGATCTCATGCGATTTTTTTATAACCGTTTATTAACGTCATAAGTGAGAATGGTAAAAACCCTAATTAAAAACTGAAGTTTTTGATAAAAGTAAACTAGATAATTTCATGTGTAAGTTAATGGATGCAAATGTGCCTTCAACCTACACATTGGAGGAAATTCAGTACCGTAACTTAACTATTACCGGTATTAATTTTTAATTGAGTATTTTTTGGTGTTCAAAATTGAAGAATCACAATTATAATTGCCAATTTGAATTAAATTAATGATCAATAATATAGGGAATTCAAAATAGTTGAATGGATCAGATTATCTCTATACTACAGAATTCAGCACAAAATCACATGCAAAGATGCAGTCCCACTAATTGTGTGTATTCTTGCGTATTTTCACAACCCCCTCCCCAATCCTCGTTTAACACCCCCCAAACTATAATCTTCATGGTGGACTTTGCCCCCCCAATATTTTGATGAAGTCGGCGCCACTGGCCTTTGACATAACTACTCAATATAAAAATCGTCAATTTCTGAAGACGATATTCAGTATTCCACTGACAGTTACGACCTTATTTGACTTAGCTTGTCTGAAAGAAGTACATGCCAATTTATTCTAATTATGCAGATGCAGAAAGTGACATGACACTGCTACCGGACAGTACAGCACATTACAACTGGACGCAACGGGTCAAGATCAACGAACTAACAGAGAGTCATCAACCTATTCATTTGTTATGACTGGCAACTCCTAGGTTTTTAAATCTAAACAATCGTACCTGTAGCTGTTTTAGATCTAAAACAGAGTTAAGGCAATTATTTAAATTGGACAATACTCATTTTTATATAATTTTAAAAATATAAAATTGGTTGATCCTGAGCTGTAAGATTGATTGAGTTGATTTATGAACTTATAATGTTACAAAAGATTGATTTCGATAATTTTTTGAATGATCTAGTTTCAAGATAAACGGACAAATATAAAGTGATTTGAACTCAATATTACGAAATATTATATCAAATTCAATTACATAATATACTCGTAGTATGATATAGGTATTCAACTTTTAAAATTTTAAATTCATTATTGGAGTGGATAATGTATTTTACATCTTGTATTGAAATTCTGAATTCAAACATTTTTGTATATTTTAGGTATCAAAAATATCTGTGTTAGAAAGTGCTAAATAGACAAAAAATTTCGACTACATTTTCAACCAAAAATTAGGGATGGAAATAGTAAGGGCCATGTCTGCTTTTTCTTTCCCTATAGTTTTATTATTGTTTGTCATTGAATATACAGTAACAAATACTCCGGAATTTAAATTAATATATTAGGATATATAATATATTAGGATATATAATATATTAGGATAAATCAGAAAATCTTACCATTGTGGGTTGATTGCAATAAACATTGTGAAGATAATGATACAATGAGTACAATTAAAAGTCATGAACAAGTTATTTTCCAATTTCATAACATTTTATCAAGCATTTGACCTATCAGGAATACAATCAATCATTTATTCACAAGAAGGAAATGGGAAAGTAAAAATTTAACACTTCGTAAAGTGGTCTAGCTTCTAGGAGATACATGATTAGTTCGTTCTACTCCAATTGTTTCGGCATTTGGCGCCCTACAGAAAGCAAAAGTTGCTGATAAAACCTGAGCCATTTATAATAAGAGAACAACTATTCGCAGCTGATTGCCGAGATAGAGATAGACCCAACAGGATAATAATTGAGTTGAAAGTCTAAACTATAAAATAACTAAGTACAGTACCAAATATCATAATCTCGAGGAGAACTTTTGAAAGTTGGAAGCTTAACTTGATAGGTGATGGAGTCACGCGATACGATAGAGGACTTTAGGACTTGTTTATTATTGTAGTCTCACGATCTATAAAGAATGCAAATGAACAATGTAAAGTCTATGAACTGCTGCAATTTATTGCACAATAAGATTCACAACATTCACACAATTTAAAATAATTTTTACTAACAAAAACATAACGATGTGCAATTTTTCATCTGTGGTCAGAATTATAATATTATATTAAACAATATTATTTGAAATTACAATATAACATTAAACAAGAGTATTTAGTATCAGGGCCTAGTTGTACAAATTTAATTTGATGTATTGCTACAATTATAGTCCAAGATGGCTTCAACAATGAGTTTCTAACAATAATTATCATTGTTGATAATTTCATCGGCAGTATACAGTACGTAAACCTACGGTATTACTAACACATCAGTGTATTGAAATTCAGTACAATATAAGAATATAAAGTTTGAAATACAGTGTCCTATCCTATAGAGGAGTCCAACCCCACTAGACGTCAAAACTGCGATCATACGATATTAGAAACAAAGAAATAGCAAATATTGTATACAGTATTAAAATTTTCCTGAAATTTAGTACAATATTTACTAGTTACAGATAGTCATTTGATAAAAAATCTATCGAAATAAGTGTGCTAATGTATTTAATTACTTAAAATTTAAACACGATATATATATACACGGTATATTATATACACGATATATGAATATACACGGTATATTCAGTATATTTATGAGAACGAGCAGAATTGTAAATTTGGCATTCAGTCAACTGAAAATGTTACTCAGGTATTCAAATTACAGGTAGAATAAACCATTTCCTTCCATTTGAGAAAATGGAGACCTCAACCTTATTACAAAGGTTTGATATAACTTCCATTCCAAGGAGACCAGACAAACATTTAATGTAAATTTATTGACGATTGGAACTTAGCTTACTTAGGAGTTCTTTTTCACATCCTTTATGCATGCAGTCTACTACCATTAATCAGAATCATTCGTTATGCACCATGATGAAATATAAGACAATGGAAGAATTTAGCACATATTTACATGAAAATATGCAAGTAATGATTAGGTAACTGAGATTTAGTAACGAACAGTACGTTTCATTACATTAATCAATGGTGATAAGTGTAATTGATTGATGAATGCAATCTATGGATGGATTTACAATTTTCTTTTATATTTTTTGCCAATAAAAAACAATTTTCAAATTTAAACAAAATAGATTGCAGATAACAACGTACAAAACAGTTGAAAAAAGCATAAAATAAAACAGGAATAATAATTTTTGTAACATTATTACTATTGTACAACTTTTTTGGCACTGCCAACATAAGGTAATCTTGTGTGTTGGCAGTGAGTAGTTATTTATATAGTTGTAGAAGTAATATCTGTTTGTTTGTTTTATGAGGGTGAAGCCCACATGAGCTCATAGGCAGGCTTAAAACTATTAAATATTAAAACTTCTCATAGAGCGCAGAAAAGCTTATCCACTCTGACAAAATGATTAATAATCAAATAATAATAAAATTAAACATAAATACATATCCATTGTAAAAACTGTGTTTTGAATATGTATTTGAAAAAAGGTGAGAAACTATGATTTTAGGCATAGCTTCCTTTAATAGAAGGCCGTGGCCTTAAATCTGACAACACTGTAACACCACTTCAGCGTAGGTCTACCTTGTATGATTATGATTCACTTTCCTCCAATAAAAATGCTTGTCAACCTATTTTAATCAAGATTCTATTACAATTTGATTAGATACTTATAGATATAAGAAACAGACATAGTTTTTATTGGAATAAATATAATAAAAATCAAAGTATTTTTGATTGTGCATCACGTTTATCAACATAAAATATCGAGTTTTATTCAGATTTTGATCAATGAATCATTCTTCTGCTTTGAATAATTGTTCAGAGCAATATTAGCTATTGTTAAAACCATTTTGAATGCAATAGTCTACTATTTTAGCAGTGATTACACTCTCATTGTTCATTCCAATGTACATTCAAACCGATACTATCTAACTCTATCGTTAATAAGTACACAGAGCTTTTTGACATTTAGTAGTCAGGAATACATCTTTGTATTCTTCGGTTGTAACATTGGTTGCTGATCCATCCCCTTACTTATTGAACCGAAGTTTTCAGCAAAGATAAATTCATCATCATGGACATTTGAGAATGGGGCAGCGCTTCTTCTCATAAATTAGGCTTATCTATCTCTACCATTATATCCATTTTCCGTATTTGTCCTGATATTCCTCCACAAAACTCAATACATCCTTGTTAGAATGTTTTTAACACACATTCAATTTTTCTGAAGGAATCAACTCCTTTCTTGAGATCGCACGTAGCCGTTGGTTTTGCTGCTCAACATCAAATGACATTGTAAAAATTTGAATAAATTCATTTCTTTTTCCAAGATTATTTCTGTCAATGCCAGGAATGGAGCAGAAATACGACATCTCATTGAATTATATTTGAAAGGGTTTTCAACAAGATTATTATTTAATAAAACTGAAATCAAAATAATAAGGAGAACAAAATTAGCACACCAGCTTTGCAATCTATTCAATGCTTTCAGCTTGTCTGATTACTACTTATACTATAAAATCTTAACCTCCAGTGCGACATTGCCATATTATTAGGGCAGGGCCTTCTATTAAAGGAAGCTATGTTTTAGGCCATCAGGATATTTTCTTATCCACCAAAAAGACCTGCTGTATCCGAAAATTTAAAGGACAGGAATTAACTTGGTTGAATTAAAATATTTTATTGAGTTTTTATGTCACATTCATGATTGCAAGATGTTAAGAATGAAATTTTATAAAGATAATTGCATAATTCATTAAATGGTCATTTCTTCTAAGATAGAGAAGAGAAACTATGATTTGAGTTTCAATTCAAAATAAAAATTGCATTCTATTCAGATTAATAAACTGATTGTAAACTGTTTGTTTTATAAAACGGACAACACAGATTGTACAGTTCAGAAAAAAGATCCAAGTGCCACAAGTCAGAATTTGTCAAATTCTTACTGCTCTGTTTTAATAATATAAAATAACTCACTTTCAGCTCTATTCCATTGATACATTGATAGCAATTTTTTTGAAAATACATACCTGAAACAAAACAAAGAACTAAAATTAGATATGCGATCAGAAGATATGAAAATTAGTTTTAATAAAATAAAAATAGTGGTAATTTGAATAAAAATAGTGGTTTGGTAATTGATGAATTATATCAATAAAGTAACTGCAATACACACAAGTGAAACACAATTCAAGATATTTCTATACCAAACGTGAAACGTCTTGATATAAAACAGTTATTCAATGAAAATGAATAAAACTCTTGTTTTGCTGTTAAAAAACCATTAACTTTCATTTTCAAAGAATAGGGAGACCATTTAAAAGCTTGGCACATGGATAAGATGACTTCAAGCTGAGGTCGCACTGCCGGTGGGTGGAGGGAAGACAGAATAGAGGGTGGATGGATTATCTACCCTAGAACATACAAAATCCATAGTAATACATCATATGAATTGTATGACCTCATATTGTTTTTTGAGGTTTCATAATTATTAATTTCATAATTATTAATTTCAAAATGGCTCCTGAACATTATCCTTACCATCCCGCTATCCACCCATTACCCACCACAGTGAGGCCTCGGCTTTACAGTAGACCTAATAATTTGGAATGTTGCCTAATAGGATGCTACAGACCGCAAATAAGGAGTCAATTTGATTATCCTTGAACTACAGACTTTTACATTTTTCCAATAACAAATGATTCGATTCCACAAATAAGGAAAACACTGTAAGAGGCAGTAATGAATGGTGAAGTAAAAATGATGAAATGAAAGTTAATAAATCATAGTGTGAAAAAACTATTGAAAAGACATAATATTGTATAGTCTGTCAAAGCGAATAAGGCATTTTGGCAATATGAGAAAATGTAGGAATGAAAATGGAAGTAACAATAGATATAAGTAAAAAAGTGAATAATATCTACGATTACATAAGAAGGAATTCATTAAGGAAAAAATGAACATCTTATATCAAGTACCGTAAGTATTAATAACAATTTACCAGAATCAGATTCACATCTAATAGTATCAATATCAATCATAATGTCCGATTTTTTATAAAATCATCATGATACAATACAATTGTATAACTCAATCTCAATGAGTATAGAGATTGTGATTGACCCAAAAAATTGTGACAATCAACTGTGATTGTGTCACAATAAAAAATTGATATGATTGAATGAGAGAGCTTCATCATAAAAAACAAAAACTAAGCAGGACAGATACAGCTCTCCTATATATCTTACAGATTGAGCAATGAGAGTACAATAGATACTGTACTGTGAAACAACACACCTGCCAATTCAGAAGAGAAGATAACTGAAGAAATTGAAGACTGTCCTTGCTGAGTGACTATTGAGCAACAGCTACCAAGAGTGGCTGAAAATGCTTTGACTATTGACAGGTACTCAACTCAATAGATAGAATATTATACTAAATTTGGAATGGGAAGGAATAAAAACTACATTCTTATATAACCCATAAAAACATATAACAATAAAGTCCACAAAAACTTTCAATTATTATTACAACAAGGAAGAAGTTCAATCATCATTGAACAATTCAGACATAAAAACGTGGTATGCTGAATGACTCAATTTTATAGAAAATAAATTTGCAAAAAAGTTGATTTTTTCAATGTTTTCATAAATATGATTATAATTATTGTAAAATAAAGCAATATGAGACTGTGGGTTGTACAATCGAATTGTATTACAAAATTTGATAATAAATTTAATTAAAAAACAAGCATTTTGTAGTTGAGAGATAAGAGGGCTTTGGGAGGAAACACTGTGTGCTTGGGTCTCGACTATTAAGTCATGCATAACCACACGATAGCACAATCTGAAGATAAGGCAATAGCTTATACTGTAATTAATAAAATTTCAAGGAACACACTTCTCAAGTGCAACCCAAGAATAAAACATTATAATTTAACAGTTACTGTAAATAGGTCAAATTTTATCATCATGAAATTCGTAACCAAAATAATGAGGCTTACATGCAGATATTTACTCAGTTCAAGTTCAAATTCAAAATGTAAACAACTCATCGTGATTGAAATGAGAGAAAGTTGGTAAAATTTCAGTCTATCGCCCAAATGGCAATTACAGTATAATAATTATGCACGATTGGTAGCTTGAAAAAATATCAATTATAGACTTCACATCTTGACCTGGAAATTGAAGTTTTGAAGTGTTTTCTACTCTGAGAGCAAAAATGTAATTAGTTTACATTGCTATCAGAATGAGAAACAATTTTATAACATAGGCTATTTGATATACCACTCAAGTTCTAGTTTTATCTCTAATTTCTGTACAACAATCCTGGATAGATCGATCACTGCTGGGTAGTTAATCTAGTTGCAGTGAATCTGTGAATAGGTATTTTAGTTGCTGAAATCAAACTATTCATCTAAATTCGGGCTGAAACAATTTTGGCTGATCCTTTATTTCTCCCCCAAATCATTTTGTTTAATGAAAAAGTCATTTGAACTGATAGGTATAATTTGAGAAAAGCCTCTTCAAATTTATTTAAATAATTCATCGTGATAATTTATTCCTAATAACAAACTTTTTTTGTTTTATTCCTAATGAGTAATAATGGAAGACGTGACACGAACACTTCATTATCCATAGCAGTAGCGTGAAAAATTAAAATACGTTTAATAAGGACACAATTGAATTAAATTAGCAACTCAAATTACCACAAATAAGGCAAGTGAAGGTCCTAATAAAGCCCAGCACAAACTCGACTGTACAAAGATTGGAAAGGACGATGATTGCCAAACAACGTGTCTTGTAAAAGCCAAATAACTGACAGAAGAGGTACAATGAGAAAAAAAACAAGAGAAAGATAGAGAGAATAACGAGGTCATTGAAAGGGAAGCACCCGTACAGATCTTGCCGAAACAGTAAAAGTGTTTCTAAGTGATCCTTTCATTTTCTATGATTTTCCTTTCTCTGCATGCAGATTGTCGGGACGGGACCCGCTACTGGTATAGTCTGTCCAAGCAAAGAAGACATCCTGGCAAGATGGGAAAATTACTCCAGCTCTGTCAATATTGGTTTAAAAATGATAAATTTGATTTAAAATTGTAGATCAGAATTTTTTCTACAATTTGAAACCCAAATTTATACTTTTTGAACTAATATTGACCAAGCTAGTCATTTTTTCATCTTGCCAGAATGTCGTTTTTGCTTGGACAGACTATACGAAAGTTATGGAATGAAAGCTACATTCACGAATTCAACTCTTTCCAGAAGTTCAGCGATTGATATTGGGTTCAATTCAGTAAGATAATAAAATAATAAATACATTTAAATTTCAGATCATGTTTTTTATTGAATTAAAATTTTTATAATCGGCTTATTTGGAAAGAGAAGAATAGAGATAAACGAAGCGAGAGAAGTGACGGAGAGGAAGGAGAAGAGACAGAGATAGAATGATAGGGCTGAGAACTAGGTTAAGCCGGAGAGCCGGTTCATTATTCCTCTAATACTGGCAAAAAGCACTTAATAATAATTTTGCGCAATATGCTGCTATTAGGATTCCATGTTGAGTACCTGCGCTCAGATTGGCAAAGCTTAAATACATGGCAGTTCAGAAGTTACACACAGGAATAAAGTAATGTTCTCATGAGTAATTGTTCACATTGGAATAGGCCTCCTCTATGCTGTGAGTGTTTATGGTTGCAAAATTAACTTATTATTTAGTTAGTACCGTATTACAGATATAATACGGGTATTACACGATAATAGTTCTATGACATATTTCTATTATCAAACATCTGTGATGATGAAATATTACCGTGTAATGAACCAAATATTATGAATGATCATATTCTATGTCATATGTTCTACTATAGAGAACGTATTATAATATCTTTGATAATAGATGTATGACATAGAACTATTATCGTGTAATAGCGGCCTAAATAATGTGGTGGAAAAATTATAAGAGAAATGCCATTAATGTCAACACTCAGGGTGAAAATGTGGCAATTCTAGAGTAAATGAGGTAATTCTCTACTCTTCTAATTTTTATTTAAGAAATAATTCGAAAAAATGGATCTGATTTAAATAAATGGATGGATAGATGAGCAGAATGGAAATTTATTTTGAAAACCACAAGTCATTACTAGAGGTTGTTAAATACACCTACTCTAGCACATGGGTTTCCCATAGTTGAGTAGGTTAATTTCCAAAAATGTAATTTTATTCTTTGTACAGTAACTGAATATAAATGTAAATTGTACTCATTGTATTTGCTTGCTTTTTTTGTTCGTTTTTGAAGGAAATAAACTTATTTATACATATAGAGAATGACTACAAGCCACAAACGATATGTAATAAAATAATTCCATCAAGCATTTATTAATATACAGTAATGATATGAGAAGTTATTTGGGGTTGGGAATGAACAAAACCATGATGAAACTTGGTAGGCTATAGAGACAGTCTAAATTATAATGGGGATATTCTTCCTTTTATTCGTTTAATATAAAAGCTATTTCTACCAATTAAGATTAACAAACGCTTGGTAGCACTAGAGCAATTCCTATACTAATATGAACGAACATATTATATTTGCAACTAAAATTACTACTCAAAACAAACTAAAATAACAAATTCTCACCAAATCTTTCAAAGTTGATGTGTTTGAGTTCTTAATAATTCGTATTATAACACATCCACAGATCCACGTTATAAACTGCACTAGACACTGACACTGGCCATAATTTTCCCTAAACTTTACAACAAAATGATCAGAGCAGAGCACACAATGGATCAACACGTGACAAAAACGCCGGTTGGAAACACGTTGATGTCAAATGATAATGAATACAACTACTTTATCTACTCACGTACACACTTTGAACTTGACTCAACTTCACTAGTCATTTCAATCAAATAAATGTTGATCAATTTATGGTCTATACCGACAATCTTCCTCGGGCCTCGCCACCTTCCTCCTCGCCACCTTCCTCGGGCGTACATTGAACTACTCAGTCCACTTTCTAGATAGCTCGGTCTGGTCTAGTACAACTATCAACTAAAAATAAACCAACGTTGAATTAGCTTTTCAGAGCCGCAATATTAGTTTCTGTAAATAGATTATCATCTCCTAAAACTAATGTTAAAGTAAACAGAGTTATTTCCCAGCAGTCGTCACAACAACAACATACTAGGACAACTCTGAATATGTGTTACAGGCGAATCTAAAATACAAATGTCAGTCTATTATAAGTAGAGGGAATGACGTGAACAGTTTCCAAGATGTGGAGCAGTTCAAATTTGATTCATAACTTAAGGAGATGGAGAATTAGAAATGTTTACAGTAAAACTCAAGAGCTCTGAAATTTTATGAATGCATTTTGATCAAATACGTAAGCCTTATGTGCCACGTCTCGCAACGTAATTCTGAAACAAATAATAGTTAAGGGTGGAATATTACAGAGAGGTACGTGAACGTGCTATGTTGTGATCCAGGGCCAATGAACTCAGACTGCGTGAGATGGCAAATAATACAATTTCTGAGGAGAAATAGAAGGATTGATTGAAGGTTGAGTGGTAGAAAGGACCTCCTGGTCCTAACTCCGCCAAAGTGAAAATATTTTCGACTGTAAATTTTAAAATGTGTTCAAATATTTTAAAGAAATTTGTGAATTGTTTCAAGTTTTTTGGCTTCAAACATTGGCTTTTTCAATGCAAGATTGGTACTCAAGGTCTGTGTTTTCATCCTTAAGTTTATTGTTCTTCCTTATAAAAATAAATAGATTTTCATTTAATTTCAATAATGGGAAAACTTATCTGAACACTGGGTTGGAAAAGCACAGTGAAAATATGGCATACTGCTCTGAACCAATTACGATTAGTGATAGAAATTTATTGACAAAGTGACTAGTAGAGAATAAAATAAATGATGTATGATTATGATCAGAATATTGCTAGGGGTTCTAGTGTTACTCAAGCTGCATCAAATGATTGATGAAGTAATAATGAAGCTTGAACAAAGTTAACATCCAAGATGTTGGTAGAGTATCATCAAATTGAGACCTAAATTTAATAACTTCCTTGACTTCACCAAAATCACGAACACTACAACTATGGCAAGACAACGCATGAATCCCAGGAGGCCGATGATATCAAGAATTCGCAAGATAGGAGTTGTGCACTTAACCGTAGTTCAAATGACGTCATAACTCCAAGCCTCATGAGGTATGAAATGTCAGAGGGCACTGTACCACATCAGAATAACAATAAGGCAGCATGGTTTATCTCTGAATACTAAAATGTGATGCAATTACTATATGAAATATCAACATCTGCAACTTAATATATTAACATTTGGAATATCTGCAACTATAAATGTATTCTAGAACGTTCTTTGTGAGATGGAAGCTACTAAAAATTAAAGAATTTCTTTTGATGCACATAAAAATTGAACACTGAAGATGGAATTTTCAGTGGAAGTTCTCATCATAATGAAACGTAACTAATTTACAATTATTCATCAATATTATTCTCAAATAATTTTAAGGGGATTAACTAATACTAACTCTTACATGAATCCTCTTAATAATTCTCTAATAATCCTCTAAAGAATTTTCTTAATAAAAAATACTCAAGTCCAAACTTAGAGCCTTCTACAAAATTCATGCTTATTGTAGGTTGTTTTGAGTTGTTATTCTCAAGGAAATCATATTTTTTATCGACTCTCACTTCTTATTATTGGTGCTCCTGAATCCTAGCAACAATAACGTTGGATGGTATTTATTGAGCAGCTAAGCTTCTAGTCCAGTACGCAGGGAATTTTGTAAGGCTGATTTCTGCAAAAGGTGGTGTATGCGATTTTATTGTTTTAATTGCTTCATTAGGGTCCCAATAATGTGTATTCGAAAAGTGCACACAAAATTTCCCCCCGCACAACTTTTAATAGCCAGAAAACCATGCACTTTTTTGGTTTTTCGCATATAACTAAAAAACGGCCCACATTTTTATAGGTAAATTCTCATAGTAAATTGTAAAGGAAATAATTCTGCGTCGATTAAAAATGAGAAAACGAAAATCGGTCTAGTAGATAACGTTTTACATTCATTCAAAAAACACAATTTTTTCCAAATTTTCCTAAAAATTGTTTAAATTCTTCTGTAGCTCATAAAGTAACAGAGAAATGTATTATCCCTCTCCCTAAAAGTTGTAGAGCATGAAAAATTGAGTTCAGAAAGTGCAAAAATTGATATTTGACCTATTTTTGGAACATTAACAATCACTTTTCCATAAATAAAACAGGCTACAGGTGGTTTTTTCAACATTTTGATGTTATGTTGGACATTTAAAGTTCAAATAGAGCCTATCTTGTATTTCGTAGTCTACTTGGATCACTTATCATCAGAATAAATACTCCACTGCTCTAAATCCAAATTATTTTTGATACAAAGGACATTCAAAGATAATAGAATAAGGACACCCCTAACTTTCGTAAGAGTGAACGGAACCTGATAAACTATAGCTCATTGTTTTCAGCTTGAAAAGACAGTTCTATATAGGAATGGGCTCAAAGTACTCTAGGTGATGGAATTCTTCAATTTTTACCAAATTCAACGTATGATATACGAAATAGAACTGTCTTTTCAAGCTGAAAACAATGAGCTATAGTTTATCAGGATCCGTTCACTCTTACGAAAGTTAGGGGTGTCCTTATTCTATTATCTTTGAATGTCCTTTGTATCAAAAATAATTTGGATTTAGAGCAGTGGAGTATTTATTCTGATGATAAGTGATCCAAGTAGACTACGAAATACAAGATAGACTCTATTTGAACTTTAAATGTCCAACATAACATCAAAATGTTGAAAAAACCACCTGTAGCCTGTTTTATTTATGGAAAAGTGATTGTTAATGTTCCAAAAATAGGTCAAATATCAATTTTTGCACTTTCTGAACTCAATTTTTCATGCTCTACAACTTTTAGGGAGAGGGATAATACATTTCTCTGTTACTTTATGAGCTACAGAAGAATTTAAACAATTTTTTGGAAAATTTGGAAAAAATTGTGTTTTTTGAATGAATGTAAAACGTTTAAAACTCAAAAAAATCACTTAAAATGGAAATAAACTTACTTAATAGTAGTTACCATAGTTTTGACTTGTTGTGTGGCCATCTTCAGACTGAACAGTAAACTCTGTTCAAGGTTATGTTGTGGAAGGTGGTTGGAGGAAAAGGGTGGGGATAGTGGTGTGGGGGTGTAGTTGTTATAAGGGCGGAAATTTTGAATTTTGTCAAAAGGGTGTGGGATGAGAAGTTCAATTGATCATTCAGGATATTGTTGGGAAACTGTTTTGTGTGATTGTAGATTTCAAATTGTTCCAATATGTTTAATTTTCTGCTTTTTTGTTGTATGTGGAGAATTTCAAGGTTGGTGTTTATGTCAGTATATGTGTGGTTGGATGTTATGATCCAACCACAGTCATAACATCCAACCACACATATACTGACATAAACACCAACCTTGAAATTCTCCACATACAACAAAAAAGCAGAAAATTAAACATATTGGAACAATTTGAAATCTACAATCACACAAAACAGTTTCCCAACAATATCCTGAATGATCAATTGAACTTCTCATCCCACACCCTTTTTGACAAAATTCACCAAAATTCAAAATTTCCGCCCTTATAACAACTACACCCCCACACCACTATCCCCACCCTTTTCCTCCAACCACCTTCCACAACATAACCTTGAACAGAGTTTACTGTTCAGTCTGAAGATGGCCACACAACAGGTCGAAATTATAGTAACTACTATTAAGTAAGTTTATTTCCATTTTTAAGTGATTTTTTTGAGTTTTAAATTTTAAAGTGGAAAAAAGAATGGATACACAACACTGTAAAACGTTATCTACTAGACCGATTTTCGTTTTCTTATTTTTAATCGACGCAGAATTATTTCCTTTACAATTTACTATGAGAATTTACCTATAAAAATGTGGGCCGTTTTTTAGTTATATGCGAAAAACTAAAAAAGTGCATGGTTTTCTGGCTATCAAATGTTGTGCGGGGGGAAATTTTGTGTGCACTTTTCGAATACACATTATTGGGACCCTAATGAAGCAATTAAAACAATAAAATCGCATACACCACCTTTTGCAGAAAAAAATCCCTGCGTACTGGACTATTCAGACAAGTGCATACGTACAATATAGTGCTCAGCTGACTACTTGACTACCACAACAGAACTGGACACAGGTCAATTCCCAGTTTGAAGAAACCCAACTGGTATAGGTCGTGCACACAGAACTGGATTGAAACTCGTTGTAAAATAACAGGCTATTCCTAACTTCTTTTTCGGTCAAATGCACAGTGCAATGGGCGTAAACAGAAATGCCACCACCTTCTTACACTGCGCCATATTACAGAAATATCTATTTTATCTTGAACCAATACAAGCTGCAGCACGACAGGATCGCCACAACCAACATCCAACACCCTTTCTTTCCTTATTACGAACCAAGTAACACTTCAAGAGAAGTATTTAAGATTACTTCATCTAGCTATGAGATTAGTGAATTAGTTGAAGTATTGTTTGTTTGTTTGTTTATGAGGGTGAAGCCCACATAAGCTCACAGGCTTGTGCGTGAGTAATGAAATGGATGATAGATGACGACTACTTTTTAGGTAGTCGGGACCGACGGCTTATCGTCTCCTCCGAAAGACGGGGTGGTCGTATCTATGTGATTGTGCTGTGGTCAAAAATTGTTCTCCGCTTGGGATTCGAACCAGGGTCCACCTGGTTATCAGACCGGCGCTTTATCACTCCTCCAACGAGCCACCCATAAAATTAAGATAATTAGGGAAGATAATCATATTCGAATGGAATGGCGACTGGAAAAGTACATTCTTGAAATTTAAGTTGATGTCACGCATCACAACAATAATACAACTTTTAGATTGCTAATTGAATTTTGAAATGTTTCAGATTTTGAATAATTGAATGGCTGCCGCTATTTTAACCTGTTGTGTTGAGAAGCGAGCCATTCTAATTAATATAATCTTAAAATCAATTAATAAATGACTTAACTCAATAAAAATCTATTCTTGCGGTATGAAACAGTAAGTATCAATGAATCAAGTTGTGAGTTTTGTCATAGCTTCCTTTAATCTGTTAAATCTATAAAAGGAAGCTATGGTTTTGTACTTACGAATTGATCAATAATTCAACTTCAAGTTATATCAGTTCTACAACTTTGATCTATTAAATCAATTAATCAATGACTCAACTCAATAAAAATCTATTCTTGCGGTATGAAACAGTAAGTATCAATGAATCAAGTTGTGAGTTTTGTCATAGCTTCCTTTAATCTGTTAAATCTATAAAAGGAAGCTATGGTTTTGTACTTACGAATTGATCAATAATTCAACTTCAAGATATATCAGTTCTACAACTTTGAATTCGGCTATATTTGCAGAGGACAAATAATATTTTGAACCTTTTTTCAACCCTGTACCAGCTCTGCACTTCAATAATGGGTAACATTCGAATTATAAAGCGGGCGAATCGATTAAAATCATGCAACAAATAATAATCATGTTGCCCCCTTTTTTTTAAAGAATAATATTTACAGATTAATCAATCTCTCGTATACATATGCAAGGATATCCCAGTAAAATTTTCAACAGTAGGATGAAATTTGAAATCCAGAACAGCATTCCATTTATAAGTTTGTTAGGTTTAAAAATCAGAACTGGCCAAGCCATTTGAACTATCGCATGATGCTCCACAGATATAAAGATATATAATGAAATTGTAAAATTGACCTTAAAATCAATATGTCGCAGTAAATTGGAATTCAATGTAGAAAAGTACGAGGCGAACAATAGATTCGTACATGTATTTTACCTCAATAAGGATGTGCCTTACCTTCAATTAATTAGCTCATGAGAACATTGGCCAATTTCGCCTGTAATTCTCTCCTTTTTCTAAACCGCTTCCCAGTGAAGCGCCTGCTTCCCATTGTTTTGTAATCATCCGGTCATTTTCTCATTTGCTTACCCAATTACAACTTCAATTGACTTGAAATAGTTTGCATTTGCCATTGTTTTCACGCAGTTTCCAGCCAAATGGTAGTTATTGAAGGTTAGATGTTCGCTCCAAGTACAGTAGCTAACTTTGTACAAGAATTGATTTTTCAATTATACAAATTCACTTTATTGTTGAATTTCATATTAATTCCGTGAAAATCAAGTTGAAAATGAATGATGGATGATCTTAGTGCACGCTACTCATGAACAATTATTTTGTGAGTCATTGAAGAATAGTACACGCACTGATAAAGCATGATAGTATAAAGACTAGTAATAGTAAAGAAACTAGAAGGTTTTGTAATACTAGTAGCGATGTATACTAAACTTGTCAGCGATTCCAAGTGTTCAGTTTTTATCTCAACTATTTCGTTTCTTTAAATGATAATAAATTATGAGTGGATGTATAAATTTAGCTCTTGGGATAAAATAAACTCAGGCTATAGTTTTATTTGAATAATTTCAAACAGAGTCTTGGCCAGTCTTCTCTCCATCATCAGAGAAGGATTTCTCAAACCAGTAGCGTATAAAGATTAAATCGAAACATGTATACACGTAGTAATTTTCAATGATTATACTTATTACTCTCTGTTTTTATTTTAAATAATTATAAAGTACCCTTTTTGAATTATGCAAATTTGCACTTGAAAATTACTATAATTAGTTGAAACATGTCGTGCATTGAAAAATAATTAAAAAAGGGTACTTGATAATTATTTAAAATAAAAACAGTGATAAAGTAGCCCTGAGATTAAGGAAACATTATTACTCTCTATACATGGCAGTAACCAATAGAGAGCAACATAAGTTTGGAAATAATTTCCAAAATTAAAATGTTGACTCAGTTGCAAATAACTTTTGACTTGGTTATGCTTCAGGAAAAATGAGCACAGAAGAGCTCTTGCAGCATTAAAAATAGGAAAAGTTTGAGCCCTTTCTGTCTGTTAGGTTTCTTATATTGTTAAATTAAGTTTTCTATTAAATTAGTTTTTACTTTTTTGCTTTACAGATTTGCAGCATCCACCCAACCAGTAGGAATCTCCGTATAACACCAAGAAGCCAAAACTGATGAAAAATTTGTGAAAGTGAATATTGATAATATTGTGAAATATATTGAAAATTGAAGTGGAATTGCCAAACCATCTAGAGCTTCTTTCAAAGTTGATCAAGTTATTCTTTGATAAAGTCTTCTTAGTTTAAATTTTTCAATGATGAAAAGTAGGTTGATTTATCTGGTGGTGAGAGAGTTATCTCAACCATCACAATTATTATCTCTGAACACACTCAATTTAATAATAAATAATCATCGATATTCAGTAAAAATATACTTTTAGTAAAAGCCACTAATTTCAACACAATATTGATTGCTCAGAACTTCAATATTGAAGTATTGATTCTCCCAAGCAACCATCACAATGGATGGATGAATTTGATTGAATAGGAAATAGTATTCGATAATAGATAGGCAGATAGCCCTCGGTATTTCTGCAATCGATCGCAAGGCCACAGTGGTGTGCGCGCATTAATGATGATGATGATGATGATGATGATGGCAAAATGGACTGTCTGCCTACACCCACCTAGTTGATTTGCAGTGAATTTGAGTGCAAGAAGCAAGATACTGATTGGATATGACTCGGTGAGAGAATCAGCCAATTTGGGATTCCATCCTCTTAACTCTAAGCAACCCAAGTCACACGGCTATTTCGATACATGAGCCTACTACTACATAGACGGCACGATACAGACAAGTAGATAAATAGATATAAGACCAAGAGACACAAGTTGCCAGAAATTTTCCGGTGTATTGATCGCGTCCAAGTCAGACAAACACAAACTGCAGTTTCTTCAGTGAATTGCCCTGGCGCGACAACTTGCCCATAGGTCATCAAACGCAGCATCAGTCTGCCGCTCAAACAAATTTATGGGGCTCGTAAACTTTTACAGATATGAGCACTGCGCATCAAATTTAAAAAGAGAAAAATAGTGGAACATGACATCAATATTTTTTAGCGAGTATAATATTCTGAACCTTCAAGATGAGTTCAAGAATCCATTAACAATGTGTGAATTAATTAATGTGTGAATCAATATTTATGTGGTTGAATCAACAGCGTATTGAGCTCTGCATAATAATTCATTGTTGGTTCGACTCATTCCATGTTGATATGTTGATTGAACAATAGATATTGGAGAGGAACTAAAGCCAATAATGAAAATGAAAATGAAATTTATTATCCTTTTGCACAAACAAAAATTTCTATACACAAAATGTTTTTTTCAGAATTGAAACTAGCAGCAATTTAAAATAGGCGCTGCCAGTGATATAAATTATAAGTACATTATTCAAATATTATATTGTTACGGAATATAAAAAATTATATGTTACTCATACTGAGAAAATTATTATTTTTTAATAAGATTCTTACAATTGTCATTCTAAGAGAGTTATACTTTGCCCTTGTTGATTCCAAATTAAATTATGGCTTAAGTTGTTGGGGCTCCACATATGTTTCACACTTGAGACCACTCATAACCATTCAAAAATCTATTGTTAGAGCAGTTAAAAAACAGGTAGATATGAACATTCTTTTCCCTTGTTCAAGGACTCAAATGTATGCCTCTAAGATACATATATGTTTTTAAAGTCTTATACCTATTTTTCGTAATGTCTGGAAACAGTGGTGATGCACTGTTCAGGGATAGACTTGGCTATCAAACTAGGAGAGTTACAACTGATATGCTAAGGCTTCCTAAGTCATATACCACCTGTTTCCAGAAGTCTTTCGTTTTTCTTGGCCCAAAGTTTTTCAACAACATACCTATTGAGGCAAGGAGAGTTGCAAATAGAAAAATTTTCAAGTCTTGTATTCTTAGATGGCTCAAAGATATTATGCCAAATTGTCTGGAGAATATGTTTGCTATTGCTGTTACCTAGTATGTACACTATCATAGTAGTGGAAATTATTTATTAAAAAGTTTAAAGGTTCAAAATTGGAAAGGCATGGAAGGTGAGTGAATGTTTGAGTATGTGTGCAATTATTTTCCCTTTTTCCCATACAATATTTTATTACAAACAATTTTTTTCTCTAGCTCTTTCAATCAACTGAATGATAAAAAACTTAAGTAAACACTCCTACTTGCACACGATAAGCATCTTGCTTACAGCAAGTAGTATATTATTCTGATTCATCAATTTTTTGCGGATATATAATACATTATATGATGGATATAGAATAACATTACCAGCTTATTCATTTATTTATTTTTTACAGTATGCTTTGATATTTTTCTTCTACTATTGAAATTGTGTAATGAGTTCGAAATTCTGTTCATGTATTGTTTATGAATCGGAATAAAGAAATTTGAATTTGAATTTGCTATTAAAACTTAATAGTATTTTTCGGCCATTGCGGTACAATGTAAAGTTCATTTATATCAAAACATAATTAATTCAGAAAAACAAAAGCGCAGTGTCATTGAATTTTGTGATATTGAAAGAATTATGTTTTAATTACGTTTGAGCTGAGGAAAAATATTATAGTATAAAAATTTAGAAATGGACAGAAAAAGTGGATAAAAATAATATAGCTGAGGTATCTATGTGATGGATTCTTGGGATAGAATTAGGAAAAAATGTTCAATTTCTTGGTGCTGAAACAGCCATTCTTTAATTTTTGTTGAAAATTCTTTTAAAGTTCCACTTCTTCTACAAGCATTTGGTGAAGCATTGAAAAGTTTAGGACCTAGGTATAAGAAAGATTTTGAGAAATCAGCTATCACTTTGACAAATTGAATTTGCTTCGTAATAATTTGAAATTTAGGGTATCTTCTTGAAAATGAAGTCATTTTACACTAATCTATAATGAGCACAATATAGTCAATATGTTTTTGACTATTAAAAAAAAGTGATTCACCACTCATTTGTGAGTCACGGACATATTTGTTCCAAATATTTGAAACAGATAAAATTTGATTGATAAGGATGATTGATACAAATCACAATAATGACTAATACTTTAATAATTAAAGTTGAACAATTCAACTAGAAATAATTTCTGGTACGTAATACGCCTGCCTACGTTACTCTCCAAAAACGGAATAAGATTTTATTGATAATGTTGATCGATACAAATTATAATAGAACATTAGTTACTAATTGGAAAAGTTCACTAGGAATCAACTTGATTTGAATAAGTTCATTTTCATGATTAAAAGAATTTTACAGGAAATCACTTAATCTAATTCCGTCAATTACCGGTACGGTACTTGATCAATAACATGATTTGATGATTTACTTTACCAGAAACTGAATAAGATTTTATTGATGAGGCTGATTGATAAAAATTATAATAGAACATTAATTACAAATTGAAATAGTTTACTTATGATCAACTTGATTTGATCAAGTTCATTTACAGATTACAGGAAATCACTCAATTTAATTTTGTCAATTACCGGTACTTGATCAGTCACTTTATGCTTTACTTTGAAGTACAGTATACTGCTCCCAAGAACAATGGTGGGTAGTTGGCAATTTGATTGATGACAAGATGGCAACGTCTCAATGTCAGTTGAACAAGGAACATGATGAACTTCAGTGCGGCAGTGTCCACTGCGCAAGGTCACGGACAAAAATAACCGATAAGGATAACGTGAAACTAATATCTAATTTATTTCAAGGAGTATAACATTAACGTCACTCTGTTATGCAACGTGAACGGAATACAACGTTGCAGTTGCACTGATTTTGTTGTGCTGCTGTCACCTGCTTGTTTTGTTTCGGCTTTCAGTAAATTCAGTAAATGATTAGCTTACGTAGGTGATAAAATGAATGAAAAAAGGAAAACTGACCAAAAGTTCAACAAAGTAAACTTTATACACAAAAATTTCAGACATTCAATTTTGAATGGAAACTGTCCATGAATGGACGGATAACGTTTGAATAGAAAATGGAAAGCTTCATATCGACTGATTTTACATGAGAATTCCTATTTCTGTAATCTTCTAAATAACTAACTTTGAATAGGCTACCTGCGTTCAGAACTCTATTGTGAATTAATATTAGAATCGAGTCGCCATGTATGAACTGTATTTGAATACAATAGCTATGAACCAGGAATATGGGAGTCTTCCTTCCCAAGAAATAATTTATGAATGAACAAGCTCTTTCTCTATACCAACTCTGTTGGTATTCAGAAGCTATAATATTGCATTCAAGAACCATCAGAAAATGAATATACTCCTTCAAAAGAATCTATTTCTGGGTATCAAGCAGGGTATATTCAATTCATCGAACTGGAATAAAGCTTTATTTCCCCATATAAAGGGAAAACTTTCTCTTGAAGCATTCATAGAAAAGTAACTAAACACTGAATTATATTATACACTATACAGTAAGGCTGTAATTGGATTAGCAAAGGAAAACTTCAAGGTAAGAAAGTTATGAAACCCGTTATATCCACTCAACAAGTGGCAACAATGAAATGAACAAAGTCATTATTCAGTATAAGACTGGAAAAGATGGAATGTTTCGGATTTCAATGATTAATCATTGTAAATTATTTTCCATTTCATGTACATTATTACACTTGGTTCATGACATCAGTTCATGTACACTTTCCATTTATTCATATTATTTTCATTATCATAATTTTTTAATATTTCATGCATATCGCGTCGCGTCAAACCCGTGGGCTATCATTGTCAAAATATGCTTGTGACTTATGAGAGTCACTTATAGTTAATGCTCACTTTCAGATGATACAAATAATGAGAGAGCTATTCCAAGTACCTACCCACTGCGGAAGATATAATAATAATTGTTCCGTGACGATAATTATATGCTTACCTTCCCTATATTGAACGCGTTATGCTTGACCTTCATGCACGCAAAGAACCAAGATGGAATTAGACTACTGAACTAGCAAATGGTATTATTACATTATGTACGAGACATCAATGTCAAGTAAATATTACATTATCCACTTGACGTAAAATACTGTTATTTGGACACCTATTACAAATTACAGCATTACATAAACTGTAGACACTTAGAAAGTATTGATAGTTGCATGAATAGAATAAACATTTCATGAATCGGCATACGGTATATAGAGTGAAGAGGACTTGTCGTGGGAGAGTGGATATTACAGTACAAACTTCAACACTTCAAATAATAAAAAATTAATTAATTTTCATTACAAGAGCAAATACCATGTCAACCATGGAATTACGTTTTATGAATCACTATATGAGAAAGGAAGTTTCAAACTTGGAGGATCTGTTCAACTTGATGAGAATTTACAATTTTTTGCTGTTTATGATATTTACTCAAGTCTAAACTTGTACGTTAGTAATTTGGTGAGGATTGATTACATTATTCCCCAAAAAATGCAAGAAGGAACCTAGTGCAACGATAGAAAACCGAAGTTACAATGCTCAGCTAATAGACGACCTCAGATGGGCATGCCAAATTTTCTTTCGCCAAATTGATACTTTTACTTTCTTCAGAGATAATTTTTCAGATGAAAGTAAGTGACCTTGAACTGGGCAATGTGTGCCAGGGGGCCAGCAGCCAATGTGCAATGACCCATTTTTGGACTCGCATGCTAGCAAAGTGAAATCTCAATTCCAGTTTTTACATAACCAGCAGCAAACATCTCCAGTGACCGCTGTTTGCAAGCATCCAGCCAATAATAGACGACACACAAGTCACCGAGCGTGCACTGAAGCGGCTTGCATTCACTAAACAGGTCCCCATTAATTTGATAGAGCTTTTCAGGACAGTTTCTCAATAGTTGTTGACTGGATTTAAGGTACATAAATACATCTCGATAACAAGGAAATGAATACTCAAGAGTGCCTACCTAAATTTTCAATTCAGACCAAGTTGTAGAGAATAATTATTTGATGTTGAGAATAAAAAGCCGGTCAATATTGGTTCAAAAATGATTAATTTGTTATCAAATTGAAGACCATAATTTCCTACAATTTGAGACCAAATTTTTAAAACAATATTGACCGAGCTGGAGTCATTTTCCCAACTTGCCAGAATGTCTTCTTTGCTTGGACAGACTATAGATGCAGACGGTTTTTTTAGAGAGGCATGGATTGAACATGAGTTATTGTCATTACAATTCAGTACAACTTTTTCAATTTTGTCGATGAATGTTGTAGTGCATTGCAATTATACAATTAGCCTAATAATAACAATACATTTTCAATACAGATGACTTTATCATACACAATTAACCTACAAATAATAATACTTATACCAACCCAGTAAAGGGGTGAAATTCTAGTACTACAGGAAAAAAACAGGTACACTCTGGGCTTCAAAATATCTAACCAGCTCGATGCGTTGTTTGGATAGGTGTGTGACTTAATTTGTGACACTCCTAAATTTTTATGAAACTGGCACATAGAAAAATTAAAATCCACCTATTATGCTGTCAATGACACATCAAGTTTATTGTAATTGAACCACCTCATACAAATAGACCTCCTATTATTTAATAGTCACAATATTCTTGATTTCTTTTTAGCTCATGTTACAAAGATTAACCTCGACAGATAGTGTTACCCGAGTGGCTGTGCTGTAGGGACAAATTCAGTGGAACGTTGCCAATAGAACTACGCCAGATTAATTTCAATCGCTTACCTTCGAAGTGGATTGCGTTGGCCTTCAAAGCATGCGAACGTGTTTTCTATAGTGATCAATAAAATCATTGGCGGACTTGCTGCCTCACATCTTATCAATTGCTTGTCTAATTCTATATAATAGAACGTTTACTTTAAATTAACTTGATTACTTATAAATCCACTTATCGTAGAGGCGTAATGGGATATTATGTGATAAGATTTAATTTTGAACTTTATATGCTCCAGTTTTTTCAACAAAAAATGACGGGTTACAAGTAGAACATTTACATATTGAAATATTTTTAAAACTCAATCCCTCTGTAATCAGCTACCCTGTAATCTCTCTACCGGTGATTGATTTGGGCATGAGAATTGTAATAGGCCTGACTCTATACCCTATGGATACATTCTTAATGTAAAAAATTATGAAGGAACAAATTTGAAATTCAATTTTTTCTTGATAGTCTCAATAATTGTTATAAAAGTCCTAATTAGCCTAATATTAGTCCAAATTAGGCTTGGTTGGAAATAATAATTTGATAACACTGAAGATGCTATAGTTTCCAAACACTTAATAGACTTCGAATTCGAATTAACTGAATTAATGATAAATCAAAAATACAGTAATTACAGATATGGAATTCAATATTGGACCATCATTATCATAATGGACAAACACTACAATTTCAACTAGGCCTACATTTTGAACTTGAATTCAATCAATAATTTAATGAAAATTATTTCAATGATATTCAAGTTCTTCATGATAAAATAGAAGATAACATAATTGTTTGGAATTTTCTATTCCATGTATTTATTTTATAGAACCGTATGTAGCAATAACTGTAGCCGCACGGCCGCACCATTCCAATTTCAATAATCAGAATAGGTAAGGTTAGGTTACATTAGGTTGACTTGAAATTTGACCAGTTGCACGAAAACCCCATTGACTTGATTCACAGCAAAATAATTCTATTTTGATCTAACTGTGTTGGTTCTGTTGGATTTTTTCCTGAGGGTGATGCCCACATGTGCGTGAGTAACAAGAGGGTGATGATGAGAGATGGGGACTGGTTTCTGGGCAGTCGGGACCGACGGCTTAACCTATGTATCATTTTACGGCGGTTAGATTCAATTGGATTTTCTAACAACTAGCAAAGTTTATTTGAAACTAACCCAGAGTCAACAATACAAAATATAGAAAATTAATAATTATAAAAATTTAAAATTTTTCAAAATATTGAATAATCTGCATCAACAGAGATTACCTACACAGCTTGACTTATATTAATCAAATAGCACAGATTTGAGAGGTAGGTAGGCGTGATTGAAGCGATGTCAGTGACAGACAACCATTAATGCGACTTTGACAATATTACGCATCACGGCCTAATTGGATGGATAGCCTAATTGCAAATGTACAAAGCACTTGCAAGACAAAGTGAACTGAGATTAATTAGTGACCAATAGAAGGGCAGTAGGTGGCCAGAGGTGAGGAGGGGAGAGACGGGCCAGTGTAAACAGGGCCCCAAAATGGAGCCTGGTCCACAACAGTGTGTGGTGTGGCCTTGGACCGCGGGATCTGTGGTGAAGGCTGTTGTGAGGTGGAGATGGAGGTGGCTCTGCTTCAACGGCACCACCACTTAGCAACAAGCTTACGAATTGCTTCATTGTAACATGGTCATAATGAGTTCGTAAGTGGGAGAATAGTATAACTTTTCAACTGAGAACTGAATCTATTAATGGCATTTATTTATTCATAATTGATATCCCTACACACATAACCAAATCGATATAGGAATGAATAAACAGGCTCAAGCCCTTACCATTCCTTTTCCAATTTAGATTAAAAGTTTAGTCCAAAATAATAACTTTGGTAAAGTTTCCTCAGAACTTGAACACAGATAATTTCGATCGTAAATAAAATCACTTTTCGAATATTAACATGTCAATTCTCAAAATAATCCACAATAATAATTAGTTGGAAACTTAAAAAAATTGATTCAACCATACAATTGTATTGTATCTATTAATCTACTAGTCTATGTTTTTGCCAGAGACCTTCAGAACAATTGACTTCCTATTGGAATATTCCCATTAATTTGAATTTTCTGGAATAAAAATAAAGTACAGGAGATGCATGAAGGAGTCTACTCTCTATTTTATATTGGTTTCTTGAATTCATAAGAGATGCTTTATGGTTGTGAACCAAATTATTTGAAGGTCCTAGTTATTTATTCTCATGGGATCATTAGAAATTCATAAGAATAATGTGTGAAATTGTGAGTGTTATTCAATTAATTGTTACTTATTTTAATGAGTGACCAACTCTCACAAATCAATCTGAGAATACAATTAATTAGTCTCAAGAGATACAAACCAAGAATTTGTTGAAAGATTTCTCTCCATTTTACACCTTTGACACTTTCGTTGGACTTCCTATCCAATCAGTTGAATTTGTATTTTTTGCAGTGGTCCACTATAAAAGCTCCAACCCATTCCTTTAATAATGTCTATTATGTTTGCTTTCACATCAACACTTGTTTAAAATTATCTTTTCCAGTGAGCCATTTGAAGATTTTTCCTAGACAACTTTTCTGAAGAACAATTGCAATTATTCATCACTCAGCATAGAATTCTTCATTCAATAAATTGGATTTAGAAAATGCATAGCAATTTTTTATTCAATAATAGTGACTATTTATTTTTTCCAGTGAGCCATTTGAAGATTTTTGCAACAGAACTTCTCTGAAAAACAATTTAAATCATTTATCACTCAGCCTAATAATGCTCATTCAATAAATTGTAATTTGAAAATGCATAGCAATTATTTAGTCAATAAGAGTGACCAAATAACCAAGCTTAATGTAAATCAATATTGCCATTATATTATATTGAAAGAGAATTTACATTAGGACTAGAATGGACTAACCAACAATATCATAGTTGTAGAAGGGATAATCAATGTTGGGGAACTCAATGTTTCAAAATTTCAAGTTAATAGAAGTGAACTGCAAATTGGAAGTACACCAGAACTCAGAACAATATTGAGAATCAATTCATAATTAACTTGCAGGTATCTCATTTCATTGGTTTGTCTTAAGATATAAACTAATGAGAAAATCTTGAACGCGAACATACTTCACAGTAGGTAGGTGTTATTTAACGCACAAATAACTGCACTTATAAAAGTTTATTGCAAAATTCCCGGTTGCCGCGCAGACTAGGTCGACGACACACATTTGGCCGGTTCTTCTCACTCTGTTCTCACTGTCTCTTTCCCACCACAGCACTTTCCATCACTATCTATCAACCCTTCTCACTCACGCACTTCAAAAACAAACTATTCCAATCAGCTCAGCAACGTGGGTCCCATTCTGGAGGGGACCGCTATTACAATTCATTGTTATGTAACTGCCTATCGCTTCAGCATCTATCTCTATCGATCCGAAACAAAGCAGAGCCTATCTTAGAATGACATTTGAAGCCCACAGGTAGCTCACTCGACACTTTGGGTGGTCTGTGGAGGTGGCACATACAATGGAACATTGATGACAATCAACGAATGTCATCACTTCAAGATCAAAATGTAAGATTCAGAAGATCTAGAATACTAGAAACCATCTTTAAAATATATATTGAGGGGGGGGGGGAACTATTTAAAAAAAACACAACATAAAAAGTATGTCAATGTATTGTTTGATGACTGGACCTGTTTCCAAAAACATCAGACGAGGCACTTGAAGACAAGAACCCAAAAACCTGAATTGATTATAAAGCCCCAAATACAAATGCTGTACTCCTCAGTACTGCTACTCAAAACTGATCCTCATTTCAATAAATAATTACTTTTTGAATTCATAACAAATTATAAGAGCTGCATATTTCTATAATATATTTTTTTGAAAAAAAAGGTTAGGCGATATTCAATCCTTATCATCACTTTAGATGTACAACGCCTTGTACAGATCTCTTGTACAGAATAGATCCATCATAAGATCACTTATGGAAACCGAAAGCTAACTCACACGAAAAGATTCCAAGGAATTGAAGATGGAGACAAAACGTACCTGAAACAAAAAATAGAGGTAATAAGTATCATTGAACTGAGCTAAATATTTATTGATAGTGAAAAATAAAGTTTGGAAATGTACAAATATACAAATGTACGATAGTACAAAATGCCAATAAAACAGTACTATATGAAATCAGAATTATGCATTTCATGAAGAATTGAGTATCTCATCATTTTAAGGAAGGAAATGAAATATAACATTCATGAAAAATCCCCTGCATTATTTGAATTTGTATTCCTTTTCAAGTAGTTGTGAAAGTGATATTGTGGTAGTTATCCATATTAATTTGTATTCTATGAATGCATAAAACTGTTATATTAAATAAATAAATAAAGTAATAAATAAATAATTGAGAAGTAAATTGAATTCTGCATACTGAATAATGAATGAATAAACTAAAATTTTCATGAGATTTTTGAAATAGGGTTTTTCAAGTTTGTTCAATCAATCTACAAGGTAGAACTTTTACTAGAATACATACTACATACTACAGTAGGCCTATGTAGTATTCATAGTAGATAGTATTCATATAGACTTCTAATTTTTTCAATTAAAATTAAAAACTGTGTACCTCAATAATTATTCATTCATCAGTCAACTTGAATATAGATTGTAATTCATTTTATTTTGTGAAAAAATTAATAAATCGAATAGAAATTTCTAAAAATCAATCAAAATTCAAGAACATTACATTATGAAAACTTACCGTAACAAATTTCAATGGAAATGGTTTACCCGACATTAATTTGATATTTAAAATTTTAAAATACAACAGTAGAGACAACAATAATTTATATTATGACAACTAATGAATAAATTTGAAATTAAGTTAATAAAGCATTCGAATTCAACGGAGTTATTACATTCTTGAAGGTTAGGTTTGTAAACCGACCAAGCACTTTTTATGAATATTTTTCATGAAGGTTTCCACTCAACCTGTTCCAGTTTTATGTTACAATTGACGTTACATTTACACTCTAGGAAGCAATCTGGTAGACAGGAAGGCATCAGTCCTCAAGGTTGCGCTTGTTCGCGGCTATTACTACCCAGCACTGAAATGTTAAAAGCACTTCTGCATTGTAACTACATTTTCAGCCATAATTCACTCGAAGATTGATACCTTACAGAACATAACCATCTTTTTATTACTAATTGGTTGTAGTTTTAAATTAATGAAGCAAATGATAAAATTATGACATACTCTTCTTCTAATAGATGTCATATCTTCTTTATTATTCACTGAATATCCAGTCACACGACCATGAGAAATTAATGTCAAGAAATGTAAGTTCATAATGAGGAAGCAGCATTGTTGATGAGAATGTTGGATATGCCATGTTCATAATCCAACAAATTATATTGCATCTCAACATTAGTTGCAAGACGATGGGATAAAACCTCGGAGAAATAATTGAAGAGTTATATTCATAAAAGGAGTAACTTATTATTATTTCTCTATGATAAAACTTAATGGGATGGAACCGATGAATGTACAGAGTACCAGATCAAGAGCCAATCACATTTGTCAAACAAATTAGCAGAACATTTCCAATAAACCTTGTTTATAACCTTTCATAAGTTTTATTAGATGATAAAAACCCTAAAATTGAATTTCTCACTGAATTAATAATAATCAACAGGTAATCTAAAAAAACGTAACAACTTTCCATTATTGTGGAGGGAGTTTTCATATTCACATTGATCTTAATTCTACCATTTCTACCAGTAGTCAAAGCAAACTTTACTGAAATAGTATATAGTCTACTCTACACTATATAATTGAATTCATTGTAAAATATAGAACATTTTACTAAAGAAAATTGGCTATCTTTCAATTTTAACATGAATGATCAAACCTACATGGAAATGAGTTTTCCAAACGTAGAAATGAATAGATTATGTGAGAAATCTATAATCTAATCAAGTTTGATGTGATAGCATCATGAAGAGCTAATATTTGCTGGTGATGAACTAATGCTTCAGAGCATGTCTTCAATCAATAGAACTCAATCATGTGTGACGCACACAGCTCTTTGTTAGACAGTGCTGCAATAATAGAATATACATACAATAACATTGTCACTGCATCACACCTATAAGTTCAGCTTTGATTGTATTGCTAAGGTAAACGCGGAAAGCTCCACTATGGCCTCAATCTGATATCAGCTTAGCTGAAGCTGAATCGTGTCAAGTTGGTTACTCGTTGATTACAGCTTATCAGGAAAAGTTTCAATATGAAAACTATTCAAACTTCATTAATTAAATTGAATGTTCTTCAGCAATGAATCAACAGGAGAACAAGAATATGTATACGTCATTCAAAACTTCAGTACAATGAACAATAAGCTTAGTTAGTGGAGGAAAAACGGTACCATTCAAAAATATCAGCAACATATAGGAATATTAAACTGAACCAATCCAATAAATGCCTTTTCCTATTCTAAAATTAGCTGAGATTAGTGCCAGTCTTATCCTATGTTTTGCTATCAAATTGAGAGTAGGAAATTAAAAGAAGAAGAAAATTTATTGGGAAAATTACAAGGAGCTTCTAGGAATCCATTCATTTCATTCATCTAGGAATATTTCAATGAATATTTATAATTATTTTGACCTCTTCAACCAACATTAAGTGCCTTCTCTGGGATTCCAGTATCCAGTTACAAATTGGATGGAGTCAATGGTGCCACCTAAAGGAAATCTCTGATCCATTCTTTGTATTCATCTCCTTTTTTCTTAGAAGTATAGTATATAAGTATAATAAATGAAAGCATGAATATAAATGAAAACTTAAAGTTTTAACCAGGATTATGAAATTCATATATGATTCATTCAAATTCATTTAAATTACGATTCATTCGATCAAATTGTTTGATGAAATAATTCAATTACAGTATTACTAAATGACTTAGCATGTATTTATCGAATACTATTATCAACTACTGTATTTTATTATAATTTGGTTAGTGAATATGCCGGTGATACATTTTCATGCAACAAATGAGGGATTGAAACCAGTTCTCTAACCTGGTTCATGTTCTAATATTCTTAATAGACAAAGACAATTCATTTATTAGAAAGTAATTTCATTGATTTTGAAAACAGTAATTTATCGACTTCAACTGCAAGCTGTCGCATAAATAAATACAAAGTTGTTTACAAAAAACAGAATGGTGAATGGAATAGGCAATTGACTATGTTGGTTTCTTTAGGTTAACATGAGCAGCAAGATTGGAGTTCATAAACAGGAAAACTTATTTTTTAGTTGCAAGTTATTGAATTGTGTCCAATAAAGCTCGCCAATAGCTGGAATATTTATTAGTTGCAACAGGCATCGAAACGACCTTTCACTCAGAACCTGTCCATCAGTAGCTGCTGGCTGGGTCCAGACCAGTTGGCACTATCCTATGTATGTAATATGTATGTATTCCACCACCTAGTATGGCAGTATTCTAGTACAAGGTCTCAAACAACAGCCTCAAACCATCAGAGCTCAACTAAATACTTGCAAAACTTCAGCTAAAATAAATTGGAATAACCTAGGTACTGAAGTTACTGAGATTATTATTATTAATCATAGCTATTATCCACGAACAATAATTTTTCTTTCCTTTATATTCTATTTGTAATCAAATAAATTAATGATAATTACAGAACATGAATATTGATAAACACCTCAGACATTATAACTAACTTTGAGATTAGGCATGTTGTTCAATTTAATAGATTTTAGAAGACATGAGTAGGCTTGACTTATTTATACAGTGAAATTTGAATCATCTAGACATAAAAATATCTACCACCTACCACATCTTGCAAGCATGAGCAAGAATTGGTAACTGTTAACACAGCTTAATTTTCAATTAGATGATTTCTTCAACTGTAGGCTAATGATGATACATTACATATCATAGGCCTACTCAATACTCACACTGTAATGGGTAGACCTATGGTAAAGTTTTGTAAAAAGTAACTTATATGTTGTAGAAAAGTCGAACAATCGAGTAAGCAATAGTTAAAATAAAAGTATTGCTATAAATTCAGAGATTATATGAGGAATGTAAGATTAGTTTTTAAAATTATACATTAACATTCGCAATATAGTTTTAACAATCGCAATAGGGAGCAGACATTGAAAAGATTAAATTTATATTGATAAAAGTAACTTACTAGAAAACAGGAATAGTTGAAAAATACTAGATACTCAAGGTATGGTAGACTTTCTTCTACATTCTTTCTTCACATTCCTTGATAAATAGGGTAGTTTTCTCAAGTTTTCAAGACAAAAATTAAATACTTTGACAAAAGTTTATTCTTAGCTAATTTTTCATGATGTAAGTTTAACTACTTTTTAACAAGCCAAGCTGGTTTTAATAGGTTTTTATGAACAGTAAAAACACTCTTTCGTGTATTTTTTTGAAAATTTCAGTTATTTGAAACCATACATGATTATGAGTAGAAGATAGAACCAAATACCAAGTTTGAAGGAGAGCTTGTTTTGAAGGATTTATAGTGATTCATACCTAGCTAATAAAGTCAATCAACAGAAAAACATTCTTCCCAATTATTTTATATTTTTTGTACAGCTAAGAGTAATATTTTCTGTTAAAAATTATATTTTGTCACTGCGAAGGGAAATAAGAATATTACAAGATTTAAAGTAAAACAGTGATGAAAAACAAACCCAAATGGATAGGAAATGGCTCTGACTGATACCGTACTCGGCTAATGATAGAAGAGAAGGAGGTCATTAAGACTAATGTAATGTAAATCTAGACTATAAATGGTAAAATAGCTCTACAAGATATAAATGAAAATTGTGAAGAGTTATAAACTCAAAAATGTTCACCTTTATTTTTGAATGTTTTTATATCATGCTACAAATCTCATTTATACTTCATAATTGAGTAATCATCTATTATCCCACAATATGAATGGCAAATTAAGTCTAAAACCCAGCACCCTTAAAGTTAAACTTTTAATTTTGTACGCTATTAGTTAATTATTCAATTATTTTCAATTTCACTAGAATTTTTTTCAAAATAATTAGGGAACGTTGGTTTACACCAAGTCTCTTCATCAGAGAAATCAATGAGATTATTTTCATCACTTAATGTTACATAGAAAAATTAACCAAACATTATTCTTGTTCAAAGATTTCGAGTCGATTTTAATTATTTTTTTCAACCTCATCAAGAGTTTTTTGTCAATATTGTCAGTTTTCTGTTCAGGATTTGCACTGTAAATTCCTATACATCGAGTATGCTTATCAGTTCATGATTGATCATCATGGAGGTTGGGTTTAAAAAGTTATAAAATCTTCAAATAAAGATGATTCTTGTGATATAGTCACATGGGGACACTAAAATCTTGTACAAGGGCTCAATTAGAACTTGACTCAACCCAAATAATAATTTTCTGTGACAAGAACCTCAAGCAGGAAAATTTCTCAATATTTGTTAGAAAATAAGATGAACAAAAGAAGGTTTTCTGACACTCTTCACCAATAATTATCTATCATCCTATAAATTCCAGAGCACTTATCATTGATAATTCGGTTCACTAAGTCAGCAGTGTCGACAGTGGTAATTATGAAACAGCAACATTTAAGTCAGCCAGTTTTATTTGGAACGAAATTGGAAACGGCAACAAGAAATCGCAACTAGTTGTGACTCAAGTCAAGCAGTAGGATACTATGTGAAACAAGTACCGCTGGAACAACTCTCAATCTAAATCGATTGCAAATTACTGAGGGCAAAATTATCAAATTACCATGGCTATCTAAAACACTGCCCCTATCGACTCTGAAATTGAGAGTGAATATTCAACTTAAAAATAATCACCTTTATGTATTAATCATGTACATACCTAATGACATTGATTCCATTCCTGTTAAAACACAAAATATTATTTTTGAAGTTTCGCATCCAACCCTATAAAATTCATTATCCTTCTAAATAATAATCCTTATTATTATGAATAATAATTTCTTCTTAAAAATACTTTAAAGAAATTTGTCATAATTTTCAACAGAAATTTGCATTTTTTAATGACATGATTAATTCTAAATTAATCTGTTCATGAAAAATAGTGAATTGAAAGGAAACACTGATGAAACATTTTTCATTAATATATAAGTGAACCCCGAAAAAATTCATGTAAATCCTGAAATCCAATAATTTTTTGTTTTGGGTTTTCAATGTTATGTTTTCTAATACCGTAATACGTACAGATATCATTATGGTAATACAAGTGAGAAGGATCTGAGTTGGAGTTCAATAAATAAGAGGCAGCCAATACCAAAGGTGGTAATCCAAACGATTAGCTTACAATATTGATGACAAATTAACTTCATCATGAGCGAACCCAGCTCAAGGTCAGCCAATAGAATCAACGGGTCAAATACTATACATATATAATATAATAGGTAGGTAACCGGTTCCACTTGAAATAATTCGATAGTAGGCTAGGCAATATCAATTTCAGAAGTGGAACTCGAGAAAAATTAGAAATGAATAATATGACAGTCATGACGCAAGTAGACCTAGCTGTAATGAGGATTGCACAGCCTTTTGGAAGACCTTGCTGGTATTTGGCAAATTGAATGCATAAACGTGAGGTTAATTTCAATATAAGCTTGAATAGTTGGTCACATCAGACACGTAATCAGTAAAAACGAAAAGTGGGAATCACTTTGAACGTTTTTTAGCTCTATAGCATGGCCTTGTTTACATTTATTCGGAGACTGCAATTGGTTAGGCTTTTTAAGCTCATATAGTCTGTCCAAGGAAAGAAGACATTATGGCAAGATGAAAAAATGATTCCAGCTCGGTCAACATTGGTTCAAAAATTATAAATTTGGTCTCAAATTCTAGATCAGGATTTTTCCTACAATTTGAGACTAAATTAAAAATTTTTGGACCTATTTTATTGAACTTGATTCAACTTTTTTAAAAGCAGACACGACACATGCTACTAAATCCATACATCATCCTTATTGAAGCTTATGTCAGAGCATACGGTACAAGGAGATCCAGTAATTTTGGCAAGAAATTCTGCAAGACGATGGAGTCACGCTTCCTGGAATTATAAAAAGTTTATGATACTGCAACCTTGAATTGATAAAATATCAGGACTTTTTCAAAGAAACCTATCATAAATAATGAAAAACCTGTCTAAAAATCTATAATTTCTCACTTTTTACTCCTGAATAAATATTCTCATAATTCAATGAAGTTTATAGTGAGAGATATTATGAAGCAATTGCAATAAAACCGTCCTGAAAAATGACAGCTTAAAATATAAATCTAGCAAAAATAATAGCACTGATAGAAACTCAAGTCGATTTATTTAAATCAGTACATTCAGTATGATTAGGGATCTATAAAAATTGCAATTTGTTATTAATCGTACAAAATTCGAGTAAATTTCAAATTCATCATTATGAAATTGCTTTGAGTTAAAAGTCACAGAAATAGAATAATTTTTCAATATAGTATTTTTACATTAAAAAACTTCATTTTATATTAAAAAAAACTTCATTCTTCTAATAAAAAAAAACTATATTTTTATATTAAAATATTCATTCCTTACCCAAGCAAGGGTTTGAACTCGTTTTAGTGCATTTCATTTGAAAAAATGCACTATTGGTCTTGCCCTGACAATCGAAAATTTATGATGTGATATATTTTTTACACGTTTCCGAGCCCCTAGAACACGAATCTGATGTCCGTTCAAATTCATATATCTCTATATATATATTTATATATGTACAGTTTCTTGTTAACACGATAACTCCCGAAGGGCTTGTCGGAGAGCGACCAAACTTTGCACAAAAATCATTAGTGTTAATATCTCGGTCAAATTCGTTAACCAGCCAAATTGGTCCAAGGGTAGGGGGTGAAATTAGGGGATGGAAATTTTGAAAAATCACTACAAATCGACCAATAACGTGATTGTTTTGAAAATTGGTGGGTATAATACCCTTATTATTCCCTACAATTTGAGCCATCAACGAAAAAAATCCAATCAAGAATGGCAGAGAAAATGGCGAATAACACAATGCCAAAAATTGTGTTTTTCGAAAACAGCGCCTTTGAATTCATACCCTGAATAGCTCATTATAAGTCATATGATTTGAGCCATCATAGAATTGCATTTGAAATGCACTCTTTCCGACCGCCAGCTGCCGGAGCGAATATTTTTTGTTAATAGTTCCTTAAAATAGCATAATTATAACAGGCATATTGATTTAATAATAAGTGAGTGAATATTATGATCTGTAATTATTGTAATCCACATTATGTATTAAATAATGAGAATTCGCAAAATTGAGAATGTGGTCATTGTAACTTTACATATTACATCTGAAATAAGTTAGTTTGTTATCGACAGTTGATAAGAAATTACGCAAAAGCTAAAAAACATCTCCTTATGCAACAAGTGATGAGAGCATTACTTGAAACAGCATAGATGCTAGTAGTTAGCATTCACTTTGCATGTAGAGATAATAATAAGAAGGGAATTATGCATATTTTTATAACTAGAGCATAAAGTACATGCGAGACATACAAAAATATTTAATTAATTGGTTGAATCAGCAGTAGTGAGAATAATTCAAATTGAGAAAGGTCAATGATCCTAGTATCAATTAGATTAAGATCACCATATCCGGGTTACATAACAATAGTGCAACAAATTGAAGGCGTTCCTTATTATTAAATAATGTTATTCACTTTTCAAGTTTGTTTTGAAATTAGTGTGATCATGTAGAAAACATGTCTGGTCATAATTTCAAATTATTGGTAAATTTTCAGTTTATTACTTGAAAATAGTGATGTGGGTCGGGTAAATACCCAGCGGGTAGGTAAATATAAATCGGGTAGGCCAAAAACTGGGTATTTATCATTTTTATTGAATTTAGAAAAGATTTAGTTGTCTTTTTGCATTCAAACGCCTTCAATGATAGTGAAATGATGACAAAATGCAAACAAAAATGTTTTATATAGTGACAAATAGCATTTAACTTCCGAGCATCATTGACATAAATATCCGGGTACTGGGTATTTATGATTTCATTTGTTTCTGTGTTGTTAAATCTTATTGAAAATGACAAGAACATTTTTTTTATTAATAACTATTATTTAGCGTTGAAAGAGAGGGGAATTTGACCTAGTATGTATCACTTTTCACTTGCAATCCATTTTCTAGGGAAAAATCATAATAAAACGAAATAACAATAGAAGCATGTTCACTATTTTTCTAATGTGGTGCTGTCATGATTTCATTGATAAAGATTGACTTCATTGACGATTTCGTTGAGGAAGCATTACATTATGCCATTGATACGAGCGAATCTGATTAAGGGTGGATGGTAATGGACGGCCAACTGCCTATAATTTGAGACCAAATTTATAATTTTTAAACTAATATTTCTAGAGCTGGAGTCATTTTCTCATCTTGCCAGAATTTTTTCTTTGCTTGGACAGACTATACTATAAGTATTATTTAGGCTAAATATTTCCAAGAGAACAGAAAAGACCTACTTCATCATGAAAATATTCAATGAAATTTTAACGTGAGGATATTATTCAGGAATCTTTTTCATGAAAAGCCTACATCCAGGACACCTGAAAAACATTTCTTACAATCTAAAACTACACGTGCTCTATCCCAATCTATGCCAATAGGCCTCTCATTTTTAGAATGTTGATAAAATAAATTTCCCAATGAATTAATTTTATTTAAAGTTAAATGTTTGAGTTTGATTCATTTTTATGCCCTTTATCAGCCTTCAATATTATTTGTTTTTATCTACAGAATTTTAATTCATGATTCAATTAAAATTACAGATTTATTACAATTTCAAGTAGATACATAAAAATATGCATAGAAGTTCCATAGGTTTTTCTTGACACAAAAAATTCTCAAAAACATTTTCTAAGAGTTAGTTCCTTATTTTTGTTTTTAATAGCCTTAATATGCTTCGCGATATTTTCAAGTTTGTAACTATTGGTTAATTTTCTTCTAATTTATTATTTTTATTTAGTAGCCTATAGTCTAGAGTAGAAATATATACACAAAACTCCTGCAGAGTTTGTCTAATCTTATTCACCCAGTTTTTTTCATGAAGAATCCTATTCATTCGAAACTTCAAGTAATACTTGAAAAAACTATATAAAATCATTGGAAATAGCAAATAAGTTTTTATAATATTATAACAATACTATTAATATGCCAATGTATCATCAATACCAATAATAACATATTCAGGGGTACAAACATCAATGATTCAATAAATACCCAATATACCCGGGTACTTATGAATTTTGGGTATTTACCCCGAGTTTTAAATACCCGGGTATTTTACATCACTACTTGAAAAGCTCAATTTCCAGCCATTTCATCATGTTTTGTATCAAATTTTGACCAAGAGGTTTCATTGGAATTAATAAGTCTACTGGATTATTTTAAAATATATATATTTCATTATTTCTAAATAATTATCAACGGAATAAAATTTTTTCAATAAATTCTCCAAATTGAATAATTTTCTTCAATTGTGCCCATAAATTTTACACATTTTAATAAAAATCTGTAGGCTACTGATGAATAGCAGGCTTACATGACATTTCAAGTTTACAGGAAAGGATCATTATCAGATTGCCATTCTTTCACAAATTAAAGTATTTTAATGCAAGCTGAAGCATTGAATCTCAAAGAGATTCAAACAAAAGAACAATAATTAATTTTCAATGTTTAAAACAATGGAAGATATGAAGTGTGAAGGCTTCAAAAATTTTACGCAAATTTTGGACAATAGCAGTATTGTTGAAAATATTTTCATGTCAAGGAAGTTAAATATGAATGAATGAGAAAGCAATCTTTCAGATATGATATTTGTATTCAATATTAAAGTATGATTTTCACTGATATGATTCACCGCTTTCTTCAGCATTCAAATTCATCACAACAAAAAATAGTTTTTATACAAATTTTGTTTTAAAAACAAGGTACCTTGAAAGTTGGTATACCGAGAAAATATAATGTATAATAAGTCAAGGATTAATGTGTGACAGAGATGTCATGTTTAGTTACTTATAATGAGCGTGACTCAAGTTCTGTCACATATTTATCAAAGCTCATTGAAATAGAATATTATAATGCAAATTAGTAACATGTTTCAAGGCGGAATATGAGCCATATAAAGAGCATACATTTTCAATGATGATTAGAAATTAGCTTAAGATGTGCATAACTTACATGGTAATTACCTACAATCTACATAACAACCTTAAACTATTATAATAGGTAGCCGATTTACTCATTGAAATATACAACGGTTGAGAATGCGTTTTATGAGGGAAATAATTTCATAATAAAAAAATCAATGTCAAAAACTTATTTTCATTCAGTCTATTAATGCACAATTCCCATAAAATAGTTATTTCAAAGAAGAGATCTAATGAGCATAATCGAAAAATTATCATGTAAATCATTGTCAAGCCTTTATTTATGACTTTATAACAAACCGGAACCTCTGGGCAGGTTCCCTGAACCTCCTCTCCTGTTTCATTCCCTATTAACAAATGTAACGTTTCGTTATTTTTATAACTACATCGCATTTTTTTAAACAAATTTACCATTGCAAAATTATTTTTACATCATTTCATTAGTTTATTCTATACTCCACCAGTTTCTATCCAAATGTTATTCCTGTCCATGATTTTTCAACTACAACCTGAAGCACTACCACAATTTCAATCAAAAATCAGTAGCCGCTATCGGCAGCCGGAAAAAGGATTGCTTATTCGTTTCGTGACGCCAGAGATCGGAGATCGGTCGATGGTTTTTCCGGAATAGAGCAAGCGAGGCGCCATTGACGAAAGCATTTTCAATTCGATTCGAGAGGTTTTCCGCGACTGATTTCAGAGAGTTGAGGAAGAGAGAAAAGACGAGGATGAGGATGAAGAGGAGGAAGGGGAAGAGGAGAAGAAGATAGTGATTTAGAGGAGTGATTTCAGAGGGATGAGGAGGAATGAGGAAGAGAGAAAAGAGGAGGATGAATTTCGAGTAGGATGAGGAGGAGGAGCGAGGAAGAGAAGGAGGAGGAGGAGGAGGAAGAGAAGGAAGAGGAGAAGGAGGCGAAAGAGAAGGAAGAGAAGAAGAAGAAGACGACGAAGAAGGAGGAGGAGGAGGAAGAGGAGGATTAGTTGGGAGGAGGAGGAGAAAGAGAGAGAAGAGAAGAAGAAAAAGGAGGAGGAGGAGTAGGAGGAGGAGGAGGAGGAGGAGGAGGAGGAGAAGAAGAAGGTGAAGGAGGAGGAGGAGGGGGAAGGGGAGGAGAAGGACCGGACGCCCCGTAATCCAATCGTTTGCGCACGTGACTAGATTACGGTATAGTGGCAATCGGTCTGTGGTGAAGTGACCGACGATGGAAATCTGGGAAATGCACACGAGTCGATCGGAAGTGTTTAGAGGTGTGGCAGAGAAGGCAGGGTACATCCACTTCCTCCATCAACAAATCAAAACTAAATACTTGATTTGGGGTTGCATGAATGTATTTGTGTGACTGCAGAGTTCATTGCCCTAGGTGGGAAATAACAGTAAGGTATACAATAACAGCGACAAAATCTATTTATAATTATAATTTACTGGAAATCGAAGCAACAGGAGTAGCCAAAGCACTACTCCAAATTCACTACATAGGTGTATTGTTACTGATGTTAGATAATAACAGTGAACATTATTATTAGACGCGTTGCTAATTGTCTACTTTCGTTTCAATTATACTGAGTGAAGACTGCATCTAATAAAATTTAAGATCAAAATGTTAGTTACCACAGACCCAATATACTGTTTATTTTTTATGGTGATGGTCATACAAGGATGTATGATACCATAATGGAAAAAATGTTAAAAGTTAATGTTAATCTGAAAGCTGTAAAGATACAGTAATGATGTTTTAAATCATGATTTTTTCATCAATTTTAATGATGTTTTAAATTCAAACAGAATTTATTTTTTTTTAAATTATCTCCATTTTCAAGAGTTGTGCTGGTAAGAGGAGTTCGAGTTCTTCAAAAATTCACATGTGGAGTGGATTTGGATTCACAATTTATTAAAAAGAATAGGATTAAGTAGTAATCTTTTTCAGAGTTCAGTAGATGCTACTAGAACTGAGCTAGTCATCCTATTGTCTATCGTCTCATCAATCTATAATTGCGCAATTTTAATGCCTATTGACAAGTGCCATTTCGCATCAGAGTTCTGGCACAAGGAAAAGAGGCGCATTCTACCATCTATGAATAACACGGCGAAAGGAATGGCCTCCGGTTTGATTTGTACAGCAACTTGGTTTTGATCAAACAAACAATCCTGAATAAAAAGCTCGTCGACAAGAAGGTTTGTAGGACAGCAGTCGGTGGGCAAACACTCAGCGAAGGCAAACACGGTTTAAAAACACGAGGCGGGCGATTAATAAAGTTTCAAGTGACCCGTTATTCAAATTTCAAGAGAGAAAATAAGACTTAGTAGGAAGAGCTAGGGATATTTAGTTAGTGTAGAGAGATAATGAATGACTATTAAAACGCGGAAACACAAGTTTCAAACAAAAACGATTATGTTGAGAAAAATTGGGCCGACAATATTAGCGGAAAAATTTGACTGACAATTAGCGGAAAAAATTGAAGGTTTTTCAAGCAATCTTCCGTTCTCATGATACAGAAACATCACAATAACGCGGAATCAAAACGATTAAAGGACTAAATATAGAGTGTGATTGCCGAAATCGTTCAATGCTGCCAGCTTGTGAAAAGAATCCATTCACAAGTAATCGATTACATAACATCGTAATCAAAACGACGCTTGATATGGCTTCTGATAGAAGGTCGACGCTTATCAACGCTATCGCTCCTATTGAGACGAACCGAGATGAGGTCGGAGATCTATTCTCGAGGCGCACACCACCGCACCTCACGACGCGGCGGCCCTGTCATTTCGGCGTGACGAAACTCTAAATAGAGCCATACTTTGTTGAAATCATACACACAAAAAATTAGCCTTGATCCCGACCTTCCCTTGATGCGAATTGTATCGGATGTCTTCTTGTAAATGAAATCATTGAACTGAACGGAAGCAATCGCTGCTCTGTATGGCAAGTTAAACATTTGTTATTATTAGCTTGATGCTGATCTAATTGTTCGACACTCAATTTATTGCGACCTTGCTTCACGTCATTCAAACAGCAAGTAAATAGCAGAAAACAATATGGGAAGACCCGGTGCTACTAGAGTAGAAAACAGAAGTTTTCTAAGCACGTGAGCTTATAAATATGTCCCAACCAAAATTCAATGTGTTAATATTATTCAATTTTAAGGAAATATTTCAAAAAACCTTTTCCAAAATTCAAAAACGTTTTTGAAATGCATGTAAAAATGCAAAAGGTGGTGGTTTTTTTGAGGGGGTGATAGCTGTCAATTCACCTTCAAAGTATCTGTATCTTATTTTAATTTAATTAACTAAGTTTTTACTAAAGAACCTAATTTCTACTCGATAAACTTTTTCGTTGATATAGACGGAAGATGAAATTCTATTTTTTTATTATAATTATTTACTGAGGTGTCATGCTATAATAGAATGGTTATAGTTCAATACAATTGATATTTTCACCCCTTGAACCCCAGTAAACAACTTTACAGTATGAATCACTCGAGTTTAGGCCTACCACTTGAACTAAATATGAGTTTGATACTTTTAATTTCACAACCGACTTGGTCTCTAGTACTTTAATGGAAACCCAACTGTAAAATTCACATTGAATTGAATAGAATGAATAAAATACATTCTATTCAGTGATTAAAAAAAGTTATTTGTATTGAATTAATTAACAGCTAATATCATGATCGAAATAATGAAATTAGTATTTGGACCAGCATTTTTGCTTTGAAGATTTTTTCAAACTGCCATCTAGCATTATGCCCTTAGCATTTGTCCACTCTACCCAATTACTGCGTCTAAATCAGAACTTAGAGGTTACAGGAAAGTTACCGAAGTATACAAGAGAGATAAGCCAATGCAATTTTATAATAGTTTTGTAACATGTAGAAAAACTAACAAGCATGGATTATTTGAAATTGCATCTTCAATTATCATCAACAACATATAATTTTATTTTTTAATACTTATAATCTTTGAAGTTTTAGTAGAATTGAATATTATTTCCTCAACTGATAATTTACAAACCAATATTTCAAGTTAAATACGTAAGTAGTGGCATTCTTATTTACAATGCGTGGATGAACTGTTCATACACGATTTTGAACATTAAAATGAATGTTTGGCCAATTCCTACGAAATTCTAATTCATAGCTGAAAACACGATATCTGGTGAGTCACATAACAAACTTCCTCAAATAATCATTTGATCATTTATTTTATTACTGGTTACAGCCCAAGTAATAGTATTGTGCATTGGTAAAATTTATGAATAAATTTTCAATAATTTAAACCATTATTAAATCATTCACCATTCATCTTTCATTCACCATTCATCTTTCAAAGTACTGTATATTTTTCTAGGAGAGAATGTCTCTTATATGTTTTCAATTGAAGAAAATGAAACGCATCTATATGAGTTTTCCAAAACAGAATAATCTGATTGAAGTACAGCTATTTTTTGTGAGTTTCCTTTCTCTTTACATTCATTCATTCTATTCAATTAGTCATTATTTTCTACTAAAAATTCATGCAATTAGTAATTATTTTTTACGTTGGAATCTAGGTGATTGCAACAAACAAAAATGTCATTGCAGGGAACATATAAGCAGGTCCGGAAACATTAAGTAATGTCCTCTCAGTTGGACTATTTGAGTTAGTTTGAAACTAACATAGTTCTTTTAAAACTACAAGGTGAACATTGAGCAATTAAATGGAGCAGTACCTAATAGTTTTCTGTCAAGTTGTCACTTTCAAAGTTTTCAGACATTTCTCAACTATGGTAATGCAATGCAATAGGTATTTTAATTAGTAGTTGAAAGCATTATTTACAATCTAAATCATTAACTTCCTTATTTCATGCAAAGAGAACAGGAGATACAAGCAGAGCATTGGTATTCTGAGATAAATAAAATTTAGTTACAGTATTGGAAGTATTGAAGATAAATAAAAATTATTAAAGGCAGCATAAAATTGACGATGGATAATGCATGTAGCCTAATGAAAATTTAAAAAATTCAATTGAACATCAGAATAAAACTTGCAGTGAACGAACATTAACATTGAAAAAAATTAATTAGATTATTGTATATTTATCACTATTTGGCCTTTATGTATTTGAAATTTTAATTGGATATGATAATGATATTGAAATTTCAAGTACATGCACTATTAGTACTGCAATATCGGTTTATATGTAACAGTTACAATTTGACATTGACCAAACACTTATCTATGTTTCCGTATTCCTACTATTCCAACTATCAACCCTCAATTCCCTCTCTCACTCTCACTCACACACTCGCTCTCTCTCTCTCTCTATCTCTTTCAGCTCAAACATAAAATGTCGAAATTACAATAATGCGTTTTGTGCGTCCTTTCCTTACTAAAATTATAAAATTGTTCTCCAATTCTCTCCCAAACTTCTAAAAGAAGCAGAATTTCCCTATTAAAGAGGCTGATTTGCCGGTTTGATTTCCTTATTTGCTAACATTAGTTTTTGTGGAATTATTTATTTTGGCAAGTAAACTGGATTTTTACTTGATCAACAATCACAGTTTGTGAAGAAGTCCTTTTACGGGCAATAAAATTTATCATAATTCTTCGTTTGAATATTGCTGAATGCCAGTGCTGGTTTAGATGGCAAGAACTGTGAATAGAATCAGACTCAAATAACAGACCAGACAAGATTTGTATCATCTCACGTACAATGTTATCGAGATAATGAGACAAAATGGGTTGATAAGGAAAAATTCAAACTCTTATCATCACATAATAGTTAATCAGGTCCATATTGACCTGACTAGAAATTGTCTCAAATTCATTCAATGATTTGAGGTAAAATGGAAGCTCTAATAACAATTATTTACTCTAATTTCTTTCAATCTAAATTATCCAAGAAAGAAACATTGATCTCCTACCCAAATGGAATAGGTAGCCTACCAAAACTTCAACAGAAATAGAAAGTTAGCCACACATACAAATTCTTAGCAAAATCAGTTGATTGCAACCTCAAGTTTAAAGAGAATTTCGTACAAGGAATATTATGCTACCTTCAAAATAACTACAAATTAAAGCAATGTCAACAACTGAAATGACATAATTTCCTAATAGAGGCAAAACAACTAGAGTAATGAAACACTGTAACACTTACAGAATTACAAAGTTGTTTAGCAAGCTATCAATTTTTCATTCCAAGTATGTATTTTTCATATTAAGTTCAAGTATAATGTAAGGCAAAAGTTGGCTAGTGAAGTAGTCCAATCTAAATACAAAGATTTTCGATTCCGTTAGACATTGTAGAATTTTCCCATCAAAAAATGAGAACAATGTTATCATAATTCTCAATTGATCAAATGAATTAGCGAAATCATATAACAGCCTATGGTAAGTTATACATGTAATTATAACCGTCAATTTTCAAAGTAATGACCTACAGACAATGAGTCTGAATGAAATATGTGAACTGAAAACTGTGCTCATGACATCAGCTTCAATGAGTAAGGTTGAGTGGTAGAAAAGACTTCCTAGTCCTAACTCCGCCTGATAAAGAATATTTTCATTTCATTTCAATGACGAGTAGCCTACCAAGATAATGAGAAAAATAAAGAGTTTGAATGTCAGTTGATGAAAAATGGGTAGGGATTATTTGTGAACCAGATTTAGGTTATTGGAAATTATGGTTATAACAATAAATTTATGTAAAATATTCAATATTAGGCCAATAGACTACACATCTAATTTTTTGATGAATTCCACAAATACACAAGATTATGAAGGGAAATAAGCTACCTGAAGACCCAAAACTTCTGTTCAATAAATAAGCTAGATAATAATGGTATTGAATGCTATATTTGATTCAAAATTTCTATTTACAAAAGAGTACCTAATCAAGCATACGTGCGTGTTTCATATTGAAGAAATATTATATTAGACCGAATTGTATAAAATACTAAGGGGCTTAGGGCCGTAACTTATTTATGTTTACCCAAGTATTAGATGTTAACTCAAATGCCTTAAGAGAAGATTTGATTATCAATGCTGTCAATCAAAAGAGACCCCTAAAAAAAACTTAATAATATGACTTATAGTATTAAAACTGTTTTAATAACAATTGTTAATAAAAAAATAATAAAGGAGCATACTTTTAAAAAATATAAGTGATCCAACGTGTTGAGGAATCCAAAAATGATGCTGCAAGCAGGCTGACACTAACACAGTGACACTCTCTCACGCACAGTCACACGGCACACTAGGGCTACCGAGTCTACTCGCGTACAAAAGGGCACGTCAACACACTTGTCCGAAAAACGCTGCTTTTCGAGAAAACTACAACTCAGCCAAAGCAACAGCTAACGGCGAAAGAGCCACTCCTGCAGCAACTTCAAAACTGTACTGGCACTTACTTCAATCAGCTCAACTGCGCCCAGACAACTCTTATCTCGACCCCCCTCCCCTCATCCAAATCAACCCCCACCCCCCACCCACCCGACGACGTTGCTTCATGCACCACGTGGAGCATTCAGCATTCAGAATCAGAATAGGAATAGACATCGAACGTAGTTGTAAACAAGGTTGCTCTTGTTCTAGCACCAAGCTAACTTACTGCAGACTACGTCTACTAACTACTCTATACTACAATGTCGTTAGTAAAAGCTGGCAACATACTACGATACAAACAAATCACGGATGGTTTTTTGCTACATTCAGTCAATGATTTTTCAAAGCACAAGAAAAATTGTGAGCCAAATATTATAAGAAGCACGGGGATGTGGTATTGTCTATCTTTTCTATGAAATTGCCTTTTTAAATTCAAAAAGTATATCTTCATGCTCATTATGCCTATTATTTTTGCAGGATGAAGCATTGCAGGAAAATGGCTAGTGTGGGTGATAAAAACAGTCATGACGAGATTTGGGAACAGAGCGTTCTAAATTTTTATTATCGGAGACAATCCAGTTCTATAATCCTGAGATAATATTTTTTTGAATATCGGTAATACATAAATAAATTTCTTCATTGAGATCATTCATAACTTATATTTGGTCTTAGCCTTAGCAATATTATGAACAGAATAATATAGCAATCATATATTGTCAACTACATTATAGCTCGTTAAGAGTGAAATAAAAAAACAAAAGTCGAAAATGAAACTTTGTTATCTTTTTATGAAACTAGTATTAATACGTGTAAGTGTAACATTATTTGAGATTTAGCTACTGAAATATAATTTAACCGTTCCTGTTTTCATATTATTTTATTTTTCTCTTTCTAAGGGTGATGCCCAAATGAGCTCTAAGCATGTACGTGGGTAATGAATGAGAGGGGTGATGATGAAATAAGTTGATTGTTTTACAGGTAGTCGTGACCAAAGGCTTTACGTCAGCTCCGAATTACGAAAGTGGCTGGTTGAAGTAAAAAATATTTGTCGTCAACTAGAATTGAACCCAGGAACCTTTATGAGACTCAGGCTTTGATTATCAGACCAGCGCTCCATCGCTCCCAGCAACATCTATTGCCTGTTGTAATTATTAAAATCATAAATTATTTTATAAAAAATAAAAACATAAATTAATTTATAAAAAATAAGATCATAAATTAATTTATAAAAAATAAAATCATAAACTAATCTATAAAAAATAAAATAGAATTCCTAATTTCGACAACAGCCTACATTAAACACAGAAGGAATATTCTAGAAATAAACAATGCGAATTGTTGTGTAGTTGTGAAGGTGATATTGTGGTTATCCATATTAAATGAGAAGACAAGATATTGTCAAAACACAGATCTATTAAAAATCTCAATTCTATTAAATCTGTGGTTTGACAATATATTGTCTTCTCATTTAAGAAAATTTATTAATGTATAATATTACAATAGAATGCCTTCTCTTGAGATGTACTCGTAATATGAATGAAATACAGTAATCCAAAAAGACACTGCTTGGCTGCTTGTTAAATTCGTGGTACATTTTGTTTACAAGTAGGAAAATTGAATTAAAAAAAATTACCATGAATCTAACCTCTTACATTCAAGAAAGATATGAAAAGCTTCATGAGTGGATAATGTAGATATTAGTTAAAGGTAGAGCCCGCCTAACAAGATCAACATTCCTGTAACTTGTGAGTGGAATAATTTTAATGATATTACAAGATAGTGAAGTTATCAAGGACAACTACTGTGCGATTGCATTATTCTATTCTGCACTATGAATCTTGCAATAATGCAACAATCACCTTCAAGTAGGTTTTAGTATGGTATATTAGGTATTATATAGTATTATATATAGTAGGTATATTAGTAGGTATTATTAGGAATATATACGTGAAAGCGACCAATTGTGTGTTAAAAAAAAAAGCTTATCGGCCAATAGTGAACTGATAGTTGATACATAACTACCAAACCAACCAAACCAATATTAGTAATATCTATCGATAGAAGTAATTCATAACTCTATTATCAACTACTCACATTGATTTTCAAATCAATTGCGATGTATGATGAACCATGAATTCATGTATTTACCTGATTGATAAGAAATTGTAATTGAAGAGGAACGAAACTACCTCATTTGAATGTCGACCAAATCGACATTGGTCCAGTGTGATGTATTTTCGAGGGAAGAACTGATGCATACTAACCTGAAAAATTAAGATCAAATTAGTGAGTTGTAATAACGATGGAGTTTGGAGTATTTAATATTTTTCACTCGAATAATTATGAATAAAATGATTAATAAATTATTATAATAATTTATATAATATAATAATAATAATAATAATAATATAATAAATAAATAAAAATAATTGAATAAAAAAAAAACTATGAAAACAGTTTCATAGTTTGAAATTTAGAATGATTAGATTTATTTCTACTTGTGAGTTCGCAGGCTAATTCAACATCGACAGGAAAAATAATACTGATCAAAGATAGGGATAAAAGATTTCCATGTTTTTCACACCTGGAAAAAACTCCAGCTTCATATACATTATCATTGAGAATATATCCTCAAAATATGGAATTCATAGCTTTTGAAGGATTCTATGATATCATCAATATACCTAAATTTCTCCCAAGTCTCTTAATGAAGAAAAACTTGAGATGAATCTATTAAAAATATGGAAAATTTGGAAAAAATGTCACGATTTTGGGAAAAATGTCACGATTTTTGGAAAAAATGTCACGATTTTTGGCTAACTACTTTTAAACATTAATTTGTTAACTTCTTGTTTATGTAGTTTAACAAAAAGCAAGCAAAGCACAATTAATTGAGCAAAGAAATAATTCTTCCAAGTGCATCTAATATTTACATGCTCTACATTCTTGGGAAATATTTGTTATAATATTGAGATAGGCTATTAGGTTAGATAGATGATATAAAAATGTCACTTAATTTTCAGAATTAATACAATGTGAGATAAAAAATGAAGTTTCTCGTCAACTATTGGATCAGATTAGTAAATTTAAATAACATATAAACATTATTCAGACAGTTTTTACTCAAATCTCAATGCTGGAGCTCTTTGAGATTCTTTGTGTTTAAGAACCTCTATGACGCAAATCTTCGCAAAAGAGTGGCATTTTCGATTGAAAGTTGCTTTCACAGATGTGCCTGACCTTTCAGTTACCGAAGAACTGGTACCATAGCCGTATAAGTTGCTCTATAATCACAAACAACAACGATTGCATCTTCCATTCACTTGTTTCCAACAACCAAACAACAGCATTATGAAAAGGCAAATCGGGATAAATAGAATAATTATTATACTTATAGCTTCATTTAGAGCAGAAACTGTGCTATGTACAACAGTAGTAATTTAATTGAGGCAAGTAAATAATAATAATTTTTATGTTTATTATTATTAATTTTATTTTTAATCATTTTTTTCAACTACTACATTTGTTCTTCGATAAGTCAAACTTATTACTCGAGATAAGATGTGTGATTTAAAAAAAATACAAATTTTAAATAACAATAATTAATTCTTTAATACAGGTGTGGTTTTTTCTACCTAAAATCAATCTAACTCATTTGACCAAGGCAAACTTCTACAGACTGAGTAGAACATTTACTTGAAGCATTTTCATTCCTTGAAACTAAGTAAAAGGAAACAAATATTTTAAAACCCTAAAAAACCCACACTAATTTTCAAAAGCCTACATTGTATTTATTATTTACACCTACAGCTATTTTAGAAGCCTCATATACCTCAATGTTTGTTAGGTGATTGGTAAATTAGTATTTATGATGTGAATAGATTTTGCATTGGAGAGGAGGTACCTTAATTTATGTTAAGTTATAGTCACGATCAAATTTGGCGATGATAATAAACTATGGAAAGTTTGGCATGATAACCATCAGGGCCTCAATTACCAAGTTAATGTAATACACACAGAAAAGCAAATTGAAAAATACAATATAAAAATATGTTTGTTATGAAAATGGAAGATCGAATGATTTTTCAAAATCCAATCGATTCCACTTTTCCCACTTGTGGATTCCACCTGTCTGTCCTTTGCGAGATTAGCTTGTCGTTAATAAAGATAGTCAGTCGTTTCCTGCCCCTGGAGGAATAGTAATTGTTGCATAAATTATTAACTGGATGTTATTGAGAGGTGATCTGCACCGTCACTTGGTTACGGAAGCTAGCTTATGGTTGAGAGGATCAACATGCTAACCACACATTACCTCAATCCTGGTTGATGATTTTTCACCTCTGCTGTATAGTGGAGTTGATATGAAACTGGCATCCAGCTGGTAGGCCTAAGCCCTTCATGGGCTGTTGAGCCATTTAAATAAATACCATATATTGACAACCAACCTACATAACCTACCATAACCTACATGTATATAATTGATGATTCCACTCACTTATTTTAAAATGAATTCAATGAAATCGAAAATCGTTATTTTTCCAAACATTTAGTGATATTCAATCGATATCTTTAATATACAAATTAATGAGTTGAATAGTTCTCTATTTCTTATTTTTTAGCTTTCAACATGGCATTTGTTTGAAATTAGAAATTTAATAAATTGACAGGAAAATCATAGAATAATGCAATTAAGGTCTTATTATTTACTACATTCCAGTCAATAATAAAGACAATTTTTAGAGTTTCAAGATTTAGAAGCCTTGTATGAATGTAATAAGAGTTTTAAAAGTATAATGGATGAGATATGTTCAAATGATAAGGTGAGCCAAATTATAAATGGAATGTATTTTTCATAATAGACTAAACAATTGTTACAAAGCGAAATAATTTTGAAATGATTCATAAACTGAACTACTGAACTGAATGTCATCTACACTTTAGCTTTGAAATGCAATTAGTTCTAGTGTCAGGGATTCATTAACAATAGCGTCATTTCACATAATTTGTATCAAAACTTTCACAAAGCCAAAACCGCAACTCAAATTAATCATGTCTGCATAACAGACATTTGCAAACTTACCATTTCGAAACAGACCAGAAAATTAGACGAGCTAATAATGGATTGTAGAAATTATTGTAGTGGAAAATATATTACCGGCACTATTTCCTAGCAAAAAACTTTTTCCTTGCAGTAGCTTTGTTCATGGACCAACTTGTTAGCGAAGTGTCTGTTTCAAACAATGAATAAGAAGTAAATAATAACAGTCTATAAAAATTTAAAAAGCGTTGAAATAAGCGTTTTCACAGCTTTAGTTTGCTTTTGGTGTCTGTGTGAAAATAACATATTTTGTAATCTTTATTTCAATATTTAATATTTTATGATCTCAAATTTGAAAGGCCAACGTTTCAAGTACTTGAAGACTTGCAGTAATAAATTAGCCTATTGCATTGTTTGAAAACTGAACAAATAGACCTTCAGGGAAAAATTGATTCATAATATTTTATTTAATCCAAATATTATGAAACTGGGATTTAGGAAATAGCTTACTGAATCTAATAATTGACATATAGTATTTCAGTTTTTTTGTAGACCTAAGCTGGAAAGCAGTTGTAGCGAACATTCTTATATATATAAATAGGTAAGAAAACTAAGAATGAATAGAATCTTTAATACAGTCAAGTAAAGTTTTCAAACAGGCTTTGCTATAAAATTTCAGTTCTATTGAAAAATATTAGTTTTACCGTCTTTGAATGATTTTCAGAGAAAAAAGAAAATTCATTTCCTGAATTTCAATATTTCAATTGATAATGTTTTCTGTTATTTTTTAATTTTACTTTTATTACTAATGACTGGCTCGTTTTCACATTTTGTTCTTCAACTTTCTTCACTCAAGTACAACTCATTTGGACTTGAAAAAAAAGTAATCATAATATTATCGAATTAATTTCGTAATCGATCAATTAACAAGATTCTAATGTACTGTACGAGCATTGATTTGATTCAATAGAAAGTTTTAGTGCTGTTCAAGTTAAATTAATGTGAATTTAGAACTCATCTACAATTCGAATTGCTTCCTCTACCAATAAAAATCCCACGGGGCTCCATTCAGCAAGGATGACATTGAATTCTTTGATGGTTTGTTTTGCCTTTAATAACATCTCTACAACAAGTGCCAAATGACAGTCTGCCAAATTCTTGAGACGTGAGTCAAAATGAGATATTGATTCCCCAGTTATACTGTATTAGATCAATTACACTGAAATAAGCTATTCTGAAGAGCATCAATCAATTTTAACATCAAATGCTAGTTTTATATAAATGAAACACCACCGACAGTGACTAATAGATTGTCAAATACACAAAAATACTAAATCAATGCCTTATAAAGGAGATTCTTAATTAGGTAGAGAGAAGGTTTGTGATTTTATGGCTTTAAATTTCTCGAATTGGTGAATCATTTTTCAAGTTTTCAACTGTTTTTATTTAATGTATTGATTATTCTATCTGTCAACCTACTAAATTCAAAACTTACAAATTACTTTTCCTAAATTGAAAACTATGTGTTGTGACGATTATTCACCTCAGCTTTATAGTGGAGTGAATATGAAACTATCAGCCATCTGGTAGGCCTAAGCTCTTCACGGGCTGTTGAGCCATTGACATACAAAGTTTGTTATTGTACCATCTATATGAAGTGGAACGTTACGCGATGGCTCTTATTTTAAATTTTCTCCTATTTGAATTTCAGTGTGAATTACAATTTTCTCTACTAAAACACATTGGTCTACGAAGAAAGTGATTGTTTTAAGTGTCATAAAGATAACAACAATTTTTACACCATTTTCAACTGTTGAATGAATGAAAAACAATAAAGTTTTTTCCATCTCTAAGAATAATTAATCGTAATTCTACAATAAAATCATCTAGTAAAGATTAAAGTTATCTAGATGGTTAATTTTTGCTTTGAAATTCTCTTTGTATTTTTTTAACACGAAATTAGGTTGAATATTAAATTCAAATTAATATGAAAGAACAAAGATAATATGAATGATCAATTCTATTATAAAAATATTCAATAGCAGTCAAAGAAACTTCTAAAATAAAGACCCACCTTATGATCTAAGAAGAAGCTTCCCATCTCCACAACTTTATAATCTCTCAGGAAAAAAATTAATTAGGTTATGATTTTTATTAAATTTATTCCTTAAATTTAAAGAGACGTCACATACAAATTGTACAATTGCAGGCCAAGAGAAAATATACAGCAAATTATGAGAACCGATAGTACGTATTCGAATTATGTAATATATTAAATTATGCCAAGTTGGAAAATCGTATAAAAACACACAAAAAAATAATTATTTCAAAACCTACTTTCAATTTAAAAGCGTTTTAATGTATATCAATTTCATGGCAGAGTTGTGAGTACTAAATGAAAGTAATAGGAGGGTCATAAATTTGACCTGTGGGTCTGCTAGTTTTGAATATTTATCGAAGAGCACACGTCGTGTGAAGTTATGAAATGGGAATTAATGGCGTCCGATGTGGAAAATTATACCATTTTCTGTACTCACCTACTCACCAAGACGACAAGACGTAGTATTGGAGTTCTATCATAGAAGCATTATTTTATTACATTACATTATATGAGTAGAGTGTTGTGGTGACAGTTTGACTCGTGATTAGATTAGATTAGATTACTTTATTCAAATAGATAACAAAATTCGGCTTAGATTATACATTGTAATATGAATGAGTAAAACAAAATTATCGTATGAATTTCACAAAATAGAGACTTCTAGTAAAAATACGAAAACGGTGATGTAATGAATGCAAAATTTAAATTGGAGGTTCTGCAAAATGAATAAGGAGTGTAAGTTATCTAAGTGAAAAGGCGAAGTTTAGACATATATATGTCCATTCTTGGGAAAGGATAATAAGGATATCCTTTCCATTAACACTTGGCCTTGAGAGAGTGATGAGAGTTTCTGATACTACTAGGTCTTTACATTTTTTAATTGCTCTTCAATTCCTAGAAAAGTCCTTGCAATAGGAAATAAACTTCCTAGAAAATTTCATACATGGAAAGCTCTCTGCATCACCCTACACTACCCTTCCCTAAAACCATTTATACTGAACGAAGGACAATTTACTCTTAGGGTACGGTAAGAGTAGACTAAACTTATTTAGGAAACGAGATATTACCTTAGACCAGGGGTTCTCAACCTAATTTGGTTCGAGGCGCAAAAATATATCTCAACATTTTCCAATGTGCAGCACACAATGTCCATACCCCATACTTATTGTGTGAGATAGGTTTCATGGCACTTAAGAGCATCAAAAATAAGAGAAAAGACAAGAGAGAGACAAGAAAGATTGATCAAGAAATGCGTTTGCACCTCTCAACAATTCGAACGCGCACTTTAGTGTGAGCAAAATTTGGCATTGAACATTAAGTTTGTTAAAAAATAGAAATTAGTATTTTTTATAATTCAAATCTAATAGTTCTTTCTTCTCGGTTTGCTGTTATAGAATGAACTCGCCTATTCTTCTGTTTCCTAACCTAAGAAGATTTGTGTATCTTGGTTTTACATACCGGTAGTAAGTTATGGTACTAGGTAGTTTATCTATCTACCTTAGCTATCGTTGAACAACGTTGCTCAATATAGGAACTGAAACCCAACATGAAAGTGTGAATCTAAGTCTTGGAGGCACAAGAGTTTGATATTTTTAAAGAAAAAGCTGGCTCTAATCCTCTAATCAAGCTATGAAAAAAATCTGATGTAGAAAGAAGGAATGAAGTACCGTACATACTTCAATACCCATTAAATAATAGACGGTATAAAAATGATGAAATTAATCCCCTATAGCCTACAGCACATTTTGTTAGCAAGCTCCTGAGAATTTCCAAGACCAAGAGGAACATCAGAAAATATATAAGATTGGTTCCAACTTGGATTTCAGTTGCAGTAACTCATAGTGGCTGGGGAGGGGCGGCCCTCCACTATTTTATGCCGGGTTTATACGATGCCAATTGGCGAGACAATAATAATTGGCTTCTGTTTTTAAAATAAAAGATACAATAGATAGCCTACTATACATCAGCTGTACATTTCAGAACACACTTATTGTCTCGCGAATTGATATCGTATAAATCCGCCTTAAGGTACTATCCATCAAGCCCAGTATGGTTGTCGGTTGTCTAGCACTCAAGACAAATCAACTGACCGTAAAAAATCAGGGGTGCCTACAAGGCGGGGGGCATATGCAACGATTTCTGTTACAACAGCAACTTCTTCTTAATTCAAGCGCTTCTTTACAACCCTTCAGAGAGTAAAATTTTACATGAGAAGTGCTACTGGTTGGAATCATTTGAATGATTTAGCCCTTCTATTCATTCACATAGATTTTACCGTTGACCCTGGTCATAATTATGTTGGATAAACTGTATCAAAATGAATCTCTGCGTTTTGTAGATTTCATTTTGTGATAGGATTTTCTATGTTATTCGATATAATTTCAACAATTTCATTTAATTTATGTAAGTAAATACAATATACTTATGTAATGAAGATTCTGGCAATCAGGTACAAAACCTCTTGTTTCCAACACAAATATCAATAAACATCAATGTATTAATTAAGGTATACGAATTAAGGTAGGCCTATAATAATCAAATATGTATAGGCTAGATATATTATCCAATCACATCGCAATACTCAGTATCCAGAGCACATAGGCCTATATTCTTCAGTTTAGATTCAAAATGACAGGAAAAATCTTTCAGCATAGCTGATAGTTGAACGACAACGTTCAACTCAACAATAATAATGTCCAATACAATAAATACAACAACTACAAGAGTCCAGTAGCTCTTGTTCAAATCAATAAATCTACAATAATTTATTGGTGGATAAATTTTTCTACACGGCAGAAAATGATCATGTTTGTTGAGAGAAGGCAAATACATTATAGATATTCCATACAAGCACAACCCCCCTCTCGGAGAAAGGGTTTTCCTGGGTTCGACCCTGATTTTATATCCCTCCCCCGAAATTTATTTCTGGTTTCGCCCCTGGACCAGTTGGTGAGGCGTACAGCCCCAACATTCAGCTTACTTGTTATTTAATAGTCTCACATTTCACTCTCACTTGTTTAACAGGAAGACCCGAAAATAAGGGGGGATATTTAGTTAATTGGGGGGGGGGTCATAGACGTTGGGGGGAATAGGCACCCCAGCGTAAAATACACAGTATGTCCAAGCTTTTTCTTTTGTTTTTGTAAATCATGTTGTCAATTTTTATATAAAATTAGGCCTATTCAATTTGCATCCCATTAGTAAGTACCTACCCTGACTTAAATTTGCAAGTTGATTATCAAGGAAACTTACGATACTACATCAAAACAAAACGAACAAACTTTTTACAATTGAAAGAATATGCCTATAAGCTACAATAATAGATATATAAATATATCGAATGAACAAGTGGAAGATATTAATTAATAGCAACTTGAGTAGCCTACCACCTTGGATTAGAGCTGGAAATATATTTCATCAGTAAAATTGAGTAATCAAAATGTGGTTCATAAATTTAAAAATAAAGGTAAGTTAATTCAACATATTTTTAGAAGTACATGTTCGTTTTTAAAATGATAGTAGCTTATAGCTGGCGCCAAAGTTATGCGGTTTCGTCTGTCTCTAGTACAGTGATGTAAATGTAACCTACTAACAGCTGATGTAAAGCATCCATTGTCTCTAGGCATGGCTAAATGACGACTCTAATTGACAATATCAGCTGTTGGAGCGCACAATCAAACAAAACCGCTCAACTTTTTGGTCTCAGCCAAGTTAAATCCTATTTTCAAGAGTAACTTACTGTAAAAATTTTATAATTGTTCAATAATGCCATAGATAATAATCCAACTTATACTGTTAAGTGTTCATAATAAATTATCTGAATGAGCACTGAAAATTGTAATTTAATTTGTTAAACTAAGTTACTGTACATTTTAATTCAAATAAAAAGCATGAATTCTAGTTTCATATTCAATAATCAATATAATGTTTTGATTCAACTAACTTAGGTCTGATCTCTGTAGCATGGGTAAAAATACAATCAGACCTAAGTTTAAACTCATTGAACATTTCGAGAGATGAATACATTGACAAAATTCATCAAGAAATAGACATGGGAGAAATTCAGAGGCAAAAGTGAAGAGATATCTTCACAGTAGGCCTAGGCTACTGCACTGTACAGTAATGAAAAACAATCATTTCTGTATTATCATTCGTCTCTGAACAACTGGTAGAGCTATTGATTTATTCAAGTAGTTTGTCAATATCTCTGATTTGAAATGCATTTCAAAATAATGGATTTTACTAATGTTATTTGTCTCTAAGCGTTTGTAAACAACAATTTGATTACAAATAAGATTTATGAATATTGTCATCAGCATGCACTCTGCAGCGAACTGACCTTGATTGGGAATCCAGGGCGCTTCTTTATCCACGACAATATTTTTTCTGACAGACGAAAACTTGAACATTCCAACTTTATTTCATTGCACGTTCACTATTCTATGCATTTTGTCACACAAATTAATGACACATAAACGCGTGAATTAAACACAAATAAATAAGACAGCAATAGCAGAAAATGGCCGGCTGCAGCAGTCACATAGCTCGGCTGCAAAACTGTATTTTTCGCCGATAGAGGTCAGCAACGGCAGGAAAAAGGCGGCAATTTCAAAATTCTTACACTGGAATGACAATTTTTAATCTTATCTATCTTGAAAGGGTTCAAAATTAAATCTTCATTGGATTAAAATATTTATGTAGCCTACATAATAGCTATAGCTATCGTCAAAAATACATGCATAGATTAACATAATTTAGATTAATCCTTCTCCTTTTTGAAGGGGCAATTAGTTAATTATCCATTATGCTACTTTATGGAATAAAATTAACATATTCTATCAAAAATTTTTCAACTTCAGATTTAAATATTGTGTTTCCTTAATCTTAGGGCTACTTTTATCACTGTTTTTATTTTAAATAAATATCAAGTACCCTTTTTGAATTATTTTTCAATGCATGACATGTTTCAACTAATTATAGTCATTTTCAAATGCAAATGAACAAATAACTAGGGAAGCGCATGCGGAGGCAGCCGCAAATTGAGCGGAGCGAGCTTTCTTTTTGTCAAAAAGTTTTTGAAGCATGGACTCGAAAATTTGATCCCGGTATTTTAAGCCCAGTTAAACCTAGCTGATGATGAAAGTGGCTCATTGTATTACCATGTAATGTTATGAAATGAGATTATAAAATATGAGCAACAACCTTTAATGTTAAATGTTTTCTCAAGTGAGTGTTTATTTTGATAAAATAAGGCAAGATGAGAAAATGACTCCAGCTTGGTCAATATTGGTAATTGGTTAAAACAATATTGATTGGGCTCAAATTGAAGGTCAGAATGTTGCCTACGATTAAGACCAAATCAATAATTTTCAAACAAATATTGAGCGAGCTGGAGTCATTTTCTCTATGAGTGGTTCAACTTTGTAAATACAGCATTTGAAGTACCTTTTTTGGTCTCAAATGTGCTCTGATTGTTTAAAATAATTATTCTGTAACAAATTATAAAGGAAAATCAATATAAACTTGAAAAATCGCGAAAAAATAAACCTATTGGATGAAATTTGGGCAGAATTTTGGTTTGCTTCCCCAACAAGCTTCCATTGTTTGTTAGCATGTTGAGAAATATTGAATGAATGCAAATAAATAAATAATTCTATTTATCAAGACATCAGGTATAAATCCCATTTTGCCTCCTTCACACAGTATACAATAAGTTATTTGTGTATCAGTGCTTAAAGAGTGATTTTGCTGCATCGAGAGAAACACTTACCCACTAGCCGCAGGCGAGTGCGGTATAGTTTCTCAAGTGCAGCAAAGAAACGTTGTGTCCGTATTACACATTAAATTTTTCCAAACTACCATATTGAATGTGAAAGGTTGAAATTAAAATTAAAATTGTCATATCTCAGTTATTTATCATCGAATCCTGACAAATCAGGACCATTTTATTCAGAACTAGCCGGCAGGCTCACTTCGCTCGCCTTCTCCGCCTAGCCAGGGGGCTCTGCCACCTGGACCCCCCGACAGTATAGGCAGTGGGGAGACAAACAGGCTCGCTTGCTCGCCTGCAAATCCCGTTCAGAAGGGATTAGACATTTATTTCACAGCATTTCTAGACCTAATTTGGACCGGTTTACTTAATTTCAAGATTTTCTGCCAATTTGTTCTCGAAAAATCCAAGAAAACTCCGAAAATTTCGAAAAATAGTAAAACGCTAATATTAAGCGTAATCTTGAGAAGTATATTGGACATAATTTAAAACTTTATTCAATATCTTTCAAATTAAATCATCTATAATCTTGCTGAACCTTTGGATTTGTCGTATCAATGTGGAAGATATGCAACCCGCAATACATCTACAATTTTGAAAAACTTATTACTTGCTTAATCTTGAACGGATTTCAAAAATATTTCAACACAACATTTTTAGACCTTATCTGAACCTGCTCACCAAATATCAAAATTTTTTACCGATTGGTTTATGAGAAAATCAAGAAAATGCCGAAAAATATAGAAACACAAATATTTGGCATACCCTTGGGAAGTTTAAAAACCCGTTCTTAGTAGGCGTCTAGAGGTCAAACTGAACATATCTGCCAAATTTTAATGCATTCGGTTTGGTAGTTTTGTAGTTCTGCTGATGAGTGAATGTATCAGTGCCACTTTGCTTTTATGTATAGAGATTTAAAGCTCTAAATTTTTGTAATGATACAGAATTTTATAAAACCATTACTTTTAGCAGTAAATTAAAAATTAATATTTCAGTCAGCCGTCATTTAAAATTTTTGATTTTTAATACATAATATTTAATTATAGAATTTTATAAAACCATTACTTTTAACAGTAAATTAAAAATTAATATTTCAGTCAGCCGTCATTGAAAATTTTTAATTTATAATTTTACTTTTTTAATTTTAAATTTTAATTTTTAGTTTTTAATCTTCAATTTTCAATTCTATTTTTAATTTTCAGTTTTTAATTTATTTATTTTTTTAACCAAACAAATCTTGAAAGGTCGTTTATTACTTTTATTTCTATGTAAAATAATATTGGAAGTTGTTCTAAGTTGAAAATAATCAGCAAAAAAATGTCCTGCTCAGGTTTTGAACCCCCCCTGATTTGTAAGCAGTGAAATACTAGTCCACGTCGCTAACCACTGAGCCATGAGGGTTTAATAAGGAGCCGATTCTGCCAGTGATACCAACATGATTTCAAAATAATTATAATTAGTTGAAACATGTCATGCATTGAAAAATGATTCAAAAAGGGTACCGTACTTGATAATTATTTAAAATAAAACCTAAATATTGTGTTTTGAAACATATTGTACGGTAATTCAAAATTACCATTCATTCTTACTGACTATATCCTATATCCACTAGCGGTTCCAGGGGGGGGCACAGGGAAACGTGCCCCCCAGATGGATGAAACATACACTGGATAGAATGGACTAAATTGAATTATACTGTACATATAAACTCTAATTTGAAAAAAGAACTTTAAAACTTAGGGCTGTTTAAAATAATTGAAAAATAAATAAAAATCAAACACCCTTTTTTTGAAAACTTTAAAATTATAAAAAAACACATACATGTTTCGGGAGCTAAGCCCATTCTCAATGTGGATAAAAATAGATATCACAACTATATCTATTTTTATCCACATTGAGAATGTGCTTAGCTCCCGAAACATGTATGTGTTTTTTATAATTTTAAAGTTTTCAAAAAAAGGGTGTTTGATTTTTATTTATTTTTCAATTCTAATTTGAAATTTTAAACGGGTTCAATTAAAAGTTTTAAAACTCCTATGAACATACTTTTCAGAGTAAAAAGACAAAAAAGTTTTCTAACGTGGGACTTTCTGGAGTTATTGATGCATTTTTGTTCTCAAATTGTGCAGAATTGAATTATCTATTATTCAATATGAAAAAACGTATTGATAACTCTAATAAAACTTCATTTAGAATCAAATTTTGAATATAGTGATAGTAGGGAAAATTGAAAAAGTGACTTTTTATGTTTTTCAATTGTGAATAAATCTAACCTTATCAGCTTTAATTCATGATTTCTACATATAAAATGATAGAGGAGCTTATGCTCTACAATTTAAGTCCAAATACAAATTTTTACTGTTAATGGCTTCCAAGATAGACACATTTTAACACAAATAGTAGCCTTTTTCCCGGTATATGTGAATGAACTCAAAGTACTCAAGGTCGTAAAATTCTTCAATTTTGATCGAATTTAACAAATGATATATGCATTTGAACCGCCTTGATGAGCTGAAAACAATGAGATATAATTTGTTAAGATCCATTGAATTTTACGAATGTGTACGGGTGTCCTCAATTTATTATCCTTAAAGAGTCCTTCTAACTGGAAATAGCCTGAATTGAGGACGGTATGGTGGGTATTATATTGAAATATGATCTAACAAAAAATATTCTGGTAGAAAACTCCAATACAAGGATATAGAGATTTATTTTGGACATTATTGTTGAAAATATTGTATTTTTTATTGTACAAGGAAATATGTTGAGAGCTCTAGCACAAAAATATACAAGATAGAAAGTTCTATTTGGTCTTGAATTGTACAGGATAAAATTATCCCCAGAGGGATTTTGAATTTGACATTTCTAATGAAACGTACAGAAGATATAAACAATCAAAAATTAAAAATTGTCAAATTTCAATTTCTCTCAAAAAATACAGCATTTTAAAAAATTCATAACTCGGTTGTCACTTATCACAAAGAGTTAGATTTGATATCAATCGCTCAAGAATTTTATTTACTAAAACATTGTAATTACAAATTTTTCTGTCCGACCTTTAGTTTTGACGTGAGTTGCAAAAACTAGAAAATGAACAAATTTTCCGTGGTTTTTTGGGCACTCTGTATTACACGCCACTCAGAAAGCGTCGCAAACTCATCTTAAACTTATTTGGGATGTCCACAGTGGTTTAAGATCATTTCTTCAGCCATCCATAATTTTTTAGGTGCTAGAAATCTAATTTGCCTGGGCTAATAGTTATGTGAATAGAGTTGTGATGGCTAGAGCAGCGCAGCTAAAGCCGGGCAGCTTGAGCCGCGCGTCTGTTACGTTATTATTTGTATGAGAGGAGCTTAAATTATGATATGTTGGTGAATACTATAATTTATTATATTTGTAGAATAACTTTAAAAGTAAAGAGAGTGTGATATGGGGCACTTACAATTGACCAGTAACCATCATACCCAATACCCATATCAACTAGTCAGAACAAAAGAAAATGGTTGGAAATGATTGCTCAGAATCAAGGAAAATGGTTGGGAATGATTGCTCTTCTGTAAGATTGAAAATACCAATTGGATGGCTTTCATGCTGTTCTAAATGCATTTGAACAACAAATGTCCTTTTCCAACAAAATCTTCGGGGGTAAAACCCCGGAACCCTTTTTTGCCATAGCATAAGAAGTAAAAATGATCAAGTAGCTTACTAGATAAGAATACATGTTACAATGAGAAACGAAAGTAATACCGGTACCAAAAATACATGAGTTAGGTAAGCCACTTACTTTCAGCATTTTTTTCACATTCAACCAGCCTATTAATGGATAAATTATTGTTTCTTGATCTTTTGTAAAAATTGAATTTAAGGGTTGAAAACGGTTTTCATTTAATTTAGGGGAGATTAAATCTGCTTGATGAATCAAGTGGGTGAATTTTCATCATGGTTTCTGTAATTAATAAAATACTCTTTTTCAAATTCCTAAATTAAAAAAAAACCTTCCTATTATACAGTGATACTTCTTGATATTATCTTATTATTATTTTATTAGGTATGAAGAGGGGCTTGTGAAAATTTCTGCCTTACTAGCCTTTGATAATTTCATAACCTGGGTTGTGCCCCAGAAGTAAATCCTGGATCCGCCCCTGCCTATATCTTAATGAATTTTCTGTATTTTTTTGACAATAAATTCTATTCTAATCTAATAATTTCATCCTCAAATATTGGAATATAGCTATGGTTGAGTGAATCTCAAGCCTAGCTTTTTATTCAAACCTGTTTTTTATGACATTAAGCTTTGGTGATTTGCTACATTTAGCAAAGTTTTATCCTCTGATCCCCCCGCATTTAAACTTTGCTGCTCTTTCTAGCCTATCTCTTCATCAGTACCTGATATAAATGGTGTATCCCTTTGACATTTTTGTTAGGATTAGGTCAACTAAGAAGATCAATTTTTCAATGTGAAACCTATGCATTAGCTATTGCTTATCTCTATACCTACCCTACCTCTATACCAAATTAAATAATTTGTTAATGCTGTTTTGTCAGGATCACCACACATCATTGCTTCGCTTTAACTTGAATTGATAGCTATTGAAGTACCGTAAGGTGATTCTTACAGGTAAAAACAGCGAGAAGTCATTCACTTTAATCAGAGTCAAATATACAATATAGGTAGGATATCAAAAAACACTGAATTGCCAAAATATTACATGAAGAATTTTATAAGAAAAATACAGTAAAATAAATAGAAAACAGCAATTAAATGTTGTCATGAATTCAAGAAAGGCGACCAAAAAACCCATCATAAACTTGCCCACTAGACAAGTACTAAGGGGACATCTGAGTGGAAGTGATCGATATTTCAATGGTCTCGTCCATATCACCATACACTTGCAAGTGTAGTGGAGCCCTTATTGCTGCTGTCAGTACAATCTGGGTAGCCGAATCTGAGGCCACATGGCACCAACACCCTTGTGACTGTGTTAGTTAATATCGCAAAGTGGCTGAGGATGCTGATTTACCTCGGAATGCTCACACCACTCAGTGGCGGCGTTAGCCCCCAATGAATGGAGGGGCCAAGGGTGGGCCAGCGATTGAGAGCCAAAATTCCCTTGCCCTCCACCTAATTAATTAAGAGCTATGCTATACTACTGACACTAGACCTAGGCTTCACGTAATATATGGTTCAGTACCTACATTTGTTGTATTTTTATTGCTATGAATTTACTTTTTTGAAGTGTCATACATTCCACGGCCCTAGATGCTACAATTTATTACATTTTTATGAATTTTCATACATAGTTAATTACGTTTTACCAAGGTTATTAGAACAGAAAGGTATGAGTCATCAACATTGTAGCCGGGAGGAAACCGTGAGTTTTGATGTCATCGGCACCACAGCTGTTTAGCAAACCTAGAAGTTAGGAACTTCGTCTGCTGTCTTGTGCGTTTCAACTTGGTTCCAATCGCTGATGTTGTCAATAGATTTTTCTATGCCTATTTGAAAAACTTTTTGGCAATAGCTATATGGCCCATATTTATATTATTCACATGCAATCCATCTATTACCAAACCTATTCTCGTAACCTCTTTTCCCATAATGTTTTGAAATAGAAATTTTTGCCTCTTTTTTAACAGACTCTGTACTAATAACAAAAACCACATGTTCGCAAAAACATGATGCAGTGATAACATAATAGCCTGTTCAAATCCAGAGTGCATATTTTCCGTGACGTCAGAAATGAATTAAATTTAATTACTTTGATTGGAACGCAATAAGGAGCAGACGAAGTTGACTGCAAAAGTCCAACCATTTTTTAATAACCATAAGATCATGCATGCTTTTATTTCTGACGTCATGCCCTTGACCCCTGCACGTAGATAAGAGTATCGTCTGCAAATAGGAATAACTTAAAAATATTTAGCTTAGATATATTATTAATATAAATAAGAAATAATATCGGACCTAGATTGCTGCCTTGAATTACTCCATAGTCAACAGGCATCACCTCGCTAGAGCAAACTTTCATATTAGCCTCATCAAAAAATGAAACAAATTGGCGCCTGTTTGACAGATAGCTATGGAACCAGGATAGTGCAGTTTCTCGACTCCGATCGCTTCAAGCTTTATCAATAATTTTGCACGATCAACAGAGTCAAAGGCTTTTTTCAAGTCAAGGAAAATCAACATTGGGTGCATTTTATTCGATATTGTATTATGTAATTCCCTATTTACATCATATCAGAATAATTTTCTACTTTCTTTGTAGATACTACAAAAGCATCAGAAATACTTTTCTCTTGTCGAAATCCATATTGACTATCAGTGAGAATACCATTTATCTGCAGAAAGTGCATCAACTGGTCCTCAACTATTTTTTCCATTACTTTAGTAAGATTGTAAGTAAAGATATAGGACGAAAATTATTTTTATATGTAATATCTTTCGATTTGTTTAAAGGGAAAACTTCTGACAATTTGAAACATTCCGGAAAATTACCTGTTGTGATAGATAAGTTGATTATATGCTGTAGAGGATCGCATAAAATTTCAAAATTTTCTTTAATGACAACAGCTGTTACTCCATCGTAGCCTGGAGCAGCAGATCCACCCCTAAGACTGAAGACGTAACGTTGCAGGTCTTGTCTAGTAATTGTCCTGAGTGTAAAAGTACAGTCGAGTCTATAGTCGTTGTCATTCAAAACTGGGTCCCCGCTAGAATCAATTGCATCTGCTAGTAAGGTGCCAACATTTGAAAAGAAATTGTTAAATTCATCTGCTACTTGTTTGCAAAAAGCAGATCTATCAATTTGTGAATCAGAATCTGGAATAAATTTTGAAATTGGAAAAGAGTCTTTTTTACCTACCTCCTAGTTCGTTAATTAATTTCCAAAATTGTTTAGGGTTCTGAGATGCTTAATTTAATTTAAATCTATAATAATCACGTTTAGTTTGTTTTATGTTGTTGTTGAGCATATGTTTAAGGTCTCGGTAGAAATTATTCAATTCAGCAAAAAAGGTTGTCTTTTTACCTGTTTGTGTAATTTGTCTCTAAATCTAATCTGTCTAATTAAGTCCACAGTTATCCAAGGTTTGAGTTTTTTAAATCTTGTTGAATTATTATTGATTGGGGTTTGAGCTGATTTAATACAATTTATGACAATTCTGCTAAACATATTTGAACAATAATTGACATCATTGTCGCAATTCATGATAGGTTCCCAGTTTGAATTAGTCAAGTAGTGAGTCAGTAGTGTCTTGTCCAAGTAAGTTTGTGGTGAAGGTGTTGAAGAGTCGTTTATTCGATTCGGCGCTTCGCTGCTTGCAATAACCAGGCCGGTGCTGTAATGGTCTGTAATGGCAGTCTGGATCACAGCTGATTTCAACTCATTATAATTATCATACTTCACAAAAAAGTGATCCAGACAACTCTTGGAGGTGATGGTTTCTCTTGTAGGTTTACCAATGCATTGGATAAACCCCATTGCCCACTAAACTATTTAGGTATCTATCAACTAAAGAGTTATTCTGTAATAAATTAAAGTTAATATCTCCAAGAAAAACAAATATTTTATTTCGGTCTAATTCACTTAAATATTTGTCCAGTTCATCAATGAATAGGTTTGGGTCACTGTCAAATGTTCTGTAAACTTCAAGTATATGAAATTTCTTATTTAAGTTTTTGAAACTCAATTCAACTCCGTACACGTCCCTAAAAGAAATTTGAGATAAAGTAGCAGCGAAACGCTTTCTTATGTATATTGTGACACTATCATTTTGATTTCGGTAATTAGTCGTTTGGTACAGGTTGAATCCGTCCAAAGGGGTCCCACCCCCTTCCCTCTCTCAGCCAGCACTCAGTCAAAACTATAATATCCAAGTGTTCGATAAAGTCATTTAAGCAAATAAGTAATTCATCAAAATTTTTGTTCAAACTACGAATATTTGTTTGAAAAATGCTAAGACTTTCCCCACCAGAGTCATTTTTAAAGAAATTTACATAATTGTTATTTGAGTGCAATTCCTCACACTCAATAATATCAACGAAAATATTTTCATCCTCATTCAACATCATGAGGCATAGACAACCCCACCGTCGCCCACCTGTTTACCCCGCCCTACTTGTAACTTAAAAATTAAATATATTTAAATAAACAAATAAACCAGATAAACAAATAAACTGATGTAAATAATAATATCATAATTGGATCTAATTCTCAAACAAAATGAATTATCACTGAAGAATCATTTATGTAGGAAGATACAATAATAAAATTTAAGGAAGAGTAAATAAGATTTGTGAATTTTAATTATTGAATCCATCATATAGAAATTATCACTAAAGAATGGAGTAGAGCTGATAGAAATTATTTATAATTACTGATTACGATTGAGTAATTTTCGTATTGTGTTGTCTATTAATTATGCTCAACAAGAAGAAAAGCAAACTATTTTTTTTGAAGATAGTAGTTATTGATTATAATTACAGTTAAATCTTCATTATTCATACATACAATACCCTGGGTGAATCCTCTCGGTTTGATATAAAATATTATCGATGTATGGTATACTATTTATATTAATAAACAATAACGGCTGAAAAGTACAAATAATTATTTTAAAATGTATAGATAAAATATCAGACAGAATCTAGGCATAGTTTTAGCCAACTTGACCCTTATGGAATGTGAAAAAGTGCTTTGTCTGATTTTAATCATAATAAGAAGCTTCATCCTCTGTAGGTAACAATTTGAAAACAATTTAATTCAGATGAAATTTACAGTGACTTTGGAATTAGAATCTGGGAATTAAAAAAACCGATAGCGTCCAACTAATCAGGGAACTGATCAATCAATCAGTCAATGAATTTCATACTTCACTGTATCCTCATTCCATTTTCTACTAAAAATCTTAAAATATTACTTAAAAATCTTAATTAATTATGATCAAGAGGTTTGAGCATTTTATTATTTAATTTGTCTACCCTTCCAATTCTAGAACTGAAATATGAGGCATGAGTGTTCATTTCATCATGGAAATAGATTTCTATACGGTATGCAAAATCAACCATAATGTATTAAGTTCCAAAGTATAAATTCTGTTACATACTTTTCTTTTCCATATGAATTATTTCTAAACTAAATATCATTGAACTTCCAAATTAAAATTTAGAATTATAAATATGAGGCATAAGTGCTCTCAATCATTTCCAAAAACATGAATAAAAATAAATGAAAAATATTTCTGTATATAAAATTAACCAAAATGTGTATTGTTCAACACATATACATAATATTAGGCTACATATTTCTCTTTCATAAGGAATTCTTTACTCTTTCAAGTGTTTCAGGAAATTCAGTAAAGAGAATATCATTATATTTTTATTTGAAAATCTTTGAGATATGAGATATGGGTTCTTCAACATTCCAAAATAGTTTTTCAAAGGAAACTGATTTCTATAGCCGGTAGTAAAATCAACCATAATGTTATTAATGTATTGTTCTATTCAAATATAATATTACATAAGTAATTTTCTTTCCTATATATTTTTTTAAATTGCTGTTTGAGTAAATCTAATATCATTTTTTTTATTTAAAAATCTTGGAACATATGAGCCATGAGTGCTCATATCACTTCAAAAAATACTCCTCAAGGCACTAGGAAAATAGATTGCTGTATAAAATTAACCACAATGTATGTGTCTGATACACTATATTAATAATTCCTTTTCATATCTTTAAAGACAAACATTTATATATATTTATTGGAATTGAACATTTTAGAAATTCAATTTTAGTAAAGAGTATATTACAAATATTTTTATTTTGAAATCATTTTGGAAATTTTACAAAATTTAAATTCAGTTTTTATCAAAGAGAAAATATTTACCTCATTGGCTTAGTTTGGTAAGTGATAAATTTACCAACTAGTTCATTAATTCTAGAGGGTGTTCTCATCACTAATCACTTAATTTTATTTGCACGGGACTCACTACTGATTAGCGGCGGATGGCGCTCTAGCTCGTAAGGTCGGGCCTCCTCGGTCACCGGCGTCTCGCTCCACCGGCCAGTAGAAGATTCGCGCGCTTTGATTCCGCCGTCTTCTTGACATAGATTTTTCCTCTCTTGACCCAGGAAGGTGACAGCGCTGCCCCGTTTTGACGCTGCCTTTCTCGCCTGACTCAGTGATCTTTGTTTGTGCTTTGATGAGTAAAGCTCGTTAATGAAGACGGCATGCCTCGAACGTAGCCAGCACGTCCGACGCCGTATTCGCTCGGCGGCCGCAAGCCACCCAATCTTATTCTGACGAACAAATTTTACTAATATTGCAGGCGGGCCATTTGCTATTCCAGGGCCTGGTAGACGATGCGAGATAGATATACTGTATATTGATGATGCTTTAATGAGTGCTTTGGCCACAGAATTAAGTATTTGGTAAACATTTTCACCGTTAGTTGTCGAATTCCTCGTATTTCATGTTCATCTCCTGTGCACTGTCTTAACTCCATACTCTTTCATTCAAGGTCTTCCAGATGGCGTTTATTACGCGTAAATTTTTTCTTCAAGTTCTTGAGTACTCATTTTCAAGTCTTTATTATCTCTTTCAACAGCGGCTATTTTTGTTTGAAGACCATCTAATGTAAAGTGTAATTAATAATAAAAGTTATTTGGAAGATTTGCGAAATTACCACGTCTCCTTTTTATTATCATTAATTTGTTTTTGGATTGATTTCAACATACCGATTATGCTTGTGTCATCACTCATTGGTTAGTGTCCACAGGACAAGTGTATCACATTTCCACGCTTATTCTGCTCGTGTCCATGGCGTTTAGCTTAGCCAAGGTGCGGACACGGCAGCATGCTGGATGGAACTGTAACTGTACACCTACAATTTCACTGTCTCTTGAGGATTTGTAGGTTGATTACATTTCGCACACACCATTGACCGAGGAGAAAATTGAGTTCCAATGGAAAATAAATATGAAAATCTATTTTGGCTTTAGTATTCAAAATAGAAATAGCTGCAGATAAATTAAATAGTTCAGCGAATGAATATAAAAGTTTTTTTTAAATATCAAGCACAATATTTATAATTAAACATACTGGTTGGCACAGTTCACTAACTGATCGGCAGATTCGATTTTTTTAAATAATTTTGCTTCAGAGTTTTTAAAAATTCTTTCAACTCTCAAAAAAGCACGAAACACGATTTACCAATTCGACATTATTCGGTGTGGGAGCAGGCAGGCGGTACGCATGGTGTTATCTTATCGAACCATTCGAAGCTTGGCAAACTGACAGCAACTGTTACTTATAGCTAAATATGTAACGAGTAGCAAATCCATGGTTTTTAAAAACGCCAAAAAGAAAAAGAAACAATTTTTCACTCTATTATACAAAAATTGACACATCTTAGAGGAAAGAAGAAAGTTTGACATGAGAGTACTGAGGGAACAACTTTCTCTTGAAGGAGACTAGCTGGAAGACCTAAAAACGAGATGGAAAATTCAGGTATTGTTATTAAGGAGGATGAGCCTAAAAGAGGAGGACATTAGTGACCGAAAACTATGGAGAGGATGCTGATGAGGCTGGCACCGACTGGGCACTGAGTGGCCACTCCAGTAAGTATAACAGCAGAATTCTTTTGGGATATTTCAGCAGTGAGTTTACAATGCAGCTAAAGATATATGCTTAGAGAGATGCCATTTCAATATATGGAATTGCATTGTGACACAGTACACGATTTCTTCCTAGCATGCCCCCAAACTATACCAAGTAGGGCTACTGTGGGACCCATCTATGAAATTACTTGAAACTATAATATTAGGATCCTTCTTTATTTCCAGTAATATTTCTAGTTCATGTGTATCCTCATGATGATTTTGGTGGAGATATAAACTATAGTGTAGATGCAATTGTGGCTAACACTGGACAGTGCCTATTTCTAAATAAAAAGGTAGTTGAGTCTGCTCTATTTTCAGGAAACTGAGAAGCCTGTTTTAACTACAAGAGTTAATATTACTCTAAAAGTTTCTATTTTTAATCTAGTACTGTCGTGATATTTTTACAACCATAATATTTTCAATAAATGGTTCTAGTTTCGATTGGGGGGAAGGGGCCAGAGGGGGCCGAGAGAATATTGGGGGCCCACCCTAGCCCCCTGTATCGCCGCCACTGACACCACTCCATGTCAGCATCCAGCTCCTGCCTGTTGTTGATTGGATTGCAATTTTGGAGGTGAGCAGTCCTCTCTACCGAATCATAATGAACGTTTTGTGCAGTCGGTAGTTGCCCAGGTTCTACCCTGCCTAATCGTGAATATCAACACTTCAATAATTTTCATCACGATTGATTTTGCCTAAAGTAGATCTCGTTTGATGTGCTAATAGGTTCAAATGATCTTATTTTTCTTTCTATTTTGAATGTACTCTCATAAAAGTGGCTGGATATATTTTTAAGAAGGAGAAATGGAGCAATTTGATAGTTACGAATTAAAACTCAACGATTTTCAGTGAAAATAATAATAATTTAATCATATTCTCTGAATCGAAAATTTCAGGATATGAATTTCAACTATTAAAAGTTTCATTTAGAACGAGTTGCTTGGATTTCTACTAAAAAAGTTGAAGTGAGAAAGAACATTTCTGAATGTTCTGCAAATATAGTAAAGTACTTTTGCGACTCAGATCAGACCATGATGTGCTGACTCCCCTTATGAGTCCCACACTGGTGATGCCAGAGTAATAATTGTCAATATGACAAAAGAAAGGTAAAAATCTTATCATAGATGTCAGGAGTAGCCAAATGCAGATGCAGGAAATTCAGTGATGTACATTTTAATATGATTCTTATAAGCTTATATCATATAAAATTTCTTATAAAAGAATATTGGGAGTGATGGTATACGCGAACAAGTCATGTATTTTTTATTTTTATCATATGGTCACCGACATTCCAAAATAATGGGATGAATTATACAAGAGAAAACTTTTGTGCTAGAAAAGCAACGTGAGTACACCAGCAGACTCTTAGAACTGATAAAATAGTGTTTAAATAAGTATTAGATCTACTTAAAATTTATATGAGGGTCAAGATTGGGTGAATTTGATTAAAATTTTTAAAACTGAATAATAAGTAATCCAACGTAGTGGTGGTCCCATTTGTGGGAAATTTAGAGATAGATAGGTATTTTGAGAAAATGATGTAGTACAGTAATAAGTATTTTGTTGAAATGAAAGTTACTGCTCCTTTGAGTCCCAAATTATTGATAAGATCAGAACTCTCTATTCGATGGAATATTCAAATCAGGTGACTGAATCTAATAGTACGGTGCACCTAGCCTCAAAAAAAGGTAGAACTCCAACATCCAAAGAGAAAGATTGATTCCTACGCCAACTTGTTTTGATACAACCCCTTTCATTGTTTGGTAAAAAGTTACATTCCCCTACCAAGGCCGGGGTTTTAGGTGGGGTGAAGGCGCAAAATTCAGTTTTTTTGTAGTTGTAAACTCAGTACCGACAAAAACCCATGCATGTTTTCTAGAGAACAAAATTTGAAGAGATTGAGACCAATCTCGTCCTTGTATCATCAACCGTTTCCATGTCAAGAAATTTTTTGAAAATTATTATTTACAGGAAATTTCCGTTACTTTTAAAATTGAAACTCTGTGTCCGTATTTCAAAAATCTCTCGGCGAAATTCATTTCTATTCACAGACCAAATTTAATCTCTCTTATATCTCAGTGGTTCATGTGCTACAGTGATTTTTTAAAAAAAACCTTACATCCCTCAAATCCTTAAAATTACATTTTATCGCATAAAATTTTCTGACTGAAAATTTTTCCCATACCTCTAGATTTTGTTTCTGAGTATTCCAGATTCATGAAAAATGTTTACACGACCAGTTAATTATCATAGATTCATGGGGGGTTTGGTCAAAAGCATCCCTTTATTTTTAATCATTTATATTCCCCCATAACGTTTGATTGGTACGCTCGACTTATCGTTCAGTCAGCTCATCATTTTACCATCACGGCGCAGATAAATTCATATTATAATCGAAATTGGTGAAAAACTTTCAGAATTCAGATTTAAATGATACTCTTGAATACACACGGCATTGAAAATTTCCAATTTTTCACATTTCAATGCTCCCCAATCGGAAAGTTGTGGAATCCGAAAAACTGAAACTACCAAGAAATGTAGAGAAACTTTCCTTCTCTCTTCAAATGGTTACTACAGGAATTGCGATGACCTTTGACATAAAGAAGGTACACAACTGGTTTTATCACACTTTTTCTGATAAATTCGCTCTTTTTTGAATTCTATTGAAATTTCAACAAAAAGCATTAAACAAGAAATTTCTTTCATATACCATATTTTAGAGGATAAATCACTCTACATTTACATAAAATGATTAAAAATAAAGGATGCTTTGACCAACCTCTATGAATCTCGAGTAGACAGTCTTGGTCGTAACCATTTTCATGAGAGTTCCTTAGGGTCTCAAGAAACGAAAATTAGAAGTATGAGCCAATCCGAAAATTTTTTAACATTTTTTATACGATAAAATGTAATTTAGGGGATTTTGGGGATGGGCGGTTTTTTAAAATCGCTGCAGCACACGAACCTACTAATATAGAAGGGTAAATTTGGTCTCTAAACTTGAAGAGAAATGAATTTCAAGCTGAGAGGATTTTAAATATAGGATGCAAGAGTTTCCCAAATTCAAAGTTACAAACTTTTAAAGTAACGGAATAATTCCTGTGAAAAATAAATGGAGTTTTCAAAAAAATTGTAACTTGAAACGGTTGATGATATTGAGAGTTGGAGATTGTCTCAATCTCTTCCAAATTTTGTTCTCTAGAAAAACATGTATGAAATTTTTTTTGTCCGACGCTTGGTTCATTACAATTCAGTTGTAAAACGGAAATTTTGGGCCTTTCACCCCCCTCCCCCAAAACCCGACTAATAAATTAAGTAATACTACATTATGTGGACACAAAAATTTACATGGAAGATGGTTAACTGAATTTCGACAAATTTACTAAAAAGAACTTTGAGTAAGGGACAGCTTTTTAAAGTAGTAATGAATGATTTTTCCACTCTTAAGAAAATAGAGATTAAAGGAGAGTTAGATATGTTGAGAACTATTATTATAGGGGTAAAAACCACTCATTGTTATTATTGTAAATTACACTGTTCTCATTTCTATTTCAATTCTTTTATGGAAAATAATTTATAAATGGGGAAAACAGAATTAATACTTTGAGAATTGACATCAGGCTGTCCAGAAATTTAAAGACACTTCAGAAAAGGTTATTCAACAGCTGATAAACATTTTACAAATAATGTTGGGTAAATAATGTTGAATAATGTTATATTCTACATAGACAATTAATGACGATCAACTATAATAGGGAATATAAATTTTATTACTCTTTATTTAAAAAATATTCAATACTAATTGGAATAATTCAATGGAGATTTGAGAAACAAATTATCCCCAATAATAATTTTTTGCAGAAATAAATAATACCAATTCAGATTTATGACTGCTAAAAAATCTTGAATACGCTGACTGAAAATATATAGAGTATATAATACAATTAATAATTTTTCCTTTGCTGAGTTTTGTTCAATGTATAAAGAATATGGTGGTCTGATTCAATTTTAATATAGAGTTTAATCAAAACTATCCCAAAATTTTAGATTATTGACAATGGCACTAAGGGCGTACGCAGGATTTTTTCCTAGGGGGGGGGGGGCAAGTCATGTTCCCTCATGGGTTGATCGTCCTCCACCCCTCTCTTTCTAGGCTTCCTCAAAGAGAGAGAGGGGGTTAGTCATAATATTGAAACAAGCCGAGACATTCTATAATAAAAATTTAAAAAAATTAATTATAATATTTGTTAACAATTTAATATGGATGATTTGTGATTGAAATGATTAAATTTCTCCATGAAGTTATATATATATGTATTTTTAACCAACAAGCCTCATTTTGTTTCCAAAAGTAATTTATTCACAAAGTTTAATTGTGATTCAATTTTCTGTTCACTGATTGTTGAAAACAAATTCAATCTTTCAGGGTTTATTGTTGACTGGGTTTCCAACCATTCTAAATTATGATATTTCCATGGGTCTGTTTGTTGTCTTCGATAATTTTGCCTCATTGAGAATAATGAGTTATCTTCCATTCTTTTTCAACATTCCGAATATTATCTTCTTCTGACACCAACTCCCTTTTAGGGTACTCACCTAAAATGTACTTCAGCCACTTGTAACCAGCTCCACATTCTTTACTTTCGGTACCTGTGTTTCAAAGACGTAACTTATAGAGGAGCTGAGATTGTTGATTGTCTCACAAATAGCTTGATCTGATTGTACCCAGAAGAAATATTCAGTTTTTTTGTCTAAACGAGCCCAAACCTCTACTAAAACAAGGATTTGAAGGAGACAAAACAATGAAGCAATCCTTCAAAATACAAGCAATCGAATTGAAATTGCCTTCATTCGTCATTGTCTGTTTTGTCTCCTTTGAAATACTGATCCTGATTTGTGAGGTTTGGGTGCATTCTAGAAGAAACGGTAACTGAGCTGGATTGAAAAACAATAATTTTCAATATTGCTTAATTCAAATAACCAGTCAACAATAATGTATCCTAAACTTTGGACAGTTTGAAATATTATTACTGTTTATGCTTCTCAACGTATAAAAAATGCCCTAGAATATTAAAAGGGGAGTTCTGAATGAAAAGCATATTCAGCTCTATAAGAGTTTATTGAGAACTTTATAGTATTAGATTAATAAAGACCTCAAATTCAAAAGATAGTTTTTAAAAAAATTTTCCAGTAAATCCCAAAATCCAAGGTAAATTGATTTATAGCTTAATGAGGATAGAATTAAACAGGTAGTTGAACTTTGTTTACAGTAACATCATTCTTCTTAGATTTAAGAAGAACAATATCCCAATACTCTTTTTCAATCTGGTCCTTGTTTTTTTTTTTTTTAATTTATTGATGGATTAATCTAATCGATGGTGAGACAAACCTGTCAATCTCTTTTTTACATTTCCAGCACTCTGCTGAGCCGTTCATACGAAGGGTAGGCCATCAAAATAATTTTTCTCTGTAGTTGCTGAGGTTATGGAAAGCATTTGAAATGAGCAATGCATGCCTAGTATACTTGGAAAAATATTTGTAAAAAATTTATCTAAGTTCCAATTAGGTTACCCAACTCTTCATTTTTTCTTTCATTCAAATACATCATACCACAGCTCTAACTTTGCAGTAATGGATTCTAGCTGATTTAAACTACATTGAAGATCCAAATGTTTTTTTAATTTCTCTGGAGCTGCCTGCACTTGAGCATATAGAGAGTTAGAAAGTAAAACGGAAAGATTTGAATAAGTCACCAACTCTTCAAAAGAAACTACTTCATCATTTATAAGTTGGTGAAGAGGAGGGAAATGTTTTCGGTGGGCTTAAAATGGACAATAATTGAAAAGATTAACTATTGATTAATTATAAAAATTTGCGAACGTCTCCCATTCCAAGGCATAGAGCATATTGTTGGACAGATTTGTGTGAACTTTGGAGTATTGTCTGTTGAACAAAAGCAATATTTTGAAGGGTTCAAAGGTTTTTTAGAGATTTCTCAGTTTGAACTGAATTGACATGCTCAACAAGATAAAAACATTGAAACCAAACAATGAGGGAAATTGATGTTTAGAATTGCTCAACAGGGCCTCCATACTGATTTCTGGAAAACAATTTATTTCTCTTATTGTACAGTAAATGGCTGCATTTTTCTCAGTACAGACTTTGTGTTATCTAAATTTTTCCGTTTCATTGGCTATCTCTACAAAGGGATGGGGTTGTCTAGAGAGAAACAAGAGTATCAGATTTGAAAATATGACTTCCCAATGACTTGAAAAAGTGAAGATGATGAGTTATTAATGATCTTCTCCATTATTAAATCTTGGAGACTCAGATGGAAGTTTAATGCCCATGAGTTCTTGTGACTTCGCACCTTTATAAAAAACTTGTCAAGTTTATAAAGAGTTGTCAAAATACGTGGATGTGAGGATAATAATAAAATATTATTTTTATTTTATTTTGTTAATATTCATTATTCATTTTATTTCTGAATTTATTGAAAAAAAATTATGTCAAATTTAAAAGGCTGCCCCACCCTGCCCCCAGCCTGGTACGCCCATGTGAAAGACTCAGATTGATAGTGAATGTTGAAATGATTCATGGAAAATTAGCATTCCTGAATTAATTATTTTTTGTTTAGCACCTTATATTTAAACTAAGCGACATTACACACTAAGTAGGGTAAGGTAAGGATCAGAATAATCCTACTAGTAAATTTGTACCTGATTACTGCAATCAATCCATTAAGTAAATCCTTTTCGTTTGATAACAAGAGAGGCATTTAATAGGAAGTAAATGAAATAATGAGGGTCACAACATGTGAATCTTGGGAAAAATACAATGAAAAGTTGTAGAATGAGTAGATTGTGTTTTTTAATAGTTCAATTCAATTCAAATATCTTTATCAAGTAATATACTTCAGTACATTGAATAGTGTCAGGTAATCATAATCAGATATCATACTGGTATACATAGTAAAACTTAAAGATCATTAAAATTAACATAATAAACAATCTTATATAAAATAATGTGCATTATTTGAACAATTTAAAAATAGTCAAGCAATAGGTAACTTATTATTTGTAAAAAATTCTCCAACACTTATGAAGGCTTTTCCAGTGAGGAAATCTTTCAATGTATTCTTTGAATTAAAAAATAGTTTTCCTTTCCTTGAATTTCCGGGGGTAAACAATGGTAAAATTTTGCCCCAATGCTGAGGGCTTCTTTTTTATAGAATTTTAAATGGTCAATTAAGAATAGTTCGTCTTTGTTTTCTGTCTGATATTCATGATAGTGCCTGAAAGCTTTTGGGAAACTTGTCAATGTTCTTTAATACATAAAATGTTTCAAAAAATAGAAAGGCTATACACCTCGTCATGATATTTAAAGGGGAAAAAGTGTCATTACTGATCAATATAGCCACCTCTGGGGAAACACTCTAATAGCTTTTTTTTGAATTTTCAAAATTGAGTCCATATTTCTGTTTGTATGTGCCATATAGATATCTCAAAGAAATGATGTATATGAAGTAAATATTTTGAGGGAATGATGTATGCAAGTAAATAGTTTTGAGGGTTTCTTGACAGGGCCGGTCAAAGGTGTAAGGGGTAAAACGGCGGCCAGCCAAGAGGAAAAAAATCAATAGGGTAGAAAATTATAGAGGCGTAATTTTTAAAAAATTAATTCAAGTTATTGAAAATTTTGAAGCATTTTTTTAAATTACTAAATTAAAAAATGTATTTGGCCATGTGGGTTTCGAGGGTCAGTTTAAGACAAGACTTGGCTGTTTCTCCCCTTAATGAATGGGGCGGCCCTCTGTGAAGGTATCACTTATTCCCTCACATAGAACTTTAGCGTACCTGCCTGCGTCTATCTCTGGGTGACATTAAGAGAATCCAATTGGGCCGGCCCGCGGTGCAAAAAGACTTAATTTATTAAACCGCACAAATGGCGAGTCGAATTAAAAATCATTAGACATTATGAGAGGTGGAAATCAGCCAAGGCGGGTAACAAACTGTAGAACTGGGGCGCCCGAGCGCTTTTTATTAATGTACATCAAAGAAGGAAGCTAGAGGTTGATCTAATTTACATCGCGAATTGGGTTTTATAAGTACACAAGGATGAGAAATTGAAATGGGATGAATTGTTTATTTTTATATCTGCAATCATTTTAATTAAATATTTAACATTTTTTATGACATTCTTGAAATAAAGGTTTTCCTAAAAATGGCATATTAAAAACAATTCAACCAGCTTAATATCTGAAATCGCTAATATTTTGTTTCCACAACCGCACCAAATTGGCCTAATATAAGTGAGTATAGAAAGAGAAGTAAACAGATTTAATAATCACAGTGCCACAGTTTACGTTTTTCAAGACTGGATAGATAAATCATTAATGGGCAGAATACTGTTGATATAATACGGAATTTTAGTCCGAAATTTCATGACCATATTAGTGAGTTGGAATCGACGGTATTACGAGGTGATGCCATCTTTCATACTCTAAAAACTAGATTAACCATTGTTCAGTATTGAACAACATCAGTATCCACACAAATTAGGCACAGAGTGTCTTTGAAGGTGGATCTAATCAAAAAAATTTTGAATGATAGATTAAAAATTGAGTTACTGGTATTAACGGCATGATTCACAAAACAAGCCTTTATTTCCGAAATGGGCTCTGAAACATTATTTTAGACGAAAAATTGCAAAAAAAAGTCAAAACCTATTTCCTACAATATATCCCAAATTTTACATCCCCTTCAAACATGTAAATTTTTGCTATTATATCAATAACAATTGAATTCAGTATTAGTAAAAAATCATTTAAAATAGAAATCGTTCAGCTAATTTCTCACCTTGGGAGAAAATTCTTGTCCCTCCATGGAGATTAAAAGCTACAGATCTGATGAAAAATATTCTTGTAAAATCAAAGAGACCTTATTGTAGGAAAACCCAATGCTTTTCTTAGAACTTTTCTGGTGCGAAAAATCAGCCTCTGAGAAGCTTATCAGATTCCTCCTTAAACCCTCTTATTTTGAACTTTAAGCATACCTCTACGTATAAGACATGAGAGTATAATAGTTGAAGATCAACCTATGGTATAAGTTGGAGAAGGAGAGTTAATCTGGTAGTGGGGGGACGCCAAAATGTTACTTGCTTACACAGCTTACACTAGAAAAACAAGTCTGGGACTTGGCCCTGTTTCTTGATTACAGAAAAGACATTCTTCTAAGAGCATACACGCCACTAGATATTCTTATAACACTCTTGTAACATGATCTGTCCACTTTTAAGTGCTGATCGATGGATAATACTAAAAACTTAGAAGAGACCTTGCTATTTTCATTATTCAAATTCAATGAGCTGCTTGTAATTTTACCTTGTTATGCTGAAAAAGCTACAAAGTTAGTTTTGTTTGGGTTTATTTAGTTAGGAGTATTTCTTTAAAGTATTTTTTCTTCAAAAGATTCATTTTGGATTGTTTCTCGCTGTTTGAGTTTTCTCCCTGATATTTTTAAATTGCATCATCTGCATATAAAAAACCAGTTCAGTATTACCCTGTTGTAACCCTTAAGATAGCGGATATAAATAAGATCAACTAAGATAGACCCGAGGTACTCCAAATTTACTTGTTCTCATTTGGGGGAAATTATATGAATTTATAGATCTTTTTCATCTTAAATGCTGATGGAATTTAAAATCGTTCCATTAAAAAATAGGATTTAAACCATATTTGAGAGCTACACACCTGTCACACCCAATCCCTCCCAATCGCATGCTAAGCAGACATCATGGATATACTGTCAAAAGCCTGGGGAGGGCCCAGGAAAATTCCAACAGGCTTTTTCTGGAACTATCAATGGAATTGATTATGGATTAATAACTGGTGATGCTGTCTTCATCGATTTTCCTTTTCGAAACCCATGCCAAATAATTGAGTAAATCCGTTTTTTTCTAGGTAATTCCATTAACTGATCTGACATGGCACGTTCATAAATTTTAGATAAGGCAGGTAGTAGTAAATAGTCATAATTGCCGTCATATTTGCTAAATTTTTCTTGTGTACAGGAATGATTTTAGATATTTTTTAGTTGTTCAGGAAAAACTAGTAATTAATGATGAAATCTTATTAAATGCAAGAGAGGATTCAGAAGAGCACTTTGTTTTTTTATAATGGCAATTGGGACGTCATCATAACCAGATCTGTATTTATTTTTTCAAATTTGAGATTATTTTTTCAAGTTCCAGAGAAATATAGTCTTTACACTTGAATCTGCAATTACTATACCTCAGCCTCTGCATTATACGTGGCGACGATTGTCCCAAATCCGTTATCCTTCTAGAAAATTGGTTCAGAACAAGTCAGCATTTATTTTTTAGACCTTATTAGTGGGACCTTGATTGCATCTCTGACAACCACCTAATTTACTGGAGGCCCAAGATCATCGTCATTATCATCACCATCCGCAGCTTCCACAGGCATTACAACTCTCCGCCCCAATCGTATTTCGCCGCCAGGAGCAAGAACTCATAGACTCCAATACGGTTACTTACGATCTACCGGCTGACTCGCTTTATGTCCTTGGTAAGAAATGAACATTTGGTACCCATCGACGTCGGCCCGGTTTTCTAGTTGCTTGTCCATCGTAGTATTTTTCCAAGCCGTTCTGTCGAGTACATAAAAAATATTGAAGAGCAGAAAATTAACACATATATTTGATGATTAACTAATATATAATTTGATGAATTACCTTCAACTTAATTAACTCTTAGTTTCACCTCATATTCTTATTTGAGTAAAATGGGTGTATTCTCATTTTCTACATGAGTAGATTATTCCCCTATCAGTTAAATCAAAATAGTGCTGATAAACATCCTATAATATGATTTGTTAACCATAGCTAAGCTCAAACCAAAACCGCAAGACGTTGAAAGAGATAGATAATGTTGGCATCCAATTTTTTTGACTTAAATAAAAAGTGGGCGTGAGCAAATTGCTAAAGCGAGCACTAGCGTGTTAAAAAATTCGTATCTGAGTAATGTTTAGTTAGAGCACAAGAAGCACAGAAAAGCCCTCCGCAAGATGGCGGTGGAAGTGAGTGTACTACGCATGCGCAGAACTGAAATTTGGAAAAAATCACTTTAAGCCAACCAACTGTTTTTACAATTATATTGTGTCTGGAGGCTGAATCAACAAAGCTACTGTCACAATCATTGCTACTGCCAATATGATTCTGTAGTCTGGTGCCATGACCAACCATTAGTAATCTACAGTATGAAATATGGTCTCAAAGAATTTACAATCTACATCATCGCATAATTTGTTGATTTATTTAAAGTTTCTTGTCTCATAAACGTTCCCAATAAACGAAAATTCTACAAATATCGCTGTTTACAAAATACGAAAATGACTCTGAATATTTACATTTTTTTGCAATTGAGTAAAGGTAACCTCAAATAGGTTTTTTGTTTGTTTTTAAAAATACCAACCGTTAATCTATTTTTTCCGTGAGTAATTTTTAATTCTTAAATTGTGAAAAATTTTTTAAAAATTTTTTAAAAAAAAATTTTCCTTCTATTTTTCCCAAAATTTGGGAAAAAGAAAACTTTGGGTCTGGGGCCGGAAAAAGGGTTCCAAGGGTTTGTTTAAAAATAATACTTAAAAAACTTCTATTATTTTTTTAATAATATTAAAAATGTTTTTTCTTTTTTTTTTTTGAAAACAACTCCCCCTAATAATTTCCAAAAACTCCAATGCAGGAATTTTTGGGGATGTTTTTTTAAATTTATGCTTCGAAGTTTTGGCCCTTCTGCCCTTCAATAATCCACCAAAAAAAATTTCCCCTTTTTTAAAAAATGAAAATTTTTCCGTGTAAAAAAAAATAATTTTTAAAAATTTTTTAAATTTTTTTAAATTTTAATTTTTAGAATTCATTTAATAATTTTTTTTTAAATAAAATTTTTTTAAAAAGTTTTTGAGAAAAACGTTTTTTTCGGAAAAAATTTTTCAAAAAACCCCAAACTTCAAAAGGTAAGTTCGTTCACGTTTAAAGATTTTGAAAAAACCCCGGGCACCTTTTTTAAATTTAAATTCTTACTTTTTTTTAAGGTATCATACTTTGTTCAAGCCCAGTTAGGGGGGAACCGGGAAAGGGGCCCCCGGCTTGGGGGCCCCCAAACGGGGAGTTCCTTTTAAATTTTGGTATTTTTTTTAATCCCCCCATATTTGGTTAAATCTTGTTCAAATAAAATTTTATTTTTTTAAAACCCATTAAACTTTTTAAAAAAACCCCAAAGGAAATAAAAATTTTTTGAAATTAATAATTAAAAAGTTGAAGATTTTTAAAATTTTAAAAAATTGGGTTTTTAATGGAAAATAAATTTTTTTTGTTAGGGGGGCAACCCCCCCAAGGAAAAATTTTTCCCCAAAAAAATATAAAAATTTTTAAACCCTTTTGGGTTTTGGCCAGTTCAAAGGGGTCCCTTTTTTTTTAAACGGTTTCTTAGTTGTTTTTTAATTTTTTAAACATTTTAAAAAATTTTCAAAAAAAATCCACATTCTGTTTTTTACAAAAAAATTTTGAAAAGTAGGTTAATAAAAATTTTTGGGTTCCGGTCCATTGTTATTGTTTTTCAATTTCGTTCCCCAATGATTTTAACCCCTTGGGGAAAAACAACAAAAACGTTTTTTTTTAAATAAAAAAAAATTTTTTCATTTTCCTTTCCCCCTTTTTTTCGGTGAAAATATCGAGAAAATCAGTTTTTTTTACCCTTTTTGGGGAAAAGGGGGAAAGGGAACTTAATGTAAAAAACGTGAAAATAAGGGTTTTTAAATTTTGATTATTTTTCGGTTTTTTCTCCACCTTTATTTTAAAAAATTTACTTGAAAAATTTCTTTTAAAATTTTTAAAAAAATTTGGAAAATTTCCCCGGGTTTTTTTTAAAATGGAAAAAAAAATTGTTATAAAAAAGATTAAAAAGATTTAAAAAAAATTATTTAAAAATTTTATTGTAGTTGGGGCCTAAAAATTTCTAAATTTTTTTAAAAAAACATTAAGTTTTTTTGAAAAATTAAAATTTGGAAAATTTTTGAATCAAAATTTATAATTTTAAAACTTTTTTGTTAAAAATTTTGGGCTTTTAACCGGAAAAAGGGGTTTTTCCCAATTTTAAAAGGGGAACAAAAAGGGAAAAAAAAAATAAAGAAAAAGGGAAAATAAAAAACGGTGAAATTTTTTTAATTTTTTTTAAAAAAAATAGCCCCCCTTTTTAAGGGATTGGGGGGGAAGGAATTGAAATAATGGGGGTTAAAGGTAAAATTAACCAAAGTTTTTGACTTTTTTTTTAAAAAAGAAGGAAGACTAATTTTAAAATTTCTTTATTTTTTTTTAAAAATTTTTTGTTTGAAAATAAAAAGACTTTTTTAAAAAATTTTTGTAGATTGAATTAACAGGGAACATTTGGGGAAAAATTTTTTTCCTTAAACATTTTGGCTAGGAAAAAAACCCAAAAATAACAACCCGTTTCCTTTTACAGTGGATTTTTTGAGATCAATTAATTTAAAAAAAGATTTTTTAAAAAAATTTCCCAATAATCATTAAAAAAAAAAACGAACCTTTTAAAACGAAGAAAAAAAAAAAACAAATAAAAATTTTAATTTTGGGTTTAAATTAATTTTAAAATTTTTAAATTTTAAAATTTTAAAATTTTAATTTAAATTTTAAAATTTGAAATTTTAAATTTTAAATTAAAAATTTAAAATTTAAAATTTAAAAAAATTAAAAATTTTTAAATTTAAATTTAAATTTAAAAAAAAATTTTAAAAAAAATTTAAAAAAATTTAAATTTTAAAAAAAAATTTAAAATTTAAAATTTAAAAAAAAATTTAAAATTTTAAAATTTTTAAAAAAAATTTAAATTTAAAATTTAAAAAAATTAAAAATTTAAAATTTTAAAGGAAAAATTTTAATTGAAAATTTTAAATTTAATTTTAATTTTAAATTTAGTTTTAAAAAAATTTTAAAAAGGGGGGATAAAAACTTTAAATTTTAATTTTAAAAAATTTTTATTTTAAAAAATTTAGATTTTAAAATTTTAAATTGGGTTTAATTTTTTTGAGAAAAATTAACTAGTTTATCCTTTTTTTCTTTTTAAAAATTTTTAAAAATTAAATATACGAAAAAAATTTAAATTTGGGGAATACCAAAAAGTTTTTTGCCCAGAAAATTGCATCCGGCCCCGGGAATTTTCCCCTTTTCCTGGAAAAATTTTATCAAAAAAACATTTTCCCCCGTGAATAAATTTTGCGTCCACAGATACAGAAATTTGCAACTCAATTTGGAAGATTGTGATCGAACGACTGCTTTTTTTTTATTCTCAACTAAATTGAAAAAAATACAGGACTGTCTGCCGGGGGTCTGTGAGACCAAAATTCTCAACTCTTCAAAGGACTGTCTGTGAATTTTATTAAAAAACTTAGACAGTTACATAACCCTACAATTATTCTAACATATATCTGACCTAAAAAGGTTCAATTGAAATTGGATTTTTTTTTGGAGTTACATTACCCCAGAGGGCTATAGCTTCGGTCTGCTCATCAGTAAAGGTTCCTGGGTTAAAACCCAGTTGATGGAAAAACCTCTAAACAGAATTTTCTTTGTCACTCACGTTTTTCCCTGGAAATGTCAAGTCATTGGCCCCTTTGCCCAAAACTAGTAATCTTTTTTTTAATCATCCATTCCATTACCCACAAGTGTAGAGTATATGTGGGCCCACTCATAGAAAAATTTTCTGGTTTATATTCTATTTCAGAGTATAAAAAATTTATACATACTTTGTTTTTTCTCCACTACCAAGCCGTTTTTTTTTAAAAGATTTCGGGCCAGTCTGATGAATCCTTCAATATCTTTCTTTTTGGCATCTCCCAAATTGAATCAGCACAGCTCCTAAAAAAAATGGAAACAAAAGTTTATTTAAAAAATAAGTCGTATTTCAAACAATATTTCTTGTATGGAAAAATTATTTGAGTGTATTTCTTCAGAAACCCCCCTCAAAAAAATTTTAAATTTGGGAAAGTCTTGACTAGAAGACAAAACTTGACCCCATGGATTTTTAAGAAAATTTCCCTCTTGATTCTTAAAAGTATGTATTTAAAAATTTGATTAAAAGAGCATCGGTTTTAATGTATCAACTTAGGAGGTTTTTTTTCAGCCAAAAACATAATGTGAAAATTAAACTTTAAACTTGGGATTTTTAAAATAATTGATAAATAAAATGAAAAAAATCAAATACCTTTTTTAAAATTTTAAAAAGTATTATTGAAGTGTATAATACATGAACATATTCATCTGATTTCCCTTTATTTAATACATGAGAAATGATGTCATGGATGTGTCCTCCTCTACTGCACTGGCACCATCAACTCTGTCCAACTATTACATCAACTATTACAGTCTGGACGAGCAAAGAAGACATCTGGCAAGACCGGACCCCAACCCAGTCAATATCAGTTAAAAAATTTTAAAATTTTGCCCCAAAATTGTATAAAATGAACATTCTGCTCAAAAGGTTGGAGACCAGATTTGTAACTTTTGAACCATTATTGAGTCATTTTCCCATCTTTCAGTCTGCTTGACCATACTATGGTAGTGAATGTCTTGGACGGGTTAATGCATGCCAGTGCAGTAGATGAGGACATGTGCATGATAAAATTTTTTCCTTGCATTATTTTCAGAAAATAAATGAACATGCGTTCATGTATTGTTTTTATTTTTTTGGTTTTTAAAATAAACCCCCTAATTTGATATTTTAAAAACCAACACTCTTTTCTAATCACCCTGTACATTCTATTATGATTGACTTGGGCTACTGTTGAATGTTTATAAAAATTGTATCAATTTAAAACAAATTATAAGAATCTCCCAGATGTATTTTGGGTTAAAATAATAACAGGTACCCAAATAATGTTATGTACTACCGGGGTCTCAAAATTTCTTTGAGGCAAATTTTAAAAAGCTAATTGAAATTATTGCAATGTTCATGTATTTTAGCATCAATTTCGAGAAATCTAAAAATTAAATTAAAATTTTGAACTTGAAAAATATCAATATTATCTAAAAACTATACAAAATTTGTATATTGAGAATATTGGGTACTGTTCTTTCAGATCCCGGGCAAAAACCAAAGCTTGCATTTTGCACAAACACCACCTCTCTACCCTTAAAAAAGGATAAATAGTTCAAATTAAAAGGTTAAATTGGAATGGGGAAATTTAAAACAATCGGTGCCATGAGCACCGTTTTCCTTTTTTTCATGAGCCATGACCCGGGTTTCTTTCAAATGATAACCCCAATTAATTTTAAATTAAGGTTTATTGGGCCCATTTCACCCAAAAGGGGAAACGAAGGGGCGGTGAAATATAATAAATAAGATATTATGTTCATTTATTAGTAGAAAAGTTTCCTGCTGTTCAGAAGAGAATTTAACTCTTGAATTACTTACTCCATGGTGCTACACCCCGTTGGGGGCCTTGCCCTTTAAAAACCCTCTCCACTCCTCCCAGTCACTACCCCTTTTCTCCACCCCCTGATACCCATCTTTCTCAGATCCTGCTCCTGCCCCTGTTAAAAAGTTCAGACATTCCTTGTGGCAAGAAATAGATTTCTGTCCCTTCTGATTGTCTTTTGTTTTCTGTCACCCTAATTCTGTCATGAGGTATCTTTTCATTACTTCTTTTATTCCGGTCCGTTTCTGAGGCATTTCTAGTTTTTATAAAAATTTGGGGAAAGGGGTTTTTAACCCCAAGGGGCAAGGGGGGGGTTGGGGCCCAATTGCCGTTTTTTTCAACCCTAAAAAATTTTTTTGGGGGAAAAACCTTTAACCCTTCCCTTTTGAAATTTTTTGGAAAAAAAGTGGGGAAAAAAAAAAGAAAGGGCCTGGGTAAAAAAGAAATTTGTTTTTCTTTCCCAGCCACAGGGGTGGACCAAAAAATAAAAAAATAATGGGAAAAAAATAAAAAATTATTTTTGAATAGGTTTTAAAAAGGTTTTTTTTTTCCAAAAAAACCTTTCCTGCCAAAAAAGGCAATTTTTTTTTTTAAAAAAACTTTTTTTTTCAAATTTTGGAAAAAAACAGGTTTCAAAAACCTTTTTTTGGTTTTTTAATAGGGGGCAAAATTTATCCCCCAAAAAAAATACAAAAAAAAAAACCCCTTTTCTTTAAATCCCTTTTTTCCCCTCCAGCTTTCTATTCTTGGATAGCCTCAGCCAAATTTTTGTGGCTTGCTCTAACTCTTTCTCTGTTCCATTAAGATGAAGATTTATAACAGCCCCTAATTGGGAAAAAACAATAAAAGTCAAAAAAAAGACGGGTTACTAAAAGCAAACAATTTTAAATTAATTGATCCTGATACTTTTTGATAACTGGGTTTTGTAAATTCCTGCAATAACGGATACTTAAAGGGATAAATTGCTCAAAATCAAATATTTCATCATTATATTAATATGGGGAACAATACTCAGTCTTCTTGATGTTTGATGATCAGTGGACAATCAACAGAAATTTCCTTCAGAAAAAAAAATACATCAGTTTAAATGAAGTAAAATAACGAGAATAAATTACTTCATCACTGCTACTAAAAGGGTTTGGGTTTTTGATTAAAGTTTGATTAACAATCTTGGTTGTGTTCAATAATATTTTTTTGCTGCTCCCATACATTTTTTAGCATAGGATTACCAGCCATTTTCCTATAAAAAAGCAACCCAAAATCCAGCAATAATTGCTTTCACCAAAATGCCCTTTATTGATAAAATTTTATACATAATGGTTATTTTAAGAAAAAATAATTTATCCCAGGAATTATTTTGGAATAATCATTGGATATTGAAAGGCTGTAATTGAAAAAATAGTATACACACAGTTATTTAATGATACATGAAAATAACCCAGAAAATGTCCAATAGAAACGAAATGTTAGTATTTCAATATGGAGTTGGTTTAAGCAAGTAAAGTATAGGTTGGTAAATATTATGATAAAGGGGGTTTTACGAAATAAACTAACCAGAATAAGCTTAGGGCAAAAAAATATTGGGCCAAAGAGTGGAAAAATTATATAACAGGCCATGCCCATTTGTTTTATTTAATGGAAGAGAAACTAAATTCAGGTTTGTTTATCAATGGCTCAAAAACCCATGAAGGGCCTGGTTCTATCAGCGGGTTTCCCAGTTTCAAAATTTACCCCCTGTAAAATCCATCCAAGCAATGAAGACACCCCAGCATACGGTAAAACGACTCCAGACTGGGCAATATGGGCCCCAAAAAGTCATACATTCTCAAAAAAGAACCCACAGTCCCCAAACCAACACTGTCCGGGGCAAAGCCACCCCCCACACCACTTGAATACCCTCCCCGCCCGGACAGACCATACAGGGGGCGAAAAATCATAAAAACCAGGATAGAGGAAATGAGTGGTTACCCGTTGATTCTCTAAACCCCAAAAGCCATTTTTTGTAACGATATGACGGCACAGAACACCTCTGAATAACATGCAGTTAATCAGTTAGAATGCAATCCAACAGATGATATTCCTCTAGAGATGAAAATGACTGACTATCTTTACTAATGACAGCCAATCCCCCAAAAAAAAGGGAAAAATTACAAGGTATAGCAATGATTCATTCTATGCTTGTGCAGATCTTAATTAACATTTTGAAAATTGATGATGACAATAAATTTTTACTCTTCCAAGAAAAATAATAGTAAAGCAGTTCATGTATTTGAAAAAAAAAAAATGTGAAAAATCACAAAATTAATTTAAAAGCTATCACGGAAACTTCCAATTTTTAGAACAAATATTATTGAAATTTAAATTTTAAAAGGTCCTGAAAATTAAAATTTTTTATTCCCAGACAACTGAAGGCACGTTTTCTGTTCTGGTAAACCCAACAAATTTTTGGCAATCTCATCAACCATTAAGTGATGCAGCACTCTTTTTCATGTCAGCCCCCCCAAGGCGCAAAAAAAAGTTGATCTGAAATGAAATTACTGCCATTACGTACCACTACCCAAAAAATGAATTTTACAGTGAATTGAATTTATCAATTAAAATTCAAATTCATCATAGGCCAAACTAAATTTCGGTTTAACCTATAAAATATTAATGTTAGGAAAAAAGTAGAGTTGATCAAATCAAATTAGAACATTCCAGCAAATTAATTTATTAAGTATAGGATTTTACCAATAGGTTTATTATTACTACAATAAACGTACCTACTTGTACTTACCAAACTTATAGAGATAAACCCCTGAATTTTTTTTAAAAAAGGAAAAAAAAAAAAAAAAAAAAAAAAAATTTTTTTCCCCCCCAAAATTTTTAAAAAAAAATTTTAAAAACCCCCCCCCAAAAAAAAAAAAAAAATTAAAAAATTTTTAAAAAAAAAAAAAAGGGAAAAAAAAAACCTTTTTAAATTTTTAAAAAAAAATTTTTTTTTTTTAAAAAAGGGCCCCAAAAAAAAAAATTTTTAAAAAAAAATTTTTTAAAATTTTAAAAAAAAAAAGGGAAAAAAAAAAAAAAATTGGAAATTTGGGTTTTAAAAAAAAAAAATTTTTTTAAAAAAATTTTTTTGGGGGGTTTTTTTTTATGAAAATTTTCCCTTTTTTTTTTTAAAAAAAACCAAATTTTTGGGGGTTTTTTCCCTTGAAAATTTTAAAAAATTTTTTTTGGAAAAAATTTTTTTTTTTAAAAAAATTTAAAAACCCACCCTTTTTTTTTATTTAAAAATTTTTTAAAATTTTCCCTTTTTTAAAAATTTTTAAAAAATTTTTTTTATTGGGAAAAAAAATTTTTAAAAAATTCCAAAAAATTTTTCCCAAAAAATTTTTAAAAATTTTAAAAATTTTAAAACCCCTAAAATTTTTTTTTTTTTTAAAAAAAAAATTTTTTTTTTAAAAAAAAATTAAATTTTTTTTAAAAAAAAATTTTTTTTTTATTTTTTTAATTTTTTTTTTTTTTTTGGGTTTTTTTAAAAAAAAAAATTTAAAAAAATTTAAATTTTAAAAATTTTTTTTTTTTTTTTTTTAAAAACCAAAAAAAAAATTTTTTTTTTTAAAAAAAAAAAAAAAAATTTTTTTAAAAAAAATTTTTAAAAAAAAAAAATTTTTCTTTAAAAAATTAATTTTTTTAAAAAAATTAAAAATAAATTTTTTTTAAAATTTTGGTTTTGGGTTTTTTTTTTCCCCTTTTTTTTTGGGTTTTTTTTAAGAAAAAAAAAAAAAAAATTTTTTAAAAAATTTTTTTTTAAAGGGGGGGGAAAAAAAAAATTTTCCCCCCAAAAAACCAAACCCCAAAAAAAAAAAATTGGGGTTTTTTTAAAAATTTTTTTTTTTTTTTTTTTTGGGGGAAAAAAAATTTTTTTTTGGGTTTAAAATTTTTAATTTTAAAAAAAAAAAAAAAAAGGGGGAAACCCTTTTTTTTTTTGGGGGGAAAAAAAGGGGGGAAAAAAATTTTTTTTAAAAAATTTTTTTTTTTTTTCCCCAAAAATTTTTTGGAAAAAAATTTAAAATTTTTGGGGGAAAATTTTTTTAAAAATTTTTTTTTTTTTTTTTTGGGGGGGGGTTTAAATTGGGGAAAAAAAAAATTAAAACAAAAATTTTTTAAAATTTTTTTTTTAAAAAAAATTTTTAAAAAATAAAATTTTTTAAAAAAATGGGGTTTTTTAAAATTTTTAAAAAAAAACCCCCCCTTTTAAAAAAAATTTTTTAAAACAAAATAAAAAATTTTTTAAAAAATTTTTTTTTTTTAAAAAAAAAAATTTTTGGTTTTCCCCCCATTTTCCCCCCAAAAATTTTTTTTTTATTTTTAAACCCCTTTTATTTATTTATAAAATTTTTAAAAAAAGCAAAAAAAAAATTTTTTGGGGGTTTTAAAAATTTTTTAAAAATTTTAAAATTTAAGTTAAAAAAAAAAAACCCTTTTTTTAAAAAATTTTTTAAATTTTAAAATTTTTTTAAAATTTTTAAAAAAAAAAAACCCTTCCCTTTTAAAAAAATTTTTTTAAAAAAATTTTATAAAAAACCCAAAATTTTTTAAAAAAAAAAAAATGATTAATTTTTTTTTTTTTCCCTTTTTAAGGGAAAAAAAAAAAAATTTTTTAAATTTTTTTAAAAAAAAAATTTTTAAAAAAAATTTTTTTTTTATTTTTCCCCCCAAAAAAACCCCCCCTTTTTTTTTTGGGGTTTTTTTTTAAAGGGGGGAAAAAAAAATTTTTTTTTTTAAAAAGGGGGGGGGCCCCCCTTTATAAAATCCAAAAAAAAAATTTTTTGGCCAGGAAAAATTTTTTTTAAAGGGTTTTTTTTTTTTTTTAGGCCCAAAAATTTTTTTAAAAAAATTTAAAAATTTTTTCTTTTTGGGTTTTTTTTTTTAAAAAAAGGGGGGGGCCCCCCCCCGGGGGGCCCCCTTTAAAGTTGGGGGAAATTTTTAAAAAAAACCCCCCCCCCCGGGGGAAAGTTTCCCCCCCAAAAAAGGGAAAAAAAAAAAATTGGGGGGGGGGTTTTTGGGGGGGGGGCCCGGGGGGCCCCAAAACCCCCCAAAAAAAGAAAATTTTTTTTAAATTTTTTTTGGGGGGTTGGTTTTTTTTAAAAAAAACCCCTTTTTTCCCCCAAATAAGAAATTTTTTTTTTTTTCCCCCCCCCCTTTTGGGGAAAAAATTTAAAAAAAAATTTTAAAAAAATTTTTTTCCTTTTTTTTTTTTAAAAAATTTTTTTTTTTTTTTTAAAAAAAAAAAAAACAAAAATTTTTTTCCTTTTTTTTTAAAAAAAATTTTTAAAAATTTTTTACATTAAATTTTTTAATTTTTTTTTTTAAAAATTTTTTAAAAAATTGCCTTTTTAAATTTTTTTTAAATTTTTTAAAAATTTTTTGGGCCCCAAAAAAAAAAATTTTTTGGGGGAAAATTTTTAAAAAAACAAAAAAGGGGTTTTTTAAAAAAAAAATTTAATTTAAAAAAAATTTTTTTTTAAAAAATTTAAAAAAAAAAACTTTTAAAACTGTTCCCCCCTTTTTTCCTTTAATTTTTTTTTAAGGAAAAAAAGAAAAAAAAAAAAAAAAAATTAAAAAAAAAACCCCCCCTTTTTAAAAAAGTTTTTTAAAATTTAAAAAAAAATTTTGGTTTTAAAAACCCCCCTTTTTTTTTTTTCTTTTTCCTTAAAAAATTTTTTAAAACCGGGGGAGGGAAAAAATTTTTTATTTAAAAAATTTTTTTTTTTAAAATCAATTAAAAAAAAAATTTTTGAAAATTTTTTTGAAGTTTAAAGGTTTTTTTTTTTTTTTTTAAAAAAATTTTTTAAAATTTTTTTTTTTAAATTTTTTTGAAAAAACCCCGGGTTTTTAAAAGGTTTTTTTTTAAAAAAAAATTTTTTTAAAAAAAATTTTTTAAAAAAATTTTTTTTTAAAAAAAAAAAAAAAATTTTTTTTTTAAAAAATTTTTTTTAAAAAAATTTTTAAAAAAAATTTTTTTAAAAAAAAATTTTTAAAAAAAAAAAAAAAAAAATTTTTTTTTAAAAAAAAAAAAAATTTTCCTTTTTTCCTTTTTTAAAAAATTTTTTAAAATTTAAAAAAACATTAAAATTTTAAAATTTTTAAAAAAATTTTTTTAAAAAAATTTTTTTTTTTAAAAAAAAAAAATTTTAAAATTCCAAAAATTTTTTTTTTTTTTAAAAATTTTTTAAAAAAATTTTTTTTTTTCCCAAAAAATTTAAAAAAAAAAAATTTTAAAAAAAAAAAAAAAAATTAATTTAAAAAATTTTTTTAAAAGGGTTTTAAAAAAAAAAAACCCCAAAAAAAACCTTTTAAAAAAAAAAAAATTTTTTAAAAAAATTTTTTAATTTTAAAATTTTTCCAAAAAAAATTTCCCAAAAAACCCCTTTAATTTTAAAAAAAAAATTTTTTTTTTTTTTTTTCCCCGGGGAAAAAGGGGAAAAAAAAAAAGGGGGGAAAAATTTTTTTTTAAAAAAAAATTTTTTTTAAAAAAAAATTATTAGAAAATTTTTTTTTCCTTTTTAAAAAAATTTTTTTTTTTGGGGTTTTTAGTTTTCCCCCCCTTTTTTTTTTCCCCTTTTTTAAAATTTTAAATTTGGGGAAAAAAGGGAATTTTTTTTTTTTTTAAAAAACCTTTTTAAAAAAATTTTAAATTTTTTTTTAAAATTTTTGAAAAATTCCCTTTTTTTTCAAAACAAATTTGTTTTAAAATTATTTTTTTTTCCCAAAAATTTTTTTTTTTTTTAAAATTTTTTAAAAATTTTTTTTTTTTTTTTTAAAAATTTTCGGTTTTTTTTTTTTTTTTTTTTTAAAAAAAAAAGGGGTTTTTTTTTTTCCCCCCAACCCTTTTTTTAAAAACTTTTTGGGTTTAAAAAATTTTTAAAAAAAAAAATTTTAAAAAAAAAAAAAAAAAAGCCCAAAATTTTTTTTTTCCAAAAATTTTAAAAAAAAAATTTTTTTTTTATTAATTTTAAATTTTTTTTTTTTTTTAAAATTTTTTAAAAATTTTAAATTTTTTTTCCCCTTTTTTTTTTTTTTAAAAAAAAAAAAATTTTTTAAAAATTTTTAAAAATTTTTTTCCCCCCTTAAAATTTTAAAATTTTTTTTAAAAAAAAAAAAATTTTAAAAAGAAATTTTTAAAAAAAGGGTTTAAAATTTTTTTTTTTAAAAAAATTTTTTTTTGGGGTTTTTTTTTTTGGAAAAAAATTTTTTTTTTTTTTTTTTAAAAAAAAAAAATTTTTTTTTTTTTAAATTAAAATTCCCCTTTTTTTTCCTTGCTGAAAAATTTTTTTAAAAATTTTTTTTAAAAAAAAAAAAAAAAAAACTTTTTTAAAAAAATACTTTTTTAAAAATTTTTTTAAAAAAAAAATTTTTATTTTTTTAAAAAAAAAATTTTTTTTAAAAAAAAAAAAAAAAAAAATTTTTTTTAAAAAAATTTGGAAAATTTTTGGGTTTTTTTTTTTTTGGGGGGGGGGGTTTTGGGGGGGTGGGAAAAAAAATTTTTTTGGGGGGCCCCAAAAAAAAAATTTTTTCCCCAAAAAAAAAAAAAAAAAATTTTTTTTTTTTTTAAAAAATTTTAAATTTTTTTTTTAAAAATTTTTTTAAAAAAAAAAATTTTAAAAAATTTTTTTTAAAAAAAAAAAATTTTGGGAAAAAAAAATTTAAAAAATTTTTTTTTTTAAAAAAATAAAAATTTAAAATTTTAAAAAAAAAATTAATTTTTCCAAAAAAAGGCCTTCCCAAAAATTTTAAAAAAAAAAAAGAATTTAAAAAATTTAAAAAAAATGGGTTTTTTTTTTAAAAATTTTTTTAAAATTTTTTTTAAAGGAAATTTTTTTAAAAAAAAATTTTTTTTTTTTTAAAAAACCCGAAAATTTAAAAGGGAAAGGGGTTTTTTTTTTTCCCCCCCAAAAAAAAAAAAAAAAAATTTTAAAAAACAAATTTTTAAAAAACCTTTTAAAAAAAAAAAAATTTTCCTTTTTTTGGGAAAAAAAAGGGGGGAAAAAAAAAAAAAAAAATTAAAAAACCCCCGGGTTTTCCCCCCCCGGGTTTTCCTTAAAAAAAAAAAGGGGTTTTTAAAAAAAATTAAATTTTTCCCTTTTGGAAAAAAAAAAAAAGGGGGGTTAAAAAATTTTAAAATTTTTTTTTTTTAAAAAAAAATTTTTTAAAAAAATTTTTTAAAAAAAAGGGTAATTTTGTAAAATTTTTAATTTTAAAAAAAAAACTTTAAATACCAAAAAAATTTAAAAAAAAAAATTTTTAAAAAAATTTTTTAAAAAAGTTTTTAAAAAAAAAAATTTAAAAAGGGGGTTTTTAAAATTTCCTTAAAAAATTTTTTTTTTAAAAAAAAATTAAAACCCAAAAATAAAAAGGGGAAAAAAACCCCAAAAAAGGGGGGTTTTTTTTCCGGAAAACCCCCCTTTTTAAAACCCCCCCTTTTTTCCCCTTTTCCCCCCTTTTTTTTAAAAAAAAACCCCCTTTTTTTTTTTCCCCTTTTTTTTTTTAAAAAAAAAAAAAAGGGGGTTTTTCCCCCCCCAAAAAAAATTTTTTTTAAAAAAAATTTTTTAAAAAAAAAATTAAATTTTTGGAAAAAAATTTTTTTAAAATTTTTTAAAAAAAGGAAAAAGTTTGGGCTTTTTTTTAAGGGGGGGGGTTTTTTTGGTTTTTTTTAAAAAATTTTTAAAAAAAAAACCCCCCCGGGAAATTTTTTAAAAGGGGGGCCAAAAACCCATTTTTTCCCCCAAAATTTTTTTAAAAATTTTTTTTAAAAAAAAAAAATTTTTTTTCCCCCCCAAAAAAAAATTTTAAAACCGGAAAAATTTTTTTTTTTAAAGAATTTTTTTTTTTAAAAAATTAAAAAGGGCCCCTTTTTAAAAATTTTAAAAAAAAAATTTTTTAAAAATTTTTTTTAAAAAAATTTTTTTTAAATTTTAAAAATTTTTAAATTTAAAAAAAAAAAAATTTTTTTTTTTTTTTAAAATTTTTTTTTAAATTTTTTTTTTTTTAAAAAATTTAAATTTTAAATTTTTTTAAAAAATTTTAAAAAAAATTTTTTTTTTTAAAAAAATTTTTGGGTTTTTTTTTAAAAAAAAAAATTTTTTTTTTTTTTTTAAAAAATTTTTTTTAAATTTTAAAAATTTTTTTTTTAAAAAAAATTTTTTTTTTTTTTAAAAAAAAATTTTTAAAAAAAAATTTTAAATTTTTTTTAAAAAAAAAAATTTTTTTTTTAAAAAAAATTTTTTTTTTTAAATTTTTTTTTTTTAAAAAAATTTTTTTTTTTTTTTTTAAAAAAAACCCCAAAATTTTTTTAAAAAATTTTTTAAAAAATTTTTTTTTTTGTTTTAAAAAAAAAAAAAAAACCCCAAAAACCCCCCCCCTTTTTTTTTTTTTTTAAAAAGGGGGAAAAAAAAAAAAATTTTTAAAAGGAAATTTCCCCAAAAAAAAATTTTTTAAAAATAAAATTTGGGAAAAAAAAAAAATTTTTTCCCTTTTAAAGGGCCCCCCCTTTTTTTTTGGGGGAAAAAAAAAAAAAATTTTTTTGGGGAAAAAAAAAAATTTTTTGGGAAAGGGAAAAACCTTTTTTCACCCAAAAAAGGGGTTTTCAATTTCCTTTTAAAAAGGTTTTTTTTTAAAAAAAAAGGGGAAATTTTTCCCTTTTTTTTTTATAAAAAACCCCAAATTTTTTTAAATTTTTTAAAAAAAAAAAAAAAATTTTTTAAAAATTTTTTGGGGAAAAGGGAAAAAAAAAAATTTTTTTTTAAAAAATTTTGGGGGGGGGAAAAACCCCCCTTAAATTTTTTTTAAAAAAAAAAAAAAGGGGTTTTTGGGAAAAAAATTTTTTTTTTTTAAATTTCCGGGAAAGAATTTATTTTCCCCTTTTTTCAACCGTTTAAAATTTTTTTTTTTTCCAAAAAAAAACCCCCTTTAAATTTAAAGGGCCCTTTAAAAAATTTTTTTTTTTTTTTTTTTTAAAAAAAAAATTTTAAAAAAAATTTTTTTTTTTTTAAAAAATTTTTTTAAAGGTTTCCCCCCTTTCCCCAAAATGGGGTTTTTAAAAAAAAAAAAAAAAAAGGGGGGGAAAAAAATTTTTTTAAAAATTATAATTTTGGTTAAAATTTAAAAAAAATTTTTGGGTTTTTGGGGGGGCCCCTTTTCCAAAAATTTAAAAAGGGGGGGGAAAAACCCCAAAGGGGAAAAAATTTTAAAAATTGGGGAAAAAAAAAAATTTAATTTTTTTATTAAAAAAAAGTTTTAAAAATTTTTTTGGGTTTTTTTAAAAAAAAAAAAAAAAAATTGTTTCCCGGGTTTTTGGGAGGGGCCCCCCCCCCCCGCCAAAAAAAATTTTTTTTTCCCGGGGGCCCAAAAAAATTTTTTTTTTTATTAAAAATTTTTTAAAAAATTTTTTATTGGAAAACCCTTAACAAATTTTTTTTTAAAAAAAATTTTTTTTTTTTTAAAAAACCCTTTAATTTCCGGGGGCCTTTTAAAAAAGGGGGAAAAAAAAAAAAAATTTTTTTTTTTTTAACGCCCGGGGGTTTTGGGGGGGTTTTTAAAAAAAAAAACCCTTTTAAAAGGGGTTTTTTTCCCCCCCCGGGAAGGGGTTTTTTTTCCCCCCAAAAAAAACCCCCCCAAAAAAAATTTTTTGGGGGCCCCGGGGGTTTTTTTAAAAAACCGGGTTTTTTTGGGGGAAAATTAAAAAATTTAAAAAGGGGGGGGGGGTTTTTTTTTTTTCCCCCCTTTAAAAAAATTTTTTAAAAATTTTTTATAAAAAATTTTTTTTTAAAAAATTTTTTTAAGAAACCCCCCTAAAAAAATTTTTTTTTTTGGGAAAAAAATTTTTTGGTTCCCAAAAAAAAAGGGGGGGGGGGGCCCCCCCCCGAAGGGGTTTTTAAAAATTTTTTTAAAACCCTTTTTTGAATTTTTTTTAAAATTTTTTTTAAAAAAAAATTTTTTAAAAGGGTTTGGGGTTTTTTTTAAAAAAAAAATTTTTTTATTTTAAAAAATTTTTTTTCATTAAAATTTTTTTTTAAAAAAAATGGAAATTAAACCCCCAAAAATTTTTGAAAAGAAAATTTTTTAAAAAACCCAAAAGGTTTTAAAAAAAACCCTTTTTAAATTTTTTAAAAAATTTTTTTTTTTTTAAAAAAAAAAAAAATTTTTTTTTTTTTTTTTTTTTTAAAAAAAAAAAAAATTTTTTTTTTTTTCCCCCCAAAAAAAAAAAAAATTTTTTTCCCTTAAAAAATTTAAAAAAAATTTTTTTTTATTTTTTTTTTTTTAAAAAATTAAAAGGGGGGGGGGTTTTTGGGGGGTTTTTTTTAAAAAAAAAAATTTTTAATTTTTAAAAATTTTTTTTAAAACCCAAGGGGGTTTGGGGTTTTTTTTGGGTTAAAATCAAATTGGAAAATTTTTTAAAAAAAAATTTTTTTTCCCGGGGTTTTTAAAAAAAAAAGGGTTTTAAAAAATTTTTCCTTTAAAAAATTTTATTCCCTTTTTAAAAAAAGGTTTTTTTTTTTTTTTAAGGTTAAAAAAAATTTTAAAAAAGGGGGCCCCTTTTTCCCCCTTTTCCCCCCAAAAAAATTTTTTAAAAATTTTTTTAAAATTTTTTTTTAAAATTTTTTAAAAAGGCCTTTTATTCCCCAAAAAATTTTAAAAAAAAAAAAAACCCTTTTAAAAAAAGGGCCCCCAAAAAAAAAAAAGGCCAAAAAAAAGGGTTTTTTTTTTTTAAAAAATAAAAAAACCCAAAAAAATTTTTTAAAATTTTTAATTTTAAAATTTTTTTTTTCCCCAAAAAGGTTTTTAAAAAAAAAAAAAGAAAAGGGAAAAATTGGGGAAAAATTTTCACCCAAAAAAAAAATTCCAAATTTTCCCCAAGGAATCTTTGGGGGGGGAAAAAAAAGGGGGGGGTTTTTTTTAAAAATTTTTTGGGGGGGGAAAAATTTTAAAAACCCCCCTTTTTTTTTTTTTAAAAAAGGGGGGAAAAAAAAGGGAAAAAAAAGGAAAAAAAAAAAGGGGTTTTTTTTCGGGGAAAAAAAAAGGGGGGGCCCCCCAAAAAAGGGGGAAAAAAAAAAATTTTTTTTGAAAAATTTTTAATTTAAAAAATTTTTCCCCCCCCCTTTTTTTAAAATTTTTTTTTTTTTTAAATTTTAAAAAAAATTTTTTTTTTCCTTTTAAAAAAAAATTTTTTTTTCCTTTTTAAAAAAAAAAAAATTTTTTTTTTTTCCAATTTTTTTATTTTTTTTTTTAAAATTTTTTTTTAAAAAAAAAATTTTTTTTATTTTTTAAAAAAAAAATTTAAAAAAATTTTAAAAAAACCCCCTTTTTTTTTTAAAAATTTTTTTTCCCCCCCAAAAAAAAAAAAAACCCTTTTTTTTATTTGGGGGGATTGGGGAATTTGGTTTTTAAATTTTTTCCCTTTTTTTTTTGGGCCCTTTGGGAAAAAATTTAAGGGGTTTTTTTTTTGGGGTTTTTTAAATTTTTTTCCCCCTTTAAAAAACCCCCCCCCAAAAAAAAAATTTTTTTTTTGGGGGTTTAAAAAAATTAAAAAAAGGGAAAAAAGGGGAAAAAAAAAAATTTAAAAAAAACCCAAAAAATTTTTAAAAAAAACTTTTTTAAAAAAAAGCCCCTTTTTTTAAAAAAAAAAATTTTTAAAAAAAATTTTAAATTTTTTTTAAATTTTTTGGGGAAAAAAAATTTAAAACCAAAAAATTTTTTTTTTAAAGAAAATTTTTTTAAAGGGGGGGGAAAAAAATTTTTTAATTTTTTTAAAAAAAAGGGGGCCCCTTCCAAATTTTCCCCCCTTTTTTTTTTGGCCTTAAAATTTTTTTTTAAAAAATTTTTTTTTTTTAAAAAAGGGAAAACCAAAAATTCTTGGGTTTTTTAAATTTTGGGAAAAGGGTTTTTTTTTGGGAAAAATTTTTTTTTGGAAATTTTTAAAAAAATTTTTTTTTTCCGGGGGAAAAAAACCCCCAAAAAACCCCCCCCTTTTTTTTTTTTAAAAAATTTTTTTTTGGGGAAAAAAAATATTTTGGGTTTTTTAAAATTTTTTTTTTTTTAAAAAAAATTTTTAAAAAAATTTTTTTAAAAAAAATTTTTTTTTTTTTAAAAAAAAAAATTTTTTTTTTTTTTAAAAAATTTTTTTTTAAAATTTTTTTTTTAAAAAAATTAAAAAGGTTTTTTTTTTCCCCTTTTTAAAAAAAAAAATTTTTTTTAAAAAAATTTAAAAAATTTTTAAAAAAAAATGCCCCCAAAGGTTTTAAAAAAATTTAAAAAAAAATTTTTTTTTATTTTTTTTTTAAAAAAAAAATTTTTTTAAAATTTTTTTAAAAAAAAAAAGGTTTTTAAAATTTTTAAAAACCCCTTTTTTTTTTTTTAAAAAAAAAATTTAAAAAAAACCCCCCCCTTTTTAAAAAAAAAAAACCAAATTTATTTAATTTTAAAATTAAAAATTTTAAAACCCTTTGGGAAAAAAATTTCCCCCCCCTTTTTGTTTGGAAAATTTGGGGTCCCCCCGGGGGTTTTTTAATTTTTTTTTCCCCGGTTTTTTAAAAAAAAAAAATTTTTTTTTTAAAAAAGGGTTTTTTCCCAAAAATTTTTTTTTTAAAAAAGGGGAATGGCCCCAAAATTCCTTTTTAAAAAAAAAAATTTTTTTTTTTTAAAAAAAAAAAAAATTTTTTTTTTTTTTTAAAAAAAAAGGGAAATTTTAAATTTTTTTTTCCCCCTTTTAAAAAATTTTTTTTTTTAAAAAATTTTTTTTTTTTTAAAAATTTCCCTTTTTTTTTTTCCAAAAAAATTTTTTTTTTAAAAATTTTTTTGAAAAATTTTTTTGGGAAAAAATTTTTGGGTTTTTTCCGGGAAAAAAGGGGGTTTTTTCAAAAAGGTTTTTTCATTAAATAAAGAGTTTTCCTCATTTTTGAAACCCTTTAAATGTTATTTTCAAATTTTTATAGTTGCAAATTTAAATTGTTAAATTTGTGATAATTTTAGTATAATTTATTTTATTTGTTTTCAATGATTTTTTTAATTTTTATTGTTTCGAAAAACCTAAAATGAAAAAAATTTAAAAAATTTTGAA